>CM060088.1:17749653-18387498 GCA_030522485.1 Stenchaetothrips biformis
GACAGCCCTCAACAAAAGACCTTCTGTGTACAGATTTGCTGCTGCCAGGAAAGCTATTAGGAATTTCCGTTACAAAAAGGCTGATTCTAAAAATAAACCTCATAACCTCCCTACTGATTGGGCATCTCAAAAGAAGGGAATTGGGGGTACAGCAGCTGAGAGGTGGAATTTGTTCAGGCTGCTGCCATTTATGATTGGAGAGTTTATTCCAGAGGAACAACAGGCATTGGCACCTTTATAAGTTGGGTCTCAAAATTTCTGACATAGTTTTAAGTTTTAATGTGACAGATGACATGTGGATGAGCTTTCAAATCTTATTCATGACCACCATCAGTTGTGGGTGGAATTGTATCCGGAGACTTTTCCGTGTAAATTTCATTACCTGATCCACTACCCAAGGCTCTTCCGTATGTACGGTCCTTTGAGGAGACTGTGGACGACAAGGTTTGAGTCATTTCATCGGTATCTGAAACAGATTCTTTTGAAGGGCAGAAATTTCATCAATGAGACTAAAACTGCAGCAGAGCGGTTCCAGAAGATGCGTTGTGTGCAGTACCATGAAGGGAGTGGTCTGCCCTCAAAAATCAATGTCACAGGAAGTAGTGATGTGTGCACACTGGGGACAATTGAACCACTGCAGGCGCGACAGCATGTTTATCAGTTGCTCAGGTGTAGTGATGAAGAGATTTTGACAGCAGTGACCGAAGTAAATTTTAAGGGCCAAAGTTTCTACCCAGGCTGCTATGTAATTGTAGCCCTGCAGCACGGTGGTGTCCCCTTGTTCTTCAAAACATTATCCATTTATATTCTTGAGAACACTGTTGTGCTTTATGGTTGTGCTGTGACAACCATTGATTTTGTTGACCATTATCAGGCCTACGAGGTTGAAGAGCGTGAGGATGAAGTGTTAGCCTTATCAGCCAGTGATGTTGCGTCTAACCAAACCCTTGCCAGTTATAAAGTTGGTGGGAGGCAACTGATTCGCTGCAGATTCAGGCCAGTGGTGGACTAGTTCAGAACTGTCATTATATGTAAGTTGTATATAAGTTGTCATCGTGTTGAGATGAACAGAATTTCCTATGTATGTTGTGTGTGTTTTTCATTGGATAATTTTATTTTTATTTTTTTATTATTAATGAATAGTTTACAAGTATTTTATCCTTCAATTTTTGTAACCATTTTGTGGCTGTTTCCAGTGCATTCTTTTGCCTGGCAGCTTTTTTAAATTTTATTATTGCTGAAGTGCTCGTTAACATTTGAAGGGATGAGTGCTTTTCATTGGATAATTTTATTTTTATTATTATTATTATTATTATTACTATTATTATTGAATATTGTACTTCATCTTTCAAATTTTTGTAAACCATTTTGTGGCTGTTTCCAGTGCATTCTTTTGCCTGGCAGCTTTTTAAATTTTATTATTGCTGAAGTGCTCGTTAACATTTGAAGGGATGAGTGCTTTTCATTGGATTATTATTACTATTATTATTGAATATTGTACTTCATCTTTCAAATTTTTGTAACCATTTTGTGGCTGTTTCCAGTGCATTCTATTGCCTGGCAGCTTTTTAAATTTTATTATTGCTGAAGTGCTCGTTAACATTTGAAGGGATGAGTGCTTTTCATTGGATAATTTTATTTTTATTATTATTATTATTATTACTATTATTATTGAATATTGTACTTCATCTTTCAAATTTTTGTAACCATTTTGTGGCTGTTTCCAGTGCATTCTTTTGCCTGGCAGCTTTTTAAATTTTATTATTGCTGAAGTGCTCGTTAACATTTGAAGGGATGAGTGCTTTTCATTGGATTATTATTACTATTATTATTGAATATTGTACTTCATCTTTCAAATTTTTGTAACCATTTTGTGGCTGTTTCCAGTGCATTCTTTTGCCTGACAGCTTTTTAAATGTTAATATTACTGAAGTGCTCGTTAACATTTGAAGGGATATCTGGTGCATTGAGTTGACAACCCCGAGGCTCCTTTCAACAATTGTGAGTTGACGTGGTGAACAGTCTGAGTCTGGTGGAGTTCTCTGTCCCTTTCTTGAAGGAGCAAGTTATGGCCAGACAGCAATTAGGTGCACAAGGAGTGTGACTTTCATTGCAACTGAACACCCGTAATTTTTGTTTCAGGTGGTGCTGTACATCTCTTACCATGTGGATGCAAATCCGGCTACGCCATGTGAAACAAAGAAAATAAAATGCCTCCGGAGTAAAGAGGCCATTCTTGAAGTGTGTGCTACAACGTACGAAGGTTGGGACGTCACTGCTCAGTACATCATCAAGGAGGTGGATGAAGAGGTCAACCTCCAAGTTGATGTTGAGGATTACATGTCTCTCCGGCATAAGCAACATGTCCATATCTATCGAAAACTTGCAAGTAATGAATTCTTTAAGAATTCCTTAGTGAAACTTGCCGTAATGTGTTCATCATGATTGGAACCTCTCCTCCTAGTTGCAGATGCAACGGTGCAAGGTGCACAAGGTCTCGGAGGGAACCAGGAGCAGCAACAGGAGCAGGGAGGAAACCAGCAGGAGCAGGAGCTACGAAACCAGCAGCAGGGGCAGGAGGGACAAAACCAGCAGCAGGGGCAGGAGGGACAAAACCAGCAGCAGGGGTCGGATCAGGGAAGAGAGCAGGAAGATGTGGTGGAGGAACCTCTGGAACGAATTCATGCAAGAGAGAATGTGAGAGGGGAGATGCCGACTCCTTACCCTTTACCAACCTTGCCTCCTAGACTTGTTGCTAAGATAAGGCGATTTGGTCGGCGAATGGACACCACTACAAAGAGGAAAATAGCTGATGAGCTAAGGGACGACATGCTCCAATACAGCAATTATGCGTAAGTCACAGCACCTTCTTTCCCTTCACTTAAAATCGTGTCATGTGTTGTAAATTGATGTCCCCCATGTGTCTTTACAACAGGTACCCAACAGTGTGTGAACGTCAGAGGGCTGCTGAAAGATTGGTTGTGGAATATCCGGAACTTTCTGATGTGACACATGCCACCCATGAAAGAGGCACCCGCGGTTTTGTAAGTAGCAGGGAAACTACAGATTGTTCCTTCTATAAGCGTTTCATTTTGTGATTATTGTTTTGCAGACAACATGGGTGTACGAAATAACACGCTCATTTCAAAGGTGGCGCAGGAGGCGTGGCCAGAGAGACCCAGTACTGATGGCCTTAAGGATCCAGCTCAATATTCCACTAAACAGAAGGCCTGCATTGAACCACTCCCGGGAATACAATCCCAACGCGAAGGCAGAAAGAAAAGTCCAATATAAGGTACCATTTCTCTTACTTGAAATTTATGTAACACCCCCCAATGTGTAACTCTTCATTGATCGTTCACCCCTTTTTTTTTAGGATCCCCTTTTCATTGGACAGGCTGGTGTGCTTGATCCAGAAGTGCTCCAATATGATTTCAGGAATGAGCTACTAGATGCATGGAGGAATGAACCTGGAAACGAAAACAGAATCATTGATCTTCTTAACAGAACTACTACAATAAGGAGAAAAATGTTTACTGATGGCTCACAGTCACTGGAACAGTGCCTCGAGGCCTACCCGCCCCTGACAAGTGTGGTCCACGTAAGTGAAAATGTGAGCGTAGAGATGTGTTCAAAGTTCCTGATTTTACTTAAAAACTTCTTTTTCGGCAGATATGGGACGACATGGAGAGGTTCTACCATATGAAGGTGGCACAGAAAATAAAGGAATTCTTTACAATGGAGAGATGTCTGAAAACTGTTGACCTAGTGATGTCGTCACGCAGAACTCCGCAGCCATTAGTATGTGCATTTCTACTTATCCCAGATGGGAGGGAGAACCATAATGGTGAGTGGGTACAAAATGTGTAGCAATGTGCCTCGTCAATGCGCATTCCTTTAAAATGTATGTTTCTTGTTGCAGTATTGAGAGATCTCATTTTGGCTGCCTTGCCAGCCTTGGCAGGCAGGGACTATACCAATTCGTGGTACACTGTTGGTAGACCTCCAGTTGGCAAGGCTCCTGCAGTGAGGATTGATTCAGAAAGTCTGGCATGGCCTGACTACAGGGAGGCAAAGTACAAAATCTGTGCCGATACAGTGACCATCAACCCATCTGTTGGTGATTTCACCTTCACTGATGCTGTGGTCACAGGGCTATCATTATTGTATCTATGCAACATGAAGGTGCCCGCAAACGCCTGTGCGTCCTGGCGGTTCCTCGCTGAGGATGTTTGCGGGCTACCCGTCAGCTCCAAGACAAGGAATGCAGGACAAGTCGCTTTGCATAACCTATTTTTTGGAATCTAAGATGACAATGAGCATCACAAGTTTTATTGTAATATTGAATGCTCAATTTCAGTATTATGTCATGACCAGGAATTTAGGACTAAGAGTACAATAAGCATCACAAGTTTTATTTCAATATTGAATGCTTAATTTTAGTATTATGTCATGACAAGGAATGCAGGACTACTCGCTTTGTCAAACCTATGTTGTATGCTCATTAAATTCACTTTTGTAATATGCAATGTTCATTACTGTATGCATGCCGTACTAATCCCTGCGAATCCAATTCGAAAAGTCATGAGCCACAAAAGAAATTGAATAACACCTTTACCAAAACGTACACTGCTGAGGAAAGACGACTAAACAGAAATGAATGGCGTGCATTCCAAAACGTATAAGAAGTGGGGTGGGGAAGGTGGGGGTGCACGCAGCCTCAAGCATACCTTTTGGACTGCAGAACTCCCCAAAACGTATAGGAAGTAGGGTGGGGAAAGTGGGGGTGGCCGCCGCTTCATGTATACCTTTCGGTAAGAAGCCCATGCATGGACGTATAGAGAGTGGAGGGGATGGATGGTGGTGGGGGAAGCGGCCCGCCATACCTTAAGGTACAGAGCGCCAAATCATTCCTTTCAAAGGTATACCACGGCATTCCTTTAAAAGGTATAACTGCCATACTTCTGGCGGGTTTAGCTCACTATACCAAAAGCCCAACCGGAGGTTAACAGTGCGCAGCCGCTCTTCTGTTCTGACAATTTCCACACATCGGTCGTGCCGCGGATTGCGGAGCAGAAAGCCGGACGCGCTGTTGGCGCTCAGCTTCAGTGCTTGTGCCTCAAAAGGCAGGTTTGTCCTCTGTCTTGCTTCCATTAAGTCCACAATATAGCCTTTAAGCCAGGGCGCCTGGTGGTAACGCACGCCCCGGTGGAAACGGGTGACGCGCATCCCCAGCTGGAGATACCGTGCCAAAACAGCTCCGTGCACAATATAGTTTTTTCTGGGACCTAAATGGGCCACCAACTTGGGCTGCTTCAACTGACCTTCCGGCAAATTTTGGGCTAGGTTTTGCTGATAAGGGCTGTACCATTCTCTGGGTACGGCACATCGTTCTATGGCACACGGCCATTCGTTGTGGCTCTCAAACAGGGACTCGTCGTACTCCAAGTCCACTGCGACTGTGTACATCAGCGTGTCGTCCTCCGACACATTTTCCCAGTCGACGAGGGCCAGGGCTTCGGCACTCACCCACGTAAAGTCACCCACAGGCAGCATTTTGCACATCTCTTGGATGTAAAGCGCATTCACGTCCCACAAGTACAGGTGCTTGTTGGACTGGCTGGGGTCGTAAGTCGAGGTGCCAGGTACATTAGCCTCCGCGTACCGTTTCATGACGCAGGACATACCACCCCGCTTTTGTTGCTCAAAAAATTGATACATGTCGGGACGAGGGGGAAACGACTTCGGTTATCCGGTGTACAGCAAATTGGTTATCCGTAATCCGGATAACCAGAAATTTCGAAGTAATCCGGTAGTAATCCGGGGAAATTCTGAGGTAATCCGGGGTTATCCGGCGTAATCCAAGGGTAATCCTGGAAATTTTTCGATATTATCCGGAGGTAATCCGCGGGTTATTCCAGGGTTATCCCCATCCGATGTACACAAAATTTCTCTGTCGTTTCTCTCTCGTGTCGGGATCATGGATGAGCTCCACCTCCGCCTTAGTGAATTTAAGGGCCTGGCACGAAGACAAGGAAGACGACGACACAAAGTGACACACTTCCAGTCCATATTTTTCGTAGGTCATGGCCTTAAATTTGGTAAAAAAGCAGGCTAGCAGCAGAACGTCGCTCTTGAGGTAATGTGTCATGTAGTCCAGCAGTGTCCGACATGCCAACCCTTCCCACACGGTTTGCGCCCTGGCATAGTCCTCAGACGGCAAGGACCTCGTGAGAGACGAATAAAAGGCGTCTCGTGGCGGCAGGCGCGTCTCATCACACAGCTGTCGATACGACTGGATATGTTCGTAGCAAAAGACGCCTTTTTGCCTAAGCAGTGCCTTATGTTGAGGGTTGGGATACTCATGAAACAATATCTTCAGGTCTTCTTCTTGTAAAGTCTTTGTTATGGCATCCAATGACGACGAAAAAAACTGAAAACTGTCCATCAGTTTAATGCTTCGGCCCTCCTCCCCGATGAAAATGGTGGCGCTGCGATACGAGTCGTGGGTTTTGGGTAGCACAGCGACTCGTTTCTTCTCTAGGCCAGGGTGCTGAATAAAAGCACGGAAAACATGGTGCACGTCGTAGCGAAAAGCATTGTGCGCGACCAGGGGGAGGAACGTCGTGCGCTTAATGGCTAAGTTGCACTCGGCATGAGCGGCGCCACGATAATTTTCTTTTTCTTAAGAAAAAGGTTCAATTGAAGGTGTTCGTGCTCCCTGACACGATCCTTGGGGTCCTTGAACCCTTTACCGCACAGATAACACGTTGTTGCTGTTTCAAAGTCGGCCTGCTGCACAGCCGACATGTGGAGAGGAAAATTGGGGCGCTCGTCCCACAACTCCTGCTCCAACTGCAACACAGTGTCGACAAAGTGCTTGCCCACGTCCTTTTCACCCGAATGAGTCACCATGCGAACCACATTCCCACGCCAATCAACGACCACAATGGAATAGCCTACTGGGTCATGTCGTTGAGTTCGACGCGTCGCCGCGTCCCCGCCGTCAGACAGGGGAACCAAAGCCGATTCCCAGTCATAGTAAGCGGTAAAGGGCACTCTCTGCATTTTTGGAAAGTGCCTGGAGTCAAACTTCTCGGACGAGCCCGGCTTGGCATATTCTGTCCTTTGAGCACCAAATTGCCGACACACTTGCTCGTGTTCCGCTAGTTTTTCTGCCGTCGCTAACCGGTTCAGGCAGTAGCAGCAGTAATATCTGCGCGGAAGGTGTGGAGCCAGGCTAGGTGTTGCCCTGGACTCGCCCTGAGTTCAGTCTCGGTTAATGAGTTGTGGTATGTGAGGAAAATGACCAGTAACGAAGCCTCGGGGTTCAGTATAGATACGGGTTTATTGGAGGTTAGTTTTAGATACAGGTGGCGTAACTTACAAGTATTCAAACAGCGGGTGAATAGAGGATCCCCTCGTGGCGAAGTGGAGCAGAGTCCCGAGCTGCTTGGGGGTTGGTGGTCGACTGCCCCGAGTAAAGTTTACCCCTTTAATTTATAGGGAGCCCGCTCGGTGGAGGGGCGAGTGACTCGGGTAGAGGGGGGCGCTCGGAATAGATTCTCCAGTTGTAACATCTCCAGCATTGTTATTGAAAAACAGGGGCTGCCCGTCAGGGGAGCCGCATCGGTTGTTTACCCATGTGTTTCCTATCACTGATCTCAGCGTCCCCCAGCACAGGTTAGGAACGTCCACGTTCCGGGGGAAGGAAACAACCGATGCGTAATTTTGAAAAATAGTATGAAAAGAAGAAAGAAAAATTAAAAAAAAATAAAAAAATGAGCGTCCCCCTAACACGGGTTGGGAACGTCCTCGTTCCAGGGGAAGGAAACAACCAATTTGAGAAGAAAAAAAAAATTAAAGGAAAAATAAATAAATTTGGCGTTCCCCCTAGCACAGGTTGGGAATCCCACGTTTCGGGGGGACGAAACAACTGATCTATGAATTTAGAAAAGGAAAATAAATAAAAAAACGAAATCTAGACCGATAAAAAAAAAGGGACCGTCCCTCAGCATGGGTACTGGACGTCCGCGGCCAGAGGTTTTGAAAATGACAAAAAGGGGTACTGGTAGTCTGGTCCACTTTGCCACAAGGAGTACATACATAACATAACGAAGGCAGTTAGTCGGAGAACACAAGTTGTAGGATACCATAAAAATAAATGAATGATGGTCTTAAATTAAATCGTTTGGAGAAGGTCAGTCAATGCTTATAAAGAGATTATACCGGTGGGCAAACGACAATAATAAGAGAGATAATTGTAGAATGATAATTGAACAAAATAATAATAAGAATATTAATAATAATAATAAGAATGAGAATCATAATAAGGATAAGAACAAGAATAAAAATAATAATAATAAGAATAAGAATAATACGGATAATAATAACAATAATAATAATAATAACTACACGGAAGTGCGAACTGATGAGAAAAAAACAAAAATATTTGGCGGCGATACGGTGGAAGTTAGTGGGCCATGATAGGGAAATCACCTACATCACGCACAAAAAATTCCACCGGATCGTGAGGGAATACATACTAAGGTTAAACTAAAATATAATCTGTAAAGGGCATCCAACCTCGGGTAGGAGCCGGTGATGAGATAAGATAATGAAATAAATTTAGCCGGCCGAGGAAAAACGTTTTTACATGAAGCAAAGGGAGAGGGGGAAAACAAAGGGGCGGCAATTACTGGGAAAATAAACAAAAACAAACTTAGGCAACGGAATACTAACCACAGCACGGCACACCCAAACAACGCCAACACACGGCGCGCGCTACGTCCGTCGAGACACAGTCACACACACACACACTAGGCGGAACGCCCTAAGCCCTTCATTTTTTTGACACTAATTTCACGGCACTGCACTTGTCACTGCTGGCGAGCCAGGTCCCTCAGCTGTTGTTTTGGTGTTGTCGGCGGGGCAACGCCTCGCGCCGACAGGGTGAGGGTCGCCGGCCCAGACAGAGTTGTTTAGACTGGAGGGCAATGCCCCGGGCCGGCGAAGTGCAGAGGCCTGCAGCCGCTGGAGCAGCTGGTGGGGATGAAGGCCAAGGCCGGTCTGGTGTCCTTGGGCGGCGGCAGCACAGTGGGGCAGAGCGGCGCGCGGGTCGGCGACTCGGCGCGCCGCGCCACTGGCGTCGCGTGGTGGGGGGGGGGGGGGGGGGGGTCCGGCCGTGTGTGTTGTGCAACGAGGCGTCTCGACGTCGGCAGCGGCGACGCGCGGCAGCGCTGCCGGGGAGGGTCGGCCGTGGCGGTGATTCCTGGAAAAGGAAAGAGGAGTGCGGGAGCAAGGGGTGTGGGGAATGGAAAAAGTAAGGGGCCGGCGGAACGGGAGGTATGGAACGGCCAAAAAAGGAACGACCAAAGTGGACGTTTATATGTACGGGCCTGACTGAATTCTTACAATCTAAACATGCGGTTAACGGAACTTATGAGTAAGGTTAAGGCTTAAAAATACTTAGGTCTGAACTCGGGGTTGCCGGAGCGGCCGGGTACGCTCGAGCCGGCGGTTCGGGCGTGACCTCTTGCGGCCGCGGCGAGCCATCTGGCGCGGCATAATCTTCTGCACCCAGTGGGTGGTGTTGTGCTGCAGCGTCGCGTCGTCGAGCGGGACGGGCGGCGCGGTCCAAGGCAGCGTTGCCCGTGAGGAGAATGATGCTGCCGAGGCGTCGTCGGGTTCCGGTTGTTGGGCTCGGAGGCGATCAGGGCTGATCGGGACGGCTGGTGGTGGGCCCCAAGTGGGGCACGCCGGCGGGGGTGGAGTGCTGGTAGGCGCCGGCTGCACGGGTGGTGCCTTGCCGACGGGGGGCCCCATGTCGGCGGCAGGCACAGTCACCGCGGGTTCTGGTGGTGGTAGAGCCTTGGGCTCGGCGCTGGTGGGTCGTGGGGCAGTGGTGGGTGAAGCACAGGTTGGGTGAGTCGCACGTGCAGTTGTGGAGTCCATCGGGGCGTCGGCCTCGCTGTCCGTGTCAGAGAAGGCCGCCAGGACGGCGGCAGGGTCGAGGTCGGTTTGGGCGTCACCTTCTTCTTGGATAGCGGGTGGTGAAGGCAGGGGTAGTGGCGTGGCCGGCACCACTGCTGGAGGAGATGAAGAGTACTCGGACGGCGAGGGCGACCGTGGGTGGTGTAGTGGTGGCCGCCGCGCGAACGGAGGAGTGCCCGAGGACGGTGGGTGAAGCCACTGCGGGGACTCGCCGCGAGGTTGCGGCGCGAAGGCCCGCATGGCGAGCAGGGCGGCACCCACGATCTGCGGGCGGTGTTGGCGCAGATCCGGGTGCAGCAGGATCAGGGCATCGCCGCCGAAGTCACACGCGGGGCACGTTGACTGCAGCACGTCGCTGAGGACACAAGGCTGGTCCGGAGAGGCCAGGCACCGGGGGCACCGGTCGTTCACTTCGATGGTAGCAAATGCTTGGTGGCCGCGGAGTTGTTCTTCCAGCATTCGCCGGAAGATGCCCGCGGTCTGATTGACCTCCCCGAGGAGGAAGATCAATTCATTTACGCTGATATTATCCTGCTGCGAGCGAAGTATTTCCCGGGCCTGCTCGTGGGCGTTTAAGACGTTCATGATGAGCTCGCGGAGCGCGGACCGGTCCATGGTGGTGTAGTGTTCGGTAGCGAAGCTGGCGAAGGACTGACGCTAGGTCAGGACGAAGATGCAGTGGTTACTTAGTAGGCGGCGGGGTTGGAGGGGAACGAGGGGCAAGCCAGTCTCGGCCCGGGGTGGGGGGGCGCGCGGGATCGGAGGAGCGTGGTCGCGGTTTGGCTGGGGTGGGGGTGGAGGAGGCGGAGGCGGAGGCGTCGCAGAGCTCTGTGAGGAAGTCTGCGAGCGCGCGGCGGTGGAGGGGGGCGTCCTGTAGCGAGACGGTAGGGGAGGACGCGGCGTGGAGGTGCTGCAGACTGTCTAAGTACGCAGCGACGGTGCGGAGGCGTTGAGCCCAACGGGCGTGCAGGGTGACGGGGTTGGAAGATTTAGGCATTTGGAGCTGGGGGCGGAGAGGAACGCGGGAGTGTACTTGGCGGGGCCGACACTGATGGTGTGGCGTATTCACTGATGTCGTTGAGGACCCTGGAGATGCGGGGGTACATGTGGTAGGCCGGCTGGGGCGCGGGGGCGGTGGGAGGGGGGAGAGAAGGTGATTGGTTGCAGGATGGAGGGGTTGGAGGGGGCGAGGAGGCTTGGGCATGGAGGGGTAAGGAAGGGGCAGGGCGAGTTGGCTGGAGGGGAATAGCGCGGGGAAATTTGAAGGAGACCGGCGAAATGGTGGAGGGATCGAATGGAGGGGGTTTTTCTGGATCGGGAGCAGGGCGAGTAGCTTTCGAAAGGCGGTTGTGCAAGAGGGCGTGACTGAGAGCACCCCAAAATGCAGTGAGGAGGTACCAACTGGTGCCAAATTCTTTGCGAAGTTGACAGGTACGGACGAACACCGAAAGAACATACTTGACTAATTGAATGATGGTCATTATACCAATGAGGGAGCTAGTGAAAATTCCAAGAGATGACATATAAGACCAGAGTCTGGCCAAAGTGGATTGAGCCAAGTTTTCCATGTCTTTAGGAGAAAACATATGCATGGCCGAAAATGATCCAGAACCGCCTGCGTTATCAATTATAGTAGTGGCCAGGACTGATTGAATGGCCGCCCTCTGATTTGGAAATAGTAAGGATTTTTGATAATTACGTAATTCGTCGGGCGAGTATAAACCAGGGGCGCCAATGTGGCGGGGAGTGTGGAAGTGGAGACCACTGCCATCTTCTGTAGGGGCTAGAATAACCGGTTTGGATGCGAGAGGTTGCGCGTGGGGCACTAGGGCCGTCCATTCGCCTGGAAATAACTGAAAATTATTACCATTTAAAGTAGAGCAGACCGTTTTCTCGGCGTGTTTTGTAATGATCCTTGAAATAGGAGTAAGAAATTTTGGTTCATTTTGGTGGAGGATTGGAATCGCGGCGTAGCAACTATTGTCGGCCCGGAAATAAACTGGGCTGGCGACACATTTAATTACAGTAGCGGTTTCCGCGTGAATGGTGGTAAGAAGGCCCGTGGGATTATCGAACAAAATGGAAGGCGCCACATCCGGAAAGGCGCGAATAATCGCTAGTCGTTGCTTGAGTAATTCGCGTTCCAAAAAACAACGTTTCCGGGCCCCGTGGAGGTGAAGGCGCTGCATGTTACGGAGCGCGTCGTAGTGTACGAATTGTAGTTTACTATGAAAGTGTGCAGAAATGTCCGGAACAACGTCTAAATTTTTGTTATTTTGGTAGTAAAACTCGTTTGCATTAGGAGCATAGGCAACATAAATACCGGGAAATTCAGTTTTGTCGAGCCTAACACCGCATTTCATTGTAGAGCCGTCCAGCTTGACAGCGAAATCAGCGTCAGGCTCGTCAGCAACAATGTAAGAAGCTGACACAAGTTCGGTAGAAGTGACAAGAACGGCGGGCCCTTGGTACAGAACAGCGTAAGAGTCGCGGAGACAATCGGACGTTTTGCGAGTTGTGTCCCAAAACGTGTGACCCGCAACATAGTCCTCGCAAGTGCCGGCCTCGAAGGGGCACATAATTCCGTTGCGGAGGGCAACAGACTTAGAATTAACGTCGAGCCTAGCGGTGTATGAGGTAACCAGGACGCGAATAACAACGTTTATGAAACTATTTTCGTAGACACCCGAAACATCACGGAAGCGGCCGCCGTTGGCGCATGTGCCGGCCGAGGGGTCGTGTTTGCCGGATACTGTGAGTTTGAACGTTTTGGATTTATTGACCTCAATGCCGCGTAGAGTCTCGGAATACAATACTAATTCGCCAAAGTCGCGAGCGCGGCGGCATTGGTCGTAAGTGAAGCGGTGTAGGTATTCATTTTCTTGCATGTCGGAAGTGTGGTGGTGCATGCCACAATATTTAGATTTAACGGAAACGGAAGCAAGGTACGCTAAGACGGGAACGAACTCGTAATCCGGCTGCAGGAGTACCTGCACAGTCTTGTTTGTAGAGCGGCCCAGTACATCTTTGACATCGCAGGGCGCTACCTCACCGAGGGCTAAGGTAGAAGTGGTAGCGCTGGGGTGGGCACAGTCGTATCCAAAAAGAATCGGGTCGTGATCGGGTGCGGAGGTGGTCTGAGCGAGGGCCCCCCGCAGCGCAGCTGTCATCAATAAGAGTCGTAGCATGATGCTGGAACACAAGAGAAAAAAAACAAACATGTTCGGAGGAATCCGAACCGTGAGAAGGGGAGGGAGAGAAAAAAAAATAAATAAAATAAACAGTAGCGGCAGGGTTGGTTGGTGGCTATGCGGCGCGAACAGGCTGTGTTCTAAGAACTGAGGCAGCTTGGGGTTATTTGGTTAGACATCAGTTTGGCGGGATGGTGGGGGGCAACTGGGTGCCGGCGACGGGGTCACACGGTCGCTGCAACACGGACGGATGGCAGCAAGGCGAAGTGCCAAGCAGCAAACAGAGGAACAATTGTTTGCATTAGGCGCGGCCGGAGGATAACGCTGAGCCGGGCTGCGCTGGAAGGAAGGGGCCATAAAGGCGGGGCGCACAGAGGGTTGGGTGGGAGGGGCGCTGCAAAAGCGGCAGCTACAAGGGACATGGGCCCGGTAATGGAGCGGTCGGAAATTATACCCGCGGCGGGGCGACGGGGCTATTGTGGCAACACGCGGCGGTGACACCTGATGGCAGCGGGCAGGTAGCTGCGGCGCCACCCGGCGGCGGCGGTCCGGCAGGGGCGGCGCGCCTTGGGGATCAGGGGGGTCTGAGTGCATGGTGATTACGGGCGTGTCGGCACGGCCTGCGACAGGGGAGGCATTGGGGCCTGGCTGCCGGCGAGTGGTGTCGGCGGAGGCGGCTGGCAATTGGGCCAAGGTTGCCCTAGTTGGGCTGTCCGCGCGGTAAGTGCGAGGGATGGCCTCGCCCGGGAGGTGATAGACACAGAAAGTGATGTCCATGTGGCGGAACACCCTGGAGAAGTAATCAATCTGGAGAGCATATGGTATCTGATTGGGGGTCTGGTGATCCAAGATCAAGCCCAAGGTGCGAATCTTTGTAGACAAAATGTATGAGCGAAGCATGAGCAAGGCCCCGTAGTAGTCCTGGAGCGATGGGTGCTCATATGGTGTTTGTGACGTAATCAGCGAGCAGATGCGGCGGATGGCGTGACGGGTGACCACGAGGCCAGGCACCTCCTGAGCAACAGTGGAGACAGCGCGGTCCAGCCGGAAGTGGCGGTAAAGCGGCACTAGAGTGCTGCTTCTTGGGGCCGCCGTGAGAGAGCGGGTATACACCAGCGGTTGAATGCTGGGAGAGTCCAAGTAAGATTGTCGCAAGTAAGTAAAATGCATGGCGGCGAGTAAGCTACAAGCTGAGCCAATCTGCAACAGATAGTAGCATCGAATAATCAAAAGAAGGCGAGTCATAATATATCAGGGAAGGAGGGGGCGGGAGGGGGGGGGGGGTAGAGGGGAGGGGGTTGCTATTGTAAACAAGCAGTTTGTGGGAGGGGCGGGACAATGTGTGTCGCGCGGCGGGAGACATAGCGGCGCATGTGGCTCACGTGGTATTTAACCAATTTGAGTCTATTGCGTACGCGGGCTCGGACAATGTACGTACTTGGGCCGGATCGGCGGACTACGCGGAACGGGCCCACGTAAGAATACTTAAATTTACGGCCATGTCCCTTGACAGCACGAAACACTAAAACTTTGGCTCCAGCTGGGTAAACAACGTGTTTACGCTGTGAGTCAAAATAAAGTTTTTGTTTCGCCTGGTGGGCCTGAAGACGCTCTTGCGCTTGGGCGCGGAGAGCAAAGTGGCGTTTGAGTTTTTCTGGTGGTGTTACGCGGTCGGGTAGCGCGAACAAAATATTCATGGGCGTGAGCGCGGAAAAGCCATACATAAGTTCAAAGGCGGAGCAGTTGAGCGGAAACCGCTGGGACGTGTTCAAAGCGAAGGTAGCGCATGGGAGAATAGCGTCCCAATCAGCGAGAGACTCTTCGCAGAACGTTTTAATTAAATTACCCAGCGTTTTAATGTTTGCTTCCGCGGCTCCTAAAGAATTATGGAAATTAACTGGTGCAAAGTGCAACTTGGTGCCAAAGGATGCGATCAGTTCGCGGAAATCCCGCGCTGTGAAGCAGGAGCCAAGGTCGGCAAAAATGGTGTGACAAAACCCAAAAACACAAAAATAAGAGCGAAAGGCCGCGATGACTTCTTTGCTCGTAAGTGTGCGGAGGGGTTTTGTCCAGACGTAATGCGTAAATAAATCAACGATGACCAGAAAATACTTGTAACCGGATTTACTGGGCACTACGTGCTTGATATCACAAGCGATTTGATGCAGTGGAAAGCGCGGCCGAAGTGGCTTCAAGACACCCATTTTGAAGGGCTGTTGGCGTGTGCGTTGGCACGGGTCGCAAGAACGCGCGTGGTGTTTAGTAGCTTTATGCATTTGGGGCCAGAAAACGGCATTTAAACGGGGTCGCATTTTGCGATGGCTAAAGTGGCCAGCCAATAGAGACTCATGGGCCTCATGGAGGAGCGCGGGGCGCAGGCAGGCCGGAATGTAGGGCTTTTGGCCTACACGCGTAATTATAATACCATTTACAATTCGGTACTTAGAATGCACCTTGTCCGTAGCGGGTAGCGTGACAAGCTTGGTGCGTATGTCGCAGATTTCAGGATCCGCGGACTGCAGTTGGCGTAACTGCTCGAGTCCCAGGGGAAGCGCATACGTGAGCGCAGGAGAGGAAGGGGAGAGGGTGGGCGAGGGGGGAGGGGAGGGGAGGGGAAGGAGAGGTGACGGAAGGTTGTCAGGGAGAGGGAAGGGGTGGGACAGCAAGTCCGCGGGGGTCGCGGCGTTGTCATCGGTGACTTGACGGTAATGTGGGAGAGAGGGGACGAGGGGTGGCCTATCTTTCGGCGTCTCGGGCTGGCGTGGTGGTGCGCCAGTGGGCGGGGCGGCGGGGGACGGGGCCTGTCTGCCGGCTAGTCGAGCCGAGCGGCGAGGCGCTGCTGTGGCGGCAGCGCGCGGCGTGACGGTCAGCACGCCGTCGTCCGGCAGACGAGGGCAAGGACCAGGGTCGGCTGAAGGGGGAGTAACGGAACACGGCGCGCGGCTCGATGGATCGGCGCGGTTTTGCGGGCCAGGTTTCCACGTGATTTTAGTAATGTTAAATTGGTTGAGACAAGCGATGAAACGACTCATGCGGGAGTTCGGCGATTTCATGCGCATTATAGCGGCTAAACCACTGCAATCGGTGAAGATTTCAATGGGAGAGCCAATAAGGTCTGAGCGATAGGCAGTTAAAGTTTCGGCACAAGCAAGTATTTCCAGGTGGATGGCCACCCACGCCTTTTCAGTTCGCGTAGTTTGGCGACTGAAATAAGCATAGGGGCGCCAAATTTCATTTTCATCCTGCTGGTGGATCTCGCCGGCGAGGCCTTCCTTGCTGCCGTCACAAAAGACGCGGGCAGGGGCACCCCAATTGAAGTGAGGCAGTGCGGCGGCCTTTATTTCGTTGTAAACACTGCGTGCGGCCTGCTCGTGCTGAGGGGTCCAGCTGAAGGGCGTGGACGGGGAAGCGGCGTCTGAAATGAGAGCTATCTTCTGGGCGTAGCGCGGGATGAAACGGCGCGAAAAATTAAGAAAACCGAACAATCGTCGGGCTGAAGTTTTGTCGGTTACTTTTAGGAGTGGTTCAAGAGGGCGCCACCGAGAAACGTCGGGGCGTATGTGAGTGCGCGTAATGACGCAACCCAAACATTGGATGGAGGACGTGAAAAAGGCGCACTTTTTCGGATTGAGGTAGAGGCCAGCGTGGCGTACGCGAGCGAGCGTCTCGTCGAGTAGGGCATAAGTATCATCAAAGCCAGAACCACAACCAAATAGATCATCAATAAAATTAAATAAGTTCTTTTGCCAGACAAGCCCCTCAAACGTTTTATTCGTGACGGCTGAGTAGGCCTGAGCACTTGCTGAAGAGCCCATGGGGAGCACTTTCAAGCAGTATTGTTTATTGTTAACAAAAAAACTACACATCTTACTGGATGATTCGGAGAGTCTGGTCTGATAAAACCCGTGGAGAAAATCTGCGCGGAAGAAAGTATCGTGCTTAGCCAGGCGCTGCATTATATCGCGGCTGTCGGGAAGAGGGAAATTAGTTCTTTTTAAGCATTTACTATTGACAGCTTTCATGTTAATTACGAGACGGTATTCCTGTTTTTCACCAGGTTTGCACGGTTTCTCTACCAGGAATATAGGGTTTGAGTAGCAGCTGGACTGCTGTTTGACCAAACCAGCGCGTTCTAGTTGCGCAATGTATTTTTCGGCATATTCTAACTCTTGAGGATTTAATCGATACGGCGGAGTAAAACAGACCGGTGGGTCGGGTACCGTGGGTAAAGAAATTGTGTACCGGCACTGCCGGACCATTTCTTCGATACGGGACGCAAAACAATCGGAATAGCTATGTAGAAGGGCCAGCGCACGAGTGCGCTGGTCTGGCGTCAAGTGTGAGCCGATGGTAAAGTCAAACTGCAGGTCGGCGGGGCGCAGCGGGGGTGAGTGGTGGAGGCAATTCCGTGAAGTTGGTAGCTGTGGCAGCAAGAGGCGCTCCAAGAAGTGAGGCGGGTGCAAGGGAGACAGTTTGTTTATGTGCACTGTCAGGAGGGGAGTGGGGCGGAGGGTCGCGCGGCTGCACCCATGCGGTGGAGGCGGAGAGGGCCGCTGCAAGAAGTGAGTCATCGGGATCGAGACGGCCGACAGTTTGGCCGGCCGACATACGGACCGAGGAATCACTGTTGTTGAATACTGCGACTGTTGTTGATCCAGCCGGTAGGAGGAACTGAGTGGGGCCGGACGCGAGCACTTGTTGGAGTTGGGGCGTCATGGTCAGAAGGGCGGCCTCTGACGGGGGGAAGGGGTGAAAATGTACACGAACGAGGGCGACGGAGCCCGGTTCGAGGAAACGCGTCTCCGTGCAGAGGACGCGGGTGGGGAACGTAAACACTGCCGCGACGTCAATGGTTTCCAGACCGGTGTGCGCATCGAACCGGTGGGGAAGGACACGAGGGACATGTTCATGTATGTGGTCACGGCCCTGTGCCTCGAAAGTACACGTATCATTACGAAAATCGAGGCGCGCTTTGGATTCGTACAAAAACGTTTACCCAAGAATGACGTCGCGAGCGAGGTTAGAACAGACGTAAAGGGTGTGCGGCATAGTGAAGGCATCACACCGGAGGACTGTGGACACGGCGCCAATAATTATAATGGGCGCGCCATCAGCGGTGGCAAGAAGCGGGAGTTTCATGTCATGTCGGATTAAGCCGTTGGGCACAATCCGTTCATGGCATAGCGAGTAGGACGCTCCCGAGTCGAGGAGAGCAGTCTCTTTTCTATCAAAAATGGTTATTGGGATCGTGCAGTGCATGCGCGGTGGCGGTCGAGGCGACGCGGAGAAGAGGGACGCCGTTGGCATGTTAGTGAGGCGAGAGGGGGAGAGGTAGGGGCGGCGCGTGAAGCGCGCGTCGAGCACGCGCAGCGGAGAGCTGGCCCGAGGCACCGGCTGCGGCGCGGCGTGGTTTGCCGGTGGAGGGGAGTAGCGGTTGTTGCGGTCGCGGCGACTATGTGTGGCGCGGTGCCGAGGTGGGGAGCGGCTGAATGGCAACGGCTTGGAGCGTGCGTGGTGGCTGGCCTGGCCCGTGTGTGGGTCCATACATTCGGCCTCCCCTCCATCGCTGCCATCGGAGAGCACCGCGAACCTGTTCGCACTCTCGAATGTTGGCGATGGAGGCGCGGATCGCGGGGGTGGCGGCGAGGCGCGAGGAGCAGTATGACGTGGGAAGGGCGGCGCTGGGCATGGCACGGCGCGGGCCGGCCGTGGCGACGCTGCGCTGGTGCGGCCTCGCCTCGATACTGTAGCTAGGGGGGGAGGGGAGCGCGGGGGCGACGGGCGGGGCGAGGCGGGGGGCGAGGGAGACACAATACGTGTCTCGGCCCGCTGGGTTACGGAGGCATAGCTGGGCACCGGCTGCATGAGCGGGTGAAAAGGTTGGTAGACCGTTTTAGTCCAACCGAAGGGGAGCGCCTTTAAATGAATAGCAAGTTGGACCGGAGGGGAAGTAGCAAAATGTTGAACGCCCGTGGGGCGATAGATCATAATGTGGTAACCGAATAACTCACATAAGGCCTGCACTTCCACGGTCGTGGCGTGAGAGGAAGGCCGCGACATGAAATCGGTGTATTTATTAGCAGAGAAGATACCGAGGTCGCGTTGCACGACGGCACGGAACGTCAACCAGTTGTCAGCCACGTGGCGCACTGCGAGGCGGTGGAGGGCGTCCGCATAAACGGAGTCGGCAAAGTCTAGCAGAGCGACACAATGGAACAAGCTGTTGGCATCCATTGGGGCAGGGAGTGTAATGATGCGGTCATAAAGGAATTGTGGAGCCGGCCTTCCTTGGGTAGCGATGCAGACGAAGCCGGGCGCACCTAGAGCGCGCCCGTTTCTTAGTTTTTTGGTCGGAGGGAGGACGAGAGAACGCACTCAGCGTCGTAATGACGGCCTGTGCAAAAATTGCACGTAATGCGCGCAGGCGGGCGCGGTTTGCCGTCGTCGGAAACGTTCGGCACTCCGAACTCGCTTTGGACACCTGGCGTGCGGTAAGACGGGTTCGTTTTGCGAGGAGGGATTTGGAAATCGACGCGGCGACCGCGACCTCTGCCCGAGGACGGGTCATAGGTCCCACGCGAGGGAGGTGGGCCGCGTGCCTCACCAGAGCGGTAGTACGAGGTGTTAAAGGGGCGCGGACCCGGGGAGTAGCAGCGGTCGCGAGGCTGACGGCTCCACTCCGGGTAGCTGTCACGGCGTGGGCGGTCTTGATTCCAGCCTGGGGAGGGGGGCCGGGGGAGGGCCGGGCGTGCGTATGGCTCGCGGTAAGCCGAGCGAGCATCGTACCGAGGGCGGCGCGGATTGTTATTGTAAACATCCGGGCGGAGAGGGGACGGGCGGTCCAAGTCGTGGATCGCATGGACGGCGGCCGGCTGTTCGGCCCTCAGAACTAACGCTTCAAGTTTCGACAGGACTGTGTCCAGCTTGCCATCAACGGCTGGAGCAGGCGCGGTCGCAGGGGTAGGGTGGGGGGCTTGGAGCGGAGCGGCCACCGGTAGCGGTGTCGCAGCGGGGACCGCTGGGGTAAGCGGTAGTGCAGGTACAGTTGGTACAGGCAAACCCAAAGCCTTTAGGCGGTCGAGGGATAAGTCGCTAGGAATAGAGGTCAATGCATGTTGGGCGTGCGTGCGGACAGTTCCTTTGTACGCAGCGTCAAGGGCAGTCACTTGACGCAGGAACGACGGGATATCATTAAATCGGAAGGGCGCAAGGCGGTTGATAAATACAATGGTAAGCCGTTATGCAAATGAGCGCGCTGCTCGGCAGGGTCCAAGACACCAGCTTTTTTACACAAATCCAACACGCCTTGGATGTATTGAGGCAAAGTTTCTGTGTCGGATTTAACGCGACTTTGGAGCGTTTCGCGGAAGCTGTGCTTGTCTAGCTGGTTGGAAAAAGCCTCGAGCAGCTTAGTTTTAATATACTCATAACGCGCGGCATCAGTACGGCGTTGGGGCTCTGCATCGAGCGCCAAGATCTCGCGCTGGACAAGGGACAACGCACCCTTGCGGCATTGGCTTTCAAGCCAAAACAGGCGCTGGGCATCCGTAGTGTCAGGGTAAGCGTTGAGCGCGCGTTCGAGGCGGGCGATGAAAGCTTCGCAATCATCGTCAAGCTCACCGGAAAACGAAGGGAGGTGGGATTGCAGGTAGAGCGGGGCGTGCGCCATGTCGGGGTCGCGTACCGGAAGGGGAATGGGGGGAACGACGTTATGTTCTATATCGTTATAGTTGACTTCGCACAAGCGGCAATGCAGTAGAGCCAACTGCAAGACTTTGAGTGCAAAAGTCGGGGACTGAGCGTTGGCAGTAACGAGAACGTGGATCAAATCGAGATCAAAACGGATGTCAGTCTCAGTGAGCGCAGGTCCTCCAAGGACTAAGCACAAACGAGTGGGGAGCGTACGGTATTTGGGATGGTTTAAAGATTTAAAGAAGGCGTTTGCACGTTCGCGGTGGCGAGCGTTAACGACGGGGCCGGTGTAGGCGGCACGGAGTGTCTCGTATGAGAACAAAATTTGCTGAGCGAAATGGTACGCGTGGTTGGCGAGGAGAGGAAGTTTATTGTTAAGGACGAAATAAGGGTGTTCCGGAGGTTCGATCCCTGATGGGAATCTGGGGATGACTTTGGAAGTCGTTTTTCAGGGCGACTCGGGACATCCACGGAACTTCCAAAATGTAACCTTTTGGAAGAACTGGGAAGTCACTGATTCTCTTCCACTAAACGTCCAACTACTTCCCATGACGTCCAAGCCACATCCGCCGACTTCCCCACCACTTCCGCAGACATCCCACCTACCTCCAAGGACGTCCTACGACTTCCATTGCCTGCCCAGCCACATCCACCGACTCTCTATCGACTTCCTAAGACGTCCTGTAACTTCCTACATTGATCCAATCCGTTTCTATAACCCTCCTTAGACCTCCAACGACATCCATCGCCACGGACTTCCCATGATTTCCTGCCCACATCCAGTGACGTCCTCTCACCTCCGGCGACTTCCTGCCTACATCCAGTGACGTCCTCTCACTTCCGGCGACCTCCTGCCCACATCCAGTGACGTCCTCTCACTTCCGGCGACCTCCTGCCCACATCCAGTGACGTCCTCTCACTTCCGGCGACCTCCTGCCCACATCCAGTGACGTCCTCTCACTTCCGGCGACTTCCTGCCCACATCCAGTGACGTCCTCTCACCTCCGGCGACTTCCTGCCTACATCCAGTGACGTCCTCTCACTTCCGGCGACCTCCTGCCCACATCCAGTGACGTCCTCTCACGTCCGGCGACCTCCTGCCCACATCCAGTGACGTCCTTTCACTTCCGGCGACTTCCTGCCTACATCCAGTGACGTCCTCTCACCTCCGGCGACTTCCTGCCTACATCCAGTGACGTCCTCTCACTTCCGGCGACCTCCTGCCCACATCCAGTGACGTCCACTCACCTCCGGCGACTTCCTGCCTACATCCAGTGACGTCCTCTCACTTCCGGCGACTTCCTGCCACATCCAGTGACGTCCACTCACCTCCTGCGCCCTCCTGCCCACATCCAGTGACGTCCTCTCACTGCCGGCGACCTCCCACCCACGTTGTCACCTACCCTCACTTCCGGCGATCTCCTGCCTGAATCTAGAGGTGTTTGCACCCAATTAAGACATGTGTTCTCCTTGCTTTCCCTGACGACCGCCGCTAGCTTTCATCTCCTTCCCTGTAACGCCTGCTTTGTAGGCCACTTTACTTACCAATTCAAACTTGTTATACTGTTAATGGTTTCCCGCTCTGTTCTGCGGATATTGCAATCCACCGCCTTTTAGTTTCTAGTAACTTATCGATGTTCACTTATTTACTTTGCTATTGACAGTAACGTGTTACCCTGTTTCCTTCCGTTAATAAAATACTTCACTTCAGAGCCAGATTATCTCGTGTCAACTTTATCCGCATCCATCCACTGATTACATAATCTATCATCAGAGGAAGTGAGGGGATGTCAGAGAAGTAGGAGGATGTCGGAGGAAGTGGGAGGATGCCAGAGGAAGTGGGATGATGTCAGAGAAAATCGCAGGATGTCGGAGGAAGTGGGAGGATGTCAGAGGAAGTGTAGGGATGTCAGAGGAACTGGGAGGATGTCAGAGGAAGTGTAGGGATGTCAGAGGAAGTGGGAGAAGTCAGAGGTAGTGGGAGGATGTCAGAGGAAGTAGGAGGATGTCGGAGGAAGTGGGAGGATGTCGGAGGAAGTGGGCGGATGTCAAAGGAACTGGGAGGATGTCAGAGGAAGTGGGAGGATGTCAGAGGAAGTGTAGGGATGTCAGAGGAAGTGGGAGAAGTCAGAGGTAGTGGGAGGATGTCAGAGGAAGTGGGAGGATGTCGGAGGAAGTGGGAGGATGTCGGAGGAAGTGGGCGGATGTCAGAGGAGGTCGGAGGAAGTGGGGGGATATCGGCGGAAGTGGGAGGATGCCAATGGAAGTGGGAGGATGCTAATGGAAGTGGGGGGATGGTGGGGGAAGTGAAAGGATGTCAGTGGAAATGGGAAGATGTCAGGGGAAGACCTAGGATGTCGGTGGAAGAGAGATGTCGGTGGAAGAGGAAGGATGTCAGGGGAGGCAAAGGATTTCAGAGGAAGTACTAGGATGTGAATGGCTGTCAATGGAAGTTGGAGGACGCGAATGTATGTGGCTGGGATGCTCATGGAAGTTGGTGGACGTGAATGGAAGTGACCTAGATTTTCAGTGGAAGTGACAGGACGTAAATGAATGTGGCTTGGAAGTCGCAGGATGTCCGCGGATGTGGCAGGGATATCAAGAGGAGGTGAATGGATGGAACTGGAAGTGACTGGATGTGATTGGATGGAAATGGATGTATGTGGAAGTAAAAAGTGACCTCCAACCACTTCCGAATTCCATCAGGGATTTGCGAGCAATCGAGGAGAAATCGGCGAGCTCGTGTCGCTATTTCTTGAGGGTGGTCAGCCATTCGGCCATGGGAGGGGATAACTAATGGCAGTCAAACAGAGAAGGGCGCACGGGGAAAAAAAATTTTTTGACTAATGCGGACGAAGTTACAATTACGGAAAAACCCTGATCATCACTCACACACACAACACAAACCAAGATCGGCCGATGCACCACGGAAGGTGTGGAGCCAGGCTAGGTGTTGCCCTGGACTCGCCCTGAGTTCAGTCTCGGTTAATGAGTTGTGGTATGTGAGGAAAATGACCAGTAACGAAGCCTCGGGGTTCAGTATAGATACGGGTTTATTGGAGGTTAGTTTTAGATACAGGTGGCGTAACTTACAAGTATTCAAACAGCGGGTGAATAGAGGATCCCCTCGTGGCGAAGTGGAGCAGAGTCCCGAGCTGCTTGGGGGTTGGTGGTCGACTGCCCCGAGTAAAGTTTACCCCTTTAATTTATAGGGAGCCCGCTCTGTGGAGGGGCGAGTGACTCGGGTAGAGGGGGGCGCTCGGAATAGATTCTCCAGTTGTAACATCTCCAGCATTGTTATTGAAAAACAGGGGCTGCCCGTCAGGGGAGCCGCATCGGTTGTTAACCCATGTGTTTCCTATCACTGATCTCAGCGTGCGGATGTGCTGACGAGTCTGTGACGCCAAAAATGCGTGAATATCACGCACGAGCACATAATGGTGGCGTCCCTCACTGGATATCAACAACAGAGTGATGTGGTGCTGTTTTTTCTCCTGAGTGCAGTACAGGGGAATGATGGTTCCTTCTTTACCCTTTTGGCCCTCGTTATCATCCGTCTCGTCTTCCACACACAAAACGGTAAGGCTTATAGTAGGGCTAAGTTGCTCAAAACGGCGCAAGTCACACACTTTCATGGGCTCGTACTGCAGGTTTCCCAAGCCACCAGACGGTAGCCCGGTGGCTGGCAGCCCTCCGGCGGTGCCGCCACGGAGCAGAATGGTATGGAGGAACGGGTCAGGCCCAGCGGGATAGGGCCGGCGAACTACCTTTCGCGGCGGCAGTTGGTAGTTGCTCCGCCCGCCACCACGCGGCGCTCGCGTCGTTATGGCTCTGCTCTGGCCGCTGGGCGCCTTTGCCAGCCACAGTGAGGCATGGACCGGGGACGGTTTTTCGGCTGTAGGTCTTAAACCGTTCAAATTAGAGGGGTAGAGTAAGCGAGGCGATTGTAGGTCTCAGTTTAAGCTACAATCGGCTCGCTTAGTATACCCCTCTAACTTAAACGGTTTAGGAGGTAGTAGTGGAAAACCATCTCCCTCCGGTACCTCCAGCTAAATCTGGCTATATCTTTAGCAAGCCTTTAATATAACATTTTTGCATAAAATTTTAGCAACCTTAAAGTAATTTTTGCCGTTATAACTGGTAGTTTTTTTGGTGGTTGTCGTTATAGTTGCTATGAAGGATGTGTTTCGTTTTTGGTTGTGATAACGGTACTGATACAATGGTAAGAGAAATATTTTATTCAGTAGGATAATTTTATAATATTTGAAAGAGCATTGTGATTAAAATATAAAAATATACTATGATAAGTAATATGGAAATGAAACATGTTCATTGTGCGGAAAATACACTAAAACAGGCCACACAATATGATACAATAAAACTCAATTATTAATTAATTTAAATATTATTTTTAAATGATAACTTATGTTCTGTACTAGTGCTCAAAACACCATAGTTGACAATCATATATTATGTATGATTTGAAAACGATCTGTGGAATATTTGCAAATATTTACCATAAGGATCACACGATTAGCTGTGTTTAAATTGAGTGTTAGTACCGTAACCACAACCAAAAACGAAACACATTCTTCATAGCAACTATACCGATCAAACGACAACCACCAAACAAACTACCAGTTATAACGGCAAAAATTACTTTTTTGTTGCTAAAATTTTATGCAAAAATGTTAAATTAAAGGCTTGCTAAAGATACAGCCACATTTAGCTGGAGGTACCGGAGGGAGATGGTTTTCCACTACTACCTCCTAAACCGTTGAAGTTAGAGGGGTATACTAAGCGAGCCGATTGTAGCTTAAACTGAGACCTACAATCGCCTCGCTTACTCTACCCCTCTAATTTGAACGGTTTAAGACCTAAAATCGAAAAACCGCCCCCGGTCCATGCCTCACTGTGGCTGGCAAAGGCGCCCAGCGGCCGGAGCAGAGCCATAACGACGCGAGCGCCGCGTGGTGGCGGGCGGAGCAAGCTCCAACTGCCGCCGCGAAAGGTAGTTCGGTTTTCGTGCATAGCTGTTCCTCCATACAATTCTGCTCCGTGGTGCCGCAAGGTGCAGCACGCGCAGGCCAACCGCCGCTACGCGGTCTACGAGCTCCTTGTACTCGCTGTCCTCGCACCAGATCTCATCGATGATCACGCGGTCCATAGCGTAACCCACCCGGAGCCACTCTTCTGTCGAGTGACCCGGGATTCGTGACTCGGTGAAATCCGGCGCGAGGCGCCAGAACAAGCCCTCGTGGACCTTCCGCAGTCGACGGATGAGGGCCGCGCGCGCCCATAACCCCCACTCTGCAGCGAGAATCGCGCTGTAGAATGGACGGCACGCCGAGAGCGCGAGATCCTGCAAGGTCTCGACCATCTCGACGGCTAGACGAAGAATGACGGCGTGCGCCCCAGCCTCCGGCTGGCTCGGGGTCTGGGGGGTCGGGGCGGGGTGGGGTGGGGCCGGGCTCGGCGGCTTCCCAAGCCACCAGACGGTAGCCCGGTGGCTGGTAGCCCTCCGGCGGTGCCGCAAGGTGCAGCACGCGCGGGCCAACCGCCGCTAAGGGAGAGTGGGGCAGTTAGTGTCACTTTTTGGAATTTCGATCTGGACTGCCCAGTATGTGAAAAGTTGCGACTTTTTCTGCTGACATACTTCCAGTGGACCTTCATCCACACTAACCAACCATGAGAACTACAAAAAAAGTGACTGGTTCTAGAGGGAACGCTTTCTGAATAGACCTCTGCACTTGACACTAAGTGCCCCAGGCTGGGGCACATAGTGTCAGGTCATGGGGCAGATAGTGTCACCATGAATTTCTGGTTCAGAATAGCTTTGAATCGTCAAGTAACCACACGTTTATAATAGTTAGATTATTCTTACATGTCTCAAACAAATATTTCGAATTAAAAAGAATTTTGATAGGAATCTAGAGTTTTTAGGAAAGTAACGTGTTTTTCTGTTTTCTGATGTGATAGTGAGAGGGTTGCAAGCTGGCAATGGACACAAAATTTTAATTATTATCAATGCTCAACAAAAATAAAATATATTTGCTCCTAGACTTACAAAATAAATATACTCGGAACACTAGAATCACATATTAGACGTTTAAGTTGTGCGCTAATCACAGCTAAATCATCACAGTAAAAACACCTAATAAACATATTAAATTATTCCAGGAACTTAGTAGATACATATCAAAGTATACGTGAGAAAAAAGATTTTGGTATCATAGCACTAACAATAATAAAAAACCATTTTAAAGAAGCACCACAAATTACGCAAGTTTGTAAGGCGCAAAGTCGAAGTCAAATGATATAATATCTTTTTGCCGTCTTGTTGCAGCACTCTTTGGTTTTGGAAGAACAACCTTCACATCATTTAAGTGGACACTTTTGAGATCAGCTTTTGGAGGGAGGATAAAGCTAACAGATTGATGACTCCTAATCTTCAAATCAAAGCTGTAATATTTTCATTCTTACAAGGTGTGGATTGGTCATCCAAACTTTCAAATTGATCATGTTCCATTTCCAATTCTAGCACTTCTCTATTTGCAAGTCTCTGCTGCAGCTTCTGGCAACGTTAAAAGAAAGAATTAGGATAAAAGAAATATTGTTGTTGTACAGTCACAAATAAACAAAATACACTTTACTTCATCTTGGCCCTCATTGCTCTCGACTTATTGTTAACAAAGTTCCTTATATTTTCTACTGATTTATGTTCAAATAGGCCCTTTTTATTCATCAAAGTTTTGATTTTATGAGTAGCTGCCAGTTTACCCTGGTTGATGTCAGATTTAAAATACTCTTCAATGGCTTCCTTCTGTTTTTTTGTCCGATCAAGTCTATGGCCCTTAGACTTGTCATGACGTGTGGAAGCTGAAGTTCTACGTCTTCTCCCAGAAGGAGAGGTGGTTATTGCAACATCCTCTTCATCAGAATCCATCCACGTCTCATCGGTTACATCAGGATCTGCTTCGTCACCCTGCATTGTAATGTCAACTTCATTAGTTGACGCTATTGGGAAATCGTCTTCAGCACTCCCATCTTTGTCTAATGGGAACGCCATATCCATGTCAAAGTCTTCCTGTTCGGGATCGATTTCCTCCAACGTTTTACCAGCATATTTTGATATCCCCTGCTCAAATGCGAACAAAATTTTAGACGTCTTGGCAAGGATCATAACATCCAATGGAAGCCTATAAAAATTTGCATGAACTGCCCCACTATGGGACATAAAATTGGCAAGTCCTTCATCTCCTTCGTCTCCCAAAGCCAAAAGTTGCGCCATTGTGGCAACATGCTTCCTAAGAGACCTTGATGTCACATTGGCAGGGCACTCCAACTTAGCATTGTTGCAAAACTGTCGGAGTACCCTTGCCACACAATGGTGCTTCTTTGAACTTGAGTTGGCGAACATATAGGGGTTTGTTGATTCCACATGTTTATCCCTATAAAATATTAATGTGTCAAGAGTCTCAACATGGTTATTAGTAAGGAGGACGGGCACAGATTTTTCCATTTTTCCCTCCGTCCTGATAAGAACTAACTTGCCGACAAGGCGTCTTTCACCTGGCTGCAGAAGATCTAACACGTCGTGAAAAGAATGAGCTTTCCTATTAAGATATGAATCTAACTTTATACATTGGACCTAACAAGCTCTCTTTCTGTTAAACAGTAATATTTGGCACATTAAAACTTTTGAGAGCATGTGATAGGCCTGGTATGAATGGTTAACCTCCAAAGCAAACTTGGCGTCTGTCCGTTCTCCTTTTAGGTACTGATGAAGGGCTGTCAGATCTTTAGCTAGAGGTAGGGCCAAGGGTTTGATAGCCCTGCTCAGCCGCATTGTGCGATGAGCGAAGCAAGATACTTCATCTCGCCAATAGCCCATCACATCGTAAAAATTGTTCATTTTTTTCAGCCCTTCATCATTACCTTCTATGAGATAAGTCTTTTTCAAGAGTAGACTGTACTTTTTTAGCTCGTACCCTATCTTTAACGCCAGGGATGGCTGTTGGTACAGATTTGTCTCAGGGTCTAGTCCACATGTCCTGTCAGTGGAGTCAACAATTGTGTGGAAGTGCTTTGCATCAATTACTTGAGTTAGATTACAGATATCAGAGTTTGCTAACCGTATATGAAACAGCAACCTAGCAATTTCCCTCAATTTACATCGTACGTACTGTTGTCTCGCTGGAATATGGCGATGCCTTCTGTGCAGCGCCTCACCCCTGGCAATAATGAGTTTATCACTGACTATGATGCCAGTAATAATTCCTGGTTTTAAATTTTGAATTACATATGTTTTGAACTCATTACTAATTTCCACTGTGGTAGGCAGCATAAGCTCAGATTCCATCTGAACCTGCCTGCGAAATATCTTTGTTGACTCCACGACAGGACGCTGTCCTTTGCAATGTTTTCTCAGGTGAGAAGACAAGGCACTGTTTTTAAAATACAAAAGACAAGAAGGGCATGGCCCATAGTCACCTGGCTTGACCTCATGGACTGGCCTTCTAGCTACCATGAGGCAACCATCCTCCTGCCATGCCCTCTCGTTATAGAGTATATTTCCAGCCTTCCTTATCTTGCCCATGAGAATTCGTAAAGTTTTGATTCTTTTCAGCTCAAGTTGCTTTGCCTCTCCATTTAACTCAGATAACTTCTTGCCATTCAACTCAGCAGGTTTTTCAAGTTCTATTAACGGTTGCACTTCTTTTTCTAACTTATGTTTATTGATGAGGTGGCGTTTCAGTTTGGTGCCACCACGCAGCACCTCTTGACAGAATTTGCACAAGGCTGGCCGGTCAATCGAATCGGCACTCTTCACACCGATCTTCGGCCTCTTCATGTCGATTACTGGCGCTTCTGAAAAACAAGCAGAAAAAGAATTTATATAAAATAACATTTATGAAAGACCTTAAGTTTGCTGCAAAAAAATTGCAATTTTCAGCAAAAAAAAAATTGATTTCTGGTTCATTACTTTATTGTTTCTAGTGTTTGATATCTTTTTAATTACAAGACTGTTCCTCCTTCATAAATAGTGTCTAAAAAAGGTGATTTGATATGAGGAAATTGGACTTCTTTGAATGATAAAGCTTGTACCCAAAATTTCAGTTAAACCAGTTAGTCTTAAAAAAAAATGAGCCTGTTTTCATTTTGTTTGATACCAAAGCTGCTTTAAATTGCCACTAGATTTAAAAAGATAAATATTGGACAACTTTTAAGAGAGATATCTTAAGATATAATATTGATGAAGAAATTTTTGGCAATATCTTTCATATAATTTGTTGAATACATTTTATTAAAATAATCTTGTGACAATTTGTAGCAGATGTGGTATCAAACAAAATTAACCCAGGCCCAATTTTTTAGACTAACTGGTGTAACTAAAATCTTGCATACAAGCTTTATAGTTCAAACTCTAAATTGTTTACGCTTTCAGGTCAGAAGTCCAATGTCCCCATACCAAGTCTCCATTTTTGACACTGATTATGAAGGAGGAACACTTTTGTGATTAAATGGATACCAAACAGCCTTGAAAAAGTAAACAATTGAACCACAAACCAATATTTTGCTGAAAAGGTGCCATTAAGTTTAGACCCCCTTTAATATGTTAATTCAGATTACGGCAGGAGTTTGCACAATCAAATAGGTATTTATAGTTTTACTTACGTAGATTCTTGTCCGCAGCATTCTCCTGTTGGGTCCGTTAGGACTCTACACTACACGCAGAACGCAGCGCCCCCCTCTCCTCCCCTGAGACGCCACGCGCGCATGAGAATTAATAACATAAAAAGTTCCAAGTGTTGTAAATTAAATGACAATGTCACATTCAAATACTTCAAAATGCAAGAGGTGACACTTTCACCGTGATGGAGGTGCTTCGTGACTCTTATGGAGAGATTGAAAGATTGCCAGGGCGACACTCGTGGCCTGAAACAGGCCAGCGCCTGCTAGGTTGCAGAGATTCGTGAAATCAAATGTTTAGTGTTGGTATAATTAATTGATGAGGAAAACCAATCAAATCACAAATAATTACATTAAAAACACTTTATTTTTTTTTACCAAAGAATCGCGCAGTAAAGAGTTGCCGCGTGGACAGAGTTCATTGAATGGAAAATCCTGGCGTCCTCCGGCGCGGTCCTCGAAGTTACCTGCAATTTGAAAGAATAAAATTAGGATGACAAGGGTTAAAACTCCGCTGCAGCCCTGGGAGAGAGCGAGTCTGGCGAGACGAAAGGGCGCCATGGTTGCCAAACAACATGACCATAATGTCAACGTCAGCTTGGTCAAATAAAATGTGTCCCAAACACCTTGAACCCGACGCCCCGTCGTGTACGTGCCTGTCTCTGAGTGTGTGTGTGTGTCCCAGCGCCAGGCCGCGCTGTCGCTGCCGTCGTCGCGAAAAAGGAGCCTCTTCTTCTCCAAGAGCTCCATTGCGGTGACACTACCAGTTATTGTCGACCGCCACCGCGCAGCAGCCCTGACTGACCTGCGCGACGCTCTGCAAAACCAATTCCCATGAACCAGTGGGTACTAGATGATGCCCACAAGGACAATGGTCCGTTCAATGAACCGTGTCCACGCCGCCACCCTTTATTGCGACCACGGCTGCCTCTCCGACTTGATGGACTGTGCTAGCGGCCAGTTCTGTTACCTCCAGACCCAAAGAGTTATCCGTTGATCAATAAGGTAGTTCCCTAGTGCAAGGCCCTTCCATTGCACTTCGGGAGGGTTGACCGCTGCGAGTATCCCTTACCGCGCAGCCCTGACTGACCAGACCGACAGCGGCGTATCGGTTCCCACAAGCAGCCCGGCGAGGTGCAGTGGCGTGGCGGCCTTCCAACTCACTACACCCTTGACCCACAGCACCCGCGCACGCTCGCATTCCACGCTGCAATCCCTTGCTGGGGCCGTGGCTGCTTCTCGGACCTGGAAGACCACGGGGACATGGCCGTGACCATCACCATGGCCGACGGCTTCTAGGGCTACCACGAATCACCTGGAATCCCCTGGATTCACATTATAGATCACTGTTGGGGTCGTCAAAGACTGTCCACGTGGCAACCCCTTGCTGCGGCCGTGGGTCACGGCCCCCCTGTGGACTCCCCTCCCTGCTTTAAGTTGGGCCCGAGACGCCGCGGACCCGTTCCAAGTTCCAGAACAGTCTTCGTCTAGGGAGCATTGCCCTTTCTGACGCTCAAAGTGAGATTACTTGGAATCGCGTAGGAAAGTTAGGGGCGGAGCTAGAAGATGCCCACTGCCCCCAAGGAGAAACAAAACACACACTAAAACAGTGAAGAAATAATGGTCTCATCCCTGAAGAGCTCCTAGTGAAGCAGAGCGAGTGTCAGTGTCAATTTTGAAGATCCCAGCTGCCACCAACTCAGATGACTTGGCTTTACTTGCCAAACTTTACCGGTCTGGCTATCTGCAAGGCCAACATCATTTAGAAGAAATTATGTATCTGGAAAATTTGCGAAGATCCCAACTACTACAGCTCCTTGACAAGTTCCGTGATGTGTTGGTGACTTGTGAGACAAAAGCTGCAAAAAAAAAAAAAAAAAAAAAACGGCATTGACAGCAGGGCGGCGCCCAGCCCCCACATGTGCAAGGGACCGGGGCAAGGCGGGGGAGGACGAGGACGCCTAGCACTCTCACAGCGAGGCTTCCTCCGAGCACCGCGACCGCGGCCACGCGAAGCGAGCGCGGTCCACGGCCGCCGACAGCAGGGCCTTCGCGGCCAAGGCGATGGCGGAGCACCGGGGGCGTGACGAGATGCGCCGAGCGCTGTCCTGCCAGTGGGGCTCACGTCAGGGCGGCGCCCTGCCTCCTCCTGTGCGAGGGGCCGGCGCGAGTGAACCTTATTGTCCGTGTCCGTGCAAAAGGATTAAATCCGAAGCATTTGCTTTGACCGCGCGTGCGCCTGCCAGCCTGCCAGCCTGTCCGTGTCTGAGGCCACGGCCTGCGCGAAACATCGACACTCTCGCCCCGCATACAGCACAACACTCCCTCCACGCGTCCGCGCGAGACAGCGCATCTCCCCCTCCCGCGTGGCAAGCCCCCCCCCCAAAAAAAAAAGTGAGAAAAAGAGTATCAGTTTTGTAGTTGGCCTGAAAATCCTAGAGCTAGCCACGCAGATATACACTGTAAAAAATTGTTATCACTTTATGACAAAAAAGTGGATGACATTTATCACTTGAAAATGATAATGCCATCACTTAGTTTTGGAATTGCCATTAAGTGACCACCAAAATTTTTACATTGTACGTTCGCCTTTGCCATCCTAAGTACTTACGTACCTGCTTTGTCTATCAATGGTGCTGTCGTCCATCTTTGTAGCGGGAACCAAAGCGAAGATATGGTCCGTTGGTGCAACCCGACAGAAAACCTGCAATTTTTTAAAAAGAATATTAGAGTGATAGTTTTGCCAGCGTTCGGCACGACGCTTTCCGAGCCATGCCGGCCAATCGCGTCGCAGCCTGCCCCTGCGGCGTGACACGAGGAGCACGGCCGGCCTCAGGTCCACGAGGCCGGCCGTGCTAGGCCGGCCTGTTATGTGCCAGCAGCCTTGGAAAAAAGGAATTCGTTGACCCAACGAGAAAGTACGTTTGTTCCGTGATAACCGAAAAAAGTATGTTTGAGTAACGAAAAATTTGTTCGCGGAACGAAATATTTGTGAGTACGACGAACAATCCGTTGGCGGAGCAAAAGAGTTAGTGCTCTCACATCGATTATTAGTTTTACCGAGAAATGTTTCGTTACTGAGACAAATATTTTAGGTTATCACGGAACCATCGCACGTTTTCGCTGAGTCAACGAATTCCTTTTTTTCGCTTTTTTTCGTGCACCGGCCAGGGATAATCTTATCAACCTTAGGATTCAATAATGGGCGGGATCAGATTTCAAACAGACATCGCGCTGTCTCACTCGCACCTGGTGGTAGCGGGCACGTGCACGCCGAGCAGGCTAGGGTTGTGCGGTATGAGGATTTCGATACCGGTATGCGGTATATGAATGTACCGGTTTCATACCGGTAGAGCGGTATTGATACCGGGGTTTGGATGTACCGGTATCTTCTCTGATACCGGTATCTACTCTGATACCGGTATATGTACCGGTTGACACCGGTATACCGGTATTGATCAAAATACTGGTATTGCCACACGTACCGGTATTTTTCAAAATTGCGGTTTTTCAATTTAAAAAAATACGATAAAATACAAAACCTTTTTTTTTTTTAAGAAAAACGTTAAATAAAACGTCACTGGCAAAAAAAACTTAAAACAGTCAAATGGCACATAGTAATCAACGTTTTATATGTAACGGGTATCGAAAAGGAGACGTGACATAGAATTTTCCGTAGTTTGTGTCGGTAGTCGGGAATACCGGTATTCCGGTATACCGGTATCCTAGTTTTACCGGTATTTTGCGCAATACCGGTAAAAGTGGAAAACCGGTATACCAAGTGAATGAGTAATTCCATACCGCCTTGCCGGTATAAAAAAAATACCGGTATCAATACCTGAATACCGGTATATCGCACCGCACAGCCCTAGGCTGATCTGTGATCTTTTAGCCTTCGTTTTTTCAGCTGCTCTGATAAGAACTTGATGTGTTTTCCGTCTGTGCACTTTGATTTTTGTTTCTTTTGTCTTCTTGACCACTTTTCAGAACCACTGCTTCCTGAATCACTTCCACTACTTCCCGGGTCATCGACATCTGAGGAACTTTCACTGACTCTGCCGTCTGTTCGTAAGTTACGCTGAATGGCTTTAATTTTAGTGAACACGTCCTCCCTTTCTCTCTCAACGTATCGGCCTACTTTGTCAGCTTGAGTACTTGTGGTGTGTATGCTGCTTTTCTTCTCCTTGAAATAATCTTCTACATCGGCATTGCTGAGAACGAACTCCCCTTGCTTCGCACGTACCATTATTTGTGTCCATAGAGGTATAAGGGCGGCGAAATGAGGACCTAAGAACTTTGTCGTGATGAAGTCGGAAGCCTTGAAAGGATTTGGAGGAATTTCATCATTTTCTCCGACCGCATCCGTTCGTTCTTTTATCGTATTTGCAATTCCGTCCGTAACAAATTTGCAATGTTTGGTGAAAGGTGATTCTACCAGTGTAGTTTCACTTGCCCAAATGTTTTCTTCATTGATATCTTCTAGATTTTTTATCGCTGGTTCTTTCCATTCAATTCTACCATCTGAACAGCCAAGTGAGTTCATTGCCTCTTCCAAGACGTCGTCTTCATAGGGCCACATCATGACTGTTGCAAAACTTTGAAACACTTCGTCAAATTCCTGCATTGATTTCGTGTCCATCAACTTCTCTATTGATTCCATGACTATATTCTTCGTACGCCCTTTGATTGAGTATTTTGTGCAGTATCGAGACGTCATCTTTACAAAATGGTTCTGGCAAAAATGAACTAATACAACTTCTCCTATTGTAGGGCTCTCAAATTCCCGTCCCGCGGGTACCCGGGACTCCCGGGTAGGAGCCGGTTCCACGGGTTTTCCCGGGTTCCCGATTTCCCGGGAAATCCTGCGGACCCGGGTACCCGGGTATCCATCATCATCATCAACGCTGATAGGCCTCTATAGACCTTTAGCGGTTCGAGTCAGCAGGACACCCCGACCTCGCGTTACCTGTCCGCCACCTCAGATGCGGTAGGGTTTGCCCTAGTCGATGTGTCCCCTGCCCTACTGGGGAGTATGAGATCCACTTGCGCAGGGTACTGGTACCTCGCCCAAGCTTCACGCATCTCTTAGAAGATGGTGCGCTTCCAAGGAAGCGAGCTGTAGAGGGAAAGGGTCTGCAAAAGGAGACGACAGTATACGACTGCCAACCGGGGGGGGGGGGACCTACTGTCAACGTGGGCACTGTAGTACGGAGGGCTATGCCAGCTCGGCTCACCGTCACTCTGCGTCCTGCTGCTTCGCTTGCCGGTCCAGCTTGCGTTCTTTCGCCGCGGTGCGCCGCGCCTCGTGTGGGTCCGGTTGTTGTAGAATGGCTGCGGTGGTGGCGGCCCAGGCATCTCGGTCCAGCGCGGTGACCTTCCAGTCGGCGATGCGGAGGGTCGCGATGTCGGCCTCGACCGCCTTCATGCGGCGCTCCCTGGGGCGTTCGCGCGGCCTCTTCTCCGGGGGCGGCGCTCGCTGGGCGGCCCGGGTGGCCAGCGGTGCAGAGCTGCGTTCGACGTGGCCGGCGTACTGAACGCGGCGGAAGCGGTGGTAGTTGAGGATGGGTGTGACCTCGGTGATGTCGCGGACTTCCCTGTTGGTCCGCCACACCCTCTTCCCCGCGCGCTGGCTGTACACCGACTTAGCAACCCTTCGAAGCACGTTGTTCTCTGCTGCCGCGATGCGCCTCTGACCGGCCGCGTCGAGCACCCACGTCTCGCAGCCGTAGGTGATGGAGGGGCGGATGATTGCGGTGTAGAGGCGGGTCTTGACGTGTCGAGACAGGCGCTGAGACTTCATCAGCGTCAACAGAGAGTAGTAAGACCTTATCCCCGCGGTGGCCCGAGCACGGACTTCGGCGTCAAGTCTGTTGTTCTCTGCGACCATGCACCCCAAGTATTTGAACGCAGCGACCCGCCGGAACGGCATGTCCCCGACCTTTAGGGAGCGGCCGCGGGCCGGGTCCGCCGCGTCGCGCGCCGTCACCATGTACTCCGTCTTGGGGGACAGCTGGAGGCCAAAACGCGCCGCGCCGTCCTTCATCCTCTCGGTCAGCTCCACGAGGTCATCCTTCCGCTCCGCCAGCAGCACGATGTCGTCGGCGAAGGCAAGGAAGATCGGTCGGTTGAGGTCCATGGGGCGGTCCAGCTGATGGAGAAGGTGCCCCACCGCCGCCTCCAGGGCGAGGTTGAAGAGCAGGGGGGAGAGGGGGTGTCCCTGCTTGACCCCGGAGGCGACGTCGAAGAAGTCGGAAAGTTGGCCCTGCACGCGGGCCGCGCAGGCTGCACCGTCCTGGGTCATCTTGATGATGTCGACGAGCTGGGCCGGCACGCCCTGTGCACGCATGGCCGCGTACAGTGCCGGCCGATGGATGCAGTCGGAGGCCTTCTTAAAGTCAATGAAGAGGAGATGAGTCTCCTTGCCGGCCTGCCAGCGGTGCGCGAGGATGTCACGCAGCGCGCACACCTGGTCGACGGTGGACCGGCCCAGCATGAACCCGCACTGATACTGCCCCACGATGCGCATGGCGTGGGGGGCGAGGCGTCGCAGCAGCCATGTTGCGAACATCTTGTACCCCACGCACTGTAGGGCAATACCCCGGTAGTTGGTGCATCGGGTCAGATCCCCCTTCTTCGGGAGCGGGATGATGACCGACCTGCTCCACTCCGCCGGCATGCTCCCCGTGGCCACGATGCGGCCGAAGAGGCGGTGCATCGCCTCCACGAGGGGCTCCCCGCCGGCCTGGAAGAGGGGGGCACTGATGGCGTCGATGCCCGGCGCGGAGCGCCCCTTCATGGCCGCAGTGACCTCCTCGACGTCCGCGATGGTAGGGGGGTCGAGTGGCGCGGTGTTCGCGGCGTCCTGGACAGGGATGTCGCCCTCCGGCCCCGGGGCGTTGAGCAGGTCCGCGAAGTACTGCCGCCACCGGCCCAGTATGGCGGCGGGGTCGGTGGGCAGCGCGCCGTCCGCGGCACGTAAGACGGAGTTGGAGCCGCCCATGCGGCCGCCGCGAAGCATCTTGACGGACTTGTAGAACCCGCGGGTGTCCTTGGCTTCGTAGCTGGTCTCGATGCCATCAACCGTCTCGTGCGTCCATCTCCTCTTCGCCCGACGGACGGTCCGGGCCGCCTCCCGCTGCATGTCAAGGGCCTCCAGGAACAGGTCCTGAACGATGTCGTCCGGGGCGCCCTGCTCTAGGGCATCCATGGCCAGCTCCTGGGCAGCCTGCCTCTTGAGCAGGGACTCCTCGCAGTCCTCCCCGAACCACGAGAGGTACTCCCGCCGCGACTTCGCCCAGCCGAGGCACTCCTCCGCCGCGGCGATGATGGCCCTCTTGATCTGGTCCCAGAGGGCCTCCGGCGCGCAGTCGTCGGCCTGGTCGATGTCTCTCAGGGCCGAGGACAGCTTCTCGGCGTACTTCTTGGCTTGCTCCGGGTCGTCCAGCTTGCCGACCAGGAAAGGCCGCTCCTGCCTCGATGACGTGGCGGGGGCCCTCCGTCGACGCACCTGGAAGGTGACCTGGGCCGTCACCGGGGCGTGGTCCGTGTTGTAGTTGTACCGCGCGACGGATCTTACGTGGTGCACAGCGCGCCGATGGCGGCCAGGAACCAGGATGTGGTCAATTTGGTTCCGGGTCCGGCCGTCGTTGGAGTACCATGTGATCCGCTCGAGCGGCAGCCGGGCCTCTATGGTGGACTTGACAACGAGGTCGTTCGCCGTGGTGAACTGAACCAGGCGGACCCCGTTGTCGCTGGCGTCGGCGTGGTGGCTGTGGATGCCCGCCACTTCAGCCACGCCCCGCCCCACCTTGGCGTTTAGGTCCCCGACGATGATGGGGACGGCGCCCGCGGGGGTGTCAGACAGGAGGACCTCGAGGTCCGCGTAGAAGTTGTCCTTGGCGTCCTCGTCGCTGTCCTCCGTGGGGGCGTGGACCGTGATGATGGAGATGTCCTTGGGCCGGCAGCGAACGTCGAGACGGGATACTCGCTCGGAGGCCGCTTCCCAGCCGTAGATGGCCGAGCAGAGGTCCTTCCGGACCATGAAGCCCGTCCCGAACGTTCGCTGCGTTGGGTGCCCCCAGGAGAACAGGGTGTACTTGGGGTCGGGGATCTCGCAGATGGACTGGCCTGGCCGCCGCACCTCTTGCAGTGCGGCGATGTGGACATCGTTGGCCGCGAGCTGGCGCGCGACTTGCATGGCGCCCGCAGGTTGGAGCAGCGACAGGACGTTCCAGGTGGCGATGTTGAGGGGCTTGGACCGGTGGGCCCGAGCCCGCGCCCCCGTCGGACCCACCTCTGCGCCGACGCCCGCCCCGCCGTCGGAGACGCCGATCTCACACTCGTTGTCACTTTCGCTCTCGTCACCGCCGGGGGGTGGGGTCACCGACCGGGCCCGGGGTTGCTGTGCCAGCGGGGGCGTGGAGGCTTGCTGGCTGGACGGCCGTGCCGGCCCGGCGACCGCCGGCTGCGGTGGGTCTGCAGCATGGTGGCGGAGAGCAGGGGAGGGGGGAGGGGTGGCCGGCGGCGGTGGAGGGGGCGGCGGCAGGTCGTCCCCCGTATGCGGCCCCGCCGCAGCAAGAAGCACTGAGAGGACCTGTCCGTTGTCCATGCACACGCGCAGTGACCGGCCGGCCGGTCCACCTCGCGGGGTGACGACGCGGGAGGGTGCGTCCCTCGCGAACACGCGCACGTTGACACCGTACAGGTCGGCACACGCCGCGACCACGTCCAGGCCGGCCTGGACCGGGGCGGTCAGGTCTTTGAGGGTGGCGAGGTACGCCTTTACCATAGGGATCACCTCCGTGGTCACTGGGTCGTTGAGGCGGGCCGTGACGGCGAGCTCACGGAGGTACCTGGACCGGTGGCGCTGGAGGTGCAGTGCGGTCCTGACCCGCACCGACGTGGTGAGAGGCGGGGCTCCATCCCGGCCGCTGAGGGGGCACTCTGAGAGCTGGTGCGCCAGCGACTCGAAGATTTTGTTGTCCTTGCCGGTAACCGCGACGCACCATACCGGGCCGTCCGGGGTCGGGACCAGCCGCTTGTCACACCCGCGGACCCCGGCAACAATGCCCGCACCGTGGCGTTTCCGTCCATGGCGTGCCGCGGCAGAGGGGGGCGGGCCCGTGGGCCCCGGTACCCCCGAGCTGGTGTGCACTCGTGCGGATATCACGCACTGACTCTAGGGGCCCAACCCGCACTGGCCGCTCTGGTGATGCACTTGCGTCGGGGGCGGCAACGGCACTCGGCGTTAGCGCTGGCCTGCCCAGCGTGAGCGACTCGACGTGGCTCCGGACACGAAGTGGAGCAGACTGACTTAGGGGCTGAACCCCCGGATGGCGAACCCCAGCACCCTGGGGCCCGCCGGGCCTCATGGCCACCATGATACAGCCAGCAGACTAATATACGAAGGCGAGCCGCGTAGATCAGGCTATTTTACGACGCCCCGCTGTCGATGTGACAGCCCGTCGCCCAAGCCCAGGCGGACTCAAGTTACCGGTGCGTGTTGCAAGCCGCCCCGTAGGTGTTGATGGGGCGGGACCTTGCGCAGAGCACCGCAGCGCGCACCCCACGCCACGGAGAAGGCAAGAGAGCCCCAGACCCACCACTTGGCCGGGCTCTTCCGCGAACCAGCCGAGTGCTTGACGATGTTGCTGTGCCAATGGGACCCTGTCACAGGCATGCAAGCACGGCCGGAGGCCGGCTGGGCGAGAGCGTGCGAACCAACACCTGCCCCATCCCACGTGCTGCGTCTGGAGGGTTTGGCGACGACAACACTAGAAGTGCAGAGAGTAGAGAGCAGCACGGCCGGAACATGTGGTGGAGGGGCGCTGACAGATCTCGGAGGCCTGCGATGAGTCGGGGAGGGGCAGCGCTGCGTCCGGCGCAGCGGCCCGCACGGCCGGCCGGCAAGGGTGGCCTGCCCACCGCGCGACTCGTCGCGCCGCGATGACCGTGCCTGTAACCGGAGAACCAGCAACCGCAACCGTCACCCCCGGTGTGCGTCGACCTCGGCGACTACGGCGGCGTAGACTCAAAGGCGCGGAAAGGGTAAGGTTTGGAGGCTGTAAAGTCACCGACCAGAACGATACCTCTAAAGGGGGCGGTCGGCGATCAGGGAACCGGCTGCAATAAGAGGAGGGGGGGGGGGGAGGGGGGCCCCGCGTGGGGGAGGCGGGCCGGGAGCGACGCGACCCTGAGAGCCCGCCGGCCCCCGCCCGCCCGCCCCGCTCGGCGCACACACATGTGTCCCTGACCAGCGCCCATCCCACGCTCAGGGGCGGTCCGCCGTGGCCGGCCGCCCTGTCGCGGGAATTTCCGAGCCCCGAGCGCGCAGACGGGTTCCGGCCTACCCCGCCGCGGCTGCCGAATGCCCACCGCGACGGCCATCCGTAGTAGGTCCGCCGCCCGGGCGCCAGGTGGGTGACGGTCAGGGCGGCACACAACCCGTGCGCAGCCGTGGCCTAGCACAGGAGCCGGGACCACACCGTCCTCGCCTGCCGCTTGCATGACGTGGATGGGTGGGCCAGCGCCGCCGTGCCGGACAGTGGGGCTGCGCAGGTTGCACCAGAACTGCACACTAGGAAGGGGGTGGAGGGGCACTGCCCACTGGCCGGTCCGCCCGCTGTTACCTCCGTAGAGGTCCGCACGGGGGGCCGGCGCCGCGGTCCCGTGGCCAAGCACACGGGCCGGAGGCACGCCGTCCTCGCCTGCCGCTTGCATGACGAGGATGGGTGAGCCGGCTCCGTCGTGCTGGTCAGTAGGGCCGTGCGGGTCGCACTCGACGACGAACTGAGAGGGGGGGGATACCGTCCGCTGGCCGGCCCGCCCGCGTCTCCCTCCGTAGAGGTCCGCACGGGGGGCCAGCACCGCGGCCCCGTGGCCTAGCACACGGGCCGGAGGCACGCCGTCCTCGCCTGCCGCTTGCATGACGAGGATGAGTGAGCCGGCTCCGCCTTGCCGGCCAGTGGCGCCGAACGCGGGTCATCAAACGGTCAGGAAAGGGTGGCCCCGTGGCCCCAAACCTCCCGGCGGGTCCGGGGCTAGGCCCCCCCACGCCGTCCGCGCCGGCTGCTCCCGCGTCGTCCATCCGGGATGTATCCAGTGGCGGCGAGCACTTGCACTACTACACACGCAGGTGGTACACACAGGTGGTACGGGCCTGGTCCGAGCATTAGGCCACGGCCGGGTGTGACTCTCGGCACGGCGCGGCCTCGGCCAACCCTGGATAGGCTGGCGGGGGCCCGACGACGCGACAACTCAAACGGCGCGGTTGCCTGCTCAGGGCCGCAGGGCAGGCAAAACCAGGTCGGTCCGGGGGCTACAGCCAACGAGACGAAACGCGCCGATGCCTGGCCCGGGCCCTCGAGTCGCACCAGGCGAGGAAACGGCCTAGGGGCGGGACGACACGTGTGCTCTCCTCCAGTGCCCCAGGCGAACCTGTAGCGACACCCGCAAGGAACAAGCTACAGACCGTACCGTGCCTGTTAGCCTAGGCGCGCTGTTGTGCGTACCTTGCCTGTAGCGACACCCGCAAGGAACAAGCTACAGACCGTACCGTGCCTGTTAGCCTAAGCGCGCTGTTGTGCGTACCTTGCCTGTAGCGATAACACACTAGGCACACGGTATTATGCTAGTTCCGTGTTCCTTGCCGGTTGGTAGCTTGTAGCCTGTTTGTTGCAGGTACAGCTACAGGCTACAAACACACAACTACGGTTTCCATTTTCGCTTGGGTGACCGTGAGGTTTTGGAGCGCCGACCAAGTTGGTCGGAAGGCGGGCAGGACGATGGCCCCGCTGTCGTTGCCGACGCCGTGCGAACGGCCTATAGCTCGAGCCGTTAGAACGTGGCTGCCTATCTGTGCCTCGCAGCGGGGGTCAAGGGTGACCACCCCTGAGGCGGAAACTTCGTGTGTCGTCGTGTCCAGCCTGGCGGGGTCTCCTTGCCGCGGGCACGAGACTGTTGCTCGCGTTGGCGTCGGTACAGAGAAAAGCCATTGATTTGAATTTGGCGCGTTAAGGAAAAACGGCGCCATGGAGGCTGTGAGGCGTACCGGCGGAAGGTGAGGAGCCAGGCTAGGTATTGCCCTGGACTCGCCCTAGGTTCAGTCTCGGTTAATGAGTTGTGGTATGTGAGGAAAATGACCAGTAACGAAGCCTCGGGGTTCAGTACAGTTACAGGTTTATTGGAGGTTTGCTTAGGATACAGATGGTGTGACTTACAAGTATTGAAACAGCGGATGAATTGGGGATCCCCTCGTGGCAAAGTGGAACAGAGCCCCGAGCTGCTTGAAGATCGGTGGTAGACTGCCCCGAGTAACGTTCACCCCTTTAATTTATAGAAAGCCCACTCGAGGGGAGGGGCGAGCGACTCGAGGAGAAAGGGAAAGGGCGGAGGAACACCCTTCTCTCTGGACCGCGGAGCAGCCGCGGAGGGGCGCCCAGAATAGACTGACCAGTTGTAACATCTCCTGTGTTGTTATTGAAAAACAGGGGCTGCCCGTCAGGGGAGCCGCATCGGTTGTTTGCCCATGTGTTTCTTATCACTGACCTCAGCGTCCCCCAGCACAGGTTAGGAACGTCCACGTTCCGGGGGAGGAAAACAACCGATGCGGAAATTTGGAGAATAGCATGAAAAGGGAGAGAGAAAAAAAAATTTGGCGTCCCCCCTAGCACAGGTTGGGAATTCCTCGTTCCGGGGGGAAAAAACAATTGATTTATGAATTTGGAAAAAAAAAAAATGCGAAATCTAGACAGAGAAAAAAAGGGGTCGTCCCCCAGCACGGGTACTGGACGTCCGCGGCCAGAAGTTTTGAAAATGACAAAAAGGGTACTGGTAGTCTGGTCCACTTTGCCACAAGGAGTGCATACAATACATAACCAAGGCAGGTAATCGGAGAACACAAATTGTTGTATGCCATAATTACAAAAATAAATGAATGATGGCTTTAAAATTAAAGCGTTTGGAGAAGGACAGTTGATGTTTTTAAAGGGATTACACCGGCGAGTAAAGAAGGATGGAGCATATGACAATAATAAGAGTGATAATAGTAGTAATGATAATTTAACAATAATAATAATAATAATAATAATAATAATAATAATAATAATAATAATAATAATAATAATAATAATAATAATAAGAATAACAACTCTACGGGAGCGCCTCATTGCCGAGTTTCAGGCGGATTTGAGGAACACGACTGTGAAAAAGGGGTTATGCGTAAACTAATTAGGCTAATCAATGACAAATACCCGTAAATTATTCCTGGAAGTAGAAGGTAACCGTCAGTTTTAGGGAGATCACCTACAAAAGGGACCGGTAATCCAAACCACCAGGAATTAATATGTAACGTGTAAAGAAATAAGCAAACACAAATGCTCAGTAAAAAAAAAATAGTAAAGTAAAATTAAAATTCTAAACAAGTATGATTATATCGGACGCAGGCAACCACGTCTTTAAGATAATATAACCCGAAAGTGATTTACAAAAATAATGAGACCTGTAGGTGAACACGACTTACAAAGTAATATGGCCCGTAGGCAAACATAACCAATGAAGTAATATGGGTGACAATGAGAAAAATAATGATAGCACGAACGTATGAGGAAATATTTGGCTTTGATACGGTGGAAGTTAATGTGGTATGATAGGGAAATCACCTACATCACGCACAGAAAATTCCACCGGATCGCCAGGGAGTACACAACAAGATTAAAGGGTAACAGTGATACAATAGAATCGTTGAAAGGTCATAATGTAATTGAACAATGCCAGTCAGCCGAGGAAAATATAGACATAAAGCAAAGGGAGAAAAGAAGGGGTGGTAATTACTTGTAAAAAAAAACAAAAAAAAAACAAAAAAAAAAACAAGACAACGGAATACTACACCACAGCACGGCACTTCCAAACAACGCCAACACACGGCACGCGCCACGATCGTCGAGACACAGTCACACACACACACACTAGGCAGAACGCCCCGAGCCCTTCATTTTTTGACACTGATTTCACGGCACTGCACTTTCACTGCTGGTGAGGTAGGTCCCTCAGCTGTTGTTTGTTATTGTCGGCGGGGCAATGCCTCGCGCCGACAGGGTGAGGGTCGCCGGCCCAGACAGAGTTGTTTAGACTGGAGCAGAGCGGCGCGCGGGTCGGTGACTCGGCGCGCCGCACCACTGGCCTCGCATGGTGGGGGTTGGCCGTGTGTGGTGTGCAACAAGGTGCCGCGACGCCGGTGGCGGCGACGCGCGGCAGCGCTGCCGGGGAAGGCGTCTGGGGTGGCGAAAACTAAAAAAGGAGAGGCACGGTGCGAGCGGAGGGGTCTGGCAATGTGGCAGATTTAACCGATATAAAAAAAAAAAAAAAAAATAAATAGGGGCTACGTAGAACCGGGTGCGTTGTAGGCGGCGATTGGGCCTGGACGTCGGGCGGCCTCGACGGGCCGTCTGGCGGCGGGGTGGTATGTTCTCGAGCCATGCCTCTGTACGGTCGTCGGGGTCGTCCATTGGCAGGGCCGGCGCTGGGGCGGGCCACGGCAAAGTCGCGTGGGAGGAGATGGAGGGCTCCGGGAGGTCCACGCGGTCGCGTCGTGTTGAGGGCCGCACCGCGGCGATGGGGATGGCTGGTGGGCGGCCACAAGACGGCGGGACGCGCCGGTCGGCCTCGTTGTCGTGTGGCGGAGTGTGAGGTGGCGTGCGAGGAGGCTCCGGGCCGTCTTCCACCGAAGCTTCTGGCTGGTGCACAACAGGTGGCACTATTGCGATTGGGCGGCCCCACGTGTCTGTGGGCTGTCTCGTGGCGGGTCCAGTAGCGGCGGCCAGCGGAGGGGTGGACCGGGTATGGTGGTTAGGTTGCTGGGCTGGCGCCCCTGGGCCGGTGGTCTGTTGGAGCGGACCCGGCGGTGCCAGGGCGACGGGTGCGGCAGTCGGCGGCGGGAAGTCGAAGGGGTTCCCTTCTCGCCGCATGGCGTCAAGGGCCGCCTGGATGATGCGTTGTTTGGCTTGCGGTAGGGCAGGGTGCAGGAGGACAACACCAGCACTTTCGAAGGGGCACCAGGGGCAGAACAAGCGGGACGCAGCGTGGAGGATGGTGGGCTCCATTGGGCGGGTGAGGCACTGCGGGCAGCGGTCCCGCAACTCGATGGCGGAGTTTCCCATGGATCCGGCCGTCCATCCCTGCAGGAGGCAGTGGGTTTGGGTCACTAGCCCCTGCAGCAGCGCCACCTCGTTGACGGTGAAGTGGTCGCGGCCGTCGCGGAGGATGTGCTGGACGCGCGTGTGCGCGTTGATGATGTCGGTCACCAACTCTTGGTACACGGGTCCGGGCATCTTGAGAAGGTGGTGCGCGTCTGAGGGCAGCTGGAGTGGTACTGATCGGTGTTGCGGGCGCACTGGGAAGCTACACTTATTGTTTAGATTTCGGGGTTGCGGCGCGGAGAGGGGGCGGAGAGATGAGCCAATGCTTGCCCGGCGTGGGTGGACGAGAGGCGTCGGGGTGCGGTTCCGGGGAAGGGGGGGGGATTGGGATGGAGGAGGGGTTGAAGGGGTGGAGGCGGTTTGGAGTTCGGTAAGAAAGGCAGCGAGTGTGTGACGGTGGAGGGGGGCGTCCTGGAGCGACACAGTAGAGGAGGACGCCGCGCGAAGGTGCTGCAGACTGTCTAAGTACGCGGCGATGGCACGGAGGCGTTGAGCCCAACGGGCGTGCAAGGCGGCGGGGTTGGAAGGTTTAGGCATTTTGACCCGGGGGCGGAGAGGAGCGCGGGAGTGTGCTTGGCGGGGCCGACACCGAGGAAGTGGCGTACTCGCTGACGTCGTTCAGTACCCTGGAGATGCGGGGGTACATGTGGTAGGCCGGCTGGGGCGCGGGGGCGGTGGGAGGGGGGAGAGAAGGTGATTGGTTGCAGGATGGAGGGGGTGGAGGGGGCGAGGAGGCCTGGGCATGGAGGGGTAAGGAAGGGGCAGGGCGGGTTGGCTGGAGGGGAATAGCGCGGGGAAATTTGAAGGAGACCGGCGAAATGGTGGAGGGATCGAATGGAGGGGGTTTTTGGGGATTTTCTGGATCGGAAGCAGGGCGAGTAGCTTTTGAAAGGCGGTTGAGCAAGAGGGCGTGACTGAGAGCACCCCAAAATGCAGTGAGGAGGTACCAACTAGTGCCAAATTCTTTGCGAAGTTGACAGGTACGGACGAACACCGAAAGAACATACTTTACTAATGGAATGATGGTCATTATACCGATGAGGGAGCTACTGAAAATCCCAAGAGATGACATATAAGACCAGAGCTTGGCCAAAGTGGACTGGGCCAATTTTTCCATGTCTTTAGGAGAAAACATATGCATGGCCGAAAATGATCCAGAACCGCCCGCGTTATCAATTATAGTAGTGGCCAGAACTGATTGAATGGCCGCCCTTTGATTGGGAAATAGTAAGGATTTTTGATAATTACGTAATTCGTCGGGCGAGTATAAACCAGGAGCGCCAAAATGGCGGGGAGTGTGGAAGTGGAGACCACTGCCATCTTCTGTGGGGGCTAGAATAACCGGTTTGGATGCGAGAGGTTGCGCGTGGGGCACCAGGGCCGTCCATTCGCCTGGAAATAACTGAAAATTATTACCATTTAAAGTAGAGCAGACCGTTTTCTCGGCGTGTTTTGTAATGATCCGTGAAATGGGCGTAAAAAATTTTGGTTCAAGCTCGAAAAGCTGTCCTCCTCGAACGCCATGTACATCGTTTTTGACGAAACTGTGTTGCCCACTGTGCATCACATTCTAAGTTAAGTTGTGTGTGTGTGTGTGTGTGTGTGTTTTTTCTCTCTGTCGCGGTGGTCGCCGAATGCGGTTCATTATGACAGGGTCAATAACGACAAGAAAAATGTATAAAAATATAATGATTATATTATTTTTAAGTAGTTCTGCGTAGTTTTAAGTAGTATCGGAAAAAAAAAAAAAAAAAATGAATTAAACGCTTTTAAAAGCCAAAAAGCAAACCTGTTTCTTTTAACATCAGACTTAATAAAACGATTAAAAAAAATACACTTTGAGTCAACACAGACCAGAACTAGAGACGGCTTTTCAGAAAGACATGATGCCCGGACAAGAACTATGAGAAACTTGAACGGGCTACGAATCAGTCTTTTCAATTGAGATCAGAGATTATGGCTACAACTAAAAATATCGCAAGGATAATGACAACACACGGCTATATACATTCACGTCAGGAATGACTCGAGGTACACTAAAATGAATACATGTAGAAAATCAGCACGGCGGCGTGGGCCGCCACCGCCGTTGCCGCGGGCGCGCGGCAGCCGGCCGCCCGGCTCGGCGCGCGATAGCGCACGACCCTCCGCGACCCGCCCAGAAGTGACGCGCCGAACTGTCGCGTTCACAAGACACATCCGGCGGGCACGGTGACCTCAGCCCGCCCCTGCAACGCGAACTTTTCGGACCCGCGGCCCGGGCACCGCAGCACTCCCACCACCGCCGGATGTTGGACGACGATCCAACGGCGTTGGTGGGGCAGAATCACGTTGGTGCTGTTCGTGGGTGTGACGGTGCAATGGCCCGCGGTGTCGCGGCCCAGCAACAGGGCCACGGCGCAACACTGACCGCGGTTCGCGCACGGCTCGTCCGGGAAGACGGTGGTGTTGTCCCGGACGTCCAGCCGCATGGCGCGGCCGGCGACACTCACGCTGGGCACAGCGGTCACGACGAAGGCCTCCCGCAACGCGTAGGTCCGATGGGGCACCTCGTTGGCGACGGCTGCGGCAGTGACGGTCAGGATGTGGTCATGCGTGGCGCCGCACTCGTAAGGGTGTGCGCGGCGCCCCGCGTTCTCCGCCGCAGCCGTCACGTTGGCGTCGGCGGCCCTGACCAAGGAGCAGGTCAGGAAGAAGAACTCGTACTCGAGCCCCTCGGCGATGTTGGCGGCCAGCCCGTCGAGCTCAGCGAGCTGCTTCTCGATGCAGTTGGTCTGTAGTCGCATGAGCCGGACGGCTCGGCGGGCCATCTCCTCGGCCAGGGCGGGCGGGACGTTGTCCAAGGCGTCCTGCGCGAGACGCAGGTCTCGTGCATCGACGCCCAGATTCTCCGGCAGTGCGATGGTCGTCGTCGTTGCGTTGCCGACGGTGGGCCGTCCGCGCAGCAGTAGGGTGGCCCGGTCGTGGAGTTGGGTGTGGGTGCCTTGCGCGCTGTCGCAGACGGAACCGCTGGGCAGCATCGCGCAGGTGCGCTCCAGGATGCGGTCCGCGACGGCGAGCACCTGGTGCAGCTCGCGCGCCCCTTCCGTCCGCGGCATCGTGAAGCGGAGCCAGGTGGGCTGGTCCACGACGGCTTGCAGGCCCAACTCGTCAAAGATGAGCCCCGTCCCATTTGACCCGTCGAGGAGCGGTGACAGGACCAATCCGGCTAGAAGACAAAGGAGAAAACAAAAGGTCAGACAGAGCGATATACCGCGCGCCCTCGCGGCCACCTGCGCGCGCCCTCGCGGCCAACCCTTGCCTGCTCCCACGCGCGCAGGTGGCCGCGAGGGCGCAAACACGCAGAGACACACACGCACACGCACGGGTTTGCTTTTGGGTGGCGGCGGGGGCGGAGCCCGCGATGATGAAGGGGGCGTCAGGAACACGGAGGAGGGGGGCGTGGCCGGCTCGGGAGCAACGCGGGCTCGAACGCGGGTCTCTGGCAGAGACGGATGGGCAGGGTGGACATGAGCCCCATCCCGTTTGAGCCCCGATGACCTGAGCCCCGGCTAGAGCCCCGGTCGAGCCCGACTCGAGCCCCAGCTTGAGCCCAGACTGAGCCCCGACAGGGGCTCCATCACCCCGGAGGTGATGGTGGTGGGAGCAGAGGTGGTGCTTCTGTGCGGCGGGTTGCCGGGCGAAGTGGCGCCGGGCGGGTTGGGTGCCTCACCCAAGGATCCTGGAGTACCAAAGATACGCATTTTGACATTTGGGGACTTTGACAAACAGAAATCATATTTATCAAAAATAGGGAGGTGACATACCTCATTGAGGACCCGCCGGACCTTTGTGGACAGGTCCAGGGGCTCCACCTGGAGCTCCCGCTTGGCAGCAAAGCGCGGCGAGCGCCGCGGAGTCGCCACCTGAAACACAGCATATTTCTTCTATGAACAATCTGGACTTCAAAACAAGAACGCGCAACAGGAAAGGAAAACACACCTTGGCGGCGATCCGCGGTGAACGCCGCGGACTGATGGTAGCCTTTATAAGGCGCCGCGGCGCCAGCCCACCACGAGCCACCCGGCCCTTGGGCGTCAGCTGAACCGGCCGCTGAAAAATTAAAGGAACAAATCAGAGGCAGTAAAGTGGAATCGGGACCTCATAAAAAAAGGGACGACTGGCTAATGCCCAACTGAGTGAGCGGCACCCGGCCCACAGTGGGTGAGAAGACCGTTGAGGCGGCCCGTTGCACAGCTGACTAGGCAAGGGGGCCCCCAGCTTCCCTCTCGGTCAAGGCCGAGGCCGGGGCGCGCTCTCTCTCGCACTCACACGCGCTCTCTCGCACACACGCACACACACTCATGCACACACGCTCTCTCTCACACTCACCCACACGCGCTCACTCTCGCACACACGCACACACTCGTGCACACACGCACTCTCTCTCACACACATCCACACGCGCGCTCTCTCTCGCACACTCACGCACACACACACACACGTGCGGGCACACAGCGCGGAGAGAAGGACAGGAAACACTCAACACGTGCACACAGAGCGGGAAAACTGCATCTGCACCCGAACGCACTTGCACGCAAGACGGCACACCAATCCACAGTTGCACACGGATCACTGAGTCACTGCACTCAAACTGAAAATCCCGGGACAGCAGACTGGACGGACACAACGCGGGGCGCACACAGCAGTGGCATGAAGGACAAACACGGAATACACACGCACACGCGCTCAAACGGAACACTAGTGCGAAAACACAACACTGCACCGACCGAAATTCCCGCAGGGTAGAACAGTGCCGAAAAAACTCACGGTGGGTGGCGTGCGTGGTGAGAATGGCGGCGGCGCCGCCGTCTTCGGCGAATGCGGTGAATACGGCACTGTGCGCGCCGCATCCCCTCCCGGGTGCGAGGGAGGTGAGTTGCACCTGCGCGGTGACGAGGTGCTGCTGGACGTCGGCGTCGAACTGCTCGCCGATGAGCTGCTGCCGGACGTCGACGTCGAGCTGCTGGCCGATGAGCTGCTGCCGGACGTCGACGTCGAGCTGCTCGCTGATGAGCTGCTGCTGGACATCGTCGAGCTGCTCGACGACGAACGGCTGGCCAGCGAGGGAGACTGGCGGGACCTCTGACACATCGTCCAAACCCTGGTCACCAGGACCCGAGGGCTACCCGTCGAAGGGCTCCCCGACGAGGGCCCCCGGGAAAACAACGGCACCAGTTGCACGTTTACGTCGTTGCGGGCGCGACGATAAAACTAATAGCGCCCGCGTCGAAGCCTTATTGGATTTTCTACAAAAAGCGGGCCTCATTCACGCCTCAGCCGCGGAACCGCGCGCACGCAGAACCAAAACAAACTCCGTCTTTTATTTCGGTCCAATATCATCGTAAAAAAATGTCCGCACTAAACGGAACCGGGGACGCGGAAGGAAACGCCGCGCAAAGCCCACCGAGTGACGAAATGATAGCCGTCGTCGGGCTCATCATGATGGGCGCTTTGATAATAGGCCTTTGTCAGCGCCCCCGGGAAGTTTTCCGATCAGACTCGGATGAAATCGAGCATGGACATAGTGCAGGGTCATACACCGCGGAGGATCAAACCGGAGACGGAGCGCCCGCGCTCTGTGTGACAGGGGGCGCACAAGAGCCAACCCGCCGCCTCGATGGCAGTGTGACGGAGACAGCCGAAGGAGCAGGCGGAGAGAGTGAGACAGACGGAGCGGACGGACCAGGCCGGTTTGGTGGCAGTGCGACAGGGACAGACGATGGAGCAGGCGGAGAGAGTGAGACAGAGGGAACAGCACGGCCGAACCGCTCCAACAGTAGCGTGACGGAGACAGACGAAGGAGCTGTTGGAAGGAGTGCCAGCCAGCCCGGGCGTAGGCGCGAAGGGGACGCACGGTGAAACCGATGTCTGGAAATTTCCAGATATTTTTTCGCATTTCCAGATATTATCTGGAAATGGCCGTTTTTTTCCAGATAATATCTGGAAATGTCTACTTTTTCCAGATAATATCTGGAAACAGTCAATTTCCAGATATATATCTGGAAAAAAAACGGCATTTCCAGATAATATCTGGAAATAAAATGTTCCAGATAATATCTGGAAATATTTTCCAGATAATGTCTGGAAACAAAGGCCTTGACGCCGAGGTCCACGGATTGGCGACCTGGGGGTCCCCGATGGTGTCCTCGAGGTCCCCAGGACACGGGGAGTCCAACGCCGAGGTCGCCGACGCTCTGGGACAAGCGGTTCCGGAGATACGAGGACGTACCACAAGGAGTCCGTCAAAGCAACTTTTTAGTCGGAGGCCAAAATCATCTTCGGCCTCTGGCTGCCTTCCACTTGGGTGTCCGGGACTTTTGACTTCGACACTGCGTTGGGGTGCTCCTGGGCTACCAGGAACCCGTCAGCGGTCGTCGTCGGACCTCTGGTGCGCCCAGGATGCCGACGAACGTGGGTGCTGTGCCGCCACACGGTTCAACACCGTTGCCGCCACCACCCAGGTGGTCCCTGGTGGTGTCCTCGAGGTCCCCAGGACACGTGGAGTCCAACGCCGAGGTCGCCGACTCTCTAGGACAAGCGGTTCCGGAGATACGAGGACGTACCACAAGGAGTCCGTCAAAGCAACTTTTTAGTCGGAGGCCAAAATCATCTTCGGCCTCTAGCTGCCTTCCACTTGGGTGTCCGGGACTTTTGACTTCGGCACTGCGTTGAGGTGCTCCTGGGCTACCAGGAACCCGTCAGGGGTCGCCGTCGGACCACCGGTGCGCCCAGGATGCCGACGAACGTCACGCACGCCGGAGCGCCGTGGCGTGCCGGGTGCCTGAACGATCGTCGCCGCCGCCGCGGACGCTGCCGCCGGGTCCTCCGCCGCAACCGCGAGCTTGGACGACGGGGGCTGACGCCGTGGGCACCGACGCCGCTGACGTGTCCGTCAAGGCCACCACGGCCAGGGCCAACGCCCGTCCGGGCCCGCGGCGGCGGCGACGATCGTTCAGGCACCCGGCACGCCACGGCGCTCCGGCGTGCGTGACGTTCGTCGGCATCCTGGGCGCACCGGTGGTCCGACGGCGACCCCTGACGGGTTCCTGGTAGCCCAGGAGCACCTCAACGCAGTGCCGAAGTCAAAAGTCCCGGACACCCAAGTGGAAGGCAGCTAGAGGCCGAAGATGATTTTGGCCTCCGACTAAAAAGTTGCTTTGACGGACTCCTTGTGGTACGTCCTCGTATCTCCGGAACCGCTTGTCCTAGAGAGTCGGCGACCTCGGCGTTGGACTCCACGTGTCCTGGGGACCTCGAGGACACCACCAGGGACCACCTGGGTGGTGGCGGCAACGGTGTTGAACCGTGTGGCGGCACAGCACCCACGTTCGTCGGCATCCTGGGCGCACCAGAGGTCCGACGACGACCGCTGACGGGTTCCTGGTAGCCCAGGAGCACCCCAACGCAGTGTCGAAGTCAAAAGTCCCGGACACCCAAGTGGAAGGCAGCCAGAGGCCGAAGATGATTTTGGCCTCCGACTAAAAAGTTGCTTTGACGGACTCCTTGTGGTACGTCCTCGTATCTCCGGAACCGCTTGTCCCAGAGCGTCGGCGACCTCGGCGTTGGACTCCCCGTGTCCTGGGGACCTCGAGGACACCATCGGGGACCCCCAGGTCGCCAATCCGTGGACCTCGGCGTCAAGGCCTTTGTTTCCAGACATTATCTGGAAAATATTTCCAGATATTATCTGGAACATTTTATTTCCAGATATTATCTGGAAATGCCGTTTTTTTTTCAGATATATATCTGGAAATTGACTATTTCCAGATATTATCTGGAAAAAGTAGACATTTCCAGATATTATCTGGAAAAAAACGGCCATTTCCAGATAATATCTGGAAATGCGAAAAAATATCTGGAAATTTCCAGACATCGGTTTCACCGTGCGGGGGAAGGAGCGTGCACGCCAGACGATGTGGAGGCGCGAGGGGAAAGGGGGGAAGGGGACTCGTGCACCGAGCCGAGCGGGCGGGTCGCCGAGCAAGCCTGCGAGCGAGCCGCCGAGCGCGGTAACTGATGCCCTCTGGAAGAGCAGGTGGAGCCAGTCAGACGCACCAATCAACACACAGCACTCACACAGGACACAACCATGGAGCCAATACACAACACGGCGCACGAGGCGACACTTCTACTAGGGGACACCAGCACGCCACCCATTCCTCACCTCGAGACAACAGCGGTGGAAGTGAACAACACCACTGACACTGGAGACATGCCCACGGGCCCCGATGACCCACAGCAAGCAACACTAGTGGAGCGGGACAGACCCGGGAGCGACACAGACTCAGGCTTCGACGACAGTGACATTATTCTCTATCGATTAGAAGTTAACCCCATTCATCGCCATATCCCCGCAGGACTAGTCAGCGACTTGGAAATAGATCCAGTATTTGATTACGATGAGCCAGGCACCCAAAGACTTGATGGATCACCAGTGTTGGATCGCGAGACTTAAGCCCTCCTGAGTAAACTGAACATGCCAACGAGGTCCCTCGACCATGTTACGCAACACAAAGGGCAGTACGACCCATTTGCGGTGCAGAACAATATTCTCCTACTCATAAGACCACTCTACCCTTTATATTCTACTCTGGAAAGCAGAGTGAAAACATTCGAATCATGGCCCAGTGACGCACATGTTGCACCCAAAGCATTGGCTGAAGATGGATTATATTATGTAGGACACTTCGACATGACTATGTGCTTCCACTGCGGTGTGTCATTATGCCGCTGGATGAAAGGCGATGTGCCATCATACGAACACGCCACATTTTCTCCTTACTGTGGGTTACTTTTGCGCAACCGTGGCAGAAATTACGTTGATGAGGTTCAAAAGGTGTTGCACTCTGTAATGGAAGTTTCAGAACATTTTAGTCACATCCTAAAGAAGCACTTACCTGAGGAAACACAGACCGCACACACTAAATGTACGGATAACACTAAAGAAAAAGTTCAGTGCCATATCTGCTGTGAATATGAGGCAAACGTTGTTGTTCTTCCATGCGCACATCTTTACACCTGCACACATTGTCTCCCCGCGCAAAAACGGTGTGGTGTTTTGTGTGGAGAGAAGAAGCTGATACGAGGCCATGGTATACCATACCCTGAGGTAGGCCAAGAAACGTCCTCGTGCCGACGCTAATGACGGTCGGTGGGCGTGGCTTTGGTGGGGGTCCCGGTTCGGTGCACGCGCGGGCCAACCGCCGCTACGCGGTCCACGAGCTCCTTGTACTCGCTGTCCTCGCACCAGATCTCATCGATGATCACGCGGTCCATAGCGTAACCCACCCGGAGCCACTCTTCTGTCGAGTGACCCGGGATTCGTGACTCGGTGAAATCCGGCGCGAGGCGCCAGAACAAGCCCTCGTGGACCTTCCGCAGTCGACGGATGAGGGCCGCGCGCGCCCATAACCCCCACTCTCCAGCGTGAATCTCGCTGTAGAATGGACGGCACGCCGAGAGCGCTGGGGTGGGCACAGTCGTATCCAAAAAGGATCGGATCGTGGTCAGGTGCTGGGGTGACCTGTGCAAGGGCCCCTTGAAGCAGGGCTGTCATCAATAAGAGTCGGAGCATGTTGCTGGAACACACAGAGGAAAACAGAAACATGTTCGGGAGGATCCGAACTGTGAGAAAACAAAGGAAGGAATAAACAATATGCGGAAGGGGCAGGCTGTCGTGGCATAGTATACACCAGTTGTGGGATACGAAGTGTGGCGGGGCGCGGGGATGACGTGTTTAGACGGCCGTCTGACTGGGTGACGGGAGGTGGCTGGGGAGCGCGGGTGGCCTTGCATAGTTGTTGCAGCAGGGGCGGGTGGCCGCCAAGCGGAGCGCCAGGCAGCAGATGTTGGAACAGTCCGCTGTCTGGTGATTCTGCGAAGCAAGGTGGCGCCGGATGGAGGGCGTTATAGGGGCGGATCGAAACGAGGGGTTAGCAGGAGGCGCCGTGCAGAAACGGCAGTGGCAGGGCTCGTGAGCGCGCCAATGGAGTGGGCGGAAGTTGTACCCGCGTGTGGGTGGGCGGCGGTGAGGCGCGGTGATAGGCGTGGGGCGCGGGGGGGACACAGGGCGGCGGTGTTCAGGAAGCGGCGGCGGTGCGCCATTGGATGAGGGGTGGGGGGCACGCAAAGCGGCGCTCACAGTGACTGCGCGGCCTTGAGGAGTGAGGCTGGGCCCTGGCGTTTGGCGGGCTGGGGCCCCGCGGGCGGGTGACAGTTGTGGAAGGTGCACCCTGGTGGGGCTGTCTGCGCGGTAGGTGCGCGGGATGGCTTCGCCCGGAAAGTGATAGACACAGAAAGTCATGTTCATGTGACGAAACACCCGGGAGAAGTAATCAATCTGCAGAGCGTATGGTATCTGATTGGGGGTCTGGTGATCCAAAATCAGTCCCAGGTTGCGGACTTTGGTGGACAGGATGTACGATCGCAGCATAAGCAAGGCGCCATAGAAATCCTGGAGCGATGGATGCTCGTATGGGGTGTGTGACGTAATCAGAGAGCAAATCCGACGGGTGGCGTGGCGCGTGACCACAAGGCCAGGAACCTCCTGGGCGACAGTGGAAACAGCGCGTCCGAGGTGGAAGTGGCGGTAGAGCGGTGCGAGAGTGCTGCTAGGAGGCGCCGCCGTCAGAGAGCGGGTATACACCAGCGGTTGAGTGCTGATAGAGTCCAAGTAAGATTGTCGCAAGTAAGTAAAATGCATGGCGGCGAGTAAGTTACAAGCTGAGCCAATCTGCAACAGATAGTAGCATCGAATAATGAAAAGAAGGCGAGTCATAATACGTCAGGCAAGGAGGGAGCGGGGGGGGGGGTCTGTTATTGTAAACAAGCAGTTTGTGGGAGGGGCGGGACAATGTGCGGCGCGCGGCGGGAGACATAGCGGCGCATGTGGCTCACGTGGTATTTAACCAACTTGAGTCTATTGCGTACGCGGGCTCGGACAATGTACGTACTTGGGCCGGATCGGCGGACTACGCGGAACGGGCCCACGTAAGAATACTTGAATTTTCGGCCATGTCCCTTGACAGCACGAAAGACTAAAACTTTGGCTCCAGCTGGGTAAACAACGTGCTTTCGCTGCGAGTCGAAATAAAGTTTTTGTTTCGCTTGGTGGGCCTGAAGACGCCCCTGCGCTTGAGCACGGAGAGCAAAGTGGCGTGTGAGTTTTTCGGGTGGAGTTACGCGGTCGGGCAGCGCGAACAAAATATTCATGGGCGTGAGCGCGGAAAAGCCATACATAAGTTCAAATGCGGAGCAGTTGAGCGGAAACCGCTGGGATGTGTGCAAAGCGAAAGTAGCGCATGGGAGAATAGCGTCCCAATTAGCGAGAGACTCTTCGCAGAACGTTTTAATTAAATTACCCAGCGTTTTAATGTTCGCTTCCGCGGCTCCTAAAGAATTATGGAAATTAACTGGTGCAAAGTGCAACTTGGTGCCAAAGGATGCGATCAGTTCGCGGAAATCCCGCGCTGTGAAGCAGGAGCCAAGGTCGGCAAAAATGGTGTGACAAAACCCAAAAACACAAAAATAAGAGCGAAAGGCCGCGATGACTTCTTTGCTCGTAAGTGTGCGGAGGGGTTTTGTCCAGACGTAATGCGTAAATAAATCAACGATGACCAGAAAATACTTGTAACCGGATTTACTGGGCACTACGTGCTTGATATCACAAGCGATTTGATGCAGTGGAAAGCGCGGCCGAAGTGGCTTCAAGACACCCATTTTGAAGGGCTGTTGGCGTGTGCGTTGGCACGGGTCGCAAGAACGCGCGTGGTGTTTAGTAGCTTTATGCATTTGGGGCCAGAAAACGGCATTTAAACGGGGTCGCATTTTGCGATGGCTAAAGTGGCCAGCCAATAGAGACTCATGGGCCTCATGGAGGAGCGCGGGGCGCAGGCAGGCCGGGATATAGGGCTTTTGGCCTACACGCGTAATTATGATACCATTTACAATTCGGTACTTAGAATGCACCTTGTCCGTGGCGGGTAGCGTGACAAGTTTGGTGCGTATTTCGCAGATTTCAGGATCCGCGGACTGCAGTTGGCGTAACTGCTCGAGTCCCAGGGGAAGCGCATACGTGAGCGCAGGAGAGGAAGGGGAAAGGGCGGATGATTGGGGAGGGGAAGGGGGCGTAAGGGGAGAGGGAGGTAGGGGGAGGAGCGGCGACGGAAGGTTGTTAGGGAGAGGGGAGGGGTGCGACAACAAGTCCGCGGGAGTCGCGACGTTCTTCGGTGACTTGTCGGGACAGTGGGGGAGAGGGTATGAGGGGTGGCCTATCTTTTGGCGTCACGGCCTGACGTGGTGGTGCGCCAGTGGGCGGCGCGGCGGGGGAAGCTCGAAAAGCTGTCCTCCTCGAACGCCATGTACATCGTTTTTGACGAAACTGTGTTGCCCACTGTGCACCACATTCTAAGTTAAGTTGTGTGTGTGTGTGTGTGTGTGTGTGTTCTCTCTGTCGCGGTTGTCGCCGAATGCGGTTCATTATGACAGGGTCAATAACGACAAGAAAAATGTATAAAAATATAATAAATTTTATTTTTAAGTAGTTTTGCGTAGTTTTAAGTAGTATCGGAAAAGAAAAAAAAATGAATAAAACGCTTTTAAAGGCCAAAAAGCAAACCTGTTTCTTTTAACATCAGACTTAATAAAACGATTAAAAAAAATACACTTTGAGTCAACACAGACCAGAACTAGAGACGGCTTTTCAGAAAGACATGATGCCCGGACAAGAACTATGAGAGACTTGAACGCGCTATGAATCAGTCTTTTCAATTGAGATCAGAGATTATGGCTACAACTAAAAATATCGCAAGGATAATGACAACACACGGCTATATACATTCACGTCAGGAATGACTCGAGGTACACTAAAATGAATACATGTAGAAAATCAGCACGGCGGCGTGGGCCGCCACCGCCGTTGCCGCGGGCGCGCGGCAGCCGGCCGCCCGGCTCGGCGCGCGATAGCGCACGACCCTCCGCGACCCGCCCAGAAGTGACGCGCCGAACTGTCGCGTTCACAAGACACATCCGGCGGGCACGGTGACCTCAGCCCGCCCCTGCAACGCGAACTTTTCGGACCCGCGGCCCGGGCACCGCAGCACTCCCACCACCGCCGGATGTTGGACGACGATCCAACGGCGTTGGTGGGGCAGAATTGTAGGGGTATGGCTCCTACGTAGCCGGGTAGCCGAGAAGTGACGAGAACGATTTATGTACACGGTTTATTCAATATATACAAGTCCAATAATATACAGGTCGAGAGCGCGGTTGTCGCGGCGCGGTTGACGCGTGTGTCGCAGGCGCGGCGCGGTCGACAGCGGAGCAGTGCGTGTGCTCACGCTGGAGGGCGGATGGCGAGTGTGCCCCTGTCCTGGGGCTGCACGGGCTCGACGTGGGCCTCGGGTCGCAGAGGCCCTGCACGTGCAGCGGCCAGAACAAGGGCGTGTTGTTTCCGAACGGCCGGCCGGCGCGCTACTTGATAGCTCCAAGAATCGGCCGGCAGTTCGGCGCTAAAACTAAGGACTAAAACTAATAAACTATAAACATATTTACAACCTCAAAACCGAGGGGGCGACCCTGGACGACGGCGACACAGTCACGCCTACACTGCAAAGAGTCATCCAGGGCCGCCACAGAATCACGTTGGTGCTGTTCGTGGGTGTGACGGTGCAATGGCCCGCGGTGTCGCGGCCCAGCAACAGGGCCACGGCGCAACACTGACCGCGGTTCGCGCACGGCTCGTCCGGGAAGACGGTGGTGTTGTCCCGGACGTCCAGCCGCATGGCGCGGCCGGCGACACTCACGCTGGGCACGGCGGTCACGAGAAGGCCTCCCGCAACGCGTAGGTCCGATGGGGCACCTCGTTGGCGACGGCTGCGGCAGTGACGGTCAGGATGTGGTCATGCGTGGCGCCGCACTCCTAAGGGGGTGCGCGGCGCCCCGCGTTCTCCGCCGCAGCCGTCGCGTTGGCGCCGGCGGCCCTGATCAAGGAGCAGGTCAGGAAGAAGAACTCGTACTCGAGCCCCTCGGCGATGTTGGCGGCCAGCCCGTCGAGCTCAGCGAGCTGCTTCTCGATGCAGTTGGTCTGTAGTCGCATGAGCCGGACGGCTCGGCGGGCCATCTCCTCGGCCAGGGCGGGCGGGACGTTGTCCAAGGCGTCCTGCGCGAGACGCAGGTCTCGTGCATCGACGCCCAGGTTCTCCGGCAGTGCGATCGTCGTCGTGGCGCCCCGCGCCGCCGTGGCGTTGCCGACGGTGGGCCGTCCGCGCAGCAGTAGGGTGGCCCGGTCGTGGAGTTGGGTGTGGGTGCCTTGCGCGCTGTCGCAGACAGAACCGCTGGGCAGCATCGCGCAGGTGCGCTCCAGGATGCGGTCCGCGACGGCGAGCACCTGGTGCAGCTCGCGCGCCCCTTCCGTCCGCGGCATCGTGAAGCGGAGCCAGGTGGGCTGGTCCACGACGGCTTGCAGGCCCAACTCGTCAAAGATGAGCCCCGTCCCATTTGACCCGTCGAGGAGCGGTGACAGGACCAATCCGGCTAGAAGACAAAGGAGAAAACAAAAGGTCAGACAGAGCGATATACCGCGCGCCCTCGCGGCCACCTGCGCGCGCCCTCGCGGCCAACCCTTGCCTGCTCCCACGCGCGCAGGTGGCCGCGAGGGCGCAAACACGCAGCGACACACACGCACACGCACGGGTTTGCTTTTGGGTGGCGGCGGGGGCGGAGCCCGCGATGATGAAGGGGGCGTCAGGAACACGGAGGAGGGGGCGTGGCCGGCTCGGGAGCAACGCGGGCTCGAACGCGGGTCTCTGGCAGAGACGGATGGGCAGGGTGGACATAAGCCCCGTCCCGTTTGAGCCCTGATGACCTGAGCCCCGGCTAGAGCCCCGGTCGAGCCCGACTCGAGCCCCAGCTTGAGCCCGGACTCAGCCCCGACAGTCCGACAGCCAGAGCCCCGACCTGAGCCCTATTTGAGCCCCACGCCAAATAACTTCTACTTTTTCCCTGTTTTGGGGCCAAATTGCGTGGGGCTCAAGTTGGGCTCAAGGCGGGGCTCAAGCCGGACTCAGGTCATCAAGGCTCAAACGGGCCGGGGCTCATGTCCACCCTGCCCATCCGTCTCTGCCAGAGACCCGCATTCGAGGACGCTGGACGATCTGGACCGAAAACCATCCAAATCAGGTCCATTGTGTGTGCATCTCGTCTAGCTCGTGTCCATCCTGCACCCATTCAAGTCCAATGATGTCCACACTCTGAGAGGTGGTCCAGACGACATCCAAGACTCATCCACTGCATCCAAGGTAGCCGAGGACGGTGCTTTCAAATAGCGTCCAAAAGGTCCGTGAGTTCCACTGATGTCCATTGTGCTTCCACACGTAACAGGAAAAGAGAACACACCTGAGCGGCAATCCGCGGCGACCGCCGCGGCGTCCCGCCGAGATCAGCCTTCACAGACAGGTCCAAGGGGCCCTCCGCTGGTCTTACCTGCAACACAACATCATGTTTAAAACAGGATCCGAACTGCAAAAACACTCACTCGTAACGGGAACGGAGAACACACCTGAGCGGCACGCCGCGGCGTCCCGCCCAGAATTGCCCTTGCGGACAGGTTCAAGGGGCCCTCCGCTGGACTCACCTGAAACACATCATGCTCGAAACAGAACCCGGAATACACAAACACCAACACGTCTATGCCTTGCAACAGAAATTACGCAGCAAAAAAGCTTGTAACCAAAAAAAAAAAAAAAAACTCAGTATTAAATGGACTTGTGATCTGAAGAATCATGGGTCCTCAACATGTGTAAGTGCTAGGAATCTGGAGAAGTCTGCGTCAGGCTTGCTCAGCATCAGGTGCCTTCTTGTGTTGATTACTGTGCTAAGACTTTGGAAGAAATTTTAATTTTAATTAATTTAAAGAAATTTTAATTAATACAATAATCGTTTTAAGTGACCCTAAAAGAATCTTTAACAAAACATCCTTCGAACAAAAATAAAAAATAACAATTATAAACCTGTAATGAACATAGCAAATAATTCACATTCATATGTAGTCAGAAATAAAATCTACACAATAGGTACCGTGTCTTTAGTACGACATGAAACCAGGTATTTTGAACGATAAGAAGAACCACAAGATTTTCTATGTCTCGTCATGTTTGATTTCAACCAAAATGCTTTTTCACGTACAGGATATGTGATTTTTTTTCAGAATTGTGCACTAATGTGTGCCGTTTTAGGTCAGATTTTTAACTGACTTTTTTAATGTACATCTTGCACTGAAAGGGTTTTGTTCCCTGTCCAGTACATGTCGCAAAATGTCTCTTCATGTTTAGTTTCCGGGAGAAACACCGTTGACAGTTTTCGCATTTAAACATTTTCATCTCTTTCTTCCTGTGATCTCTCACGTGCTTCTTTCTTGCGGCGGCTGGCGTGCCCTGCCGCGCAAGGCAGGAGTGGGGGGTGCCGAGCCATGCCGTGCTGCAGGGACCGTCGCGCCGCTGCAGTGCAGCCACAGCGTGCGGCGCAGCGCGCGCAACACACCGAAATGTAAAAAAAATTATGTCATTTTGGAATACCACGTGAATTTCACTAACCCCCCCCCCCCCTCCCTCCCTGTGACCTCAAGTAGTATTTTGAGAAACCCCTCCCCCCCAAAATCGGTCACGTAGTATGGGTACGGCCCCTTATCTCGGCACCCTGCCACAGTCCATTTCTAATGAGAACAATGATGCTGCCTGCGTCGCCGACGCGACTTACGGCCGTGTAAAACATGCCATGGGCAAAAACTGGGCAGCTCAGGAACAAACCGCATCTTGAAAGTGTCCTGGCTTAGGATCTGTGAATCGTCACGCAATAACTGTGACGCAATGGAAACTGAGTTCGGATCAGTGTCATATCCTTTATCTCTTTTTCGTCAGTCGTTCTCAAGCGTGGCAAGATAATTGATTTACCCTTCATTCGCCCAGTCCATTCCTATACTCGGATCAAGTGATTTTTCATTTCCAAAACTTTTACCCTTGTTTTATTTTGTGAGTCCGATCCCTCTATGGACGCCATAAGGAAGGAAGCACAATGTCCCGGTCTTCAGGTCAAGACGGTGTTGTGGCATTCCTGCAGGGGTAGTACTCTGTGCAAGGTCAAGAGTTTGTTCATTCAGGTCAAATAATTCTTGGTCTTCGTCGTCCCGCCTTATTCTTTTGTTGCGTAAACGAGATCAACTTAAGAACACTTTTTTGTCACCCTGCAAGTACTTGTCAATTATGATTTTGTTGACTTTTGTGCAATTGTCTTTTGTTGGTGTTAAAATTGCCAAATCGGGGTTTGAAAAGTCTCTTGGAACACTTCACGGATGAGGTCCGTGATTTCCTGATCTTCGTCATCATTGGACTTGATAAACTTTATGTCTGTAGTTCCTATTTTAGTTGGAATCTTGAGGACACTTCCACCGGTGTTTTCAGTGCCCTCGCCCACTTTGTATGACCCCTCTGCATACGCAGGGTCACGAGTTGCTGTAACATTTGCTCTTTAACGGAGCTGTGTCAGTGACCAGGGACGGACTGGCGGCCCACGAGTCGGGTAGGAAATCGGCTCTAGGGGGCCCGGATTTGCCTACCTTCCAGGGGTATCGATTGTATGATTTAATGTTTTTTTAAGAAATTCTTTAGACTCTTTCGTCTTGCCATCATACAACTCTTTGATGTGGTCTTCTGGTTCTTGAAACTCAATTGGACTGAGCAGCCTATGTAATGTTCCTTTCTTACCACAGCACACAATTGGTGTCTCCTTGTCAACACCATTGCGCTTCACCTTCGTCTCTGCATCCCAAAACAGCGCACCGCATATTGGACATTCGTTGTCCATTGTTCCCAAGTGTATTGTATCAGTTTTGGGGGATTCGCCCCTGCAAGTTGCAGCCCACAAAAAATTTCTGTAATGCGTTTTAGCTCTTGCTTCGCTTCTGGCTTTTTGGTTATTTTCACTGAGAGAAAACAAAACAACAACCAAAATGAAGACAGTGTCTTGATACCGTGAACGGTTCGTCATATTGACCTTTCACTTACCTGGTAGTTGTCTAGTCAATGGTCTTATCCTGCAAGCTACGTCATCACCACCATCTGTCTAAAATCCTGGGCAATAATTTTCATGATCCCCAATACTACTTCGCCCGTTTTCGTTCATCGTGTCTATGTCACTGAAGTTCATTTCATTATCTTCAACATCACCACCAAAGTTGTTCGTGTCTTCTAATTGAGATGTGAAGTCTCCTTCATCAAAGTAACAAATGGGAAAATTTGTAAATGAACAAAATTAAAAGCAATGACCAAAAAAAAAAAGGAAATGGGAAAAAGATACCTCCGAGACCGTGCTTGTCTAACACCTCCTGAGGCAACTTGACACTGTACACCTGAATGAGGCGTTTTAGCTCAGCAGCACTCAGAAAAGATGCTGTGTCATTGTCTAATTCTATGACCAGTTCTTTTGCACTTTCATGCGATGAAGTACCGACACCGTGCTTGTCTAACACCTCTTTGGGCAACTTGACGCTGTACCCCTGATTGAGGCGTTGAAGCTCACCAGCACTCAGAAAAGATGCTATGTCATTGTCTAATTCTATGACCAGTTCTTTTGCCCTATCGTGCGACTCAACATTGTTGTTGTTCCCCTCTGCATTTGAAGGTTGTGTGGAATGTTTCTATATATATATATATATATATATATATATATATATATATATATATATATATATATATATATATATATATATATATTTTCCAAACAAAACCTATCCACTCAAAATTGATATTAATTAGTTTAAAAATTAGCACGTAACATTAACTTTATGAGAGTAGGTCAAGGCCTAACTATAACTTAGGATATACGTACACATTTCCCCCTTTATAGTACATTGTGGCTACTTCGCAGTAATTTTCCAACGTCACATTTCCGATGGAAGCATCAATCATGACGTGCGATAGCTTAGATGCAAGGAGAAAGTCGTTCAACAATTTCCTATTAGTAATTTCATCTTCCCAGTTGTCCTCGATCTCTATGACGTTGATATCGATTTTCCAACGCGTTATAAACGGAAGGTCGACTATGCCAGCTCTTACAAAGTCTTCTTCTGGATCGTAATATATCCCCTTCATATAAATTCGATCTTTTAGAAGCGGTACCAGATGAGGGTGTTGTATCGTTGACAATAAGTCCAAGGCAATCTCCGTCCCATTTAACTGTATGCAAGTACAGAAGAAATTAGAAATGTGCTTTGCTAATAAAAAACTAGTGGATGAAATATTATAATGTGGTCGTTGTGACAGTCGGTATACCAAGCTACCTCTTGAAAGAATAACATCCGATGTTATCGGCTGCGGCATTTGTAATTTGGAATTCATCTCGATCAGGTCCATGACGTCCACCGCCTGAAGAGCCAAATTGAACAGGGACTGCATGTCTGTAATCAGAAAATTACCACATTCTCATTATGGACCGCGAGTCCCGATAAAGAAAAAAAAACATAAAAAAAATATACATTGTTCCCATTTATTGATGAACACATCTTGTTTTGACATATGGACCTCCACTGTTACTTAGGCTGTCAGCTTTCGCTTAACACATGAATTAGTTCTTGTCCTTGTCAGCAATCCTCGGTTATCCATCAACATCAAAGATAGGGGTACTTGACTTCCCTTTTGCTTCTGCAATAGTGCTCGGCATCGGCGGTGCCCTGCATCATTGTACATGGCATCGTGGGTGCCAAATTTCGGCTGCAGTTTCGCGCTAAGAACATGTTCTATTTTTGGGCACGTGGACCTGCTTGGAAATATCAAGTAGACGGATTGGAGTCTACGTCTTGCAATGGGCAGCAGTCGAGGGTACTCAGAATCGCTGGTATTGGGGGTACTCAGCTTCTGGGGTACTCAGCATTGATTTTCATCGGCAGCAGCCAAGGGTACTCAGAATCTGTGGTAAGGGGGGGGGGGGGGGGGTACTCAGCTTCTGGGGTACTCTGCATTGATTTTCATCGGCAGCAATCGAGGGTACTCAGAATCGCTGGTATACACTGAGAATGAAAGAGTCATGATCATGACTAAAATTTAGGGTGAGGAATTATTTATCACCCAAATTTGGGTGAGGAAGGCTTCCTCACCCTCATCACCCAAATTCGGGTGATAAAGTGTTTCTCACCCAAAAATGGGTATTGATCAAGACTCTTTCATTCTCAGTGTAGGGGGTACTCAGCCTCTGGGGTACTCAGCATTGATTTTCTTCGAAAGCAATAGAGGGTACTCAGAATCGGTGGTATGGAGGGTACTCAGCTTCAGGGGTTCTCTGCATTCATTTTCATCGGCAGCAATTAAGGGTACTCAGAATCGGTGGTATGGGGGTACTCAGCATCGGGGTACTCAGCATTGGGAGCGTGGTACGCAGCCTTAGTGGTACTCAGGATCAGGCATATTAAACTAAAATGGTAATCGACGCTTGGGAGCCTCCTCATCGGGACACTCCCGGAGCTACAGGGTGCTTTTGAATCCTGTGTAAATGGGAAAAGGATTGCCGTGGACGGTATAAAACTATAATTTCACGCCAATTTACTTTTTTTACGAGACTCTCCGCGTCATTCTCCCTTATAGTGGTCCAGAGTGACATGAACACAATGAAATCTTGTAACTCTTGACTTACCACTGTAGGAAGGACAAAGGCTCTTGTTAGTGTCAGCTGCACGGTCACGTGATGACACAACGATACAAGACTTTTACAGTACTCATTTCACATCCTTGAATAAAGATGAAACACGCACATAACTAAAAACTCTGGTAAAAGGCCCAAACAGCGGGGTGCACGGAACCTCTTGCTTCTCTGGTATCTCGCCTCCGACTGACGCATGGTTGGCATATGCGCGGACCAAATCCCCTTCCACTCCGTTACTCCTTCCTTGAATCAAAAGGGCTATTGAGTGCCAAATTTACGCGCTCTTGACCCACCAGAATTCCGTTGGGTGTGGCCCTCAAGTTCACATTCGTGCTTATGAAGCCCGGGCACTCCTTCAGCATGCAACACCCCAGACTTACAGAGACAATACGGCGGAAGAGGCAACGTCCCAAAGTGACGTCCCGACATCGATTCTACCGACTTTGCACACGTGTTGTATTACAAGTGAAGAGTTGCTTAGTTGCGCTCCGACTATGCCAAAAATAATATCTTTACTTACTTGGATGACACCTATGCTCTTCGTTGAGAAACAAGTCCATCGCTGGTGGCGGTCCAGATGTGTGGTGAAATGTTATGCTTTTGATAGTAAAAAGGTGTGAGTGCTGCAAGAACTGAATTAATTCTGTTTTTTGTAAGGCACTGGAAAAAGAAGAGGTTAAGCCAAGACTTCCCAATGGGGTTATGTAGGACGAGCGTCCAAATTTTTATGGTGATTCATGGTTGAGGAAGTTTCTTTGTATGAAGTAAGTCAAATAGTTGCGTTATATGGAATTCCACACATCTTTGAGTTGAGTAATGTTTTTCTTCATGCCATGGAAGTTTGTTATAAGGTTCTGTAATAAATGAAATGATTGTTTGGAAATTGTTGTTATATGTTAAATGTTGAAATTACGAACTGTGACATATAAGATAATTGACGTTTAAACCTGATATTGTATAGACGCAACATACCATATTGTAGAGTAAGAGTCATTAACAAGTGGTCATTGTACCGCCGCATCTCTCATAGCAAGGTTCCTACAGTGTTGTCCCTGGCTACGCATCAAAAACGCTACCGCGGTCCGCTCAGTCTTGTTCGGTCCGCACGGTGAAACCGATGTCTGGAAATTTCCAGATATTTTTTCGCATTTCCAGATATTATCTGGAAATGGCCGTTTTTTTCCAGATAATATCTGGAAATGTCTACTTTTTCCAGATAATATCTGGAAATAGTCAATTTCCAGATATATATCTGGAAAAAAAACGGCATTTCCAGATAATATCTGGAAATAAAATGTTCCAGATAATATCTGGAAATATTTTCCAGATAATGTCTGGAAACAAAGGCCTTGACGCCGAGGTCCACGGATTGGCGACCTGGGGGTCCCCGATGGTGTCCTCGAGGTCCCCAGGACACGGGGAGTCCAACGCCGAGGTCGCCGACGCTCTGGGACAAGCGGTTCCGGAGATACGAGGACGTACCACAAGGAGTCCGTCAAAGCAACTTTTTAGTCGGAGGCCAAAATCATCTTCGGCCTCTGGCTGCCTTCCACTTGGGTGTCCGGGACTTTTGACTTCGACACTGCGTTGGGGTGCTCCTGGGCTACCAGGAACCCGTCAGCGGTCGTCGTCGGACCTCTGGTGCGCCCAGGATGCCGACGAACGTGGGTGCTGTGCCGCCACACGGTTCAACACCGTTGCCGCCACCACCCAGGTGGTCCCTGGTGGTGTCTTTGAGGTCCCCAGGACACGGGGAGTCCAACGCCGAGGTCGCCGACGCTCTGGGACAAGCGGTTCCGGAGATACGAGGACGTACCACAAGGAGTCCGTCAAAGCAACTTTTTAGTCGGAGGCCAAAATCATCTTCGGCCTCTAGCTGCCTTCCACTTGGGTGTCCGGGACTTTTGACTTCGGCACTGCGTTGAGGTGCTCCTGGGCTACCAGGAACCCGTCAGGGGTCGCCGTCGGACCACCGGTGCGCCCAGGATGCCGACGAACGTCACGCACGCCGGAGCGCCGTGGCGTGCCGGGTGCCTGAACGATCGTCGCCGCCCACAACGGCCGTCCAAGCACGCGGTGGCGTCGAAGGACACGCTGGCGGCGTCATCCGTCCGGGCAAGCGGCAGCGGCGTTGGCCCTGGCCGTGGTGGCCTTGACGGACACGTCAGCGGCGTCGGTGCCCACGGCGTCAGCCCCCGTCGTCCAAGCTCGCGGTTGCGGCGGAGGACCCGGCGGCAGCGTCCGCGGCGGCGGCGACGATCGTTCAGGCACCCGACACGCCACGGCGCTCCGGCGTGCGTGACGTTCGTCGGCATCCTGGGCGCACCAGAGGTCCGACGACGACCGCTGACGGGTTCCTGGTAGCCCAGGAGCACCCCAACGCAGTGTCGAAGTCAAAAGTCCCGGACACCCAAGTGGAAGGCAGCCAGAGGCCGAAGATGATTTTGGCCTCCGACTAAAAAGTTGCTTTGACGGACTCCTTGTGGTACGTCCTCGTATCTCCGGAACCGCTTGTCCCAGAGCGTCGGCGACCTCGGCGTTGGACTCCCCGTGTCCTGGGGACCTCGAGGACACCATCGGGGACCCCCAGGTCGCCAATCCGTGGACCTCGGCGTCAAGGCCTTTGTTTCCAGACATTATCTGGAAAATATTTCCAGATATTATCTGGAACATTTTATTTCCAGATATTATCTGGAACATTTTATTTCCAGATATTATCTGGAAATGCCGTTTTTTTTCCAGATATATATCTGGAAATTGACTATTTCCAGATATTATCTGGAAAAAGTAGACATTTCCAGATATTATCTGGAAAAAAACGGCCATTTCCAGATAATATCTGGAAATGCGAAAAAATATCTGGAAATTTCCAGACATCGGTTTCACCGTGCGTCCTGCTAGACGCATCCCTGTACAGAGCCCCAATAAACTCCTCTCGTCTCAGCATTCCCTTTCGTCCTTCTTCAGTCCAAACCTCACAACTGGCGCAGTCGGTAGGACTGAGGAAAACGAAGGTTTGCTTTCGGAAGATTTAAATTGCTCTCTGTTTCATGTGAATCGCCGCGCCGTGGCCTTCCCTGATCCTGGTCCGGCTTCCTGTCCTGATCTGCTTGCGTCTTCTCGATCCTGGTTTCTGTCTTCATGGTCCGGCCCGATTCCCTGATCCTGAATCCCTTCTCCTGGTTCCCGAATAACTTGTGATTTCTCACCTCGCCTCATGTGGGCATGCCAACTTGGTGCGTCTTGCGTTGCCCAGTGCGATTTGCGATATTTCTTGCCCTGTGTGAACAGTGCCTTCTGCGCAAATGTGTAGCAATGTTTGTAAGACCGCCGCGCGCTCGTAGCCCTCCGTTTCTCGTTGCTCTATGCTCTGCGTTTTGCCGGCCGTCGAATGGCCATGTTGCGTGTCCTGTCGTTTTGTGTCAATAACTTGCAGTTAGGTTTTGTGGCACCATTACGCAGCACAGCAGCTTCCGTCACCCCGCGGATTCCCGAGTCCTGATTCGGATTCTCCGTGAACGTTGTCCCGCCCTTGATTATCCAGCTTCCCTCTGCAGTTCCTGAGTGCACCTTCAATAATGAGTAAGCCTTTCGCCCTCGACTGTTCTCCTGAACAGAGGTATTGTTGACACCAGTACACTGTTAGTTTCCTTTCAAAACTTCTACTTTTGAGGTGAAACTGAGCTGTCTTAAGTAACTTGTGTACATCATTCAGTCGTATCCCGTTCTGGTCTTGCGCCCACTGTAGTAGCGACTGCCGTAAAGCTCATCAGTTTATTGGGCCACCTGAGAGACGGATTTGAGACTGGCTAGATGTTCCGAACTCAGTGCGTTCACGCAAAGCGGTGGCTTGTTCACAGAGAAAACCATAGATGGGGGACGCTTCATGCCATTGGTTGTAGACCAGGGGTCTACTTGAGTAGTTAGAAATGTAGTTAGTGTGAACAGTGAAGCACTTAAGGGAAAGTTCACAAGTGGAAGCCATTGCACACGCACTCTCAACCGTCCTGAGTTTGGCTGTTTTCACCACTTGCTGTCTATGGTAACAGGCTGATCTGACACCACCCAATTTGTATGCAAGCTCAGATCTGCTCGTGTCCCTCTAGAACGTGCTTGTGGCGTTGCGTAACGCTAACGGTGTGTCCCTTAGACTTGTACAGCAATTTGTTTAGGCTAACATGTTTCCCCTTTAAGATCAGTTCACTCCTATCTTGCCAAAGCAATTACATTTCTTAGCGCATTCCTTAAATGGTTAAACTCTCTTTCCCGGTCAAAGCCTTTCCGAAGTTCGCATGGAGGAGAAAAGGGACAACTCCCCTCACCCTGTCACTGGCCGAATCAGGAAGAATTCTACAGACCGTTACAGCCCCTGAGTCCCGTCGCAGACAACACCCCTGCTCGCAGCATCCAGCATCCGTCGTCTGCAGTCCGGAACATCAGTGCAACAATTGAGGAGAGTAGCGTTCGAAGCTCGCAAGGGTTTAAATTGTCTAACAAACATTGAGTCAGCCAGTTACAGTTTACTCGCGTCTCAGTGAAGTGATGTCAGCTTCCACAGTGGCATCTTCCAGAAGTTCTGTGTCTGGTGACACAAAGCTAGATCCCTAACCTTCCCCTCTCTTCCAGAACCCCTTCTAGTGAAAACAAAGTTGCTGTTCATTCTGTTAACTGTTCCAGTCCCTGTCCTGTCCTTGGTCCTGTCCCTGTACTGATCCTGTCCGTCTTCCCTTCACTGTTGCGATTTCGTCACTACCATGGGCACTCGCCAGCCCCTTCACCGTCGGTGACGGGTAGCACTTCTAGAGGGAGGTCCGGCCCTGAAAGAAGGAGGGTTCCGTCTCCTGTGTGAGGAGTAGTTGTAGAGTTAGAGTCATTAACAAGTGGTCATTGTACCGCCGCATCTCTCATAGCAAGGTTCCTACAGTGTTGTCCCTGGCTACGCATCAAAAACGCTAACGCGCTCCGCTAAGTCTTGTTCGGTCCGTCCTGCTAGACGCATCACTGTACAGAGCCCCGATAAACTCCTCTCGTCTCAGCATTCCCTTTCGTCCTTCTTCAGTCCGAAACTCACAATATCTATATATCTTTACAATGATTAATCACAAACGTCACTCAACAATTGTTTATATATTATAAACACTATTTTAGGAACATAATTAACATGGTTATGAATGTACTTAATGTAGGTTTCAGAAAATTTTATGTCAATTATAAGGACTGTTTCCTTTTTAAAAAAAAAAAAACGTAAGTGCAAAGCTAAAACTTAAAATTATGTGTTATTTTGGAGGCGTTAGTTATAAGGTAATGTTAGTAGTGATTCCTTATTTCAAAAAGTTATGTTACATTTAGGGTTCAACATAAATGATGTCAGTAATGTTTTTCTACGGTCGACACTTGTCCTCGTGCCTTTTTTTGGAACCACTTGTTGAGAATGTGTTCCCGCACCACTTGCAATGAAAGTCTTTGCGGCCGGAATGGGTGACGTAGTGACGTCTCAAATCGCTTTGCTGGGCAAAAGCCCTTTTGCAACGTTTGCAATGGTATTGTTTTGCCCGGGTAGCCCCATGAGTGTTAAGGTGCCTTGTCATGTTTGCCCGCCTTCCGAAAACTCTGTTGCAAATGTTGCATGTGAAGCGTTTTGACTCCTTGTCGCGGTGATTTTTTCAGCGCTTCTTGAATGTACTTTTGGAGCGAAGGACAGCATCGCACAAGTTGCATTTAAAGGAAGTGTCGCAGTCCTGTCCGGTATTTTCCTCGTCATGGTCTTCATCGTCACTTGACAGGTTGATGACTGGGATGTCTTGTCCGTCGTTGTCGTTGGTCCCGTGATGAATGGGTTGCAACAATCGCCGTATCCAGGAAAAGTGTTGTAGCAATAATCTGCGTCCATCATTAATAATTTGCATTTTTTGGGACGATCCTCCCTGCACGTCTTTTTTAGAGGAAAGGAACAACAATTATGGTTGATTAGAATGTGTAACAGGTAGATGATTAAGTGGAAACGTAATTAGATACATTGTTACCTGGGTGAAATCTTTTGGCTGCCTCTTAGTGCGCCTGTCTTATGTCGGATTCTGTGCACAAGTGTGACAGTTGTAGCATAACCATAGCTTCTCTCATGATGGGCAGTTCATGCTCTTCATCCGGCAATGGATCTGCTTTGTCGTCTTCTGGTTCGCTGTCTGATGGTTAAGGCGGAAGATCCCGCTGCGGAAGAAACAAAAATCCGCCAGGCTGCGCCACCGTCGGCAGCGGAGGGACGGGCTGGCTGCCCTGCCTGGCGGCACATGCTGCCTGCGCAGCGCTCTGGCCGATACAGTTCGCCTGCTGTCACTATGCACTAAACAATGGAGCTGTGATTGCAGTTTACTTTTCTGTCCGCTCGCCCAAGGCGGGGGTTGGGGGGGGGGGGGAAATCGGGGGCCAGCAGGGTGCAGCAGGTAGCCGGCCAGCCGTGCCCCGCCGGTTCGTCTCGTCAGCGTCTGGCCGGCCGGACGGCGCGCCCGCCGCACATGGTGGATGTTATCTCTCTCGCACCGGCAGCAGTAAGCGGGAGTGAGGGAGAAAAGAACTGGCATTGTCTAGACTCACCCCCGCACGCCGCCCGGAGGACGACTCGAGGCGGCTCGAGCTGCTCCCGTGGATTCCCCAGCCCAGTGGCTGCTAATTTTTCAAAGGTTTTGTAAAGGGCAAAAATTAACTATTTTTGAGGATACTCCCATTATGCGTTTCAAAGCTCGCTGATCATTTCTATACCCATCTCCAAGGAACGGTTGGGGCGAAATGATACTCCCCGCGGGAGTTCCGCGCGGACTTGGACCATTTAGAGAAGTCGATTCGTAGTGCAAGTGAGGAAAAACAAAGGACAGAAAAAAAAAATATGTGCACATTTTTGCATTGGACCCTGGATAATCCGATTCCGTTGAGTCCACTCGATCCCGGCAGGGCAATAGCTGTTATTTAACGAAAGGGCCTAAATACAAACCTTGCCCTCGAGCGCCCAAAAATTAGGCTAGAGGGTTCGGGTAGGTGTCAAAATGTTTGTGAGAAACGGAGGAACAGCGGGTGTGCGCTTATTTTAGTTGCACCGACGGGGGCGGCCGCAAGTAAAAAATTTGTTCCCCAACAATTTGAACAGTGATTTCTATCTCGCCATATTCTGGAAATAAAGCGAAAGCTTGGAAATTGCCCTTAAACTAACGTTCTGCACCCAATCCTAAGCTAGACGACGGTGTTCTTTCTTTTTCTATATCTGGAACCAGTGCTGAGAAAATCGAATGCAAGTGAAGCGGTGCAGGGACGCGGACGGACGGGATTCGCGCAGCACTACGCGCCGCCACGCTCTCTCCCCCCACTCTCCACCCCTAATTGTCGGATTAAATGTCCCGAGCTGTTACGGGGGATAGTTTGAATTCCGCGCCGCCCCGGTCACTCAGCCGCTCACGGCCATCTCGAGCTAGGCGACGCGGCGCGTTGATGAAGTAGTAGCAGTAGCGGTAGCTGCGCCCGGCGGCGGGCCCTTCGCGAATCCGCGGAGGAGCCCGGGAGCCCGTCGCGGGGCATAGACTCAGGGCAGTCGCCCGGAACTAACGGTAAAGCTAAGGTGTGTGTGTCACCCACGGGATTAGTATCAGTAAAATATAGTAGTGTTCGGTCTAAATTGTCTTGTCACTCACTCGATTACCGGACCCCAATATTTCACCACCGAAACATTGGTGCATCGGCCGGGAAATCGAGTCGAGTTTTTTGTTATTTAAAATTTTTTCTTTCGATTTTTAAAAATTTGTGCGCGTCGCGTGCCGGCCTTGCGGCGATTCAGGCTGTGCGTCTCGGCGTGAAGTGTGAATTCTCTCAGTGTCTCAGTGTGCTCAGTGTTAATGCTCAGTGAGCTGGGGTGGACCAGCGAGCAGTGAAATTGTGAAATTTTGTGCATATTCGGATTAACTTCAGCAACCCTCGTCCCACCGTACCACGTGGGGACGGCGTGTGGATCTACCAGCAGCACGACCAACAGAGGCTCCAGGTTAGTGCACCGACTTTTCGCGATGCAATGAAAAACGAGTACCTTGATAGAATTGAACACCTCTTGGGTTCGGACGGTGAAGGACCAGTTTTTACAGTTGAGAATAATCATAACTGGATACCAGCAGACTCACGTTCACTCGCAGACTTGGTTTTAACTTACATTAACGAATTTCCTGTAGCATTTAGGCCAGACACGACCAGACCACAAACACGCACGGCAGAATTCCCAGAATTTCTACTCACACAGGAAATTAGAGCAGAGGAACTACCGGGGCTGCGAGTACTATCTACAGAGGGGGAGTTCCAGGCATACGACCTAAAGAAGTGTACACTATCTATTGTAAAATTGAAAGTTGCACTTGGTAATCACGCAAAGAATCCATTGAACACACAGGAAAAATTAACAGAATTTTTATTCCAAATCTTAGAGACTTTTAGTAAGGGTACAAACCAATACGTCATAGACCTTAAAGCACGTAGGAAAGAAAAGGCACGCCTAGAAGCAGAGGCAGCGCGTAGGGCGGAAGAGGCAGCACGTAAGGCGGCAGAGCAAGCTGCACGTAGAAAGAAAGAAATGGCAAGGAATTTGCCAGCGTCGTTGCAGCCCACGGTGCGGCAATTTGATCAGGACAACCCAATCCAGTGGTTTGACCATGTAGCCACAGTGTATAGGAGACACGGGATTGAGGGCCTAGACGTTTTGGATTACATTGAGCAGTACCTCCCCACGTACCTGCAACAAGTTCATGAAACACTTAGAGGCGCTGCATCATGGGACGCATACAAAAGGGACATTGGGCAGTATCTGTTAGTCCAGAACACAGGGGCATCCATTAGAGCAAGAATGCTAAGTCTGAAGAAGAAGCCACTAGAGTCGACTTTGGAATTTGTACTAAGGGCCCAAGCAATGGCCGCTAATGTCGCCACAATTACAGAGGAGGAAAAGGTAAAAATTTTGCTAGAAATAATGCCACAAGAGGATGCAGAATTAGTCGTTAATGCGGGGTGCACAAATGTAGCAGCACTAGTTACAAGACTTCGAGACGCCCTGGAAAATAGAGCAATTGTAAGGAAGGGACACAGTAGCGCACAAGACGCCATTGAGGCCAGGCTAAATAAATTCGAGGAATTGCTAGAAAAGAAATTAAACCCCAAACCGGACGACCAAAACAAAGATTCTAAGATTCTGGCCCTTTTGGAGGCATGGGGGAAACCCAAGGAAAAATCCTTGGATGAGAAAATATTGGAAAAAATGGAAAGTCTGTCCGCGGCACAGCGAAACACGGAGGGTGAAATGATTGGGGCTGTGACGTCGGGTCGTGGTGGCCACGGCAGAGGCCGCGGCTACGGGTACAGAGGGGGTAACTACAGGGGAAACAGGGGATATTCTAGAGGAGGCGGTTGGCAGAACCGCGGTGGCTATGGATATGGCCACGGAGATAATTGGGGGCAGCAGGCGCCGTACAGTAACTTGCAGGTAGCGGCTTGGGGCGGCCCCAGTCAGGGCCAAGGCTCATGGGGCGGCCAAGCCCGAAGCCAGGGCTCGTGGGGTGGCCGAGGGCCAAGCCAAGGGTCGTGGGGCGCCCGAGGACAGGGCCGCGGAGCCTGGGGCGGCCGCGGCGGACAGGGTGGACAAAGCAGGGGTGCATGCTTCGCGTGCAACGGCTTCGACCACTTTGTAGCACAGTGCCCAAAACTTAAGAATTTTTAGTAGGAGTGAAGCAGCATTCTAATTTTAAAAGTACAATTAATCAACAAGGGTTAGAATTAGTTAAAGTGCCGCCAGACGGCTCATGCTTTTATCATGCTTTGTCCTATGGACTCTATGGTCATTTTAAGGGAAGTCGTAAGTTAAGAGAATTAATTGCTAGGTACGTCGCGTTTAATTGGGAGCAATATAGGGACTACACATTAACAGAAAATAGGGTTAAATACTGTAATGAGCATGCAAAAGAGGGCGTGTTTGCCACAAGCGTGCAGGTGCAGGCGGCAGCTGATTTATTTGAGATGAGACTAGAGGTGCACCTAGAGGGCGGCGTGCAAGTGTATGAGTGCTCAACAGTAAAACCTACAGGTACATTGTACATGTCGTTCTCTGGCCCGCTGGATGGAGGCCATTTTGACGCACTCGTTCCGTCCCACGTAGCGGGGGCCGCGGCCGCGCAGCCACGTGGAGTGGAAGCGGCGTCGGCGGAGGGCAGTGGCCACGCCGGTGCACCGTCTGAGCGAACGGGTCCAATTTCACTGGACGGTCCCACGGAACGGCGGCCAGACGCGCCATCGAAGACGCGCGATTTCCGGGGTCAGGTTCGCGGCGATTGGGAGACGGTGCTGCGCAGAAATAAAAATCATTTGCAGACAGAAAAGCACCAGAAAGATGAGCCGACGAATAGGGGGAACAGGGAAACAAGCAAGTCCCAGGCGCGCCGCGATTCGGACACCGGACACCGGTCATCGGTTGAGTCGCGGGGCGGGGGAGCGCCCGACGCGCCCGCACCAATGCAAGCTGATCCAGTGATGGTATGCGCTTGTAATTATGAGCCAGAACAAATAGAGATTTTCCAAGACCTAGCCACCTGGAAAAGGCCAATAATCATCTCTGATTTTTCTATAGGCTTTCCTATCAAAGTCAAAATTGGGGGTAAGACCATTGTGGGGTTAATTGACTCTGAGGCCAAGTACTCGGTGATCGCCGAGCACGCGGCAGACAGTAAGAAAGTCAGGCCCATGCCGACAGATGGGGTAGTGGTAGTGCAGAGACAAAGGCAGGAAATTACAGGGGTCCTATGGGAATACGTCCAAATTTCATCTAAAATTGCTGGTGGATTCCCTCTTCTTATGGCAAAATTGCCGCAGGGAATTTCGGTAGTGTTTGGGAAAAATTTTCTTGCGAGATTTGGGGGCCAGTATGCATCCAGGAGCGATGCTTACCATTTTCTGCAGGATGGCTATATAGTGGCAAAATCAAGAAGTAAATCTTGGGAAGATAGAGAATGGGAAATTCTAAATTTGTCCAATTTGGGGGAAACAGGTAAACTTTTCAAAATTGAACTACAAGTAGACTCTTTAAAATTGAAATGTGCAATTGACCTTGGTGCAGTGCGTACAATAATCCACTCTCGGTGGTGCACTGATAAGGCTGCACTGCAGCCAGCAAAAATAAAACTCAGAGTAGCAAATAATTCTATTTTGCCAGTAGACGGAATTTATCGCCCTGAAATTACAGTGGGTTCGGTGACAGTGCAGCACCCAGTAATCGTTGCAAAACTCCCCCACGATATTGATTTGCTTTTAGGTAATGATTTTACACAAAAATATAGGTCAGAAATTTCTTGGAAAACAGAAACAGCAAGTTTTGAGATTAATGGCATAACCGTCAAAATTCCCAGGATTAGAGAACAACACGAGCACGAGAGCAACTTGCCCGACCAGCAACAACTTTCTGTTTTTTCGTGTTTGGATGACGAGCAGCGATCTGAGAGCGCTAGCCTTATGCTGGTGGCTGCAGAGGACACTCGCATAGCACCAAATTCATATGAAATGATAAGAGTAACTCAAACTGACTTTTTACCTGCAATTGTTTCTCCAATGCTAGTAAATGATAATCCCCATGTTGGTAGCATTGAGTGTGTCATGGTGGACAACCCTTTGGTCCCAGTCTTTAATGATGGTGAAAAGGAAGTATTGGTTTCCAAAAATTCTATTGTTGCCTTTGTAGACGAAGATAACGCTAGAATAGAAAATTCAAAATTAACACAGGCTACTCTGGCAGAAATTCAGTACGCAATTAAAAATAACATTTTCCATTTTGAAGAATTGGACCCACCTGAAATCCAATGTAATGCGGTTGTTGAGGATGGGAAGCTGCCAGCTCTCCCGTCGCTAGAGAACTCAGATTTGAGTGATGATCAGAAAGAAAAAGTCCAAAAGGTGATCGATAATTTTAAAGATGTTTTTAGCTATACTATGAAACCAAATGCTACAATTCCAGGAGTAGTCGCAGACCTAAAACAAAAGGAACCAATTGCAATTTTTAAGAGACAGTGGCCACTATCAGCAAAACAGAAGAAAATAGCTCAGGAAGAAATTTCTAAATTTATTGATATGGGTGTAGTGGAAGAGGGACCAAGTACGGTGTCCCTGCCATTCTTTGTTATTGAGAAAAGAAATTCTACAGCTGAACGTCCTGTTGGACGAGTGCTTTTTGATTCTAGACTCCTAAATAAAACTTTAGAAAAACCTAACTTCAAAAGTTACACAATTCAAGATGTTTTGGCTTTTGCAGCAGACAAGAAGCTTCTTTGCACAATGGACGTTGTAAACTACTTCTTCACCATTAAAATGTCTGAAAGCAGCAAGCTACTGCTAGGATTTAACTTCATGGGGAAATCGCTTCGATTTGCCAGACTACCTCAAGGTTGTTCATGGTCACCTAAAGTGGCCCAAAACGCCATGGCACTTGTTCTTCGAAATTTGGGGGTTATCTATTTCATGGATGACATTTTGTTGGGGGCCCCAAATTTTGAGGGTTTGCTCTCCTTGTTTGAGCAAACATTGCAGAGAATGAGAGATAATAACTTGAGATTGAACCCCAGTAAAGCCATATTGTTTAAAAGAGAATTGCCTTGTTTGGGTCTGATAATAAAAGCGGGGGAATCAGTTCGCCCCGACCCTACTCGTTTTCGCCCACTCTTGTCTTTGTCTACTCCTAAAAATATTGCCCAATTAAAATCTACTATTTGCTATTTTAGTTATTTCAGACGTTACATAAGAAATTTTGCTGCAGACACTCAGATCTACAACGACATGGTTGCGGAGAAATTGCCATTTGTTTGGACAACAAAGGATAAAGAATACATTGAGAAATTGTATAATCACCTTCTTTCCGAAGCCACTCTGGCATTATTTGATGAAAAGTTGGAAACAAAACTGTTTATCGACGCTTCCAAAGATAACCTAGGAGCCATGCTCAGTCAGAAGAGAAGCGGCCGATACTTGCCAGTTGCCTATTTCAGTCAGCCTGTAACGGAGAAACAAAAACATTTAAGTGCTTATCATAAGGAGGCAATGGCTCTGTTTGAAAGTGTAAAATATTTTCAGTCCGAATTACTTTTGCTTGAAACTTTCACTGTCGTCTCTGACGCCTCATCATTGAAATATCTTTTAGCAATGGAAAACCCAAAAGCTCCCTTTGACAGGTTCATAGCATATTTATCTCAGTTTAATTTCACATTTGAATTTATAAAAAGTGAGCAAAACAAGGTGGCAGATGCGTTATCTAGAATAGATCCTCCAAGTGTAACCGCAGGTGATGTAAAAATTCCAGACAAATTAATAACTAAACTGATAGACAACAAAGTCCTCCAGGTTCTTACCCGCCGTGCGGCCAAGGCTCAGAAGGAACACAATGAGTCTATCAAGGAGCAGGGATCACAGTCTCATTGCAGAGAGAAAGGGGCTTGCGAGGTTAAGTTTAGAAAGGTGGGTAAACAAACCAAATCTCGAACTCAGCCGGGCTCGTCGTCTGCTCTGGGGGAGCGATCGGGCCGCGAATCTTCTCATACTGGCGCTGGCTGCGAGGCTAGCGACGCCAGGAGTGGGGAGAGTAGTCAGGCGGAGAACGAGCCAGCGGTGACGTCACGCTCAGCAACGAGCGGGGCCCACGGCCAGTCGGGTGGCAGCCGACATGGCGGGGAGCACCGGGCAGAGAACATCGAAAACATGGCGTCGCAGCAGACGACTCTTGAAGGCAGCGGACAAGTCGAAGCAAGCGCTCAGCAGCCGACAGATAACCTAGACATTTGGAAATCAAAGAAACTATTAGAAAGTGATCAAGTAATTAAAACTTTTTCGGGTCAATACAGTTTTCTTAAAAATTGGGCACTTGTAAAAATAGTGGTGAATGACAAAACCTATTATTCTGTCACACAGGCTTTAGAAAGAAATAATGTACACTTCAAAGTTAATTCAAAGACTGAAGACCCAGTAGCAGAACAAAGTGAAGATAAATCAGATGTAAAGAGTACAGAAAATGTTCAATTTTTGAAAGCTTGTTTGAATGCTAAATTTTGTGAAAATTCTATGATGGCTTCTCTGTTATTGGAAACTTTCCCAAAACTCATAATATACACAAATGTCCGTTGTGATAACTTTCTAGGTACTTGCTTGTGCATTAAGTGTGCAAACACAATTTCCAAAAATGTTCTTGGTAAATTAATGATGGACATTAGGTCCAAGTTGAGGGAGACATGGGACAGGCAATGCTTTGAGAGCAGCAAAATACCAGCGCTTCATAATTTCATAGCTGCTCAACGAGGAGATCCTAAACTATTGCAAATCATAGCAACATTTGACTCCAATGGTAAACCAACCTTACAAACTGACAGGGTTAAAGGAGTGCCAAAATATGCATTGCGGAAAGGACTGCTTGTAACAAACACGGCACCGCCGAGAAGTGTGGTACCACAATCTTTGGTGCCAGGCATACTCAAATTGTTTCATGATATGAGTTTGCATAGTGGACGTAGTATAATGCTCCTAATTTTACGTAGACATTATTATTTCTCCCATATGGAGGAATTGGTTGATAATTATATTAAGTCTTGTCTAGTTTGTAGTAAACATAAATTAGCGTTCAAAAATTACGGTAAACTGGAGTCCCAGGTATCTACTGAAATTTTTGAAAATATTAATGCTGACTTCACTCATATTTACAGTGCGCATGCTAAATATTCACAATGTCTAGTTATAAGCGATAGCTTCTCTAACTTAGTTCTTTTGAAGCCTAGTAAGAAACCCTGTACAGAATCCTTGATAGAAGGATTGATTGATTGGTTTTCGAGGTATGGGTTGTGCAAAACACTCCATCTGGACGCAGGACCTCAATCTAAGAGCAAAGTATTGCAACAATTCTTGGAGAGGTTAGGGGTTCAGCTAATAGTCAGCCCTTCGAATGCTCATTTTTCTAGTGGTAGAGTAGAGTCGCAGGTTAAAAGGGTAGTATCTGCGCTTCGGTTTTTGATAGATAATAAGAAATCTAGGTTTACTCAATGGGATAAATATTTACCTTTAGTGGAGTTTAATCTTAATAAAACTCCAGGTCTAGCAACTAAGTTGAGTGCACATCAAATATGTTTTGGACGAATACTAGATGATCCGGCGACACTTAAATCAGTCCTCCCACAACAGAGCTCACTACAACAAAGAATAAGAACACTTGAATTATTGCGCAGCCAAGCAAGAGTAGCACAGGCTAAAGCCAGAAATACTTACAAACAAAAGTATGACAGGAATAAGTCTGACGTTGAGTTCCGGAAGAGACAGGCAGTATTTGTTTACTTTGATAGAAAAGCAACAAAATCCAACCCTTTAAAATTCCAGCCTAAATATAAATTGGGGGTTATAAAGAAGAGAGTATCCAAACTAGTGTATATTGTTAGTTTTAAAGAACCCAATGGTAGAATTTGGAATAGGATGACACATGTTAACCATATGAAACAAAAGTTACAAAGAAGCAGGTATTTGCAAAATGCTGACAATAATGTTTTTGTGGTCAACTTCGAAGGGTTAAGTATTCCTATAAGAACAATGTAATTACGTTCAGGAAATGTCCAAATGATTATTAAGTTCCGAATTGATATTAATATTTTGCGGTTAATTTTGACGAGTTAGGTATTCCTCTAATTCCATTGCAATTACGTTCAGGGGAATATTTGGATCAATCATTTTGTTTTCAGGAGTCTCCAGTAAGGGAGTACTGCCTGAAGGGACGTAGGTGGTAAAGGTTTTCCTCCTTTCCGCTGTTAGTCTGTTCGGATGAACATTCATTACGGCTCTATGTTTTCATTTCTTTTCACGGTGTCTTTTCGTATGAAGCCACGCCAATTTTTCTTCACCGACAATATGCACATATACTTGTTGTCTGTTAATATGCTGCAGAGTTGTCGTTCTTTCTCTAGATAAGTAATTGCAAAGCTTTGTACAATTTATAGTTACAAAGGAAAAGTGGACAAATCTCAGTTAACTCGGAAGAAAAAAAAAAAAAAAAAAAAAAATGATTTTTTTCGATAAAATAAAGTATTACTAGACCAAGGTTGGACTTCCTTACCGTAATTTTAATACTGAGAATCAAGACTGAGGCCTCTATTTTAGGAATTAGTGTAGAAAGAGAAGGGGGGTTCTGATGTCCAATTTGATTTTTGTGGTACTTTACCTTATGCATTGGCCAATGCGACTTAAAACTAATTTTACCACGTTTTATGTCCACGTTTTGCGAGTATCTTCCTTTTTCTTGTCTTTTTATCTTTAGGTAGTCTTATGGTGGCAGCATAAGACGACCGTCTTTCTTTCTCCCCGGGGATAATTTAGGGTTAGGTTGCCCAGGCGAATACAAACACATGCGGTTGTATGAGAAATTCTAACGCGCAATACGTGTTTGTATGAGAGACTGGTGCCAAGAGTTTGAATTGAATGGTACACAAAGTGAAATAATTAAAAAGAAATAATGAGAATATAAATGAAATAATAATGAGAAATAGTAATGGAATGTAAATGAAAATAAAGGGAGAATAATGGAATAATAATGGGAATTAATATGAGAAGCTACAATGGAGTAGAGAATGAGGAATACACAAAAAAAAAAAAAAAAAAAAAAAAAAAAATAAATTTGGAAAACATAGGAATATTAGCCGATACGTTGTAAAAGCTGAGCGTGGGTTGCGGAAACCGATAAATAATAACGAGGTTTTATCGGCGCACTTTTATTTCATAGGTGCAACGTCAACATGAGCGTCATATCAGGATTTATAATGCGCCACGAGTGCGGGCCGATCTAACTATCTCTCGATGCATATCCTCTAAAACGAGAAAATACAGTACAACTTAGACAGGTCGACAACACGGATAATTAGGAAAAATTTAGATTCTACACTCACCATAGACATGCATGCGGGCGCAGTAACGCGCCTCACCATGATGCCAGTAGATGTTCATACACCGCGTGCATGTCAGAGGAGCAGGGGAGGCGTGCCCTGCACAAAGACCGAATGGTGAAGGAAATGGAAACGAATAACCCTCTTTGGATATTTTCGTGTACATAGTATCGCAACTTGGAAAAGCAATCTAACAGAACCACTCACCAGGGGTACGGCAGTTTAAGGCATGCTCGTGCGCCCCACAGTAGGAGAAAAATGCGGTCCCACACCGCCCACATTCCAAGAACGGGTATATGATGTCGAACAATGCACGTCGAGGGGCACTCATATTGGAACTCGGTTGAGACGCGAACAGATGTACGCCCCGCACCGCGAGGAGGCAACGACTGGCCAGCCGCGGTCCAGGATCGCGACCAGAAGGGCCGCGAAAAATTGCAACTTCAGCAAAAACGAAGGACTACTCTCTGTCTAGCGCATCCTCCTGACGCGCTATCTCCGTCAAGCTGAGTCCAGCTGACTCATTAACTTCTCCATCGGGGGCGTGTTTCGCTTCGCACTCAATAGATGGAGCGCGGAGCCACTATGCCCAGGCTCGTTCCGACCTGAGACAGACTGTAGGGGCAGGAATAGTAATGACTCATAGATTAGGTAAACACAAGACGGTAGGGAAATGAGCGTTAGTCAGCGAATAAAACGACATAGTATTTGTAAAATTCATCAACAAAAAAAAAAAAAAAAAAAAAACCACAAATGCTCATAGTTTCGAATAATAATGATTCAGGTGGCATAAACTCCTGCCATCAACGAGGGCGTTGAGTTTCAACGCGTTGCGGACGCACGGTTTACTCACAATATTAATACAAAAATACAAGATGAGCTAACACTACTCCGTTTTTTTTTACCATTCATTTCTATCAGGAACTCGTTTTCAGTGTATCGTGTGTGGGGTTGGTGTACTGACTGTGACTATGTTGTTGTGTAATTTTCTGTATCCTTGTTTCTATTACAGAGAAATATCGAAAATGCGGCTAATCCACATGCAAGGAGACCTCTTTTCGTGCCCTCAGCACATTACTTTGGCGCATTGTATTTCATACGATGCAAGAATGTCACGAGGTATTGCGGTATCTTTTCAAAATTTGTTTCAACTAAGAAATGAAATTCTAAGTACGACAAGAATAGTTGGTGGTGTCGTGGCTGTTTGGAGAGACACCAGATTTATTGTAAATTTGATAACTAAGTTTCGTTGCTTCCATAAACCAACAGTAAAAGATCTAACAGATTCATTGCTAGCGCTGAGAGATTTCATGTTCTATAACGGCATCGTAGAGATCGCTGTGCCAGAGATCGCGGCAGGAATGGACGCGATTCCGCTGAATATAGTTATTCAGCTTTTATTAGATATCTTTCAAAATACACCGGTGACAATTTATATGTATCATTTGTGATCCAGGCGACTGCAAAATTTTTGATCCTATGATTAAAACTGGTACCTTGTAAACGGACATAAATTATTATATATTTACGCATTTGTGCGAGTTTAACTAAATTACTACTTAAATTACTAACTATCCAGTATCTCGTAATGGTTATTTATAATTGTTCTGATTGGCAAATATTCTTTCCCATTGCAGCTTGACTGCTTTTGCTGCAGAAATGAAACTGTGGCAAAATCTCATGTGGATAGCGGTGTTGGCCAACTCTGCTTTTGGCCTAGTGAAATTTGAACCAGGAACAGTATTCCGTGAGGTGCGGACGCCAGTCCAAACCTCGAGTATAGTCGCTAGATATCAAATTGAGATAAACCCGCACGCTTTGGACTCCGATACGGAAATCAATGGACTAGAAAAATTGCTGATGAAAGGAACTGAGGGTCTGAATGCCTCAATAAAGGACACTTGTCAGCTGATGAGGGAAACAAACAGGCATCTAGATTCTCATTACGATTCAGTATCATACAAGGCGCACCTGCTGAGAAGGAAAAGGACAACGAACCCACTTGCTTTTATTGGCGACCTTCTTGGATGGTGCTGCTCGGTAGCAACTCAAAGTGATCTTACGGTGGCACTGGAGAATGATAACCTAATACAATCTCAATTGGATAGCGTTTTTGAGGCCTTTGATGAGGTGGTTGACGTCACTAAACATAATAATGTTGAATGGACTAAATTCATTGGTACGGTACATGACCGATTCCTTACAATTGATAATACCCTAACAAAGATCCTAAATTCAAAACAATGGATGGTTGACTGGTTTGCACATGTAATACTTAGATCTATATCCAGTACCACTGAAATGATCACTAAATTGCTCATGACGGAACATCTCGACCAAATCTATAGCTCCTGTACGCAAAATCAAATCCCTCTCAGTGTTATACCACCGGAAATGTTATTAAAAGAGCTGGATATCCTAAATAACAAATTAGGCCCCAAGGCAGAGATCGCAATTAACAGCATTTCTGCGCTCTATAAATTGAAAATTGTAAATTGTATCTTTAATGATAAGTTGCTAGAAATTGTTGTAAAATTCCCGGTCCGAAGTAAGGGGGATAACTGGAAAGTAATCGATATTGTGCCTACTCCCTTTGCCTACAAAAACTACGTTTGTAAAATTCTCTCACAGCCCACTATGATTTTGACAAATTCTACTAATGTACGTATCCTTTCTCGTGAGCAGCGGAGGGACTGTGTAGAAAATCAAATATGTCCAGTACCAAGAGAAACTTCGTATAATACAGGCCTTGATGAGTGCGTAAGTGCTATTTATGCTATGAAAAATAAAAATTTAGAAGTAATGAGAAAAGCTTGTCAATTCAGTTGCACGCCATACTCCGGACCGGAAACCCATAATTTAGGATTAAACGATTATGTTATTGTCCATCCGAAACATTCTCTGACAGTAGACTGTCCCCGATCTAGCGTAGTTCTGCCAGCAGTGCCAGTGGGCGCCAGTAAGATAAATATTCCCTGTGATTGTATTTTACGTCATAATAACATTGTTTTGATCGAAACGCAATTCCCTTGTGATCCTAGGCTAAATACTGCATTTAATAGAACGGTAATTCTGCCGTCTCTTTGGTCGAAAACAAATAGGCCGTGGAGCGAGGAGCCAGAGAAATTTGTCCATCCGGCTTTAACAGTGGCTAATGTAGTATCGAAAAATTTGTCGTTTACCTTGCCAGACTTCGTAGTGATGAATCGGCCACAGAAGAATCAGGAAAAAGTACATGCATTATTACCGAACTACCAAATTAACGTGTACGTATTGTGTGGTGTGTTATTTACGCTTCAGGTTGTACTTTTTATTTGGATGGCGTTTCTGCAAAAATCTGTTTGTGGTAATTGTTTGAGGATCCCGAAACCGTCTCTGTCGCATTCAGTCAAGACAAGGAAAAATAAGAAAGCCCGTGTAGAATTAGACGATGACCCAGAAGCAATTGAACTGGACACGTTTAAATCTAGATATGCTAAAAGATATTAAATTCCAGGTTTTCTAGATTAGATTTGTTTTTTTTTTTCTCTTCTTGTACTTAGAGTAGGGTTCTGGCTGACACCGTGTGCTTTGGAGCCTTACTCCTGTGTGACTTCTTCAACGATGTTTCATCTGTGCGCGGAAGCCCACCAAGGCGACGGAACTACAGGATCTTCAGATTTCCGTCGAGTTTTACTGGATCACCAAATTCTAAATTTCTCTCAATTTGCTGAGTCGTGTAACGAGGAGGCACAGTCGTTGGCGTGGCCACGGCTGCCCAAGCCAAGTCCTTCGGGAGGCGGCCGGACAGAACTGGGAAGGCGTGTGGCGCACCCTACCTCAGCCGAGGGGATTGAGGAAATTACCACGCCGTTCGTTAAGAAAAATTTCGTATCGAAATTTTCAATTTTGGGCGTTGGTTTTAAGTCCAGGCGCATGACTTCTAAGTACTCTAAAAGTCGTGCGTGCTGTGGGCGGGTGCAACGCCTCCCACAGCACACTGTGGTTACCATCGGTGCCATTGGCAGTGCCTGGCATCATCATCACCATTATTGCTAAGGGAAGAAGTAACGACCCCTTATGCCAACGTGCTGTTTTCTACGATAAGTCACACGGGAGCTAGCGTCCATGCCCGGTAGTTAGCCAGAGAGAAGCGAGAGTTAGGGCATTCAAGAAAACTTGGTTTGTACTTGTGATGTACTTATTATTGTAACGTTCGTACGTCTGTCAACATAAGTGCAGTTCACCTCGTAATTGCTTTCGATATCTAGGTATAAGAGCAAGGATTATAATGATAGCCCATTTGAGTGATTAAGTAAATTTGGTTGGTTCAGTAAACGCTAAGAATCTCCTGGAAAGATGTATGCTCAACTAGTTTCTAAGTTTAAGTTTAATTTTAACTGTAGCCGTAGTTTACTAAACTTTATTATTACAGTGTCAAACTATTTTCCGTAATTATATTTTTTTTAACGATTTGTGAATACATCGTTTTCATATTTCTTAACATGCTGTAACGCAAATTTTTGTAACCTATTTGATTGTGTAACCTATTTGATTTTATATTTTATGTTGGCACACACACCTTTTTTTGCACCTGTTTTGATGAGAACTACATAGTAATAGTTTCTTAAGTTAGGGTTCGTCTGCTTGTCGAGGGCGACAATTTTTTTGAGCTCCGCTGCTGTTACGGGGGATAGTTTGAATTCCGCGCCGCCCCGGTCACTCAGCCGCTCACGGCCATCTCGAGCTAGGCGACGCGGCGCGTTGATGAAGTAGTAGCAGTAGCGGTAGCTGCGCCCGGCGGCGGGCCCTTCGCGAATCCGCGGAGGAGCCCGGGAGCCCGTCGCGGGGCATAGACTCAGGGCAGTCGCCCGGAACTAACGGTAAAGCTAAGGTGTGTGTGTCACCCACGGGATTAGTATCAGTAAAATATAGTAGTGTTCGGTCTAAATTGTCTTGTCACTCACTCGATTACCGGACCCCAATATTTCACCACCGAAACAGAGCCAGATTTCGAAAGATGAAATAGTGGGCTACTTAGTTTATATATGAGCATGCCCCAGCAATTAGGCCCCGCACCACACACGCCCCTCAAGTCCAGAAAAAATATCAACACACCACCCTCTCGGCTCACTGTTCCTCTATGCCGCTGTCGAATTTCAGGCACAAAAATTCCAAGCAGTGCCTGAATGGTCCATGTCCGCGCGGAACTCCGCGTCACAGTGGCGGTGACTGGTACTGCTGTGCGCACGGTTTGAATCGGCGGGCGAGCGCGCCACAGCCCTCAGCGGCCGCGTCCGGGAGGGCAGCATTCCGTCCTCGCCGCACTCCCTCGTTCCGCTCAAGGAGCGAGCGACGTGCTGGCCTGCAAGGCAGCCAGCCTGGACGCGGCCGCCGGCCGATCGGTCTGTCTGCCTGCAGCGCGCTGCAGCGCTGCCCTGGCCGTGCCGAGCACAGCCAAGCCGCAGCCTGCCCCCCGGCCCCCGCCACCACCCCCCGTGCTGTGCGGGCGGGTATCAAAGATATCCAGGAAAGTCGGGGGCTCCGGAGTGCTAATGTTTGCGCGGACATACACCATTTTCGCCCCGCGTGGAATTTTGCGATGAAACTTGGTGGCTGTGTGGAGTATTGGTTTGCGCAGGGAATGACGTATTTCATTTTCTCCGGAGGCTTCAGGGGGCTTTGCAGCGGATGGCCAAAGTAAACGGCGATTTTCAAGGACTTTCAAGGGCCCTGCAGTGGAAATTACGCCCTTGTGGCAAATATCAAATATGTCATTCCCTAGAGGAGGTCGACACGAACCGAGGGATACCTCGGAAATGTCAGAAAAATGCATTTTCTAGAAATAGTGTATGTCCGCGTTTGAGAATTTTCGTAACTTTCCCCTGCTTTTCCGGAAAAACTAAAATCTTTTTTGAGAAACCGATACCAGGGCGTTGATGTACTCAGTGAGACCTTTTTAATGGTGTATTCACCTAAATTTTTTTTGGTTGGGGTCTTCCGCCTTAAAGGTACGCGTCATGGACCCTCGGTGATGTTGGTGGCAGCTCATTATCCTCGTCGAAGTCCTGGGTTCCCGATGTGTCGACCATTTCTGACTGCTGGGACATGGACCTGAAATCACAACAAAATGAAGGTGTCAACGAATGTTGCGTAATCCTTGTGGAAATTGGGTTCCCATAATGTACCTGTGAAATTTGTTTAACAAAGAGCAAACTTGGGTCAGGCCTCTGATCCTTCCAACTTGCAGAAGCGTCACGAGGTCCGTTGTCAGAGTTTAAAAAAAACCTAAAATACATCCATTCTGGTCATAGTTTATTTCACGTAATTTAAATTAGAATACCATACATCAATGTTTCATGTGTTTCAATAGATGAAGAAAGTGGATCACTTGAATGTCAGTGAAGTAAAATGAAGTGTGCTTACGTTGTGCGTCCCAATGATGTTGCATACATGTCGAGAGGTAACAAGTTAAATTTTTATCGAAAGGAAAGTGCAACACCAGTAGAGCGGTTGTTTTTGATGCGTGTTTTGAAGAATATGAACAATGGCGACGCTAGAAACCTGTGACTCTCAATGAATTTGTAGTGCACTGAGAGCCAACCCGGAAGCCGTAGGACGCACCGTTCAAAAGTTGGTCACAACCCCCTTGGTACCTGAAAAGGTAATGCCCCAAAGGGGTACTCGGTTGCAAAAATCAGCCACTTTGACATTGCAGGTGGGTAGGGGACGTCGCGCCGCGTCGGCGGAGCCCTCTCTCACCTTTGCACGACCAACCCCGGCCGAGTTATAAGGGATGGAAAAATGTTCGAACACCTTATTTAACACAAAATTGAATATTTTCCCTTCTAGCGGGGCGATTTTGGTCATTCGAACGGCGGGATGGAGTATTCGCGTCGGGACAGACCGTCAGGACCAACCTCGGGAGCCGTAGGACGCACCGTTCAAAAGTTGGTCACCACCCCCTTGATCGTGTTTGGTGCAGGGCCGGTTGGGATGCCTACCCTGACGGCGCTTGCTTTCCGCACTGTCTCGCGGCGTGGCGGGCGGGAGTCCACCTCCTTTGCTATCTGCGACGCTAGTCGTCGTTGGGCGCGAGATGCCCGTTTCACACCACGCACAGGGTTGCGCTCACCTTTTTTTATAGTACCTGTTCCGGTAATTGATGCGTGTATTTGAGGGTGGTAGTAATCCTTCTGAATGCTGCACGAACTGTCTTGGTGTCACTGATTTTCACTTTTGATGTATCACTGTCGTCACTTTTGATCAGTTCACAATGCACACGCACTATTCCGTCTGCGGGGGGGGGGGGAATGCCCAAAACTGTCGGGAGGAATACACGGGTTACCCTTCGGAGAGCTGGACTGCGACTGAGGCTGATCTATGCTCCAGGCCCCTGCGGGGGTACCCCGCCGCCCATGCCCTGCTGTCACGTGTCAAAACCAACGAATCACAGCGAAGGAAATGAACGCACCCACGCCCTGTAATGGTCTTGCCATGCTCGCTGCAAGAGTACCACCATGACTTGCATGCATGACTTGCAAGGATCGTTGTCGACACAAGCAAGTGCTTGTACTCATAAACACGACCGCGCTGCTATAAAAAGAGACACCTGGCCAGGGCTATGTATTCCACCATGAGCTTTCAAGCTGCTTCCTGTCCTTGTTGCGATCGCGCTGTTCGGCGCGGTGAGTTGTTCAGTTCGATATTATTAGCTATGGAATCTCAACTTTAGGGAATCTCAAATTACCTTTTCTTATATTTTTGAAATAATTCCTCGAAAGCAAGATCACCTTTTTTACGGACACATTTTAATGACCTTATTGAAGCAAGAAGTTCGGAGGAGGTTAAAAGAAGTTTCAAGAAAATTTTACGAAAATAGATTTCAGACAATTTTCCAGGGTGCGCCAACAAAGACAGATCTGCTTTTAGGTAGCTTCTTGATCTCAAACTTTAACCTCAATATGCAGCCACTGTAGTAGTGCTTTGTTTTTCGACATGACATTTTCTTCTTCTTACAAGATTTACGAACACTAAATTCTAATCAAATAGTCCACTTTCGTCAGTTTAATGTTCATAAGAAAGGAATAAAGAGGAAGGTGCGCCTCTAACCTAAAAACAGATGTCTCTTTGTTGGCGCACCCTGGAACAGATCTCTCTTTGTTAGCGCGACGCGATGCAGATCTATTTTTGTTCATAGGACCCATCGTAAAATAAGGAGAGCTATCACGGCCGTGAAAATACGTTCAACATATCCAAAAAAAAAAGTCTCCTCTTTTGACCGGTATAAGAATCAGCTCTCTATCTCAAAAGGCAGCCAAGATTTTCCAAGTTTTGTGAAACACTAGTTTTCTTTTATGAAATTTGACGCCAACGGCCCCTACCTACAACAACGAGAGTAGCGGGTTAGGCCAAAAACCGTTTAATGGCATGATATGTGACCTCTTTGATGGCGATTCTCGAAATTTGGTCCAATTTCGAGATGGTCGTGCCAACTGAGGTCTGATTCCATTCAAGTTTTACCCCGTTGCTTTTCAAGGCGAAAGACCAGTGATTTCACGATTACGGATAGCAGGTTAAAACTAACGATTGTTGTGGTCCGCAGCCCGTCATTGGGTACACGTCTGACCAGATGGATGAGATCACCGACAGGGTGAGAATGTGCCTGGATCTCGTGCCCTACAAGGAGATTGGCAGCTTCCGTATAGCACCCACCATCGCGTGCGCCGACAACATTGACGTCCAAGTGAGGTACCTTAAGATGAGCCAGGTCACCGACCACGTTATCAACTGCCTAATGGCGCCCGTTCAAGGAGTCCATCCCTATAAGTTTGCCGAACTCTTAGACGGCAGCAATTGCCTCGTGAAGGAGATGGCCAAACCCCTCAGCACATAGGTAAGTTTTTGGTGATACGGCTTTAATGCTTGAGGATCGGTAACGAATAACCTAACGCATCGTGAGGGGGGGGGGGCATGCTTAGAATTGCGTCGTCTCAGTATAATCTAAAAAATCGCCAAGTAGTACATTATAGTATCAGTATTACCTATTAGTATCCCGTAGTACTCTGTAGTACGATGTAGTATTTTTTAGGACTTCACTGTAATCGTTAATGTCATACCTTTACCATTAATAAATGTCATCATAGAGCCAATGCAGTTACTCCATATCATCACTTTATTTAGCGACATGATGTTTTGATCACAATAGGATGTCATTTTCTTGACAAAAAGACTTTTTTTTGCATTCAGATGTGATCATAACTTTTGATGACATTACATGATGAACACAATATCAAATTGTGATTACAATAGTTATCACACTATATTGTCAGACTGATGCCGTGTTAGTGGTGTGCGAATCGCTCGAAACCGAGTCGAATCGAATTGCTAGTGTTTCGGTTCGAAACGTTATCGAATCGCATGGTCTCGAAACCGAACAGTTGAACTCTCGAGTCGACAAGTATTCGATTTCGAACCATTTAACTCATCCTCGCGCTTTTCTCGCGATTTTCATTTCCTTTTGTTGCATTTGAGGTTTCGAGATTGCGTTGTTTCTCCATCGCTGATAGGAAGTTGACAGATGGTTAGTCGCACTTGCTGGAGGAGGTAGGGCGGTTCTTGCTGGATGACGTGTGGTCCTTGCGCGCCTTGCCGCCGCTGCAGTCGAGACTCCGCTGAAAGCAGAAAACCTGACTAATTACAGGACCCAATGCAATTTCAAAACTCATGCTAGTAGCAGAGATATTCACCCTTTCGGCCTGGAGGGAATCAAGCTTGGCCCTCGCTTCCTGCAACTGGAGCTCCAGATCGGCCTCATCAGCACTGCGTTTCCCCGCCAGACGCGCCTCCCTCCGGGATTCCTGTTTCTCTTCCTTGCGGCCATAGGTTGCCAGGGGCTGCGAAGCGAAGAAAAAAAATGGGACCTGAGCGTGCAAACAGCAAAACTTGTAGCACTTTGACCACCTCTCCAATTTGCAAATATATGTACCTTGCAGACAGGCTCGGAAGGCGAGAGGGGTGATGTTGCCGACGGCTTCAGCTTCTTTGGTTGCTTGGGCGTCTGCACACTCGGCGCAACCTCAGGCGGCCGCTTCTTCTTCCCCTTGGTGTCACCCTTCTGCTCTCCTGAACAGGCCATCCTGGCCCTTTAGCAGATCGCCTGAATCTGAAACAAAAATGAACATCGTGTTTTTTTTCTTCTATTTACAGGTCGTCCTAGGACTGAAAGACCGAAACAAATAGCGCGTCGCCATGTGTCATGCAAACTCACATCTGAGGGTGACACCAAGACACCGTCATCATCCGAAGATGTGTCGTCACCGCTAGTGTCGGCCAGTTTTGCGACCTCGCCGGCGGGCTGACTGAATGAGATGCCGCAAACGCAGCCCACGACGTTCTCTTCCGGACTCGATGTGGTGTGCAGCGTGGAAAAAAGGACATCAGGGGCCCCCTCATTACCCGATAGTTGTGACGCAGATAAGTTGTCAGTTGTAAACACTGCAGGAACACAACGAAGAGTATTGGTACAGCCACTTAACATGAACACAAGGATTTTCTTTGCTATTTTCTTCTCTGCTGTTTTTCCTTGTATTTCTGCTTCCAATGTTGACATTTCAGCCTCTAAAGACGTCAGGTTAGTAAAACCAACTAGCTCACCAGTTCTGCTGTCATACACCAAGTCGGACCGTATAGACATTTCATCCAATAAGAGAGAAAAATACTTCTCATGATCTTCAGTGCACAATTCATCAAGTTTTTTTTTTTAAAACTGTTCTAAGAGATCTGCATGGACTCCTTCCTTGATATCAGTAAATTGAGAGAGGTCAAATAACCGGCGTTGAGAGGGAAGTCTTATTATACCACTCATAAAATCGAATGCAGCTGCGGACAGCATGCGAAGATGCAAAGCAAGCCTGATCATACATGGGTGCCATGTGATGCCAAGTTATCGATGAATCATCGTGACTGAGGCCCGCCCTTCTAACGTTAAACGAGGTGCCCTTTCGGATTCTGACTGCAATGTAGGCCCTGCAGCAGCTTCACCGTTTGTTTTTGATTGTGTCTGAAACGGATTATTCAATTTGTCTCGTCATTCCGATTCCAAAAATACCTTCAAATCCCATCACTCAATGGTGGAAATCCCACTCCATCTCTACCATGGTGGCCCTGCAGCAGCTCTTGCGCGGCTCGGGCGGGATTCGCAACAACGGATTTTTTCATTTGAACGGTGGTCCAGTCCAGTAGTACCCTCTAATTTTGGTTACCGTAGGTTTACTTTTTTTCTTATACACACAAACGGAAAGGTCGGCCAAAAAATGATTTTTTTTTCCTACCTTTAGTCCAATAGGAACTGAAAGACACATAATGTCCCTTACTGCTGGCAATGTGACTTATGCCGCGCTGGCACCATTCACGGCGGAGATCCTTCTGCGTCCTGGTCGCCATGTAGGCACTGCAGTACCGAATTTGTTAGATCCCCTTTCCGACTCCTCGTTGAAAGGTCTTGTCGATATTTACCGAAAATTGAAATAAAACTTTTCAGTCGGTCGATTCCCTATTTTTCAGATCCTGGTTTGATGAACTGGAGGAGGTGGGATCCTTGACCCCCTTTCCGACTCCTCGTTGTTGAAAGGGTCTTGCAGAGACCCATTGAAATCTCAAATAACTTTTTTTAGTCGGTTTACCCCTTATTGTCAAGATCCTGGTTTCACGAACTGACGAAGGCGGCCTCCTAGGCCCCGTTTCCGACCCCGCGTTGAAAGGTCTTGCCGAAACTAATGGAAAACTGAAATAAAAAAAATTTAGTCGGTCGATCTCCTATATTTAAGATCCCGATTTGACGAACTAAAGGAGGTGGGCCCCTAGACCCCCTTTCCGACCCCTCGTTGAAAAGGTCTTGCCAAAACCTATCGAAAACTGCAATAAATTTTTTCAGTCGGTCAACCCCATATTTTCAAGATCCTGATTTGATTGACTATGGCGGTCTCCTGGACACCTCTTCCGACCCCTCGCTGAATAGGTCTTGCCGAGACCAATCAAAAACTGCAATAAAATTTTTTAGTCGGCCAACCCCCTTTTTTCAAGATCCTGATTTGATCGACTAGGGCGGTCTCGTGGACACCCCTTCCGACCCCTCGCTGAGAAGGTCTTGGAGAGACCAATCAAAAACTGCAATGAAATTTTTCAGTCGGCCAACCCTCTTTTTCCAAGATCCTGACCAAGCCATTTTGCAGAAGCGGCCGATTGTGTCGGGACCAGTTCCATTGAATTTGTATCGTCGCCCTGATTCCAAAAATACCCCTATATGCCTATCTACCACCGCAAATGGCGGAAATCCCCCTCCCGCTCATGTAAACCATAATGCACCTGCAGCAGCCCTCGCGCGGCTCGGACGGGATTTGCACCACCGGATTGTTCGTTCCGACGGAACTCCTGAAGTACCCTCCAAATGTGGTCACTCTAGCTCTACTCCTTCCTTGTACACAGACGACAACGACAACAACAACAACACACGGACACAAAGGCAAATGCATATGCCCGCCCCCTATTTTTTGAATAGAAGGGCGGGCCAAAAAAGGAGTAGAGTTCATAAAACCTCTGTGAGGGTATACAGCACAGTACTTACATCGACAGGTTCAGTGGTCTCGTCCCTACTCTCTCCACCTTCTGTAGCGTCTAAGATTTCTCCAGCATCACCATCATAATGGTTTATAAGGCCCACTCCAGACGGCCCTATAATCAGCAGAACCGTTAGGTCCCTCGCAGTGGGATCTCCTGATGTGTCTCTATCACCTCCACCTGTAATACAAATTGCATCATTGATGGAGCATGGATCGCATAACCCCAACATTGGAGAACCACTGCTCCAGACACTAACCTGTCTGCAACAACCCCTTTCTTTGTGAAGCCTGGCTCTTCCTCGCCCTTTTCTTAAGATCACCTCAAAGGTTTTTGAGGTTTTCCTCCGAACGATGATGCACGCTACACATCGAATTGAACTCAATAGCAAGTTCGACCACGCTGTCGTCTTCTCGTTCCGAGTCAGTTTATCTGACTTTTTGCACTCAATCAAATCCTTGTAGTTGGGCAAGAGGACATCAACGAAAGTTTAGAATTCGTTAAATTAGGTGCCCTTTTCTTTTTCTCCGTTGATGAAGACATAGCTGTTGATGTGTCGCGTCTTCTCAGTTCTTGTTTTGAGCGGGACTTGGGTAAACAACTGTTCACGGCCCACTGCGTGTCCAGCTTTCCTACGCACTGCAACTGGATTCTCCCGAAAATGGCAACGTCGCACGGGCAGCTACCGGCCGACTCCCTACCAGACGGATAAGGGTGGTGAAACGCGCGCAGGCTTGCCGTCAGGGTAGGGGCGGCGGGCAACTTACCACCTGGGCAGCTACCCGACAGATAGCGCTGGTGTGGTGAAAGACGCCCAAAGGCGCCCCGGAGGCAGGTGTCGGCGTCTAAGTGTACCCCCCCGGCGAATGATGCCCCGGATACACCTCGCCTAGGCGCATGGTACCCAGGGGTACACCACAACTAGGTTCAATTTACCCGGGGGTACAATGGGCCTAGGCACCAGGCGAATTGTACCCCGGGTACAATGCGACTAGGAGAAATGTACCCCGGGGTACATTGAGCCTAGGCTTGTAGGGATGGTTGAGGCTCCTACTAGCCCGATCGATGTCGCAAGTGATCGAGACGAACGATTATATACAATATTCACAGGTTTATTCTAATATACAAGGGCATTTTACATTGATCAGAGCGCGGCGCGGTTGACGCGAGTCGCGGGAGCGCGGCGCGGGCGGAGCGGAACACGCGTGTGTTCCCTCTGGAGGGCGGTCGGGTGGCGGCCGGCGTCGAACCCGGGGCGTCCCGGGCGGGGTTAAAACTGGGACCAGCGTCAGTGTCACCTCGGCGATCTTGTCCGCGAGCTCGGCAAGCTTCTCCAAGGGCACGTCCGCCTGGACGGCGAGGATGCCCTGCACGTGGACGGGCAACCGGCGGAGCCACAGCTGACGAAGCAGGTTGTCCTGGATCGGTGACGTACCGGCAAGCGCCTTCAAGTGGCGGAGGAACTGCGACGGGCGGCGGTCACCGAGCTCGGCCTCGGAGAGGATTTCCCGGACGCGCTGCTCCTTCGACGCGGAGAGGCGCCGGATGAGCTCCTTCTTCAGCGTGGTGTAGGGCAGCAAGGCAGGGGCGTTGAGGAGAAGGTCCTCCACTTCGGCGGCCTGCCGCTGGTCGAGGCGCGCTAGGACGTGCGAGTACTTGGTGCGCTCGGAAGTGATGCGGTGCAGGTCGAACTGCGCCTCCGCATGCACAAACCACAGGGCTGGTTTGTCGGCCCAGAAGGTGGGCAGCTTCAGTTGACCAAGCGCAGACACCACGGTTGCGGGCGCGGTCGCGGGCACGGGCCCGGCCGGAGGCGGCCCTGCAAGCGGCGCTGCCGCGGACGGGGCCGGCGCGGACGGGGGTGTCACAGGCGGTGCCGTCGGGGGCATCGATGGAGCGGACGCCGGCTCGGCCGGCGGGGTCGGCGGCGACATCGTCAAAGGCGGGCACTAGCACAGGCACGCAGGGGCACGGAGAGTCACTGTTCACTGAGCACTGAGTCACAATCACTTGGGATGAAGAAGTCACTTTTCACACGTCGGGGTCACCAATTTTAGGGATGGTTGAGGCTCCGACTAGCCCGATCGATGTCGCAAGTGATCGAGACGAACGATTGTATACAATATTCACAGGTTTATTCTAATTGGCGAGCGATAGCGAGCCCTTGCTGTGATTGGGGTGCCCCGAATAGCGATTGGTCGTGTGTCTGTTTGTTTGTCTGTCTGTCTGTCAGTCCGTTTGTACTCACCAACGATTCTCAGCAACTAGTATTTCACCCAGGCTCAATCCTGAAATATTACTTTACCAAGTTAAGCACTTACTTGGCTATCTCAGCGGTTGTGTTCTGGCTGTATATCTCCTTCAGCCTTTCCCTTTCTGATGATGAACTTTCAGGGTCGGAAGGAGGGGGTGGAAGTGGAGGAAAGCCAATCCTCTTGGACGGGTTAGCAGCTCCTTCGAAAGTTTCTGGAAAGTATCCACAAAATTCAGTGATGGATGGCACAAACAACCGGCACTATAACCTTTACTGGCGCCTCACACGAACTCACACGCACCTGATATCAGACCGATGAGAGCCCATGCGCTGTGGGCTTTCCCATCTTTGTATTTTTCTTTGCTTCCTTTCACTCTGTACCATTTATTCTTATCAAAGTCTGTAAGACTTTTGGGGTAGAAGTTACGAACCCTAGACAACGGCACTGTAGCTGTTGTAATGTTACCTAGCCTGCAAGCCTATTCACAGTACAAACAATAACTTATTCACACTCATATGTTTATCCTGCATATAAACCACTGCCTGTAATTCAGTCTGTCTTGAACCTTGAACCAGTAAAGTTGAACCATCAAAACCTGTGGCCTTTTAATTCAAACTCCTCAACATGGCGCAGTCGTGGACCATCATCGAGCCCAAGTGACGTCTTCATCATCAGAAGTTATCAACTCATCATCAAGGAGTATTTCAATCAATCAGGTTCAAGCAGGCCGGCGAGGCGGGAATTTTTTCTCATTTTTCCCATAACCTCGCAACCACGTGGAGCGAGCAAGTGTCAAGTGAGCCCATCAATCATCAATCATGGCTTACGCAGTCCCACCACCCGACCCTGTTAAGATCGGTAGCCAAATAGAAGAATCCTGGAACGACTACAAGGATGATCTCGACGTGTATCTCCAGGCTACAGGACAGGACGCTCTCGACACGAAGCAAAAAGCCGGACTATTGCTCGCCTACGTTGGACGTGAAGCCAAGCAACTCATTTCAAATTGGAGCTTCACTGCAGCCGTCAGGCACGATTATGATCAACTCATCGCAGCCATCGACGCGAAGGTTAAACCTAAATCATACCCCATCGTAAACAGACTCCTCTTTCGTCAAAGATTAAGAAGAACTGGGGAACAGATTGAAGACTACTATACTGAACTCAAGAAATTATGTGAAGGATGTGATTTTACGAATGAGGAACGTGAACACATGATCATGGATAACATAGTAGATTCTATTCAAGAGCATGATCTCAAACAAATCCTCATGAAAGATTTGTCCATCAAGAAAGCTGAAACTGTCATCGACAAGATCAAGGAACATGAAAAATTAAGTGTTGTAATGTTACCTAGCCTGCAAGCCTATTCACAGTACAAACAATAACTTATTCACACTCATATGTTTATCCTGCATATAAACCACTGCCTGTAATTCAGTCTGTCTTGAACCTTGAACCAGTAAAGTTGAACCATCAAAACCTGTGGCCTTTTAATTCAAACTCCTCAACAGTAGCAATCTCATCGTCGTACCACTTTAACCTTACAAACCATTTCTTATTGTGCTCAATAGGTTCAGACATGTTAAATCACAGATGCAAAACTACAATCAATAAATTAAGGGACGGTTAGCATCGAAACACGTAAATTTGTCAGAGAATCTTCCACCGCCAGAACAGAACAATAACACAAAGAGCCGATGTAGCGTCAGTCGCCGAGAAATTGTCCGCCAGGGGCGCTGGTGGCGCATTCGGTGATGCCAACAGACACACAAAAAAAAAGGTTGTTTTGCGGATGGCGCGATTCAAATGCAGCTTATCTGTTTAAAACTGTTACCAGTTTGGAAATTTAAAAATTGGTTTTACTTCGAATAGGACGAGATTCCACTCTATATATTTTCTTCGGCTACCAGGATTTATAAGTTTGTGTTACCCCTTCCAGTTCCAGTGTGCGCGGCACAGCCAAGTTCTTTCTCCTACTTTAGCCCACTGAGGGCGTCTTTCACCAGCGCCCCTACCGGCCGGGTAGTGTACCCGGGCGAGCTTACCGAGCCGGTAGGCGCGAATTGTCTTTCACCACGAGTTACCGACACGGTAGCGACGTTACCGAGGTGGTAACTTTACTGGGTCGAGAATCGGGCTGCTAAGCGCTACCAGAGAGATAAACAGAGAAAAAAGCAAAGATGGACGTCATGGAGCTAGCTTTGAACATTATATTTGAAAGCGACGACGAGGAAGATGAAGTTCAGAATGTGCGAGTTCCACGTCCTAGGTTCATTCGTGATAGATTAGAACATTTTACGGACATGGATGATCATGATTTTGTAAGAAGGTTCAGATTTACGAAGAGAGGCTGTGTTCAAGTGTTGGCATTGATTGAAGAGAGGTTAGAATACCCAAGTGACAAGTCAGTATAATTTTTATTTTTGTTCAGTGTCAGAATCATCCAGTTTATATGCAGAAAGTACTTTTGAAAAATGTCGATTTTTCTGTTGCTTGTAGGAACTATTCAGTTTCTCCTGTCAACCAGCTTCTCTTGAGCATGCGGTTCTACGCAACTGGATGCACCCAAATATCTGCTTCGGATTTCAGTGGTGTCAGCGAAGCAACAGCCAACAGAATCATCCACAGGGTTTCTAGAGCTATAGCCTCTCTTTATGGACGTTTCATTTATTTTCCACGATCACGAGAAGAAATACTGGAAACCCAAGCTGGATTTTATACCATAGCTCGCTTCCCTCGAGTCATAGGTGCTGTAGACTGTACACACATAAAGATTCGCTCCCCTGGTGGTAAACATGCTGAATATTACCGTAACAGAAAGTCCTACTTCTCCCTAAATGTCCAGGGAATTTGTAACTCCAGGCTGGAATTTTTTGATATTGTTGCCCGCTGGCCAGGCAGCTCCTTTGATCAGACAATTTTTGACAGTTGCCGGCAAAGGGCCATGATTGAAGCTAACCACTATGGTAACGCAATTCTACTAGGGGATGGAGCATATGCCTGTCGTACATATTTCATGCCTCCCATGGATAATCCTGTTCAACGTGAAGAAATTTTGTACAACGAGTCTCAAATCAGGACCAGAAACCCTGTGGAACGTATATTTGGGGTTTGGAAAAAAAGGTTTCCTGTCCTTGCTTTGGGCTTAAACGTCCGCCTGGACAACGCAATGCCTATCATTATCGCCACAGGTGTGCTGTTCAACTTATTGAGAAAAGAAAATGAACCTGAACCACCAATTAATCCAATGTTGGAACTGCCTGCACCATGGGAAGCTTTGATAGAGCGGGGCCGAATTAGGCCCCTCCCAAACCATGTTCTTAATGACCGAAGAATAACAGATATACCTAGGCGAATTCTTATCAATGATTATTTCAGGACTTTAAATGAACTTCATCCCTAGCATTATTAATAAAAAAAATCCTGTATGTAAGTTAAGCAGAATGCGAGGAATCCAAGTATGTGATAAAAAGTTCAATTGAAAATAAAATATTTATTTACTACTTTATTTTAATCCAACTTATTCTGAACTTTGTACTATGTCAGATATTTAACTAAAACGATGAGAACAAAGAATAATTGTAGCAGTATATTACTAGTCATAAAGTATTAAAAAATAGACATTTTTGTAACTACATTCACAGACATTGCATAGACATAGCACTAAAACAAATAATAAAACACTTTAACTTCAATGGCACACAAATCACTAACAAATCCCTAGGCTATCAGACTGAAATGCATTTAAAAATAAACATTATAAAATTATTCATTAGAACACATCATTTGGTTATGAAACTAATACTGTTTCAGTACAGAAAAAAGGACAACTAGCAACTTATAAATAAGAAACCAACCTGGGTCCAAACACAATAAGGAATTATAAACAGAGGTAAACTTATATCAAGCCATATTCAACATTCTATGTTAACCAATAAAATCACCACCCATTCCAGTAAAAAAAAATAAACAAGCTAATAAAAAAAAAAAAACATTGAAAGATAACAGGAGATAGGGACCTCACCCATACCCCAACATTTCCAAAATAAAAAACAGTCAAATACATTTTTTTGGGGAGGCGGGTGGGGGCACAAAGTACAAACAAGAAATGAAGAAAAAAATATTTGGTTAGTTACAGCATTGATTCAGGTACTCTTATCACAGCTCAAAATTCTGTGTTTCTGAAACTGTGGCATTTGTATCCTACCTCTGCTTGCACACCAATGCATAGACCGCCTGATAGCTTTGCAAGTTTGTTACAACTACTCTTTGCATGTTCCATTACGAAGGAACTGTAATTATAGAAAAAGTGTGAAAACTAAAGTAAAAGACCGAAACTAATATCAAGTATTTTGAAAAGTTAATCAAAATATGAAAGCATTGGAAGAAATTGAGATCACATCGACCTATAATTATTGCAATGAAGATTCTCCTTTGCTAGAATCATAATGTGATGCCAGTATATGCCTGTTTATATCACATTATGAGCCAAACAGAGATTCTTCAGCGCAATCACAAGGCACATGATCACAATTGCCTACAGCGCTTTAAAAGACTTTCACTGTATTTGTTCCTCGTAAAACTATGTAAAAATTAATGGCTTAAAAGCAGCCGCAAATGAAAGTAAAAAAAAATCTATTCAATGATAGATATGCAAATTAAGGAACTAAACTTATGAAAGAATAAAAAACTATTCAGTAGATATAAAAATTAACAAACTAAACATAAAGAAACTAAAATAGGCAATGTCAGTGCAGGTACGTGCAACGAATGTAGGTTACTCAATGCCACAGAAATAAACACCATCACTCCATCCCAAGCTCCTTCCTCATTTTAAGCACCTGCAGCTCAACCAGCTCGGCCTCACTTGCCTTCCGTCTCTTCTCGATCTCGAACAGCTCCTGCTCCCTTTTCTTTTGCTCCTCCAAGCTGGCTTGGGTAGCCAGCGTCAACTGGAGCTTGGCAGCGACGAGCTTTGCCTGATTTTCATCAGGCAGAGGAGCTGGCGGAACAGAGGGCCTTCGTCTCTTCATCTGCTTGGCCCACTCAAGCTCTTCAGAGATTGTGCGCTTGCGTGCTTCAGGTCCGCTTGATGCACTGCTTGAGGTGCTTGGTGCACTGCTTGAAGAATCATCTGATGCCATTCTGAGTGCATCAGGTTTCTTGGTATACAAGTGTCTTGGCACCGATTGGTTCCAAGTGTTGTCAGGAATTACAATGGTGTTGCCAGGAACTACAATGCCTTCACAGTTTAGTTTAGAAATTTCCACCATAACCTGCAACAAGAATTAGCGATAACAAAGGAATAGAGTTTTTAAAATTCCGGTGAGAAAACACAGAACTCACATCGACAGGTGCAGTTAGAGATGTTGTGGGCTGCTCCACAGCTTGTCCGATTTCTCCAGCTTCTCCAGCATCACCATCAAAGTGGTTCATTAAACCCACTCCGGACGGCCCTATGATTGCCAAGACAGTTAGTTAGGTCCCTGGGAGTCGGATCTCCTGAAGTATCTCGAACACCTCCACCTGAAATACAAATTGCATCAATGAATGGAAAATGACTCGCATAACCTCAACATTTGAGAGCCACTGCTCCAGCCACTAACCTGTCTGTATCAACCCCTGCCTTTGTGTGGCCTGGCTCTTCCTTGCTTTTTTTTTAAGATCACCCCAAAAGGTTTTTTAGATTGTCTTCTGAACGATAATGAACGCTGCACATCGAGTTGAACTCATTCGCTAAGTTCGTCCAAGCAGCCGCCTTTTCTCCTCTTGTCAGAGCATCAGACTTTTTACACTCTATGACGTCCTTGTATTTCGGCAACAACACATCTACAAACGTTTGAATTTCCGAATTTGTAAAATTCGGAGCTCTTTTCTTTCTCTCTTGCGAATTATCTGATGGCAGGGACATTGCTGCTGATGTTGATGCTTCTATCTCGGTTTGGGCGGGATTTTGCTTTGTTTGGGAAAACAACTGTTCACGGCCTCCTACGTTTCTTGCTTTCCTACGCACGGCATGCTGGATTCTCCCGAGAATGGCAACGTCGCACGGTTAGCTACCGACCGACCCCCTACCCTGCGGATAGGCGTGGTGAAACGCGCGCAGACCTACCGCCAGGGTAGAGAGGGCTGGTAACTTACCGACTGGGCAGCTACCCGACAGATAGCGCTAGTGTGGTGAAAGACGCCCTAATAAAATGTACAAAAAGTATTTGTGGGATCCAAGTGTGAAAGTTCCACGTTGCACATTACTGAAAAGAAGGAGAAGAGCCGCCGCGCGCCTACAAGAACGAAATGCAAGGGAAGCAGAGGTAAACAAACCTACAGGAAGCTAACCAAACAACTGGCAATGTGCACCTAGGTTTCACAGTTGAGTGGAATGTTTGTGACACTAATAGTTGGTCCTTGTGTCACAGCAAAACAATAATCTAAATGATGGCCAAGAATTAGAACTTCACGGTAACCTACAATTTCCACCATGCTCTTCTTCGTCATCAACGTCATCGGATGAACATTCCAGTCAGAACTTGAATGCAGGCATTGAGGTATGAATTTGGAAATAATTGCCATGAAGGCAATCGCTTGTTTGAACTTTATTACAAGAATTTTCTTAAATTACCTCAGGCCTCTAATAGAAGAAAGAAACGTGCAAGGAGACAGCCTGTGCCCAGGTTAAATGTTGGAGCACTTGCAAATGTAAGACCTATTTTACTTTGGCTCTTTTAAGCTTCTTGTAAAGTATTGTTTGTTTGTCATGTCCAGTCCACAAATTTGGGAACGGTTGAGGATGTGCTTACCTTATAGCTTCATTAAAAATAACTACAAAAATAAGTGAATTGAAAATAATAATCTCCTGAGTGAAGGTTTATGTTAACCGTTCCCAAAATTTTCTGCGGACTGGAAACATATTTTTTTCAAGAAACCATGCGCTTAACTCAATTGGATTTTTCTTATAGAAAATAGAAAAGTGGCCTAATTTGTCTCACACTGCACTTGTTCTACAGATTATTAAAAAAACTATATATATATATATATATATATATATATATATATATATATATATATTAATATATATATATATATATATATATATATATATTGTTGTGAAATGAACTATAGAGAACATAACCATAGCACGGCTTACTAGCAGTCATTCCCTATCTTTCTCAACCACTGCCCTAAGGATCCTGGCCAGGACCTCTAACCCATATTCTTCCTTTCGTTCCTCTCCTTAATACCCTAGCCACACAATACCATTGGCCATGCACCCCCACTCTCTACTACTATTCTTCCTGATGTTCTTCTACTCCCGTAATATAAGCGCGCGCAGCCAAGCAGCCGCTACCATTCTGTACACGGTCAACCCCTGATAATACAGAAGCCTCCCGTCTCTCTGAGACCTCGACTACTCCTTCTCCTCCAAGTCCCTTTACACGTTGCACACTATAACACTGGTGACAGCGGTTAATCGGGCTTTAAGGTTAAGGTTGGTCTGTGCCTTCCCCGTTAGGGAGGAAGGGAACCGAGTGACTGTGCGCGCGAGAGTTTGAACTTAGCAGTTTTTGTGTCAGCGAGTGATTGTGTGTGAGCTTGAAGCTAGTGAAGGCCCACCATAGTCGGCACTGGTGTGTGAATTGTGTTTGAAAAAGCTGCTAACTCAGACTAACGAAAGTGGATAAGTGAGTGTGTGAGTGAGCCGGACCTACCTTTCGAGGCTAGGTACCCCGAGTGTATCTGTGTGTGAAAGAGTGTTGGAAACTCGCCGCGAGGTTTGAGTGTGTCCAGCAGGAGTACAAGGGAGTGATTGAAGTAGTTTACGCACCTGCTACCTGAGCGAATAGTCATAACCTGCACCTCTGCTGTGTTAAATTACTCACTTACGGAACGGGTTGAACCTGTAGATACACAAGTAGTGTGAGGATCACCTGCACATTTGCTGTGTGAAATTGCCTACGCGAGTACTACAGCTAATTATAAGTCAGTTTGTTACGTGAACAAGTGAGGATCACCTGCACTCTTTGCTGTGTGAAATCGTCTGCTCACCTATCAAACTTATTCAGTCCACACGACTGCTTGATGAGGATCACCTGCACACTTTGCTGCGTGAAATCGTTAAGGACAAGTGCTTGACTGACGAAGGAATAAGTAGCCTATTGCCCACAACGCATGATCACCTGCACTATTGCTGCGTGAATTGCCGACTGATCAGTAGACTACGAATTCGGTTCTTACCACGCATTGATGATCACCTGCACACTTGCTGAGTGAATTCGTGCTGCGGCAAGACTAGTTAAAGGCCTACTCTGCCACTGTGTCAAAGTGACCAGCTGGCATCGAGCTGTGCTAGTTTTAAGGAGTGTGAGAAAGTGAGTGAATCTAACTAGAAATTAGAGGCTTGAAATCAAGTCAATCCTTTATTAAATCAAGTGTACTATGTCCCAAACCCCACACCCGACTGCGTCTGAAGTCCAAATCCAAGTCCATCGCGAAGCAGGGCCGTCGGAAACCTGCAACACAGTTAACATCGATTATTGCACAGTAATTACCTGGGATAACAAAGGTAACTTGGTCGAAAACAAAATCCCAGTACGCGCGTACGGTAACGCACTCCCGTCTATCGAACCCACACGTCCAACACCTCGTATTCGCCCAGTGCAGCAAAGACACCGGTCTCTAAACACCGTCTTGTACAACCGCCGCTGGTGGGACTAACGCGCTAACTATGGCTGACGAGCAATTTCCCCGTGACGTGGAGGAAGTCGTAGTACCCCACGAGCAACCTAACGAACTGGATGCTCCTCTCCAACGCGGACGAGGCCGCGGGCGAGGACGCGGCAGAGGCCGTGGACGTGGCCGAGGCCGTGGACGCGGCCGCGGAGGGCTCGGAGATGGCCAAGTCCCAGACCGCCCCCGCCGCGTCATCAGACCGTTACAACGCTACGGCTATGAGGACGACGATGAGGCCGACGACGAGGCCCTCGGACGCGACGAACCCAGACGACCGCGAGCTAGGAACCACGGCCTACAAGCCGGCGCGCCCGAGCGTAGTGACGACGAAATGGACTGGGACGAGGACGCCGGTAACAACCGTCGCCGTGACGACGCATATGACGATGAAGAAGAAGACGAACTCGAACAAGTACCACGCCGCCGTCGGCGCGCGTACCCGTATGAACGTGAAGATAGGCGCGAGCACCGCGATAATGCACAACAAGGCCAATTTTACAACTTCATGCGTGAAATGTTTAACAGACCCCTGCCAGCACCAGCGGCTGCTACAACTACGTCCACTTCAAGTTACGTACCACCCTTTAATGGCACTACTGGCTACGATGTCTATAGAGCACAGTTTCTAAGTATCGCAGAGCATAGAAATTGGTCAGAGCAAGATAGAGGGACTTTCCTATTGCAAGCGTTGCAAGGTGATGCCACTAAAGTGATCAGGACCCTAACAACGCAAAACAAACCATTAACATTTGTCAATCTTGACATAGAACTAGAAAACACTTTCCACATACGGAGAGAGTTATGGGAAAGGACTCGAGTTTACGAGTCACTTAAGCAAGAAGAGGGGCAAAATCTGAGGGATTACGCTCAGAGGGTAAAAGAAGCTGTGGTAGATTACATGCCAAACAGCAACCAAATAGACAGGGACCAAGCCGGTGTAAAGGCTTTCATTAAAGGGTTAACGGATAGAAAAGTAGCAGAAAGGATTTGCTATGCATCAGTAAATTCGGTAGAAGATGCACTTACCCATGTCAACAGGGCGTTGTCTCTGACATCAGAGCCACCAAATAAGAAAGTCCGCAAGGTAGAAGTTGACCACTCAGATGATCAGGCTGAAGTCAATTATGCAGAGCAGGAAGCACCTCCTGGAACAAGTGCACAACCAGTTAGAGGCAGAGGTAGAGGCCGAGGCAGGGGCCGAGGCCGAGGCAGAGGCCGGGGTGGCCAAGACAGTAATGATTCAACTTGCCACTCTTGTGGTAAGCCAGGGCATTTTGCAGCAGATTGCAAAAACCATTTGACTTGCTATTACTGTGGGAAACAAGGTCACATTAAACCAGATTGTAGGACACGCATCGCTGATGAAGCCGAAGGCCGATACCAGCAGCATAGCTCAAATTACGAGCAAAGTCAGAACCAGGGTCCAAGTAATCGGGGTAACCCCAGAGGCAGTTCCAACTATAGGGGCAGGGGACGAGGTAGTTATAGTAGAGGGCAATACAACAATAATGAGTCTAGAGGCCCCTACGTCAGATTCCCTGACGTACCACCAGATTTCTATCAGGCAGCCATGTCCTGGTACGCCAAAAGTAACCAACAACAACAACCGTTACAAACTAATAACCATCAACAGAATAATAACAACCAAGGTAATAATCCCCAAAATGACAACAAGGTAAATATGCCCTACGTTCCCAAGTCGGAAAACCAGTAAAGACTTCTATTGAACCGATGGAAATGGAAGTTCAAAATGCAACAGTACCATCGGAAATTGAAACTAGTAAACTTGAACCTACTGAATCTAATGAACCCAATCATCCTGTTGAAATTCTAAGAATCCAGGTAACTCCACCAATAATAACTAAAGCATGTAAGCATCAAACTAATTTGGATAAAGAAAATGTTGACCCCAGTAGTAAATTAAAATGTGCGGCCTGTCTACCCCATAAGAAAGGACCATTGGTTAACTGTACAGTAGCAGGCATCAGCAGAGAAGCTATCATTGATACAGGGGCAACCATAACTGTTTTTAAAAGAACTAGAGATTTACCAGTATCTAAATTACGTCTTAAAAGTGCAACGTCCCACAAGACATCACTGTATGGGCCAGAGTGGACTGACATTACATTTGGTAAACAAACCTATAGATTCCCAGTTTACGAAGCAGACATTACAGAAAATTTAATTGGCTATGATTTTATTGATACTTTTGAAGGTGTAGTCAACACCAAAACTAAAATGCTAGAACTTGAAAATAATGTCCAAGTACCATACAAAGTGGTTAACTCAGTGCATAAAGGAGATTTCGCAAGCGGAAATCTGTCCTACCCAATACGTGCTAATCAGAAGATCTTGCTGAAACCTTTCGTAGAGAGGCAGGTATCTACAAAGTTAGATACTGACCTGGTGGTTGATGAGTCAGAACTGTCTGACGCGTTGCTTGCCATGACGATCAGTGGGTATAGTCGTCCTCCGGAGTCTGAAAGGAAACTGTCCACTTCCGATCCTCCTCCGGAAACGACGTGCGCCACAATTCAGTCTCAGGCAAGAGCGAGGGGGGCTGATCATCGCCAGCTTGACAGCCAGGCCAGTCATATCCGGAATGATGGTCTAAAAACTGAAACAAAAACCATGGTAAAAAAAAGTGACAGTGAAAGTGGTGCGGCCAACGCACATGGAAATGAACAAATTTTGGGAATCCAACCACCCGAAAGAGCAGAAGGCAAGATGCACATAGGTCTGCTAACAAACAGTAAAAGTAACCCTAATATAAAAAGTAGAATCTCAGAAAGTGTGGTCACACAGACAGGCGTCGTACCGTGTGTGACAGGTCCAGTAAATGTAACTTTACTAAACCTCGGAGACACTTGTGTTCAAATCCCTAAATATGCAATAATTGCTGAAGTCCTACTACTGCACCCACTACAGTATGATGGCCTTGATGATGACATAAACCCAAATTACGAGGAAGAGTTAGAAAGAGAGGAAGAGAGTGAGTATGAAATTGAAATTGAAGATGAAATTAAAGAGTGCCCGTGTAGAACAATTAGAATCGCAAATGGAACAGAGCAACTAAATTTAACTGAACATGAGATAGAAAAGTTCCATGATGCTGAGTATAAACTACCAGATAAAGACCCAATCCCAGAAAATGAACCATTACCTGCAGATCTAGACGCCATGATCAAAGCCACTGCATTGTCGCCAGGAGAAAAAGCAGAAGTAGAGAAGCTCATCCGTAAACACCATGATGTATTTGCTCCAGATAACTTCACTTTTGGGCGTTGTCCATGGATGAAATTCAGGATAGACACAGGAGACCATCCACCAATCAAGCAGAATGCACGACCAGTGCCCCTGCATTACAGAAAAGAGGTTTATGAGACATTCATGAAATATCTAAAAATGGGAGCAATTAAACCTAGTCAATCAGCTTGGGCTTCACCCATACTATGTGTTCTCAAAAAGACAGGAGAAGTTAGAGTCTGTGTAGACTATAGAGCACTAAATGCAATCACCAGAGTACCAGCAGCACCAATACCCAGAACCCAAGAAATACTACAAAATCTAGGCGGACACAAAATGTACCACACCTTTGACTTAGCCCATGGCTACCACAATTTAGAAGTACACCCAGACGACCAACCCAAAACAGCAATAATACTACCGGAAGACTTGGGTCTTCCACACAGACAGTTCGAGTACACCCGATTAAGTTTTGGACTCTCAGCAGCTCCAGGAGCGTTCCAACAGGTAACAGACAGACTTGTAACACCAGCCTTGGAACCAAATGAAGATAACGACTTAGGACCAACAGTGTCAGTTTACCTTGATGATGTCTGCATCGCAGGAGACAATTTCCAGCAGATGATGCAAAGATTAGAAGCATTCCTCAATAGAGTCAGGGCAGGAGGTTTTCTCCTCAAGGCCAAAAAGTGTGAGTTGTTTCGAAAAGAGATTTCATTCTTAGGACACATCTTGTCTGAAACAGGCATAAAAGTCGATACTAATAAAATAGATAAAATAATCCACTGGCCACAACCAGTTGACAGTACAGAATTAAAATCATGGCTCGGTTTAGCAGCCTACTATGGTAAATACGTACCTCACATGGCCACCAAAGTGTATCCCTTGTATAGACTACTTAGGAAAGGAGTCCAGTTCGAATGGACACCCTTTTGTCAGGAAGCTTTTGACTCCGTCAAAACAGCTCTAACTACAGCACCAGTCCTTGGATCACCAGATGTAGATAAAGGTCCTTTTACGTTGACTTGTGATGCCAGCCTCACTGGCTTGGGAGCAGTCCTAACACAAGAACAAGACGGCAATGAAGTAACAATAGCATACTGGTCGAAAACCTTAACACCAGCACAGAGGAATTACTGTGTTACTCATAGGGAACTTTTAGCATTGGTAGAGTCAGTAAAAGCATTTAATCACTATCTGGCTGGAGCCCCATTCATAGTAAAATCAGATCATGCAGCCTTGCAATGGCTTAAAAACTTTAAAAATCCAACAGGAATGTTAGCAAGGTGGCTAGAAAAACTGTCACCCTATAAATTCACTGTTGTGCACGAGAAAGGCACGAATATCAGCCATGCAGATGCACTAAGCAGACGCCCCAACAGGCCCTGCGACCCAGAGTGTAAAAAGTGTACTAAAATAGAAGCCAAAGATGCAGTAGCTTACCTTATCAGTTCCACCTTGATTGAAGGCTTAACCATTCAAGAAGTGTTTACATCAGTACTTGAGGCTCCAAATAATGGACCAATTGTCCACCCAATCAGTCTCGAAGGAAAATTCACTTCCCCGTTAGCCAGCCAAATTGAAGAATGGTTCCAGGTTAAGGAAGAATTTCACTCCAACACAGACAAAACATGCCCAGGGTTGGTCCAATACACTAGAAACAACAAAACAATCATTAGTCTCATAGTCAAAGAAAATGGAGCACAGACCACACATACACAATGTAGAGATTGCACTCAACATTCTAAAAGCATGGCTCATTAAAGAAAACATCACCGAGTGGAATGTACCAGAGTTTGACTATTACAAGAGCCCAGAAAATAATCTAGAAATAATTCCACTACTCTACAAAGTGTTCAAAGACACCAACATGACAATTAATATCTGTCACCATCACACTCAGCCAGATCCGACAAAAGCTAAGACTTGTGAGGAAAGTTGTCTTATTTGCCAGACAACAGCAGAAGCCAAAAGAATCACACAGATACTACACACAGCAGTCTCACCTGAAGGAGAAACACCAGAAGAAATGGCCAAACTGCAAAAAGCAGATAAGGAGATAGCACCCATCTTAGCAGCGGTAGAGAATGGTAAGAGACCACACCTCCAGGAAATCATAGGGTTCGGACGCAACACCAGAACACTTTGGCATCAGTATAAATCACTGACACTCAAAAACGGAGTCCTATACAGAAGACACGAACACCCATCAGGTGACCCTAAAAAGGAAACACTACAATTAATACTACCAAGGGCTAGCATAAAAACAACAATTAAAGAATACCATCGTCAACTAGGAGAGGGTAATCACTTTGGAGAAACAATGACAGGAGACTACTTACGAAGGTTCTTCTGGTGGCCCAAAATGGCAGACGATATTGCAGCACATGTAGCCAATTGCGACACGTGTCAAAGATTCAAAAAGCCCAAACACACCACCAAAAATGCAGCACTCAAAATATTCAGAGAAGGCACTCTCCATGGCAGATGGCATGTAGATATTTGCGGCAAAGTACCTAAAACAACAGAAGGTTACGAGTACATATTAGTAGCGATAGAAGCATTCTCAGGATGGCCAGTAGTGGTCCCACTAATTAGAAATAATGCTAAGGAAATTGCAACTGCACTAATAACCCATGTCTTCTCAGTCTATGGAGCACCACGCTCAATTCTTACAGATCAAGGAAAACCTTTCGAATCCCAATTATTTCAGGAAATTATGGACTTGTACCAGATAAAGAAATATCGAACTACAGCTTTCCACCCTTCAGCCAATGGAAAAGCGGAAAGATGGATAAGGACGCTAAAACAACAACTATCTATGCTGGTCAGCAAAACTCAAAAGGAATGGGTGAACTATTTACCTTTCATAGCTCAGGCGTACAGGAACTTGCCAAATCCTGTCCACAAGTTTTCACCATACGAAATTATGTTTGGCACACCAATGAGAACTCCACTGACGTTGAACCAAGGAAGCCCACCATGGACGAAAGGAATGGAAGCCGTTCCACAACAAGTCAGAGAACGACTGGCAGAAATCCATGAATTGGTCAGAAAAATGCATGGCCAAGCTGCAACAAAAATGAAACAACGTTATGACAACACAGCACTGCTAGCACCATTCAAAGCAGGAGACCGAGTCTACTTGTACAGACCCAAAAATGAAAAAGGAGTGTCTCCAAAGTTAACAACACCATGGGAAGGACCTTATACCGTGATAAATATCATAAATGACTGTAACGCAAGAATTCAAAAAGAAGCTCACCCTTACACAATGATGATAGTCCACATGGATCGACTGGCTGCGTATCCAGACTCCGAAGAAGAAACCCAGTCAGCATGGCTGACATATGTCTAAAGACATCCAGGGCTGAGTCTAACAGTCAATTGTCAGGGCGGCCGCCGGGGACCCGTATCCTGGCTGCACCCACACCAGGAGACCCGGGAGCCAGAGAGTCCGCAGAGACCCCAACCTGGCTCGACAGTGGGGTCCTCTCATAGTCTTATGTCAGTCTAAGTCATGTCCGTCAGTCAGGGTGTCACACCGAAGGCGCGTCTAGCTCCCTCTGCGAAGTGTCGGGAGACCTGGCGTCACCCGCTGGAGAGGATCGGACTGGCGCACGCCTTCCGCAAACAAGTCCGGGCTGACCAGCCTCTCCCTGATGATCCACAGCAGACCCTGCTGGTGTTCGCGGCGGTGATGAACGACACCAGTTGAAGGCCTGCTCTGCTGCTCTCGATTGAGTGGGGCGCAGAAGCAACAGGGTTGCTCCAGCCCTCCAAACGGCAGGGGCCGCACAACGGGGGCCAAATCCCGAAGGCGGCCCAGGGCCCTATCGTACTTGATCTCCGGGCCCCGCCGAATAGGCAACTTCCAGCCCAAAACCTCCACCCGGTCTATGGCCAACAAGAAAGGCTGCTGACAGGATCCCAAGCCTTCAACAACCTCCGGGACCGAAGCCCCGCCGGGTAAATGTCCTTCGTGGACGTGATCAGACAAAGACCGACAAGGCCATGTCGAAAGTTAACCTCCAACTCTTGTGAACAAACTTCAATCAACTGCAAGCTCTAAGGCACTGCCTGCTCGAAATCGGCACTTCAAGCATTCGAAAATAGCCAAGTCCACATAACCTAAAAACAAAAGACAAGCATAAGTTGAACCGACTATACAAGCACCGCCATCTAGAGAACCGGAAACTACGCCCGCCATCTTGTATCAAAATCAAAATTGAATCAAACCCAACTCAATTACTAATCGGAAATCGGAAAACATCTACGAAAATGGCCCCCAGAAAATGGATTGCTCATGACGGAACCAACGAAAAGGAACCTACCAACAAATTGAGGCATGGAAAGGTAACAAAAACTTACCAAATTCCCAAAACTGACAGGCACCAGGAATGGACAAGGGAATCCCCACTGCAGCCAATGGACACTCGCAAAATGGAAATGGATCGGAAAATGCCACTGCAACAGAAAAATGAACAGAAGATTAACACAACTAAAATATCACCTTTGGCTAAACTATTTGAAAAAGAGGAAAAGAAAGAGGAGGAGAGGGACAGAAAATTCAGACAAAAACAACATCAAGAAACAGTCCGAAGACAAAGACTAGAAGCAGAACTAAAAAGAAAGCAGCTCGAAGAAAAAGAAAGAATTAGAAAAGAAAGAATTCAAGAACAAAGAGAAAAAGAAGCAAGAAAAAGGAAGGAGTATGCAGAGAAACTCAGAAAAGAAGAAGAAATGATAAGTTGGTTTGAAGACCCGGGCTACACAAACCCATGGGCAACAGATTCAGAGACAGACCCAGAACCAGAAATAGAAATGATAGACTTAGAAGAAAACGCAGACTCAGACATAGAGGAAATTTACGTAGCAACAGTGGAAGCAGTAGAGGAAAAACAGAGTGAACGAGAATGCATAGAAAAAGCCTTAAAATGCATCAAGTCAAAAGAAAAAGAAATCATGCAAGAAATTATAGAAATGGAACAACAAATACAGGCAATTGAGAAAATAAACTCACCCAAAGAAGTTCACCAAGAAAAACGCCCGGACGAATCAGCCAGCGTGGGCAGCAACAACACCCCAGTAGAAATCGCAACAAGTCTCGAAGAAACTCCAGAACAACCAGCGCAACCAACGGAAATAGAAGTCATAGAGACACTGCAACAAAAAGAGACGAAAAATGAAGCAAGTAAACCAACAAACCCCAACATGACTAAGAGAAGAGGCAAAACCAAGAACGCAAGATGCAACAAGTGCAGACAAAGAGACCACATCACCAAAGAATGTAAACTCACCAAGTAAACAATAAGACGAGATGAAATGAAGCAGCAGAAAGAGAATTTCGGTCCCTTGGGCAAAGAAGTAAATGGCTTCACAGCAGCCCAAGGTGGATCTCAAGCAAAACAAAATAAACGAACCTGAAACAAACAAGATAAATTAGAACAACTGAGCAGGGGAGCGTCAGGATGGCCCACTACCAGTCAAACTAACTACAGTAAACCAACAAAACAACAAAATTACCATGAGTAAACCCAGGAGAGTAAAAGAAAAACAACACTCACCAGAAAGAAGACAATCATGCCAGAAAAGAGTCAAGACGTGCCCGACGTGCAAGGGAGAAAGGAATAAAAAAAAAATGGAACCTGAGGCCACGTGCAATAAGGCAAAAATCTTAATTTAATTGCCATGCGAATAAACAACAGGAACGGGACAGTACATCATCAGTCGCGAGGATTACAAATAATCAAGGGGTAATCAAACAAAAGAACCGTTAGCCACAAGAGTCAAGAACAATCAGTAAAGTTATCAAGATAATAACCAGGAACACTGGTTAGCCATGGTAGTAAAACAAAGGTAAAAAGGAAACTACTTGGGCACGGATGACGCGGACGATAAACAGAAGCGACACATGCAGTTGGGAAGGTGCACCCCCGCCATACGATCCTCAAGATCCCGAGGAAAACGAAATATTTTGATCCCCCTGGGAGGAATGTTTGAAGAGACAGGGACAGGATTTATAGGCACATCCCCAGGAACAGCCACCTAATCACACGATAATATTAGTGTTACAAGGTAACCACCTCCGAGCATACACCCAAACTAAAAAACTCACATCCGCCACTACATCAGGGACGGGAACCCCGGGGAGAGTACGCAACGAAAAACCCGGAGCTGGTCCCACCCCAGGGCCACGCCAAACAAAATCATATGGAGCAAGGGGTTCAAGCTCGTCTTCATCAAGTCCCGCCTGAAGAACATTGACTAGGTCGTCATTGCCGAGTTCGGCCAGGATAACTACATCAGGATCAACAGCGAGCTCAGCCCACATGTCTCCAGCCATGGGAGGGGCACCCCACATGGGCCCAACGGGTACAGCATCGGCCCCATGAAAAGCCGCAGGAATGGGCTCGGGAACGGGTTCAAGAAGAGGCTCGGGGAGAGGGTCAGGCATGGGAGCTACAAGGATCACCGGAGGTACGACGGTCTACGGAAAATAAGAACAGAAGGAAAAGAACAGGATAAACCCAACCAACCCCCACAAAAAAGAAAAAAAAAGGGAGAAAATAATGAAACTCACAAACACAGGTGAATTACACCTGAGGCACATAAACAAGGGGTAAGTCGCCTGGAGGTCGTCCTCGTCCCACTCTTGCAAACCAAAAAGTCCCTGAGGAGGGTCATGGGGCACTACAGGAGGGGCCCCTTCATTAGCAGCAACGCCAGCCGCCACACATGTACCGCAAGTCTAAACCCGAAAAAGATCCAAGCCATGCTTCATGCCACATGCAAACGTTTACACCATACCAAGAAAGTTACTTACGTAACCACCATGACCATCACCCTGACAAAAACACCACGAGGAATAAGCGTCAAACAAGACACTCAACACCGTCATGGCAGAAAGATAGAAAAACTCACGAAAGACGAAATAGCGTCCTCACGCGCTGAGCTCCGCACACCGAATGACCCAACGCCGCCGAGCCAAGGGACGCCAGGCCAACAACGCTGCCCGGCTCACCAATCAAAACGCACGGATACAACACACGACCCGAGCGGCCAATCATAGACCAGAGCAACGGCACGGACTGGAGCGCGAGGACGCCGGCGAAGCCGGCCAGCGCATCAACAACGTCAACAACCGCGCCGCGGCTAGCAACCGGCCGGCGGCAGCGGGCAGCGCAACGCAAGCTCTCGCCGCGACACCAACGCCCCACGCAACGGCGGCAGAGCGCGGTACTGCGCCGCGCTAAGAACCGGCGCAAGGGGTATCGCCAGGCGCGAAGCGCGCGCCAATTCAAACGAGTGTAGTCCATAAACACTCTAGCCACTTGGAACAATGTTACGAACGATACATGTCATAACCCTGATTGTACAAAAACAAGTGAAGAAGTAAAATAATTATCAGATGCATCGCATTCGTTCATTCAGAGGGAAGTGGGAGACTAAATTCAAAACAGCAAATTAACAAGTCTAATCCGCAGGCCACTGTCGACTCGGCTCAAATCAAACGAGTCAAAATGATGCTCATCATGTTCACCATCACCTTCTTGGCCGTCATCGCCGCATTGATAGTGCATTACTTCATGAAACGGCAGCGCAAGTTCGCACCAATCATTTACCTGGAAGGCAACATTGCCGCTGGAAAATCGACTCTGGCAGCCAACTTGAAGAAATTAGAACTGTTCCCAGTACTGGACGAACCGGTCAAAGACTGGCAAGATGTCGAAGGGTACAATCTGCTTGAAATGCTCTACACTGATCGAGCAACTTGGAGCTATCCATTCCAAGTTCTGGCTCTAGCTACATTGGGACGCCGCCAGACTCACATGCTGGCTAATCACCCGGAAAGGCTAACTGTCCTAGAACGATCACCTCAATGCTCACTGAGAGTGTTCGCACAAGCGTTAGCCGAAATGAATGCCATTAGCCAACAGCACATGGCTATACTACGGATCTTGCGCGACGCTGTCGCCCCGCCAACCCACAGACCGATCCACTACATCTATGTACGCACACCTCCGGCTGTAGCGTACCAACGTTTAAACCATAGAAATCGCACTGAAGAAGCAGGTGTCACTGTTGAGTACCTCAGCCTACTGCACGAGTTAACTGACACCTGGCTGTTGCGAGAGGAAACCAATCCAGTTCATGTCTTGGATGGAACGCTCACCCCTGAGCAATTACTGGCAGCCGCCCTGGACATTATCCAAAACCTGAAGGATGACGTCACACCTGCCCAGGAGTCCCCGTCTACACGCGAGGAGTAATTCCATGAGTTAAGTATTTGCACTAACAAACAGTTAGTTAAGTTTCTTAGATTTCAAGGTGCCTTTAGAATAGGATTAGCTAGATAGTCAGGATGGCATCAGGCAAACCAACCAAACAGAGTAGGGGTTGGCTATCTAAAGCGCAAAACTGTGTAGAGTGTTTTCTGTTTGTTTCAGTTGGAGTCTCGTCAAAACTAACTTAAACTTTGGTTGGCCTACAGGAGGAATACTCGACTTCATGCGGTGTTGCAATTCGTGACGACGACTGTAACATCCGCCTGGGGCAGACAAAGTCCACCTGGCATGACAGCATGCCGCGGGTCGTACCACTCTTTATTTTTCTTTTTTTAACAACAAGTGGAACCGTGGGCTTAGGACTGGACACCCTAACGCCCGGCATCGTACAGTGTTATCTGTGCGGTGTAATGGGGAAACGCACCTTTGTAGCATCATTCACCACAACGTTCGGCGAACTACCAGACAAGAAATTCAAGAAAACGCAAGAAAAGTCAAGAAAAACAAGAAATTATTGAGAAATTGGACATTTAATCGAAATCATGAAAATTGCAAAAATTCAAGTGAGAGAGAGTGGGAGGAAAGAAATTCAGTTCCTTCAAAAGAAAGGAAGAGAACAAAGTTAAAATTCAATTCGTTAGAGATCAATGGTACTAAATTCAAAAGTTGAGTCGAGTTAAGTCCAAAACGATTGGAAGAAAATTTTAAGAAACTTCGTTTCTTTTGTTCAGGAGGGAGTGGTGTTGTGAAATGAACTATAGAGAACATAACCATAGCACGGCTTACTAGCAGTCATTCCCTATCTTTCTCAACCACTGCCCTAAGGATCCTGGCCAGGACCTCTAACCCATATTCTTCCTTTCGTTCCTCTCCTTAATACCCTAGCCACACAATACCATTGGCCATGCACCCCCACTCTCTACTACTATTCTTCCTGATGTTCTTCTACTCCCGTAATATAAGCGCGCGCAGCCAAGCAGCCGCTACCATTCTGTACACGGTCAACCCCTGATAATACAGAAGCCTCCCGTCTCTCTGAGACCTCGACTACTCCTTCTCCTCCAAGTCCCTTTACACGTTGCACACTATAACAATATATATATATATATATATATATATATATATATATATATATATATATATATATATATATATATATATATATATATATATATATATATTTCATTAAAATAATTGATTCATAGTCTACCTTTCGGTGTGGTATACAGACCCAAAGGTAGCCTAAACAAATTAATTATTGTAATGTATGTACTACTTTTTAGGACAAGTGCAAGGTAAGACTATGTGGCACATCCTTATTTCATATTGATTTTAAAGAAATCTACAAATATGGAATGGAAAGATGCAACAGACCTTGAACTAACAGTTAAAAATCAGCATTTACTGATCATATTCTGCACTGCTGATACCATTTATTAATCTTTCACCAGGAAGAAGAAGTATCGTCCAGTAGCAGCAGTAGTTCCGACTTAGATCACATGGATAATGAAATCCATCTTGGCGCTCCAGATGTTGACAACATTTCGAACGAGTTTGAAGGAAACGAAGTAGAGGAAGAAGAAGCAGAAGTTATTTAGGATATTGAAAATAGAGAACCTAAAGTGACCATTTGTCCTTGCTCAAATTTAACATCTGATGATGTGGTTATTATGGTTGTATCATTTGCCATTAGGCACAGTCTGTCATGGGCTGCTCAGGTTGATGTTCTAAATTTGATAAATACTATTTACAACTGTGATAAGGTTCCGGCAACTAAGTATTTGTACAAGAATCAAATTGGCCATAAACAACCTGGTACTGCATATCATGTATACTGCTCTAATAGAAAATGCAACAAGTATTTCGGTAATAAGGCTGAGTTAGAAGAAACTGTTACCTGTGAATGTTCACAGCTGGTCAAGGTACAAGAAACTCAGAGCTTTTTCGTATCATTAAGTTTAGAGGACTAGTTTCAAGAGCTCTTTCAGAAAGAGAGTGTTGTGGAATCTTTATTTTCATACCGCTTTAATAGAAAGAAAAAACACCCAGAAAACTTTGAAGATGTTTACGATGGTGCATTATATCAGAAACATTTTTCAAATAATGGTATATTAGCAAACCCTCACAACTTTTCTTATTCTTTCAACACTGATGGAATGCCGATTGGTAAATCGTCTCATAGAACCCTGTGGCCTATTTATTTGACCATCAATGAACTTCCACCCCATGAACGTGATAGATATGTTCTTCTTGCTGGCTTATACTGTGGGCATAAAGATCCAAATCAAACCATGTTTTTAACACCATTTGTCCAGCAGGCAAATGAGCTTTCAAGCACTGGCTTCAGTTGGACTTACAAAGGGTCTCAAATTACAAGTTTAGTTCTGCCATTGTGTGCAGTGGTTGATTCCGTTGCTAGGTACCAAATGTTGAACATGGCTGCATTTAATTCTTTTTATGGGTGTACATTTTGCTATAACAAGACTGTTCGTACTCGTAAAGGTCAGAAATATCTTACTTCTAGTGATGCAGTATCACTTAGAACTAGAGAGTCTACTATAAGTGACTGTAATGAAGCTTTTTTTTTGAGAAATGAGACAGATGAATCAAAAAGAAAGTACAAGGGTGTAAAGGGTCCCTCCCCTTTGCTATTTCTTGATCATTTTAGCCTGATTTCTGGATTTATTCCAGATTATATGCATGCAATTCTGCAGGGAGTAATCAAAAGTCACATGGGTCTTTTGTTTGACTCAAAACGGAAGAAGTTCTGGATAGGTATGGAAATGGAAGATCACATTGCGATGGGTCATGTTATTAATGCACAAGATGCACGACTCTTGTCTTTTGCACCCCCTAAAATTGTGACAAGACTTCCTCGAACCAGGGGGTGGCAACAGCCTAGGTAGAGCGTGAAGCCATGCTCGCGCCATCAGTGCAGAGGTTACGGCCTTTTCTTCGATTGTAAGAACTAGGCCGTTGTTTGCAAAACGCTTCGGACAAATCAAAAGAGCATGAAATTTAGGGTGCATTAGGCTTATTTCCTTTCTCGAAACTCCCACCTTACCTAGAAATAAATTGAAGTGAAGACACTGAATAACACGAGAAATCATATAATGTACGAAAAACCTCGTCTGCGCCATGTTGATGTAAAGGTTTCGCCCTTGTGTCAGGTTGAATTGGAAGTATCAGACAGGCTACTTGGCCTAATGCACCCTAAATTTTATCCTCTTTTGATCTGTGCAAAGCGTTTTGCAAACAACGGCCTATATTTCACAATCGAAGAAAAGGCCGTAACCCCTGCACCTCGCTCGCGCATGGCTTCACGCGCTTCCTATGCCGTTGCCACCCTCTGCTCGAACAATGCATGAGATGGCAAACTGGAAGGCTTCTGAATGGAGAGGGTGGCTTGTTCTCTATTGCATACCTTGTGTGCAGGGAATTTTAAAAACAAAGCATGTGACCCACTTGGCACTTCTATGCACAGCCACGTCTATATTACTGAAACAGTCAATATCTAAAGATGAGGTTTCTCAAGTTCTAAGACTTCTGTTACGATATGTTTTTCTTTACCAAAAGTACTTTGGGGAGGAAGAAATGAACTATAACGAGCATCTGTTGCTACACATTCCTGATCAGGTTTTAAATTGGGGACCAATATATACCCACAACTGCTTTCTGTATGAAGGACAAAATAGACTTATGCTGTTAATGTGCCATAGTCCAAATCAAATTGTTAAGCAGCTAGTGTGCAAGTTTCTGACTTATGGTTCTTTGCCTCAGTTAGTACATAAATTTAATACAGGTAAAGAGGCACTGAAATATTGTGAACAAATATTAAACCGTTCTTTAAAGAAAGTTAGAAATGTTGACAATGTCCGACTTGTTGGAACAGGAAAAATAGCTTATTTAAATGAAGTGGAGGATGTGGCTCTTCAAAGGTTTAAGAACTTTGATGAAGATGTGCTATTTTATGATAAAATGTTCTTCAAGAAATGTAAATTTACCACAAAACAAATTGCCTTTAATAAAAAACGCAATAATGCATATGTGTTAGTTTCAGGCAGTAAATTTGGACAGATCAGAGGGATCTTCACTGATAACAAAAGGGTTTATGTTCTCATAAAACTTTTTGAAGTGGGAAAAGTCAGAATTGATGACTTTATAATTCCTAAAACTTTCCTACCATTTAACGCAGTAACTGCAGAGGGAGAATTGTTCGTTGCACCTTTAAGTAAAATACGCAATGTTGCAATGTACTGCTGTACCACAGAAGGCAGCTACCTTTGTGAAGTACCTTTTGGGTGTTGGAGTGGATATTAGTTACATTAACTACAATCGCTATAGGGCCTAATTTTTGTGAAATGAAGTTCTAACACTTAGTTGTACTATTTTCATTCGTGTTAACCAATAAAATACAGGGAATGCAAATCAACGAATTATCTCTTTATCCTTCTTATCCCAAGTAGACTGATTTCACACATCACGTCACTCTGCCTTACTCGCGCTTATGGGCCTTTCGTAGAGGAGCGACAGAAACGGACAGTAAAACGCACTACGGAATCAATTTGCAGTGCAGCGTCCCAAGGTTCTCAGTTCAAATTCCGTCTTTGCCGTTTCGTTGGGAGGCGCCAACGAAGCGCCAGCGGAGCGTTCACGGGGCGGCAGGCCACGGGGCGTAAACGAAGGGGCACGGCCACTCCGTTGACACTCCGATGTTTCGTACGGAGGCGCCAACGAAGCGCAAGCGGAGCGCTCACGGGGGCGGCAGGCCAGGGTTGTTAAAGTTAATTTTGAATTTATCGGCGATAATCGGATAACGATAAGTTAATTTTATCGTTATCGTTAACTTGATAACTTTTCCGCAAGCGTTATCGTTATCAAGTTATCGTTCACAAGGTGCGTCTTAACATATCGAACGATAAGTTAATTTTTGAATGTGGAACTGGAAAATATCGCCCAACAAAACGTTTAATTTACTTCGAATCGCGCGCCACACGGAATCACCTGCTGCTTCTAGAGGTCTCTAGCTATTAAACCTGGCCCCACCACCGTTCGGAGCGCTTGCCATTTGTTAATTGTTGACTGCCAGCCCTTTGCTGGCTGCAATATTGAGCCGTGGGCGATCCTGTCTCGTTCAGATCCTTATAACTCCCATGTCTAAGATTCCCGGGTGACCGAGACAATTTCGTTAAGGGATTTCCCTTTGTTACGGGAACCCGATGGATTTGGATCCTGTGTGCTAGAAGGGATCCTCGGAGCTGCGGGATCCCTTGTCCGTACGGGATCCTGCACGTTGCGGGATCCTCTGCGGACAGGATCCTGTAACGAAAATTGGCCGTCGTAACAGGATCCCCTGAATCAGAAAGGACACCTGTGTGGCGAAACCGGATCCCCTGTCTCTAAAAGGAGTACCTGAAAGACGAAAAGGAGTAAAGGACTAAAAGGAGTACCCGTTTGTTCACAAGGGATCCTTCTTCCATTAAAGGAGCACCCGTGTCCAGAGCGATCCCGTGTGGCGAAATGGGATCCCGCGACAGCGGTAAAGAATCCCTGGAGAGCTAGCGGGATCCCGCAACAGAGGTACTGGATCCCTAGAGAGTTAGCGGGATCCCGCGACAGTGGTACAGGATCCCTGGAAAGCTAACGGGATCCCGCGACAGCAGCACAGGATCCCTGGAGAGCAAATGGGATCCTGTAAAGGAGGCCGGGATCCCGTGAAGTAGGACGGGATCCCGGTAGCTCTTGCGGGAATTTTAGACATGGGCTGCGTTAACTTATCGATTCCGATAAGTTAAACTTATCGCTAACTTGATAAAGTCTTCGCGATCCGTTATCGTTATCAAGTTAACGATAACAAGGGTCAGAATTAACTTATCGCTAACTTGATAACGAAAAAAATTAACTTTAACAACCCTGCGGCAGGCCACGGGGCGTAAACGAAGGAGTACGGCCACTTCGTTGACGCTTCCTTCAAAGCAGGCAAGTGTTACTGGAGTGTCAGCGGAGTAGCAACCAAGTTCTTACGCTTCGATAACGCTCCGAGCGCACTTCGTTGACGCTCCGAGTAACACTCCATTTTCATCAGGGCTTTGTTACGGGAACCCGATGGCTTTGGTTCCTGTGTGCTAGAAGGGATCCTCGGAGCTGCGGGATCCCCTGTCCGTACGGGATCCTGCACGTTGCGGGATCCTCTGCGGACAGTATCCTGTAACGAAAATTGGCCGTTGGAACAGGATCCCCTGAATCAGAAAGGACACCTGTGTGGCGACACCGGATCCCCTGTCCCTAAAAGGAGTACCTGTAAGACGAAAAGGGATCCTTTTTCCCTAAAAGGAGTACCCGTTTGTTCACAAGGGATCCTTCTTCCATTAAAGGAGCACCCATGTCCAGAGCTATCCTTTGTGGCGAAATGGGATCCCGGGCCGCTTAAAAGGAGGGATTCCGCGACAGCGGTACAGGATCCCTGGAGAGCTAGCGGGATCCCGCGACAGCGGTACAGGATCCCTGGAGAGCTAGCGGGATCCCGCAACAGCGGTACTGGATCCCTTGAGAGTTAGGGGGATCCCGCGACAGTGGTACAGGATCCCTGGAAAGCTAACGGGATCCCGCGACAGCAGCACAGGATCCCTGGAGAGCAAATGGGATCCTGTAAAGGAGGCCGGGATCCCATGAATTAGGACGGGATCCCGGTAGCTCTTGCGGGAATTTTAGACATAGGTAAAAAGGTATCTCTCTTATCTGTCTTTAGTGCCGAAGTTATTCGCGTTTTCGGGGGAGGGTTCCGAGAGGTTCCGCGATATGTTCAGCAGGTCCTATGCCTTGCGTTGTTGTGCGCTTTAGAAACTAAATTACTAAGAAGTTTTTGGTACATAACTCTGTACGGATTTGAGTATACGTTTTGAAATGCCCAAACTCGTGCGAGGCTAAGCACTAAATTGTTAACATTCTGTACCTGGTATGACAGCGCACAAAATCGTGCGTTTCACTTATATGCTCAATTCTGTATAAAGCTTTGCATCAAAATACTTTGAAGTAATTTAGTATGTTGAAGTCCAAAGATGTTGAACCAGCTCCCTTGTTTGCCTGTGTTGTGTGAACTTTTTCTTGTATGTACCTGTGTTTGTTTGCAGCGACATGGAGCCTGTACTGCCTGAGCACGCATCGCATGTTGCGGCTTCAGAGCAGACTGTAGGTTTATTCAGAGCTTTCAGGTCAAACCAACTTAATTCGTTACATCTCCCTTTTCTGACGTCAATCAGAAATTTTTCAGGGTGATCGTACAGGTAAATTGAGAGCTCCGCTGTGTATGTATTTGAAAAAAAGACAGTTGATGTGACATTTTCAGAATTAACGCCCGGTTCTTACTTGATGTTTTTCTGAACGCCTCGCCGCAACTTTCTTTCGACGCACCGCTGCAACGTAGCTTCTCTCACCGGCAGGTACATAGTTAATATTTTTGTACAAATTCTGAGCGATAGATGATAGTTTCTTGGTGTAGGTGCTCTTTCAGTTCAAATGTGTACGTGACTGTACAAAAATAGGGATGTATGTGCATTTTTTCGTTCGGACATTGTTCAAAAAGTTCATCTACACAAAAAACTGTGATGTCTCGTAAAGAATTGTACGAAACATAGTGTGTTTCGAATGTGCCTCGCCTTAGATCGAATTTCAGCATCCAACTTGTCATCCAGGAGCCCAAATGGGTTTCCAACACATTAGGGTTTCACCGGAATCATCCCATTTTTGGATTTGGACCAGAGGCCAAGCGGACATAGCCGCACGGCAGGTGGAGGGTTCTGTAGCGAACCCTGCTGGTCTGGTTGAATATAGGCATCCCTCTTGTCATCGATGGGCTCATGTGTGTTTCCAGCGCACACGAGCTATTTTGTGGTTGGGGTTTTGGTCTCATCGTCACATTTTCGCTGTTCGATCACAGGCCAGGCGCACATTTCCGGGGTGGGTGGATGGTTCTGTAGCGAACCCAGCTCGTCCGGGTGCGGCCTGGTGTACACTTTGATTTTTCGGTGGCGTTTCTCCACTGCGACGGGGCTGGGAATGCGAGGTAGAAACCGGACGGTTTGTTCCAATGGCCCCGTTTCTTTCTCGCACTCTCGGCAGCAGTCTTCGCGTATCCAGGAAAGCGACGACTAGGGCCTTAGGTACTCCATTGACGACATGAAAATGTTCTTGACACAATTAAGAACAGTGGTTCGTTACAATGTGATATGCCCAAGTTTTTCTCTTTTGTGGATACTCCTTCGCAGTCGGATTATCCTTTGCAACGCTACTTCTCACATCTCAGTCCCCTGAACTCAAGTTGCAAACATCGCTTGCAAAGAGCGGTTCGATTCAATGAGTTTTTAAGGACCGAATAAGTTTCATTTAATCAATTTACGTGCTCTCATTCTGGCTGAGGGCTTTTAGATTGCTTAAATGATATTTACCGTGCATTCTTATGCACTTACAATGCACGCGTTCTTGCTCTGGGTCAGATCGTTTCGATGGAATTTACTTCCTGTTACCCTGAACAAGAACGTGTGCATTGTAGCAAGAAGACCGCTCAGACCAAGCATTCACTCGGGTATGAGAGGAATGTTGGGTTTCATCACTCTCAACGTAATCCGTGTAGCACGACAAAATGTCGGTAATTTCAAGGTGAATCGACTCTTGTAGGTTTCTTGTTGGTTCACATTTAAATGAACGAGACACATGTTTCGAACAAATAGTGGTGGTTGTGGCTGGCTGACGTATGCTGGGTATTGGTCACGAACCCAAAGTCAACCTTTCGTGAGATGCTCGAATAAGCAGTTCGTTTGCCTTGTTGAATAAACTCCTTAGTGTCTCTCCTTTTGCACTGACTGAGCACGCGTCGCATGTGGCGGCCTCAGTGCAGACGAGGTGTTTGACGGAGTTTTCAGGTCAAACCAACGCAATATTCTGACTCAACCGTTCACTGTTATTCAACGACAACATGAGTTCGTCTGAATATGATGTCACATTCGTTTCAATGTTGATCCACGTTTAAAAGGATAAGACGTCCTAATGAAACGGTCGTGTCACGTTGCAACGAATGTGACGCCGTATTCAATCGAACGTGACTACATTCGCGTTCCAACTGAATACGACGTCGTTGAATAACAGCAATACGATTTTGTCGATCAATCGAAAATTTGGCAGGGTCACCGCGCTCTTATATTTAGAGCTCCAGCTTGGATATAAGAACATTTGCGGCGAGACAGGCAGAAAAAAAATTTAAAAAAAGCGTGATACCTGCATCAGGTTTTTTTTTTTTGAACGCCTCGCTGCAGCTGACTCTTCCGACACATTGCTGCGACGGAGCCTCTCTCAACGACAGATACTACACTCCCGACAAAAATTAGCGGAGCACTTTTTGTCCCTGAGATATTTTCTAAGTCTTTTGAGCTAGGAAGCTGAAACTTGGTACACGCGTGCCCCCATTACTCTTCTCGAGGCCTGCGAAGCGCGCGGGCCGTGCGCCCACCCTTACGGACGGCACCCTCCCCTAAGTGCGCAAGGGTGTAAAAAACGATGAAAACGCGGCGTAAAAACCACTTCAAATTTTTCGGAAAGTCAAAATTTTTGGTTGACCGACTCAAATGAGTCTCCCCTTTGTAACGGTGCAGGCAAAATTCAATTTGGACCAACCCACCCCCTCCTGCAGCCACCCCCACCCCTTCGAGGGGGTGGATTTTGAACACATCCGAATTTTGCGCCAAATGGCTTGGGGGCGTCACCCGTACCAGGCAAACATGTTTTTTCGCGGTTCCGACCACCCCCGGCGGAACCAACCCCCGCTGAGCCCCACCCCCTTTCGAACGACGGCTGACCGGGGCCCTTCGGTTTGTGAAAAATGCGAAAAAACTTTAGGGGGCATTCCTACAGCGCCCAAGAAGACGCCTCAACCGAGAAATCGAACGCCGGACCATTGCAACCCCTGCGGTAAAGGTGTTCACCCCCCAGCGCCCCTGCACGCCCCTGGAGGGGTTGGAAGCCCTCCGATGAGTGGTCTGGGTGAAAAAGACACGGCGGAAACGATCCTGAAGTTTTCAAGATGATCCAACAAACCGTTCGCCTTCCAGAGCGAAAAAAGCGCCATTTCCAGTGAAACCACCCCCTGACTTCCGCCCCTTCCAACAACTTACTGAGTTAGGGTAGCAGCCCCTACCAACGTCGCCTCGCTCGGCCCAGGCATCATTTCGAAGGCCAGCAAGTTTCAGACCGATGCGACAACGAAAGCGACCGTGGGAGCGACGCAATGAAGTCCCTGCACTCGGGCGGCGCGTGGCGCGGCCAGTTTAGTGGCACCATGCGCCGGTGATGTAGGCAGCGGAGCGATCCGGAAGCCCGATGGCCTGCCTACATCACCGGCGCAAGGTGCCACTAAACTGGCCGCGCCGCACGCCGCCCGAGTGCAGGGCCTTCATTGCGTCGCTCCCACGGTCGCGTTCGTTGTCGCATCGGTCTGAAACTTGCTGGCCTTCGAAATGATGCCTGGGCCGAGCGAGGCGACGTTGGTAGGGGCTGCTACCCTAACTCAGTAAGTCGCTGGAAGGGGCGGAAGTCAGGGGGTGGTTTCACTGGAAATGGCGCTTTTTTCGCTCTGGAAGGCGAACGGTTTGTTGGATCATCTTGAAAACTTCAGGATCGTTTCCGCCGTGTCTTTTGCACCCAGACCACTCATCGGAGGGCTTCCAACCCCTCCAGGGGCGTGCAGGGGCGCTGGGGGGTGAACACCCTTACCGCAGGGGTTGCAATGGTCCGGCGTTCGATTTCTCGGTTGAGGCGTCTTCTTGGACACTGTAGGAATGCCCCCTAAAGTTTTTTCGCATTTTTCACAAACCGAAGGGCCCCGGTCAGCCGTCGTTCGAAAGGGGGTGGGGTTCAGCGGGGGGTGGTTCCGCCGGGGGTGGTCGGAACCGCGAAAAAACATGTTTGCCTGGTACGGGGGACGCCCCCAAGCCATTTGGCGCAAAATTCGGATGTGTTCAAAATCCACCCCCTCGAAGGGGTGGGGGTGGCTGCAGGAGGGGGTGGGTTGGTCCAAATTGAATTCCGCTTGCACCGTTTCAAAGGGGAGACTCATTTGAGTCGGTCCACCAAAAACTTTGACTTTCCGAAAAATTTGAAGTGGTTTTTACGCCGCGTTTTCATCGTTTTTTACACCCTTGCGCACTTAGGGGAGGGTGCCGTCCGTAAGGGTGGGCGCACGGCCTGCGCGCTTCGCAGGCCTCAAGAAGAGTAATGGGGGCACGCGTGTACCAAGTTTCAGCTTCCTAGCTCAAAAGACTTAGAAAATATCGCAGGGATAAAAAGTGCTCCGCTAATTTTTGTCGGGAGTGTAATATACTTCGCCTGTATCCGAATTTCAGCTTCCTACTTTCTATATGTCTTAGGACAGTGCGGGGAAGACCTGCACAAGGAAAGAACTGAACACCCCACATTTTTCCTCAAATACCGTATGCACAGGCTGAGCAACCATCAAACGTTGTTCTGTGGCATCAGCATTTCATTACATAATAGTAGTTGTAAATCCTGTGCATACGACATTTTAAGTGAAATATGGGTCGTTCAGTTCTTCTCGTTCAGTTTTTCCCCGCACTGACACTAGAATGAAACTTCAGCTACGTTACGGTGAATTCGGCGGAAAGATAGAATAAAGCAAAATTTTCTTCATAATACGATTTTTTGGGGGTTTTTCATAGGTTCAAAGTAAAACCATCGTAATTGGAAGGAAAACTGCCTTCGTCTTGTGCTTGTGCAATTTCCTCGAGAGTGTCCTCGCCGTCACTGTCGCTCCCTTTGCAAACGATGCCTTGACATCATTGTTATTCTTGCTTCTTTCTTGAAGGCCAGCGAAAGGATCGGTTCCCTTTGGCGTAGGGAAAGCTCCTTCTTTTATTTTCTGCCTCGACACTCACTTTATAATAAGCGGCCTTGATTAAGCTACACTTTAGCAAGTAGTACTTATACTCTTGTTCATGGAGCATGGCTTCAAACATTATGTCCAGCTCCCACTGCTGGTGTTGTACCCACTTCAGCTCTAGCTCCAACAGCCAGACGGCGCGGCGGGCCAGTTCCTCGGCAGGGTCAGCCGCACCCATCAGCTCCGCGACGTCCATGACGGCGCGCGAGTCGATGGCTCGGTGTTCCGGCAGCGGGATCATGGCGTTGACGGTCACGCTCTCTCTCTCTCTCTCTCTCTCTCTCTCTCTCTCTCTCTCTCTCTCTCTCTCTCTCTCTCTCTCTATCTCTCTCTCTTTCTCTCTCTTTCTTTCTCTCTTTCTCACACACACATACGCACAGACCCACCGGTCCTCCTCCGCGCCCCCCCCCCCCACTGAGGGTAAAAAAAAAACATAGTACGTCGTCCAATTCTTGCGGCGGCATCGACGCCAACGCGTCGGCGGCCGCGAAAAGGGCGTCCAAGTGCTCGAAAGCCGTGAAGCTCGAAAAGCTGTCCTCCTCGAACGCCATGTACATCGTTTTTGACGAAACTGTGTTGCCCACAAGTTAAGTTGTGTGTGTGTGTGTGTGTGTGTGCGTGTGTGTGTGTTTTCTCTCTGTCGCGGTGGTCGCCGAATGCGGTTCATTATGACAGGGTCAATAACGACAAGAAAAATGTATAAAAATATAATGATTATTTTATTTTTAAGTAGTTTTGCGTAGTTTTAAGTAGTATCGGAAAAGAAAAAAAAAATGACATCAGACTTAATAAAACGATTAAAAAAAATACACTTTGAGTCAACACAGACCAGAACTAGAGACGGCTTTTCAGAAAGACATGATGCCCGGACAAGAACTATGAGAGACTTGAACGCGCTATGAATCAGTCTTTTCAATTGAGATCAGAGATTATGGCTGCAACTAAAAATATCGCAAGGATAATGACAACACACGGCTATATACATTCACGTTAGGAATGACTCGAGGTCACTAAAATGAAAACATGTAGAAAATCAGCACGGTGGCGTGGGCCGCCACTGCCGTTGCCGCGGGCGCGCGGCAGCCGGCCGCCCGGCTCGGCGCGCGATAGCGCACGACCCTCCGCGACCCGCCCAGAAGTGACGCGCCGAACTGTCGCGTTCACAAGACACATCCAGCGGGCACGGTGACCTCAGCCCGCCCCTGCAACGCGAACTTTTCGGCCCCGCGGCCCGGGCACCGCAGCACTCCCACCACCGCCGGATGTTGGACGACGATCCAACGGTGTTGGTGGGGCAGAATCACGTTGGTGCTGTTCGTGGGTGTGACGGTGCAATGGCCCGCGGTGTCGCGGCCCAGCAACAGGGCCACGGCGCAACACTGACCGCGGTTCGCGCACGGCTCGTCCGGGAAGACGGTGGTGTTGTCCCGGACGTCCAGCCGCATGGCGCGCACAGTGGCGCGAAACGCCGAAAAATGCGACATGGAATTTTTTTCCGATTTTTTTTCTTTTTTCACCGTAGGTGGTCATAATATGATGTATTTAAGATAAAAAAAATGGTTTCCCCATAATGGACGGGGATAGAATGCTAAAAATCGCCGAAAAAAGAAAATTTTGTCCCAAAACACCCCAAAATCTGCCATTTTTTACACGTTTTTTGCCCATAACTTCGGCAATTTTCGGATTCAGCAACTTTTCTCGACGGATTCTGAAAGCTAAGGACAAGGCCTACAACTTTTGTTATGGTCGCAACGCTGTAGCGAGGTCGGCCATTCGAGTTTTTTGGCCTCAAAGTTTTTTTCCTTTTTCAGATTTCATTGAAAAATCGTTTCATTTTGACATTTCTTGTCAGTTTTGCGTTCCTGAGTGCTTAGTGCTGCGTGGACATAACGAACGGAAACACTCTGTTTTTTTTTTCGTTCATCTCTCTGTTGTCTGAACGCCGAATGCCATATCGGGACAGTAACGTGCACCTCTTGGGTTCTCGAGGACGTCAACGAGCACCTTACAGGGTGCCCGATGACGATGCGAGCATAATAGACCTACGTTCCGACCATTCGTTGAAAAGGTCTCTTCAAGATCTACTCGAATCAGGAATAAAAAAAAATTCTTCGTCGACCCCCATTTTTCAAGATTCAGTTAACTAATCAGGATTTTGAAAAAAGGGGGTCGACGAAGAATTTTTTTTTTATTCCTGATTCGAGTAGATCTTGAAGAGACCTTTTCAACGAATGGTCGGAACGTAGGTCTATTATGCTCGCATCGTCATCGGGCACCCTGTAAGGTGCTCGTTGACGTCCTCGAGAACCCAAGAGGTGCACGTTACTGTCCCGATATGGCATTCGGCGTTCAGACAACAGAGAGATGAACGAAAAAAAACAGAGTGTTTCCGTTCGTTATGTCCACGCAGCACTAAGCACTCAGGAACGCAAAACTGACAAGAAATGTCAAAATGAAACGATTTTTCAATGAAATCTGAAAAAGGAAAAAAACTTTGAGGCCAAAAAACTCGAATGGCCGACCTCGCTACAGCGTTGCGACCATAACAAAAGTTGTAGGCCTTGTCCTTAGCTTTCAGAATCCGTCGAGAAAAGTTGCTGAATCCGAAAATTGCCGAAGTTATGGGCAAAAAACGTGTAAAAAATGGCAGATTTTGGGGTGTTTTGGGACAAAATTTTCTTTTTTCGGCGATTTTTAGCATTCTATCCCCGTCCATTATGGGGAAACCATTTTTTTATCTTAAATACATCATATTATGACCACCTACGGTGAAAAAAGAAAAAAAATCGGAAAAAAATTCCATGTCGCATTTTTCGGCGTTTCGCGCCACTGTGGCGCGGCCGGCGACACTCACGCTGGGCACAGCGGTCACGACGAAGGCCTCCCGCAACGCGTAGGTCCGACGGGGCACCTCGTTGGCGACGGCTGCGGCAGTGACGGTCAGAATGTGGTCATGCGTGGCGCCACACTCCTAAGGGTGTGCGCGGCGCCCCGCGTTCTCCGCCGCAGCCGTCGCGTTGGCGTCGGCGGCCCTGATCAAGGAGCAGGTCAGGAAGAAGAACTCGTACTCGAGCCCCTCGGCGATGTTGGCGGCCAGCCCGTCGAGCTCAGCGAGCTGCTTCTCGATGCAGTTGGTCTGTAGTCGCATGAGCCAGACGGCTCGGCGGGCCATCTCCTCGGCCAGGGCGGGCGGGACGTTGTCCAAGGCGTCCTGCGCGAGACCTGCGTTTCGCGCATCGACGCCCAGGTTCTCCGGCTATGCGATGGTCGTCGTCGTTGCGTTGCCGACGGTGGGCCGTCCGCGCAGCAGTAGGGTGGCCCGGTCGTGGAGTTGGGTGTGGGTGTGGGTGCCTTGCGCGCTGTCGCAGACAGAACCGCTGGGCAGCATCACGCAGGTGCGCTCCAGGATGCGGTCCGCGACGGCGAGCACCTGGTGCAGCTCGCGCGCCCCTTCCGTCCGCGGCATCGTGAAGCGGAGCCAGGTGGGCTGGTCCACGACGGCTTGCAGGCCCAACTCGTCAAAGATGAGCCCCGTCCCATTTGACCCGTCGAGGAGCGGTGACAGGACCAATCCGGCTAGAAGACAAAGGAGAAAACAAAAGGTCAGACAGAGCGATATACCGCGCGCCCTCGCGGCCAACCCTTGCCTGCTCCCACGCGCGCAGGTGGCCGCGAGGGCGCAAACACGCAGAGACACACACGCACACGCACGGGTTTGCTTTTGGGTGGCGGCGGGGGCGGAGCCCGCGATGAAGGGGGCGTCAGGAACACGGAGGAGGGGGGCGTGGCCGGTTCGGGAGCAACGCGGGCTCGCACGCGGGTCTCTGGCAGAGACGGATGGGCAGGGTGGACATGAGCCCCATCCCGTTTGAGCCCCGATGACCTGAGCCCCGGCTAGAGCCCCGGTCGAGCCCGACTCGAGCCCCAGCTTGAGCCCGGACTGAGCCTCGACAGGGGCTCCATCACCCCGGAGGTGATGGTGGTGGGAGCAGAGGTGGTGCTTCTGTGCGGCGGGTTGCCGGGCGAAGTGGCGCCGGGCGGGTTGGGTGCCTCACCCAAGGATCCTGGAGTACCAAAGATACGCATTTTGACATTTGGGGACTTTGACAAACAGAAATCATATTTATCAAAAATAGGGAGGTGACATACCTCATTGAGGACCCGCCGGACCTTTGTGGACAGGTCCAGGGGCTCCACCTGGAGCTCCCGCTTGGCAGCAAAGCGCGGCGAGCGCCGCGGAGTCGCCACCTGAAACACAGCATATTTCTTCTATGAAGAATCTGGACTTCAAAACAAGGACGCGCAACAGGAAAGGAAAACACACCTTGGCGGCGATCCACGGCGAACGCCGCGGACTGATGGTAGCCTCTATAAGGCGCCGCGGCGCCAGCCCACCACGAGCCACCCGGCCCTTCGGCGTCAGCTGAACCGGCCGCTGAAAAATTAAAGGAACAAATCAGAGGCAGTAAAGTGGAATCGGGACCTCATAAAAAAGGGACGACTGGCTAATGCCCAACTGAGTGAGCGGCACCCGGCCCACAGTGGGTGAGAAGACCGTTGAGGCGGCCAAAATTCCATTTAGCGACTCTGGAGCTCAAAACGCGTCTACAATTTTGGCCGCCTCAACGGTCTTCTGACCCACTGTGCGGCCCGTTGCACAGCTGACTAGGCAAGGGGGCCCCAGCTTCCCTCTCGGTCAAGGCCGGGGCGCGCGCTCTCTCTCGCACTCACACGCGCTCTCTCGCACACACGCACACACACTCGTGCACACACGCTCTCCCTCACACTTACCCACACGCGCTCACTCTCGCACACACTCGTGCACACACGCACTCTCTCACACACACCCACACACACGCGCGCTCTCTCTCGCACACTCACGCGCGCACACACACACACACACACACACACACGTGCGGGTACCCAGCGCGGGGAGAAGGACAGGAAACACTCAACACGTGCACACAGATCGGGAAAACTGCATCTGCACCCGAACGCACTTGCACGCAAGACGGCACACCAATCCACAGTTGCACACGGTTCACTGAGTCACTGCACTCAAACTGAAAATCCCGGGACAGCGCACTGGACGGACACAACGCGGGGCGCACACAGCAGTGGCATGAAGGACAAACACGGAATACACACGCACACGCGCTCAAACGGAACACTAGTGCGAAAACACAGCACTGCACCGACCGAAATTCCCGCAGGGTAGAACAGTGCCGAAAAAACTCACGGTGGGTGGCGTGCGTGGTGAGAATGGCGGCGGCGCCGCCGTCTTCGGCGAATGCGGTGAATACGGCACTGTGCGCGCCGCATCCCCTCCCGGGTGCGAGGGAGGTGAGTTGCACCTGCGCGGTGACGAGGTGCTGCTGGACGTCGGCGTCGAGCTGCTCGCCGATGAGCTGCTGCTGGACGTCGACGTCGAGCTGCTGGCCGATGAGCTGCTGCCGGACGTCGACGTCGAGCTGCTCGCTGATGAGCTGCTGCTGGACATCGTCGAGCTGCTCGACGGCGAACGGCTGGCCGGCGAGGGAGACTGGCGGGACCTCTTACACATCGTGCATGAACAGGAGGTCATGGCAGACTGACGTCCAAACCCTGGTCACCAGGACCCGAGGGCTACCCGTCGAAGGGCTCCCCGACGAGGGCCCCCGGGAAAACAACGGCACCAGTTGCACGTGTTCGTCGTTGCGGGCGCGACAATAAAACTAATAGCGCCCGCGTCGAAGCCTTATTGGATTTTCTACAAAAAGCGGGCCTCATTCACGCCTCAGCCGCGGGACCGCGCGCACGCAGAACCAAAACAAACTCCGTCTTTTATTTCGGTCCAATATCATCGTAAAAAAAATGTCCGCACTAAACGGAACCGAGGACGCGGAAGGAAACTCCGCGCAAAGCCCTGATAGAACTTGGATGTGGTTGGAGATCGGTTTTCACATCCAAAGTCGTCCATTTTCTTCCATAGACATCCAAATTCATCCATTTTCCTCCATTTTCATCCACTGACATCTAGTCACGTCCATACATATCCACGGACTTCCGAGTGACATCCACTCACTTCCAACGACATCCGCCAACCTCCCAGCCACATCCTTTCTCGTCCATGGACATCCACTAGCTTCCTTACCACATCCACACACGTCCAAAGACATCCACTGACTTCCGACTGACATCCACTCACGTCCATCCACATTAGGGTGGTCAGAAAAAAATGGATTCCTAAATTTCGTTTGGAATTCGGTGAAGGTACGTCTAAAACGGCCTCGGGCCAAATTTGAACGAATACGGACAACATTTACCCGGTGCGCACAGCGAAAAACTAAACGAGCCTCTGACGGGGTTGGCGCGGCTCCGCCATCTTTGCGCGGGCACTGTGACGTCACTACCGGTGGCTGAGCCGCACCATCCCGCAGGGGCCTTTCTTAGGGTCCCTACTAGCGATCACCAGCGATGGAATCGCGCCTCCGCCGCATGCAATCAGTACACTGTTGTATTTAGTCGAAATTTCGGTTGTTTTAGGGGATGGGTTGTTCGGGGGAGGGATGGCGGAACGGCTATGCGGATATTCAAGCTTGACCCAGTGCCTAACGGATCCGCTACCCCAATCCCTAAGCGGCTACGCACACGCCGCGCCGCGGGCGCGAAAAGGCGCGGCCCGGACTTGCTGGCGTTTGAACTGGCACCCGACAGCGCGCCAAAGCCAGCGCGGCGGCGCGCTGTTGCCGCGCCGCCGCGTGCGTTATTCGTATTGCAGCACCTATCATTGCCTTGGAGATTTCGCTCGATTTTAGGTTACAACTTACTACACACAAGCTAAGCCCCCGTGCACGGCAACCTGTCCCACAAACGCTGGCTAGGCGCTACACTGGCACAGCGCGGCGGCGCGGCAACAGCGCGCCGCCGCGCTGGCTTTGGCGCGCTGTCGGGTGCCAGTTCAAACGCCAGCAAGTCCGGGCCGCGCCTTTTCGCGCCCGCGGCGCGGCGTGTGCGTAGCCGCTTAGGGATTGGGGTAGCGGATCCGTTAGACACTGGGTCAAGCTTGAATATCCGCATAGCCGTTCCGCCATCCCTCCCCCGAACAACCCATCTCCTAAAACAACCGAAATTTCGACTAAATACAACAGTGTACTGATTGCATGCGGCGGAGGCGCGATTCCATCGCTGGTGATCGCTAGTAGGGACCCTAAGAAAGGCCCCTGCGGGATGGTGCGGCTCAGCCACCGGTAGTGACGTCACAGTGCCCGCGCAAAGATGGCGGAGCCGCGCCAACCCCGTCAGAGGCTCGTTTAGTTTTTCGCTGTGCGCACCGGGTAAATGTTGTCCGTATTCGTTCAAATTTGGCCCGAGGCCGTTTTAGACGTACCTTCACCGAATTCCAAACGAAATTTAGGAATCCATTTTTTTCTGACCACCCTAATCCACATCCACACCTTCCCCGCCACATCCATACTCGTCCAAGAGAATCCACTGTCTACTCATCCACATCCACGCACGTCCAATGACATCCACCAACTTCCAAACGACTTCCACTTCCGTCCAACGACATCCACCTATTCCGCGGCCACATCCAATCTCATCCAACGACCTCCACTGCCTTCCCAGCCACATCCACAAACGTCTAATGATATCCACTGACTTCCGTGGGACATCCGCTCGTCTCCAACGACATCCATTTGAGTCAATGAGCTTTACTTCCAAACGACTTCCTTTTGCATCCACCGACATCCAGCCACGACCAAAAAACTGACATCCATTCCCGTCCACCATCATCCATTCATATCCAAACGACAAACATTCACATCCAAATGACATCCATTTTCATCCATTCACATCCAAATGACATCCATTTTCATCCATTCACATCCAAATGACATCCATTTTCATCCATTCACATCCAAATGACATCCATTTCCATCCATTCATTTCCATTCACATCCAAATGACATCCATTTTCATCCGTTCACATCCAAATGACATCCATTCACATCCATTTTCATACATTCATATCCAAATGACCTTCATTCCCATCCAAACGACCTCCATTCACATCCATTCTCATCCAAAAGACATCCATTCACGTCCAGTGTCATCCATTTACATCCAAATGACATCAATTTTCACCCATTCACAACCAAATGACATCCATTGACATCCATTCACATCCATTGTCATCCAAATGACATCCATTTTCATCCATTCACATCCAAATGACATCTTAATCATATCCATTCACATCCATTCACATCCAAATAACATCCATGTCACTTGGATGTCATTCGGATGTGAATGGATGTAAATGGATGTCATTTGGATGTGAATGGATGAGAATGGATGTGAATGGATGTCATTTGGATGTGAATGGATGTGAATGGATGTCATTTGGATGTGAATGGATATCATTTGGATAGGAATGGATGTGAGTGGATGAGCATGGATGTCATTTGGATGTGAAAAGATGTGAGTGGATGAGAATGGATGTCATTTAGATGTGAACGGATAAGAGTGGATGTGATTTGGATGTGAATGGATGTGATAGTGGATGTCATTTTGATTTGAATGGATGTGAGTGGATGAAAATGGATGTGAATGGATGAGAATGGAGGTCATTTGGATGTGAGTGGATGTCATTTGGATGTGAATGGATGTCATTTGGATGTGGAATGTATGTCATTTGGATGTGAATGTTTGTGAGTGGCTGAGAATGGCTGTCATTTGGATGTGAATGGATTAGAATGGATGTGAATGGATGTGACTGGAAAAGTATGGATGTCGTTTGGATGTGAGTGGATGGCGATGGAAGTGAATGGAAGTCACTTGGATTCGAATAGAAGTCAGTTGGATCTGAATGGATGTCGCTGGGATGTGCCTGGTTGTTGCTGGGATGCAAAGAGATGGCATTTGGATGCATATGGATGACGATGGATGTAAATGGATGACGGTCGTTGAGAATGTATGTCGGTGATGTGAGCGCCCGAACATTCATCGTGTGAGGATGAGGTTTATGGAGCCGCCGCCAGATGGCGTTTTGCTCAACGTGCCGTTGTTCGTTCTCGGTTACAGTGTTGGTTGATGTTTTAACTAGGCTGGAGGACAGTTTTGCGATCATTCATCATGCATGGTCCTTTCGGTTTTTGCGCCTGACGGTCGTTTAGGTTTAGAAACTTCCTCCACAGGATACCATTTAGATGTGAATCCATTCAATGGATGTCGATGGACGATGAGATTAGACGTCATATGGACGTTAGTGGGTGACAGTGTATGAGAATGGATGTCATTTGGATGTGAGTGGATGTTGGTGGATGAGAATGGATGTCATATGGACGATAACGGATGACGGTGGAGGAGAATGGATGTCAATTAGATGTCTTTGGATGAGAAAGGATGTCTTTTGGATGTTAATGGATGTAGGTGGAAGAGCTCGGATGTCGTTTGGATGTGAATGGATGACGATGGATGAGAATGGATGTCATATGGAGGTAAATGGATGATGTTGAATGAGAATGGATGTCATTTGGATGTGATTGGATGTCGATGGATGCGAATGGGTGTCATTTGGATGTGATTGGATGAGAGTGGATGTGAATGGATGTCATTTGGATGTGAATGGATGACGATGGATGTCATTTGGATGTGAATAGACGTCGATGGATGCCGATGGATGAGCATGGATGCAGGTGGATGCAAACGGATGACAGTGGAGGTCGTTACTGGATATGGATGTTGGTGGATCTGAATGGATGTGGCTGGGCTGTCAGGGAACGTCGTTGGATGTGAATGGATGACGTTTGGATGTCGCTTGGATGTCGGTGGATGTGGTTAGACCATTTTGGATGAGAGGAGCTGACATCCAGGGACTTCCAGAATGAAACATTCGGGATGTCCGTGGATGTCAGTGGAACATCCTGGATGTCCCTGGATGTCTAGAAAACGACATCCAAAGTCATCCATAAATTCCCACCAGGGAGCCCACCGAGTGACGAAATGATAGCCGTCTTCGGGCTCATCATGATGGGCGCTTTGATAATAGGCCTTTGTCAGCGCCCCTGGGAGGTTTTCCGATCAGACTCGGATGAAATCGAGCATGGACATAGTGCAGGGTCATACACCGCGGAGAATCAAACCGGAGACGGAGCGCCCGCGCTCTGTGTGACAGAGGGCGCACAAGAGCCAACCCGCCGCCTCGATGGCAGTGTGACGGAGAAAGCCGAAGGAGCAGGCGGAGAGAGTGAGACAGACGGAGCGGACGGACCAGGCCGGTTTGGTGGCAGTGCGACAGGGACAGACGATGGAGCAGGCGGAGAGAGTGAGACAGAGGGAACAGCACGGCCGAACCGCTCCAACAGTAGCGTGACGGAGACAGACGAAGGAGCAGGCGGAAGGAGTGCTAGCCAGCCCGGGCGTAGGCGCGAAGGGGACGGGGGAAGGAGCGTGCACGCCGGACGATGTGGAGGCGCGAGGGGGAAGGGGGGAAGGGGACTCGTGCACCGAGCCGAGCGGGCGGGTCGCCGGGCAAGCCTGCGAGCGAGCCGCCGAGCGCGGTAACTGATGCCCTCTGGAATAAGAGCAGGTGGAGCCAGTCAGACGCACCACTCAACACACAGCACTCACACAGGACACAACCATGGAGCCAATACACAACACGGCGCACGAGGCGACACTTCTACTAGGGGACACCAGCACGCCACCCATTCCTCACCTCGAGACAACAGCGGTGGAAGTGAACAACACCACTGACACTGGAGACATGCCCACGGGCCCCGATGACCCACAGGAAGCAACACTAGTGGAGCGGGACAGACCCGGGAGCGACACAGACTCCAGGCTTCGACGACAGTGACATTATTCTCTATCGATTAGAAGTTAACCCCATTCATCGCCATACCCCCGCAGGACTAGTCAGCGACTTGGAAATAGATCCAGTATTTGATTACGATGAGCCAGGCACCCAAAGACTTGATGGATCACCAGTGTTGGATCGCGAGACTTAAGCCCTCCTGAGTGAACTGAACATGCCAACGAGGTCCCTCGACCATGTTACGCAACACGCAGTACGACCCATTTGCGGTGCAGAACAATATTCTCCCACTCATAAGACCACTCTACCCTTTATATTCTACTCTGGAAAGCAGAGTGAAAACATTCGAATCATGGCCCAGTGACGCACATGTTGCACCCAAAGCATTGGCTGAAGATGGATTATATTATGTAGGACACTTCGACATGACTATGTGCTTCCACTGCGGTGTGTCATTATGCCGCTGGATGAATAGCGATGTGCCATCATACGAACACACCACATTTTCTCCTTACTGCCCTGGTCGGAATTTATGGATGACTTTGGATGTCGTTTTCTAGACATCCAGGGACATCCAGGATGTTCCACTGACATCCACGGATATCCCGAATGTTTCATTCTGGAAGTCCCTGGATGTCAGCTCCTCACATCCAAAATGGTCTAACCACATCCACCGACATCCAAGCGACATCCAAACGTCATCCATTCACATCCAACGACGTTCCCTGACAGCCCAGCCACATCCATTCAGATCCACCAACATCCATATCCAGTAACGACCTCCACTGTCATCCGTTTGCATCCACCTGCATCCATGCTCATCCATCGGCATCCATCGACGTCTATTCACATCCAAATGACATCCATCGTCATCCATTCACATCCAAATGACATCCATTCACATCCACTCTCATCCAATCACATCCAAATGACACCCATTCGCATCCATCGACATCCAATCACATCCAAATGACATCCATTCTCATTCAACATCATCCATTTACCTCCATATGACATCCATTCTCATCCATCGTCATCCATTCACATCCAAACGACATCCGAGCTCTTCCACCTACATCCATTAACATCCAAAAGACATCCTTTCTCATCCAAAGACATCTAATTGACATCCATTCTCCTCCACCGTCATCCATTATCGTCCATATGACATCCATTCTCATCCACCAACATCCACTCACATCCAAATGACATCCATACCCATACACTGTCACCCATTAACGTCCATATGACGTCTAATCTCATCGTCCATCGACATCCATTCACATCCAAATGGTATCTTGTGGAGGAAGTTTCTGAACCTAAACGACCGTCAGGCGCAAAGACCGAAAGGACCATGCATGATGAATGATCGCAAAACTGTCCTCCAGCCTAGTTAAAACATCAACCAACACTGTAACCGAGAACGAACAACGGCACGTTGAGCAAAACGCCATCTGGCAGCGGCTCCATAAACCTCATCCTCACACGATGAATGTTCGGGCGCTCACATCACCGACATACATTCTCAACGACCGTCATCCATTTACATCTATCGTCATCCATATGCATCCAAATGCCATCTCTTTGCATCCCAGCAACAACCAGGCACATCCCAGCGACATCCATTCAGATCCAACTGACTTCTATTCGAATCCAAGTGACTTCCATTCACTTCCATCGCCATCCACTCACATCCAAACGACATCCATACTTTTCCAGTCACATCCATTCACATCCATTCTAATCCATTCACATCCAAATGACAGCCATTCTCAGCCACTCACAAACATTCACATCCAAATGACATACATTCCACATCCAAATGACATCCATTCACATCCAAATGACATCCACTCACATCCAAATGACCTCCATTCTCATCCATTCACATCCATTTTCATCCACTCACATCCATTCAAATCAAAATGACATCCACTATCACATCCATTCACATCCATTTACATCCAAATGACATCCACTCACATCCATTCACATCCATTCACATCTAAATGACATCCATTCTCATGCACTCACATCTATTCACATCCAAATGACCTCCATTCTCATCCATTCACATCCATTTTCATCCACTCACATCCATTCAAATCAAAATGACATCCACTATCACATCCATTCACATCCATTTACATCCAAATGACATCCACTCACATCCAATCACATCCATTCACATCTAAATGACATCCATTCTCATCCACTCACATCTATTCACATCCAAATGACATCCATGCTCATCCACTCACATCCATTCACATCTATTCACATCCAAATGACATCCATTCACATCCATTCACATCCAAATGACATCTTTTCAGATCCATTCTCATCCATTCACATCCTAATGACATCCATTTACATCCATTCACATTCGAATGACATCCAAGTGACATGGATGTTATTTGGATGTGAATGGATGTGAATGGATATGATTTAGATGTCATATGGATGTGAATGGATGAAAATGGATGTCATTTGGATGTGAATGGATGACAATGGATGTGAATGGATGTCAATGGATGTAAATGGATGTCATTTGGTTGTGAATGGGTGAAAATTGATGTCATTTGGATGTAAATGGATGACACTGGACGTGAATGGATGTCTTTTGGATGTGAATGGATGGTAGGTCGTTTGGATGTGAATGGATGAAAATGGATGTCATTTGGATGTGAATGGAAATGAATGGATGGAAATGGATGTCATTTGGATGTGAATGGATGAAAATGGATGTCATTTGGATGTGAATGTTTGTCGTTTGGATATGAATGGATGATGGTGGACGGGAATGGATGTCAGTTTTTTGGTCGTGGCTGGATGTCGGTGGATGCAAAAGGAAGTCGTTTGGAAGTAAAGCTCATTGACTCAAATGGATGTCGTTGGAGACGAGCGGATGTCCCACGGAAGTCAGTGGATATCATTAGACGTTTGTGGATGTAGCTGGAAAGGCAGTGGAGGTCGTTGGATGAGATTGGATGTGGCCGCGGAATAGGTGGATGTCGTTGGACGTAAGTGGAAGTCGTTTGGAAGTTTGGTGGATGTCATTGGACGTGCGTGGATGTGGATGAGTAGACAGTGGATGTGGATGTTCTTGGACGAGTATGGATGTGGCGGGGAAGGTGTGGATGTGGATGGACGTGAGTGGATGTCAGTCGGAAGTCAGTGGATGTCTTTGGACGTGTGTGGATGTGGTAAGGAATCTAGTGGATGTCCATGGACGAGAAAGAATGTGGCTGGGAGGTTGGCGGATGTCGTTGGAAGTGAGTGGATGTCACTCGGAAGTCCGTGGATATGTATGGACGTGACTAGATGTCAGTGGATGAAAATGGAGGAAAATGGATGAATTTGGATGTCTATGGAAGAAAATGGACGACTTTGGATGTGAAATCCGATCTCCAACCACATCCACGTTCTACCAGGGTGTGGGTTACTTTTGCGCAACCGTGGCAGAAATTACGTTGATGAGGTTCAAAAGGTGTTGCACTCTGTAATGGAAGTTCCAGAACATTTTAGTCACATCCTAAAGAAGCACTTACCTGAGGAAACACAGACCGCACACACTAAATGTACGGATAACACTAAAGAAAAAGGTCAGTGCCATATCTGCTGTGAATATGAGGCAAACGTTGTTGTTCTTCCATGCGCACATCTTTACACCTGCACACATTGACACATTGTCTCCCCGCGCAAAAACGGTGTGGTGTTTTGTGTGGAGAGAAGAAGCTGATACGAGGCCATGGTATACCATACCCTGAGGTAGGCCAAGAAACGTCCTCGTGCCGACGCTAATGACGGTCGGTGGGCGTGGCTTTGGTGGGGGTCCCGGTTCGGTGCACGCGCGGGCCAACCGCCGCTACGCGGTCCACGAGCTCCTTGTACTCGCTGTCCTCGCACCAGATCTCATCGATGATCACGCGGTCCATAGCGTAACCCACCCTGAGCCACTCTTCTGTCGAGTGACCCGGGATTCGTGACTCGGTGAAATCCGGCGCGAGGCGCCAGAACAAGCCCTTGTGGACCTTCCGCAGTCGACGGATGAGGGCCGCGCGCGCCCATAACCCCCACTCTCCAGCGTGAATCTCGCTGTAGAATGGACGGCACGCCGAGAGCGCTGGGGTGGGCACAGTCGTATCCAAAAAGGATCGGATCGTGGTCAGGTGCGGGGGTGACCTGTGCAAGGGCCCCTTGAAGCAGGGCTGTCATCAATAAGAGTCGGAGCATGTTGCTGGAACACACAGAGGAAAACAGAAACATGTTCGGGAGGATCCGAACTGTGAGAAAACAAAGGAAGGAATAAACAATATGCGGAAGGGACAGGCTGTCGTGGCATAGTATACACCAGTTGTGGGATACGAAGTGTGGCGGGGCGCGGGGATGACGTGTTTAGACGGCCGTCTGACAGGGTGACGGGAGGCGGCTGGGGAGCGCGGGTGGCCTTGCATAGTTGTTGCAGCAGGGGCGGGTGGCCGCCAAGCGGAGCGCCAGGCAGCAGATGTTGGAACAGTCCGCTGTCTGGTGATTCTGCGAAGCAAGGTGGTGCCGGGTAGAGGGCGTTATAGGGGCGGATCGAACCGAGGGGTTAGCAGGAGGCGCCGTGCAGAAACGGCAGTGGCAGGGCTCGTGGGCGCGCCAATGGAGTGGGCGGAAGTTGTACCCGCGTGTGGGTGGGCGGCGGTGAGGCGCGGTGATAGGCGTGGGGCGCGGGGGGGACACAGGGCGGCGGTGTTCAGGAAGCGGCGGCGGTGCGCCATTGGATGAGGGGTGGGGGGCACGCAAAGCGGCGCTCACAGTGACTGCGCGGCCTTGAGGAGTGAGGCTGGGCCCTGGCGTTAGGCGGGTTGGGGCCCCGCGGGCGGGTGACAGTTGTGGAAGGTGCACCCTGGTGGGGCTGTCTGCGCGGTAGGTGCGCGGGATGGCTTCGCCCGGAAAGTGATAGACACAGAAAGTCATGTCCATGTGACGAAACACCCGGGTGAAGTAATCAATCTGCAGAGCGTATGGTATCTGATTGGGGGTCTGGTGATCCAAAATCAGTCCCAGGTTGCGGACTTTGGTGGACAGGATGTACTATCGCAGCATAAGCAAGGCGCCATAGAAATCCTGGAGCGATGGATGCTCGTATGGGGTGTGTGACGTAATCAGAGAGCAAATCCGACGGGTGGCGTGGCGCGTGACCACAAGGCCAGGAACCTCCTGGGCGACAGTGGAAACAGCGCGTCCGAGGTGGATGTGGCGGTAGAGCGGTGCGAGAGTGCTGCTAGTAGGCGCCGCCGTCAGAGAGCGGTTATACACCAGCGGTTGAGTGCTGATAGAGTCCAAGTAAGATTGTCGCAAGTAAGTAAAATGCATGGCGGCGAGTAAGTTACAAGCTGAGCCAATCTGCAAAAGAAGGCGAGTCATAATACGTCAGGCAAGGAGGGAGCGGGGGGGGGGGGCTAGGGGGGGGTTTGTTATTGTAAACAAGCAGTTTGTGGGAGGGGCGGGACAATGTGCGGCGCGCGGCGGGAGACAAAGCGGCGCATGTGGCTCACGTGGTATTTAACCAACTTGAGTCTATTGCGTACGCGGGCTCGGACAATGTACGTACTTGGGCCGGATCGGCGGACTACGCGGAACGGGCCCACGTAAGAATACTTGAATTTACGGCCATGTCCCTTGACAGCACGAAAGACTAAAACTTTGGCTCCAGCTGGGTAAACAACGTGCTTACGCTGCGAGTCGAAATAAAGTTTTTGTTTCGCTTGGTGGGCCTGAAGACGCCCTTGCGCTTGAGCACGGAGAGCAAAGTGGCGTGTGAGTTTTTCGGGTGGAGTTACGCGGTCGGGCAGCGCGAACAAAATATTCATGGGCGTGAGCGCGGAAAAGCCATACATAAGTTCAAATGCGGAGCAGTTGAGCGGAATTCGCTGGGATGTGTTCAAAGCGAAAGTAGCGCATGGGAGAATAGCGTCCCAATCACCGAGAGACTCTTCGCAGAACGTTTTAATTAAATTACCCAGCGTTTTAATGTTCGCTTCCGCGGCTCCTAAAGAATTGTGGAAATTAACTGGTGCAAAGTGCAACTTGGTGCCTAAGGATGCGATCAGTTCGCGGAAATCCCGCGCTGTGAAGCAGGAGCCAAGGTCGGCAAAAATGGTGTGACAAAACCCAAAAACACAAAAATAAGAGCGAAAGGCCGCGATGACTTCTTTGCTCGTAAGTGTGCGGAGGGGTTTTGTCCAGACGTAATGCGTAAATAAATCAACGATGACCAGAAAATACTTGTAACCGGATTTACTGGGCACTACGTGCTTGATATCACAAGCGATTTGATGCAGTGGAAAGCGCGGCCGAAGTGGCTTCAAGACACCCATTTTGAAGGGCTGTTAGCGTGTGCGTTGGCACGGGTCGCAAGAACGCGCGTGGTGTTTAATAGCTTTATGCATTTGGGGCCAGAAAACGGCATTTAAACGGGGTCGCATTTTGCGATGGCTAAAGTGGCCAGCCATTAGAGACTCATGGGCCTCATGGAGGAGCGCGGGGCGCAGGCAGGCCGGGATATAGGGCTTTTGGCCTACACGCGTGCGTAATTATGATACCATTTACAATTCGGTACTTAGAATGCACCTTGTCCGTGGCGGGTAGCTTGACAAGTTTGGTGCGTATTTCGCAGATTTCAGGATCCGCGGACTGCAGTTGGCGTAACTGCTCGAGTCCCAGGGGAAGCGCTTACGTGAGCGCAGGAGAGGAAGGGGAAAGGGCGGATGATTGGGGAGGGGAAGGGGGGGTAAGGGGAGAGGGAGGTAGGGGAGGAGCGGCGACGAAAGGTTGTTAGGGAGAGGGGAGGGGTGCGACAACAAGTCCGCGGGAGTCGCGACGTTGTCGTCGGTGACTTGTCGGGACAGAGGGGGAGAGGGTATGAGGGGTGGCCTATCTTTTGGCGTCACGGCCTGACGTGGTGGTGCGCCAGTGGGCGGCGCGGCGGGGGAAGCTCGAAAAGCTGTCCTCCTCGAACGCCATGTACATCGTTTTTGACGAAACTGTGTTGCCCACTGTGCACCACATTCTAAGTTAAGTTGTGTGTGTGTGTGTGTGTGTGTGTGTGTTCTCTCTGTCGCGGTGGTCGCCGAATGCGGTTCATTATGACAGGGTCAATAACGACAAGAAAAATGTATAAAAATATAATAAATTTTATTTTTAAGTAGTTTTGCGTAGTTTTAAGTAGAATCGGAAAAGCAAAAAAAAAAAATGAATAAAACTCTTTTAAAAGCCAAAAAGCAAACCTGTTTCTTTTAACATCAGACTTAATAAAACGATTTAAAAAAATACACTTTAAGTCAACACAGACCAGAACTAGAGACGGCTTTTCAGAAAGACATGATGCCCGGACAAGAACTATGAGAGACTTGAACGCGCTATGAATCAGTCTTTTCAATTGAGATCAGAGATTATGGCTACAACTAAAAATATCGCAAGGATAATGACAACACACGGCTATATACATTCACGTCAGGAATGACTCGAGGTACACTAAAATGAATACATGTAGAAAATCAGCACGGCGGCGTGGGCCGCCACCGCCGTTGCCGCGGGCGCGCGGCAGCCGGCCGCCCGGCTCGGCGCGCGATAGCGCACGACCCTCCGCGACCCGTCCAGAAGTGACGCGCCGAACTGTCGCGTTCACAAGACACATCCAGCGGGCACGGTGACCTCAGCCCGCCCCTGCAACGCGAACTTTTCGGCCCCGCGGCCCGGGCACCGCAGCACTCCCACCACCGCCGGATGTTGGACGACGATCCAACGGCGTTGGTGGGGCAGAATCACGTTGGTGCTGTTCGTGGGTGTGACGGTGCAATGGCCCGCGGTGTCGCGGCCCAGCAACAGGGCCACGGCGCAACACTGACCGCGGTTCGCGCACGGCACGTCCGGGAAGACGGTGGTGTTGTCCCGGACGTCCAGCCGCATGACGCGGCCGGCGACACTCACGCTGGGCACGGCGGTCACGACGAAGGCCTCCCGCAACGCGTAGGTCCGATGGGGCACCTCGTTGGCGACGGCTGCGGCAGTGACGGTCAGGATGTGGTCATGCGTGGCGCCACACTCCTAAGGGTGTGCGCGGCGCCCCGCGTTCTCCGCCGCAGCCGTCGCGTTGGCGTCGGCGGCCCTGATCAAGGAGCAGGTCAGGAAGAAGAACTCGTACTCGAGCCCCTCGGCGATGTTGGCGGCCAGCCCGTCGAGCTCAGCGAGCTGCTTCTCGATGCAGTTGGTCTGTAGTCGCATGAGCCGGACGGCTCGGCGGGCCATCTCCTCGGCCAGGGCGGGCGGGACGTTGTCCAAGGCGTCCTGCGCGAGACCTGCGTCTCGCGCATCGACGCCCAGGTTCTCCCGCAGTGCGATGGTCGTCGTCGTTGCGTTGCCGACGGTGGGCCGTCCGCGCAGCAGTAGGGTGGCCCGGTCGTGGAGTTTGGTGTGGGTGTCTCGCGCGCTGTCGCAGACAGAACCGCTGGGCAGCATCACGCAGGTGCGCTCCAGGTTGCGGTCCGCGACGGCGAGCACCTGGTGCAGCTCGCGCGCCCCTTCCGTCCGCGGCATCGTGAAGCGGAGCCAGGTGGGCTGGTTGTCAAGGCATGGGTTTGGGCTTGCGTAGTGTGTGGCGCTGTGCGGCCTAAATAGGTCCGCCCTGGCGGATGTAAGGTCTGCCTAAAGAGGTCAGCCTTACTGACTGTGGCTAGGACCGCCTGACAAGGTCGGCCTGAGAGCCATAGGCTCCGCCTAAACAGGACAGGCCTTATGTGTGTGTAGTTTGTCTGTCGGGCAGGTCGGCCTAAGGAGGTCCGCCTAACGCCAGGGCAGGCTCGCCTGAGTAGGCTGGCCTAAGTAAAGGTCCGCCTCAGGAGGTCGGCCTCATAGGTATGACAGGCTGGCCTTAGCAGGCTTGCCTCACGCCCAGAGCAGGTCCGCCTCAGCAGGTCGGCCTAACGGCTGGTTCACCAGCTTCGTTCAGAACTTCAGTAGAGTCCACAAACCTCACATTTATGCACAAATTTTTTACAGTTCCAATGTCCGTCGACTCATCAATTATTACACTAAACTTTTTGGTTTTCAGCTTTTCTGTCAATGATTCAGTTTCCGTCCTACCTATCACAAATTTACAAATGTTTGTTGCCTTCGTCCGCTCTAGTTTCAAAGCCTGTGCGATCTTAGAGTCGGGGAAGGCAGCCTTGTCCCGAGAAACTAAAGCACTCACTGCATTGAAGGAAACGTTTTTTTCGGCCAAAAGGCCCACTGTTCTGATTTCTGCACACCTCACTTGGTCATCAAACTTCTGTTTCGCAGGGTCAGTGGTGAAATACAGCATTGATTTCTGGCTCTTCGCAGCAGTGGCGGCGGTTTGGTGCTCTGATGACTGTGAGTGCCTCGTGATGACTCCCCTCTCAGCTGTCAGTATCTTATTCTTGCCTTGAACAAGGCACACAGTGCACTGTGCCTTCGTGGGGTCCTTCGGTACCCGCGCCAACCACCCCTTGAAGGTGCTTTCCGTCAGCCACTTGTCCACAAAGTTCTGTTGTCGCCGGGGGGTTTTCATGCAACTATCACCGCGAATTTGTTTCTTATATTCTGGAGTTGACGGGCGGGGACAGGGGCGCTTTCCCGACATGATGATGCAGCCCCGCCCGAAAACAAGCACAATAAACCGCACAATGGGATGGCGAGACAGGTAGCACTGCACAGGTGGGACGGTGGTGGTGGTGGAGGAGGGGGAGCAGGGGGGGCAGTCAGGGTGCAGCACGGGGTGCCGAGTCCAGGTGAAGGCGAAGGTCGGCGTGGGCCGGCGGGCCCGGCTCAGGTAGACAGGTAGACTAGTCCAGAGGTGAGGGTCGGTGCCGGTCGGTCCTTCCCCGGCACGCGACACAAGACACGGTCACAAGGCACTCGCGTGGCGCAACAGGCGCAGGAACGCGCGGGAACGAGAGGTCAAGAACGGCACTGTACGCTCGCAGGACAAGATGCGCTAGGACTGACGCGCAGGGCAGGGCGCGGGCTCCGTGGGGGCTCCGGAGGCTCCGGGCCACGCAGCAACAGCTTTTCGCGTCATGCTGTTGACGAAAACAAACCCCCCTCACCAACCCCCAACCCCCGCATGCACCCTCAACCTCGGGCCAGGGCTCGACGTGTTTCAACTTGCAGCATCGTGCGTCTTCCGGAACGAATCATAAAACGGTACCATACTGTCTTGTGTCCGCCGGCCGCGCTGACTCTCACCCTGTCTCTCTCTCACCCGCGCTGAGCGACCCATGAGTGGGAGAGAGACACAGCGACGCCCCCTCGCCCCCTTGAATAGAGCTGGGCCAGGCAGGCCAGGCGAGGATGGGGAGCAGAGAGAGAGAGAGAGAGAGAGAGAGAGAGAGAGAGAGAGAGAGAGAGAGAGAGAGAGAGGAGGGTGGAGGGGTGGAGACGGTCAGGCGGTGCAGCGGAGAGGACGACTCGGCAGGTCCCTCACTCCACTTTTAAAGGCCGGGTGTCCCTCCCCCCCTCCATCATCATCATCATCAACGCTGATAGGCCTCTACAGACCTTTAGCGGTTCGAGTCAGCAGGACACTCCGACCTCGCGTTACCTGTCCGCCACCTCAGATGCGGTAGGGTTTAGCCTAGTCGGCGTGTCCCCTGCCCTACTGGGGAGTATGGGATCCACTTGCGCAGGGTACTGGTACCTCGCCCAAGCTTCACGCATCTCTTAGAAGATGTTGCCGAGGTGATGCGCTTCCAAGGAAACGAGCTGCAAAGGTAAAAGGCCTGCAAGAGGAGACGACAGTATGCGACTGCCAACCGGGGAGGGCGGGGGGGAGACCTACTAGCAACGAGGGCACTGTCTTGCGGAGGGCTAGCCGTCGTTCTGCGTCCTGCCACCTCGCTTGCCGATCCAGCTTGCGTTGCTTCGCCGCGGAGCGCCGCGCCTCGTTGCGGGTCGGTTGCTGTAGAATGGCGGCGGTGGTGGCGGCCCGGCCCAGGCGTCCCGGTCCAGCGCAGCGTCCTTCCAGTCGGCGATGTAGGGGGTCGCGATGTCAGCCACGACCGCCTTCCTGCGGCGCTCCTTGGGGCGTTCGCGCGGCCTGTTCCCCGGGCGCGGCGCTCGCTGGACTGCCCGGGTGGCCAGCGGTGCAGAGCTGCGTTCGACGTGTCCGGCGCACTGGACGCGGCGGAAGCGGTGGCTGTCGAAGGGTGTGGCCTCGGTGCCCCAGCACCCTAGGGCCCGCCGGGCCTCATGGCCACCATGACACGGCCAGCAGACTAGTAGGCGACGGCAAGCCGCGTAGATCAGGTGTTTTTACGACGCCCCGCTGTCGAGGTGACAGCCCGTAGCCAAAACCCAGGCGGACTCAAGTTACCGATGCGTGTTGCGAGCCGCCCCACGGGCGTTAATGGGGCGGGACCTAACCCAGAGCAGCGCAGCGCGCAGCCCCGCTCCCCGGGGAGGGCAAGAGAGCCCCAGACTCACCACTTGGCCGGGCTCTTCCGCGAACCAGCCGCGTGCTCGACGACGTTGCTGTGCCAAGGGGACCCTGTAGGGGGCATGTCAGCGCGGCCGGAGGCCGGCGGGGCGATAGCGTGCGACCCAGCATTATACTCGAGGAAGGAAGCAAGACGGCCAAGCCGGCGGGTAGAACAGAGAGGCGGCGACCGCGGCAGCGGCGCAGCATCCTGGGCCGCTAAGGGGTTGTGCTCGGTGACCATCGGTACGCTTAGGTGCGCCAGTGAGGCGCCGTGCACGGTGGGTGGAGACGCGCACCGGGGGTGGGGGGAAGTGTGGGCGCCCCCTGCCCCCACCCTCCCCCCGAGGCGGCGAGGCCTGCTGCCTGGCGCAGGTGGTCCAGTTCCACGAACCGGCACCATCCCACGTGCTGCGACTGGAGGGTTTAGCGACGACAACACTACGAGTGCAGAGAGTGGAGAGCACCACGGCCGGAATATGTGGTGGAGGGTCGCTGACAGATCTCGGAGGCCTGCGGGGAGTCGGCGAGGGGCAGCGCTGCGTCCGGCGCGGCGGCCCGCACGGCCGACCGGCCGGGGTGACCTGCACGCCGCGTTGACTCGTCGCTGCGCGATGCCTGCAACCGGGGAACCAGCGTCCGCGACCGTCACCCCCGATGTGCGTTGACCTCGGTGACTACGGCGGCGTAGACTCAAAGGCGCTGACAGGGTGAGGTTTGGAGGCTGTAAAATCACCGACCATAACGATACCTGTAAAGGGGGCGGGCGGCGATTAGGGAAACCGGCTGCAAAACAGAGGAGGGGGGAGGGGGGCCCCGCGCGGGGGAGGCCGCCTGGGAGCGACGCGGCCCACAGAGCTCCCGCCCCGCTCGGCGCACACCCTGTACCCGCACACACACGCGTCCCTGACCAGCGCCCATCCCACGCTCAGGAGCGGTCTGCCGTGGCCGGCCGCCCTGTCGCGGGATTTTCTGAGCCCCGAGCGCGCAGACGGGTTCCGGCCTACCCCGCCGCGGCTGCCGGAAGCCCACCGCGACGGCCATCCGTAGTAGGTCCGCCGCCCGGGCGCCAGGTGGGTGACGGTCAGGACGACGCACGAACCGTACGTAGCCGTGACCTAGCGCAGGGGCCGGAGCCACACCGTCCTCGCCTGCCGCTTGCATGACGTGGATGGGTGGGCCAGCGCCGCCGTGCCGGACAGTAGGGCTGCGCAGATTGCACCAGAGCTGGACGCTAGAAGAAGGAGGGGGGAGGGGCACTGCCCGCTGGCCGGTCCACCCGCTTTTCCCTCCGTAGAGGTCCGCACGGGGGGCCAGCATCGCGGCCCCGTGGCCAAGCACACGGGCGGGAGGCACGCCGTCCTCGCCTGCCGCTTGCATGACGGGGATGGGTGGGCCAGCTCCGTCGTGCCGGTCAGTAGGGCCGTGCGGGCAGCCCTAGACAATACCACTGAGAAGGGGGGGGGGGAGGGCGCCGTCCGTTGGCCGGCCCGCCCGAGTCTCCCTCCGTGGAGGTCCGCACGGTGGGCCAGCCTCGCAGCCCCGTGGCCAAGCACACGGGCCGGAGGCACGCCGTCCTCGCCTGCCGCTTGCATGACGAGGATGAGTGAGCCGGCTCCGCCGTGCCGGTCAGCAGCGCCGAACGCGGATCAGCAAACGGACAGGGAAAAGTGGCCCCGTGGCCCCAAACCTCCCGGCGGGTCCGGGGCTAGGCCCCCCCACGCCGTCCGCGCCGGCTGCTCCCACGTCGTCCATCCGGGATGTATCCAGTGGCGCCGAGCACTTCACTACACACACGGGTAGTACACACAGGTGGTACGGGGCCTGGTCCGAGCATCGGGCCACGGCCGGACGCGACTCCCGGCACGGCGCGGCCTCGGCCAGCCCTGGATGGGCTGGCGGGGGCCCGACGACGCGAAACCTCTAGCTGCGCGGCTGCCTGCGCCGGGCCGCAGGGCAGGCACAGCCGGGTAGGTCGGGGGGCTGCAGCTAACGAGACGAAACGCGCAGATGCCTGGCCCGGGCCCTCGAGTCGCACCAGGCGAGGAAACGGCCTAGGGGGCGGGACGACACGTGTGCTCTCCTCCAGTGCCCCAGGCGAACTCCCCCTCAACATCTTGGTACTGCCTTTATTTTGCTGCCCAGCTGCTCAACAAGTTACTACAGGGATGCACCCTAAACAACTAATTATGCCCAAGATTTAGTTCAATACCATCAAGTGTGGACACTGAGTCCTCGTTCAGCTCTCTCCAGAATGGTTTATCTTGGATTTGGTGTTCAGTTCAAGATGAATTGTGGCGAAGAGGTCTATTTGTGTCTGTTTGCCAAATGGGAATGGTTTCATTTATGTCAATTTTGATTATTTTATTTTGTGTGAGAGGGGGATTTTTTTTTATAAGTTCTGCATACTAGTATGTGAGTCTTAGTTTTGTGCAACTGAAGTAAATGAACATTCTGAAGTTAAATTATTCAAAGAAGTCATTTGGAGTTTTAAAGTAATGGAGTACTCAATTACTGTATAGAAAATAAACTATTATTATTGTAGTAATTCTGTCAATCTTTTCAGTACATGATGCCCTTTGCATTACTAGAGACTAGATTAACAAATGCATCTAGAGTGAGCTATTTAACATCATGAGTGAAACCGTAATCAAATGTAAATCTGAATAATAGTATTGTATTAATAAGTTCATAAAAACAACTGTTTTCTTTCAAATACACAAGGTGTTATGCAGCATATGAGACCAGAGCTTAACAAATTAATCTGGAGTGGGTCCTTATTTTAAACGCCATGTGTTTGAAACCAGTTAAAAAATTAGTTACTAATAGCAGTATTTGATTAGAAAATTCATAAAGTTAACAACTTCTTTCCTTAATTAAGCTTATGCAACAAAAGATAGACTTTCAACTAATGAACAGATGAAATTAATTTAAAGAACTATACATAAAAATGACAGTCTGCAACTTACTGATGGTTTGTGAATTTGTGAAGTTAATTATAGCCTGTGATCAATGGCGGTGATGATGGGGGATGAATCACAGAATTACCCTATTTTTTGTTGACCAAGCTCATAAGTCTGTCATATTGAACTTGACTTCTGCCATATTTTGAAGGCTGCTGTTTTCCTGTGACTAACTTTTCTACAGCCCTCATGAACTGCTGATAGGGTGACGGATACTCTGTATTTAGTGTTACATATGCCCCAAGCAGCATCAACATTATTTTGTAAACTGTAGGGCTGTTCAAAGAGCTGACCAGTTCATTGGCCATTAACAAGGTGGCGCTTCTTAGCTCATACTCCGCAGTAACAAAGTTTTATCTTCGGAAGACAACAATAAATGGAGCCTGGATGTTAGACGACTCCATATCTTGAAGGTTTTGTCTTTCCTCCTGTTGGCATAAACATATGTAAGGCTAGAATCAGAATATTTTTTTATGTTAATAGATGTAAAAGCTTATAGGGACAAACTTACTTCTCTGACTATCAGCACAGGTTTTAGACCCTTTTTAACAGCTTTTGATACAAAAAATTCATGTACTCTGAGCATAGTGTTTAGTTTCCCATATTCTGTGGTAAAGTCGATCTCAAAGTGAGCCCCTATCAATTGTATATTTTTAGTGAACACCCTTTCACACTCTTCAAGTCCTAGTTCAATGTTAGTCAGGTAATCAAAAATCATCTGCAATTAAAAAGTGGATGAAATACTCAAACATGGCAAAATTAAAATAGAATAGTTGGGCATGTCCCTTGTGATCTGCTCAGTTTTTACCATTTCAGGTGTTTTTAAATATGGGTACATCTCTAAGAGTTCCCTTGGTGTGAGTGCTTCCCTTTCAATTTTTCTGTAGCTAAGTGATTTTTCAATAAGACCTTTCATGACCCTTCTATCCTGAGTAGTCCTCAGCTCCTTGGCAGCTGCCTCTGCTTCCACATCCAATGGATGTTTGTCAGATGTGCTACAACAAGAAGAAGTTGATATTTAACATTGCGGAAAATTTCGACACCTCCTAGGAACAAGCGGCTACCTTCCAGGAGCTTCCAGACACTCGGCTATCTTTCAGTAGCTTTCAGACACTCGGCTATCTTCCAACAGCGTCCAGACACTCGGCTATCTTTCTGAGCGCTTCGGAGACTCGGCTAACTGACTTTTCTGGAGAGGTTAGGGTTGTCCTGTCGATAGCGTTTTTCTTTGCTACACTCTATAAGACATGCTCACGCCATGAATTAATCTGCTCTGACAAACTTTTGACACATTTTGGTTAGGTCCCGGTGAGGGCATTGCAACTGGTTTAAAATATATACGCACCCAAACTCGGGAAGTGGGAAAACCAGATAGCCGAGTCTCCGAAGCGCTCAGAAAGATAGCCAAGTGTCTGGACGCTGTTGGAAGATAGCCGAGTGTCTGAAAGCTACTGAAAGATAGCCGAGTGTCTGGAAGCTCCTGGAAGGTAGCCGCTTGTTCCTAGGAGGTGTCGATTTAAGTGTATTATTTATACACATGAAAAGGAAAAAAACATTACCTAGGATCATCCTCTCCTCTTGATTCTTCTTCTTGGTCTACTGTTCTTGCGTTTTTAGCAGCTTTCTTCTTCTTCCTCTTTCTCTCAGCACTAAAAGGTTTTTGAAGTCCAACTTTGAATGATGCCTGATTGGATGCAGGAAAATTAGCTAGCATTATGACTTTAAAATATTATCCTAAAAATTTCCTCTGAATGAAAAGTAGGGCCTTACCCAATATATTTTTTCATCAGACTTAAGATTTGGGTAAGCATCACAAATTCTTTTCGTATACCTATCCCATTCCTTACGCGACAAATATTCATTACCATCTTTCTGTTTTCTAATGTGACTTTTACAGTCTTGATGAATGGCGTGCATATTCATGTTGATTCTGAGTTTCTTCAACTCGCACTTGCTCTTTTCACCAAAGTTTGGCAAGCCATACACCTGCTTGTCAAATGTAGAAAACATCTGTAATTTTAAAAAATAGGTTTTAAAGGGGGGGGGAGGAAATAAGAATAAAATTGACTGACAATGTTTTACTAACAGATTTACCGTGTTAGGTATTTGTCCTCCAGGTCCTCTTGCTGGTGGTGGAGGTACCTGTCCTCTAGGTCTTCTTGCCGTAGTGTTATTAGCAGAGGTCGAACCTGACCCTGAGTTTTCTTGAGGTTGTGGAGGTGAAGGAGAAATCAATTCTGCAGTCACAGATCGTTCAGGTGAACTTGTGGAGGAAATCAAAAGAGAAGGTTGCCTCCTATTTGCAGATTTAGTTGGTGATTCGTAGTAGCTTATTACAGAGGATGATGATTCCTTGAATCTTGATGAACTTCCTGTGAATATAAATTGATCAGAATTGGTGCATTGTGAAATGTAGAATATATTATATGGTTCATACTCACTCTCTGCTGCCACAGGAGATTTTTGAGTCCTGGGCCTCTTTGCTGCTGGCTCTGCTGCTGTGGATTTGTTCATGAAAAATGGTGCTGATACCGGCACCCCTTTGAGAAAGACAAAAATTAGTTGCAAGTTTTCTAGACATTATAGTTGCAGCAAATTGATTGATATGGCATTATTACCACTTTCTATCATGTAGTGATACCTATCCCACATATTTTTGTACTTGACTTTTTCTGCGACTGGGATGTCATTCCAGTCCGGGAAGTAGGATTTAATTTGAGAATAATCATCTTCATTACTTCAAGGAGAAAAGTTCTGAGGTTATTTATTGTAAGCTTACAAATTTAAAAAGAATTGAAGCAAAAATGTGGCTAAAATAAAATAAGAAAGTGAAAACTCACTGCTGTTGTGGCTGTTCCTCCTCAATTTGTTCAGTAATGGGTTGCTGTCTGGTGGCTTCAGCATAGATTTCCTGTGCACAGCAGTGGAACCAAAGTTAAGTGAATAATGGAATGTACACTCAAGGCGAACAGAAAATCAAAATATCAATCAATAAAGAGACTCTGGCACATTGACACGCAAAGAGACACAGTATCGCTCAGTTTTGTCGCGCGATTCCGGAATACCTTATACACTTGCACCTGCAGCTGCGAACCAGCCGCCACCCGGCGTTTACAGGGGTCAATCGTTCGCGAGTTCTCAGTGGATAGTTTCGTCTCAGACCCGCACCGGGTCTACTTACCTCTTCGGTCCATTTCCTCAGCATTTTCTTCATAGTCATCATGTGTAGCTGATGATGATTTACTGTAATTGACGAACACGCTGAATAAGGAGGCAATCAAATCTCACACAAATTTAAACCGCCAACGTTCTTGCCTATCTGTCTTTGGCCAACCGATTGAACCAAAACTGCTCCGTTAAAATTCAAGAACATGAACTCATCATTATTGCTCGACTTTTCTTTGAGGTCTTGTTGATGGCAGAATTATTTATTTCATTTTTTATTTCGGCAATAATTGTATTTCTGGCAAACCAATTATTTTTTAAATTTTTTGTTGTTGTGGTGCTCTTGGTCCTTTGCTCATTTCCGCTCTCGCCCACTCTCTGCCCCTCCCTTACCCCTTCCTCCCACCGCTGTCACTGTCCTTGTCCATCGTCTTTGATCGAAATCAAAAACGAAATACACAGTCGTGTTCAGTTTGTTGTCGTGATATTGCTAAGGTGACCAATCATTTGTTTACGCACTTGCGCGTATGCGTTAAAATTAAGTGACTAGTTTATGTCGTTATCGTTTTTGGTTGAAAAAGGCACTTGTGCTGTGGATAAACATGTAGCCCGTTGCCGGTTCTCCAGATTTCAACTATGTTGTATGTTTCACGCCACTACTTATTGCTTCAGGCCTATCATTGAAATTTTTTTTTACGTGCTTTTCAAACATTTCAGGTTGGCGCGCATCTTCATTGTACTTGCTCTTTTGAGCCATGCCAACATGGCATCAGACTCAGAAATTAGCGATTTGGAAGAAATTGGGGAAGAGGACTTGTCTGATGATGATTTAATTGTTCGTGATGTATCGGAAAGCGGTGAGTAAGGCACACTGATTTACTAAATACAGGCATACTTTTGTCAATTTGTACACCCAGTTCATTTAACAACTGTCTCAACCACAACAATTCAGATGTAGCAGTTGCAAGAGCCACAAATTCTGCTTCTGTAGAAGAGAGTGCAACACACGTCTTATTTCTGGTTCCCCATAGTACAGGATCACCAAAAATTTCAATAACAAACCCTGAAACCGATTTTCTTTCTCGACCGTTGGCATAATCTGCATCTACACACTAAATCCTTATGCACTTTTTTGTACATAGTAATGAACGATTTTGCAGATAGTTTATTGTATCTAAAAATACCCTAAAAAACCACCAACAGCCCCACTTATTGAAAGGAATAATAAATATTGACATCTTGTTGAAGTATATAAGATTGACTCAGCGCAGGGTATCTTTAAAGTTGGAGCAGTGGGGTAGGATTTTGTGAAAACCTAATATCCTAATCTAAAATCTGTCAAAACCGTTTTTTGATAGAGCTGCCCAATTAAATTCTGTAGACTCCAAAAGTTTAAGTTAGAAAATGTTCAAATTTTTGGTTGGTTTAATTCAAATAGTCTGACAATTTTCTCAGTAACGATTTCTAGTCATTTGAACAATTACTGTAGCTCTAAAGATGCCCCGCACTGACTTCTGAGTCAGTTACGTTACATTGGAAAGTTCCCAAGGGAGAAAAACAAGCGTTGAAGTATTTTCCCAATACTTAGAAGGGTATTTTGGTATTATTGCACTTAAAATTTAATATGTAATGACAAACTTTATAAACCCTCTAGCAGGGCATAGTAGAGGAGGGTTGAAGGATGAGATAGACAAGAAAACAAATATCCTAATTTTTGCTCCTAATGGCCTTTTTTGGTGTTCCCGCCCCCTTAACAAACTGCTATCCCAATTTAATATCCAGATGATGAAAACATAATCATTGTTAGAAAAGAAAGTGCTAAAGTACCTGGAAAAAATGTTGTGTCAAGCCTTGTGGAATATCTCAAAAGCTTGTAAGTACTTAAAGCTATTGTAAAGTGAAGAATTAGTTGTTTTAACCCATTTGAAAGCGACAGAAGTTGAAAATCTCAAAGCGTTCATTGTGTGGGATTTCTGGCACAAAACTCAATGGTTTAAAGTGCCTCCACTTTATTAACTGCTGGACATATGCAAAATTATTATGCTGGAAAATCAACATGAAGTAATATTTAGAAGTGATGTATCCCCTGGAGTATTGTCTCATTGAAATTTTTAAAATGAAAATTGATAAGCTCAGATGTTACTGCTTTCTTTCTTCTTTAAATTAAGACTCTAATGATTAAAACATCCATGTATAGCATGTTGTTTAAAGTGGAAACTGTGCCTTAATTCACTCGCACATCCACAAGGTGTCCTCTGATTGATGTTTGGGACAGAATTTGCTGCTTACCTGAAGTCACTACTAGCCATAAGCTAACCCCCCTAAAAGAAAAATCGAGACTGAAGACGTATGTCAATGTATCAATGAATTCGAGAAAGGGATTGTGTTGTTATCAATAATTGATTTATTCATCCCTGTCCAGTATGTTTACTATATAATGATGTAAGAGTAAACCATGCTTTGCACCCTGTGAAGGTCAATGCTTTTTTCTATGAATTTATTCTCGCTTGCTTTCTATGTAAGTCTATGCAGAAAGTGTGTACTAATCCATTTAATGAATAACCCTGTTGTTAACATGATTTTTAAATTTTTTCTTTTGTATATTTTGGCCTCTATGCAAAGCATATGCCACATGTGTCAACCCCTTGTAACCCATATAATGTTGTAAATATATGTTGGTACTCTGTCAATATTAGTTGTAGGAGCCAATTATCTTAGTTACCGTCTGTATGTTTACTATATAATGACGTAAGAGTGAACCATGCTTTGCACCCTGTGAAGGTCAATGCTTTTTTCTATGAATTTATTCTCGCTTGCTTTCCATGCAGAAAGTGTGTACTAACTCATTTAATGGATAACCCTGTTGTTAACATGATTTTTAAATTTTTTCTTTTGTATATTTTGGCCTCTATGCAAAGCATATGCCACATGTGTCAACCCCTTGTAACCCATATAATGTATATGTTGGTGCTCTGCCAATATTAGTTGTAGTAGCCAATTATCCAGGGATCTGTAACTTAACTTAACGCAATACAAACGTTTCCTTACTAATGTAACAAAACACAAGTGGAACGTAAAGTTAAAGTTATGAATTTTTAAAATCACCTCTAGTGGACTTTTGAACACGTCACACACATTTGAAAGTAACTTAACTTTTCGTGAAGATATTTTTAAGGAAAAGTTACAACTTTAACTCAAACTTCAGCGTTAAATGACACCTTCTCAATAAGTTAAGGACCCCTGCAATTATTATTGTCACTGTCTGCACATAATCGCTCATGCACCAATGCACTCCCGCAATGGACCCCGGCACTCAAGCTCCTACCATGTTGAAAAGGAAATAAACTTCAATTCTTGTCCAGACCAAGACCTGTGTACATCTCATTACTATCCCCATGCTCCCTCATCGACTTGCATCTCAGTGATATGGGACTGCACCAGAGTTATTATCTCATATGTAATGGAATGTATATAAAAATTGTTCAATTTTATATTGATTTGTTTCCACCCATTCACACTTTAAATTCACTTTCAAGTTTGTCATACAATTAAAAGGTGCAATTTAATGGATAAAACATTTTCAGCCCTTTTTTCATGTAACAAGACCCAAACAAAGTAAATATAAGTCAATGACAGCCAGGACAAGGACACTCAGCTTTGCAGCTTCACAATTATTTCACTGTTAGTTCACCAATCTCAATCATCATCATCATCATCATCTTGCTTATCATCACCACCACCACCTCCTTGCTCTTCTTGCTTCGGAAATGCTTCACTCTGAGCCATTATACATTTGGTGCTGCCCCTGTGCTTGTTGCTGTACACACTGATGTCACTTCCACAATCTTCACATATTTTTCGCAAGGAACCCTTCTTTGGGAAGAGTGCATTCACTTTCTCCAAAGTTTTCTTGCTCCCAGCTTTATTAGGGTGCTTCATCTTGATGTGTTCCAGTAGAATTTTCTTCTTTGGTACCGTGTACTCCGTGTAGCAGCCATCAATGGGACAGGCCACAGGAGATCTACTCCTCTTCCTGATTGTTGAGGAACTAGCTTTTTCAACAGTTGACGGAATAGGGTCTGCAACTATCCCAGCCTGCTGGTCAGATGCAAGATGCGGTACAATGATTGACTTCCGAAAATGCTCATCTGGAAATGCCTCATGCATGCACTTGTTCAAGTGAATTTTCAATAGATCTGGGCGATGAATCTTGATCAATGGTGTAATGTCCATGTGCACAGCTCTCTCGCTAAAAAGAAAAAAAAGGAAGGACTTAGTGATTTGAAAAAAACAATTGAATGATAAGTCATCCTTTAAGAAGTTGCTTTAGTAGCTGTCAGTGGTGCAATAGTTGACGAAAGGAACCAAAATAGGAGAAATTAAGAGTACTGCTAAAGAAATAAATTCTTGGCAATGTTTTTAGCAGACTTCTCATTTTTGTTTCACCTTTCATGCGTAGTCTCAGACTTATGTAATTTAAGTTACTAAACTATTTTGGACTATTATTGTTACTCTGCTTAAGCTTAACCTAATGTTTCATTAGAATGTAATAATTTTGGTCAATGCTCGATAATAGTCCTAAACAGTATCTACACTATTATTTGTTACTTCTGCTTAAGCTTAGAATTTGTCAAGGCTTTCATGGTTGACCAAAACACACACTGGAATTGATTCTCTTACATTGGCAATGCGAGCAGCTAAGGTAATAAATAAGCAAGCAACACAACTACTATCTTACATGCAACTGCAGTTATGTGACTGAGCCACTGAGCCATAGGGCAGCCAATAATCTGTACCAATGTTACAGGCTTCGGCCATATTCACACCCAGGTTCCCCCCAGTATGGGCTGCGTTGGGAGCTAAGAACACAAAGTCCCCAGGTCGCTGAATAATCTGCACAGGACAGTAAAAATCAAAATAATTAAAATTTAGATTTAAAAAAAAACAAAAAACAAAGCTAAGTGATTTTATATGCATAGCAATGAAAAGAGAAAGTGAAGAGAGCAACATACTATTTTAAAGCTGATCCCGTGGTGCAAAAGCAACTGAGGGAAGACCATTGAACTCTTGTGTCCAAGCTTGTAAATGCAGGTTCGATGGAAATTGGACAAACCATAACATGATAAGACTCTGGACAGCTTCAAGGCATGATGAGGAGCAACCACAATGCTGCATAACACATAATACAGAGGTTTTTAGATTATTACAAAATTATGAAATTTAGAATATCCAAGAGTACCCTCAGACAAGAAACATATTGAAAAATAAGCTGTATGTAAGCTGCATTTTGAGTACTCACAATAATTTAGGATCTCCTTTGTGGAGAAAGTTGATACTCCAAAGCGACATATCCTCCACATGCATAGGAAAAGAACTATGGTGACCTCCAACATACACGTAAGGATAGGACACTCCTGCATAATAGGTGCTCAGATCCGTGAGCATGTTTAGATGGCATAGGTGGGAGAGCGCAAAGTTTTCTGTGATGTAAAGATAGCGCTTACAGGATTCTTCTATGTCCGTCAAATATAGGGAGCATGTGTCACTGTTGCCATATTCATCGAATTTCCCTGGTTGGGGTGAAATCTTTCCACTTTGCATATCCAAGTGGCATCTGTGGCACTTGCACATATCATCGTCCGTGACAGCAGGCTTGTCCGTGGCATTATAAACCGTTGAGCTCATACTGGCTTCAATTCTTGCGCATTTTGTTGCAGGATCGAGGCCTTGCAATAGTTTCTGCCTAGTCTTATACAAGTTCTTCTTGTGGTCATGATTTGTGCTAGAGTTCTGCCATGTCTCAGCACGCAGTGCCTTTGATTGGAGTTTATCGTAGAAGTGTTTCACTGCAGCCTTCTCACCCCCTTCCTGAAGTGCTCTTGTACTGAAAATGCACATGTTAGACATTAGAATAGATGATGCTGAATACTATATGGTAGCACAATAGAAGCACAAGATGCAAGCACCAAAAACCTACCAGCAGTTGAGTTTGGGTTTATTCAGTGTGTCCGGCTTTCGCAAGGCTTTAGTGAAGTCTGCACTTGATTCATTGACTTTCAGGCTTTGGAGTTCCATCAAAAAGCTTTTCTGCTGGTCAGGGGATTTCAAGAATTGAGTAACTAAGTACCGTTTAGGACTACTATCCAGCATTGACCAAAAGTCCTGAACATTGCTGCCCCTGCCCTGCAAACTTTCAGCAAGTCGACCCTGGAAAGCGAAAAAGAAAGGGAAATAAAAACAAGGTCACTTTCGAAACAAGTAACACACATACTGGGTGCCCGGGAAAATACAGGACAGTACGATGGGTAGCCTATCCTCACTCCGCAGGGGCAGGGCCAGTTAGGCGGTAGCTGCGGGAGATTGGGGAGAGGGGAAAGGCCGGCCAAGCGATCCAGTGTTGCCACGTCGACGGTGATGGGCCGCGCACTAGGTCCGCAAGGCCCAAAATGCGCGCGGCGAAAGCCACAGCAGCCCCAAATCGGGCCCACGGACCGGGGTCGCGGGGACCTGCCGGGACAAGGCGTGGCCTCGCTTGCTGTCGCTAAGGCCGTGAGCCCCGTTTCGGGTCGCGGGGACCTGCCGGCACGAGGCGTAGCCTTGCGTGCCGCCCCTGAGTCCGTGGGCCCCAGTCGGGGTCGCGGGGACCCGCCGGGACGCGGTGGGGCATCGCACCTTAGCGTTGGGTCCGTGGGCCCGATTTGGGGCTGCAGTGCCTTTCGCCGCGCGCATTTTGGGCCTTGCGGACCGCGCGGCCCATCGCCGTCGACGTGGCAACACTGGATCGCTTGGCCGGACTTTCCCCTCTCCCCCGCAGCTACGCTCTGCCACCGCCTAACTGGCCCTGCCCCTGCGGAGTGAGGATAGGCCACCCATCGTACTGTCCTGTATTTTCCCGGGCACCCAGTACATATGCAGCAAATAGACATTTTACGTAAACCCACGTACGGGTTTGCTTACGCATTTTCCCCATGCGGCGGCGCATTTGTGTCGGCGATATTTGAAATTTGTCCCAGTGTCCCTCAAAGAATTTCATGATAAATGAAACCCAGTGTCAAAAATTTGAAATCACGCCCACACAGATGCGCCGGGTCGTGGGCTAAGTAAACAAAAGCTTGGAAAAACGGTTTAACCTTACCCGGAAGACTCCATCCAACTTGACTGCTTCGTTACTTTTAACGAGATCATCTAAAAAATTTGTAATATCGAAGAGCTCATTTTCATCTTTGAAGATAACATTGTGGACATTAAAGACCGAATCGTCCAGATTCATTAGGTCGAAATCGGGAATATCATCCATAATGGTACACAAGATTGCACAAACGCACAAACAAGCCGCTAAACAAGTGACGGTTTGTGATGTATCGTTAATGGCCGATTTCACCGTCACCTGGCGCTAGCGTCGGTCCGGCTGCCCCGGCCTCGGCCCCGGCGGTTTACAAATGTGTCAAAATAACTCGGTCTTGAGTTGAAAAGCTACCATGGCCAGCCACCATCACCATTCTCTCTTGTTTATCCGCTCTCAAATTTCCAACGAAACATAACTGTGGTAAAAGCTGGTGATGAAAGCAGTGTTGGTTGACGAGAAATTGCAGACATGCAACTTGCAGTTAAAATTCAGAGCATTGCCTCAAAGTGTGTCAGGTTGCTGGCATCGCAAGCTAAGTAACATGGGTGGAGAGTTCGAAGTGGAAGTAAGGCAATACTAGACTGTATTTTTGCTATAGTTTTGTCTTTGTCTATGGTGCACACTGACGCGCCTCGCGTCCTCGCGCGCCCTCGTGCCCTCCCCTCGCGGCCTCGCGCCCTCGTGGCCTCGCGCGCCCTCTATAAATGTTTTGGAGTTGCACGGCTGCAACTGCTTGTCAACCAACTCTGTTATGTTCTTAACTCAGTCCTTCATATTTTCAAAGAACCTTTTATGTGAATTCATTGACTAAATGGATCTAGTGCTGCATTATTAAGGTCAACATAAAATGAAACAAATTTTATTATTTTCATTTCCATCAGTTACAGAAGGTTGATACCATAAAATACCAAATTAATTTAAATACCACTCCCCTTAATAAATACAAAGAGGGCTTTACTCTTATAGCAGTACATGAAAAAAAAAACCACACCCCGCGCCAGCCATCCCGCGCATGCGAAGTGGCGCTTCTCTTCTTCGTGCTCTTCTTCTTCTTCCTTAGTCATTGCTGGTCATTGCGCAACGCAAAAGAGTATATTGTTTGTTCGCTTGTTCGGCTTGTTCTCCTGCAGTCCGACGTTTTGTGGTGTAGACATGTCATCTTTAAGAAATAGAAAAAGTGCGGTGCGGCGACATGCGAATGATCTATTCGGTTTTGGAAAATGAGGACCGCCAAATTATTCGTTACGATAAAACTTAAAAAATTTCAGTTGGTCACTCCCCTTTTTTTCAAGATACTGTACGCCGACATGTTGCCACAACGAAGCCGTACGTTGCCTACGTTTCGGGCCCGTTCTGGTCGTCTGGCGACGTGGTGGCAACCAGGCCGTAAGCGTTTGTTAGCCAGTTCACGTTACATCTGACTACAGGAAGCCTGGCCACCGCTTCGACTGGTCGGAAACATCAGAGCTGTGTTGTCCAAACGTTACCCCAACTACGTCAACGCTCCTACATTAATGTGACGGTGCTGCGACTAACGCATTGAAACCAAACGCAGCACCTTCGCTACAGCGTAGCAGCAATGTACCATGTGTCACGTTGGTGCGGACGCCTCGCCGCTACGTAGTGTCTCGTGACCCCCGGCCACGTAGTTCCGGCAACTGCAAGGCGCCATGACGGCCACCTCCGGGGCCTGACGTTGCCGCGTTATGGTCGCTGTGACATTGCCTCAGTATTGCCGACAACACGTTGCACCGCCGTCGTTGCCGTCACCACGCGGCGCCTGCGTAGCGACGACCACTACACGTCCTCATTGTGGCCGCCTTGCGCTGGAAAAGTTGCACGCGTGACAATGCTGCTACGTCGCGTCAACGTCGCCGTGCCAACAAGGCTCGCTCAAGGCCACGCCAATGTTGACAGGGCAACCATCCTGCGGCGAGCAAACGGCGACGTTCAGGCCGTGATCACCAAACCGCGTCTGTGGCAGAGCCTCGCCATGACGTCGCGGCCGCAGTGCCGTTGTCACGTTGCCGTGACCATGTTACAGCAACAAAGCCGGCTCTACCTGACGGCGGCGAGCAAACGGCGACGTTCAGGCCGTGATCACCAAACCGCGTCTGTGGCAGAGCCTCGCCATGACGTCGCGGCCGCAGTGCCGTTGTCTCGTTGCCGTGACCATGTTACAGCAACGAAGCCGGCTCAACCTGACGGCGGCGAGCAAACGGCGACGTTCAGGCCGTGATCACGGAAGATTTGCACATTCATTTTACTTACACCGGCCACTATGGACCAGCGCGGGCACGACACAGTTCGTACAGCAAATTTTCCGAATGCAATGTCACTCGGCACATGGGTAGCTGAGGTCAAAAGAAAGGTTTGGGCCCGCATAGGCATGTGTATTATTCATCTGGAAAAAAGTTATCGAGGAACGAGTTTAACATGGCGCCTTACGGGGATGCCGGGTAGGCAACCCGCAGTACGGCCCGGCGGGGCCGCTCGCTACCCGCCACGCCGCGTTCAAAGCGCTGCCGTTCGAAATCCAAAGCGACGACCCCACTTTTTTAAGAGCTCACGTGATAGCTGACGAAAGGGCGCATCTATTGCTGCCCAATAACCCATACATTGAAGCTGAAAATTTTCGAGTAAATTGAGAATTTCTGATTTTGAAAGTCAATGTCCAATCAGATGATCGATCCTGTACGTCGCAGTTTTGATGTCAGAGAGCTGAAACCAACGCCAATCTACTCTCCTATGTCTCCCCGACGCCCTGAGCTCAGAGTACTGTATTTAACAGTTTCACATCAAGAATTACACATTACACATTACACATCAAGAGATCCTGATCCTCAAAAAAAAAAAAAAAAACAGTTTCACAAGTTTCACATCAAGAATGTGTGTTAAAGCAAATACAACATTACACATTACATATTTCACATCAAGAGATCCTGATCCTCAAAAAAAATTAACAGTTTCACAAGTTTCACATCAAGAATGTGTGTTAAAGCAAATACAACATTACACATTACATATTACACATCAAGAGATCCTGATCCTCAAAAAAAATTAACAGTTTCACAAGTTTCTCATCAAGAATGTGTGCTCCGCATTCTCCAAAAAAATTTAACTGTTTCTGCAAGGAAAACAAAACAATGTAATGTCAGGTCAGTTCTTAAATGTCTGCACTATAATAAGTAAGTGACGCAATGATTACCTTCCAGGACTCTGAGGGCAAGCGCCAGGGCCACATCCCTGACCTCACCTGGTGGCAGAAGGCATGAGGCTATTACAACTAACACTAACGCCAAAACAAAAAGGCATAATTGCCATAGTTCAGAGCGGCCCCTGCTGTACAGCGCAATCTCTCTGCAAATAGAAGAAAGATGTAAGTATCATGATGCAAGGAACAGTGCGTGACATGTCTCATCAAACATATTACATGGTTGAAAATGTGCCCGTGTAAAACCATTGCGTGTAAAAAAAATCTTCCAAGCGCAGTCGCGATATAAATTTAAGTGGCAAGATGTGACTTGGGTGACAAAGTGGCATTTAAGGTAGCAAGTGGCAAGAAGGTTACTATGTCAGTGATCAAGTGGCAGAGAGGCAATCCAAAACCCTTAGCTAGCCCAAGCAATTAAGTGGCAAACAGTCCCATGTAACAACCACTTCAGACTACAGTCCAAATGTGGCATGCCCTGAAGGCGGGCGCCTTTGTAGTCTGCATCAGTTTTCAGGGCGCCTACTGGCACCCACTTCCAGGACACCCTTGTCGCCTACTTTGAGGGTACCGATCGGCCAGTTGCTGAATGATTTGGGTACCCAAAGCAGGCGACAAAGGTGCCCTGAAAGTAGGCGCCATTCAGCGCTCTTAAAACTAAGGTAGGCTACAAAGGCACCCAGTTTTAGGGCATACGGACTTCGGAGTGTAGGGGTAGGTTGGGGAAGAAAAGTATTCCATGGGCATCCATGAATACAGCCCCCTGTGGCACCACTGTGGCCCACTGTAGAGCCCATAAGTAAGAGTAGCACGCACATTGAGTAAAAAGCACCAGCCAGATTTTCGTCCACCTCGTAGAACGCCGGTAATGCGGCTCTAATTTAGCAAATTCGCTCTGGCCGCATGACGATTCAACGACTTTAGAGCTTTAAGGGTGCTGTTTTATTGGTCAAGGGGGTAAGCCCCATTTAAAATCAGTTAATTTAGCACTCAAATTAAGTAAAAAGCACTAGCTTGATTTTTGTCCACCTCGTAGAACGCCGGTAATGCGGCTCAAATTTAGCAAATTCGCTCTGGCCGCATGACGATTCGATGACTTTACAGCTTTGTGGGTAGCGTTCTAACACTCAAGGCAGTAAGCCCCCGTCAAAATCAGTTACTCTAGCACCCAAATTAAGTAAAAAGCACGAGCTAGATTTTTGTCCACCTCGGAGAACGCCGGTAATGCGGCTCTAATTTAGCAAATTCGCTCTGGCCGCACGACGATTCGACGATTTTACAGCTTTGTGGGTAGCGTTTTATCGGTCAAGGGGGTAACCCACAGTCCTAACCTGTTAATTTAGGACTCAAGTTAAGTAAAAAGCACGAGCTAGATTTTTGTCCACCTCGGAGAACGCCGGTAACGCGCCTCAAACTTGGCAAATTCGCTCTGGCCGCATCACGATTCGACGACTTTACAGCTTTGTGGGTAGCGTTTCAACACTCAAGGGGGTAAGCCCCATTTAAAATCAGTTAATTGAGCACTCAAATTTAGTAAAGAGCACCGGCTAGATTTTTGTCTACCTCGGGGAACGCCTGTAACGCGGCTTATACTTGGCAAGTTCGCTGTGGCTGCAGCACGGTTTGACGACTTTACAGCTTAGTGGGTACCGTTTCAACGATCAAGGGGGTAAACCCCAGTCTAAACCAGTTAATTTAGCACCAAATTGAAGTAAAAAGCACCAGCCAGATTTTTGTCCACCTCGAAGAACGCCGGTAACGCGGCTCAAACTAAGCAAATTCGCCTTGGCCGCATCACGATTCGACGACTTTACTGCTTTGTTGGTGCTGTTTTATCAGTCAAGGGGGTAACCCGGAGTCAAAATCAGTTAAAGTAGCACCCACATTAAGTAAAAAGCACCAGCCAGATTTTTGTCCACCTCCGAGAACGCCGGTAACGCGCCTCAAACTTGGCAAATTCGCTCTGGCGGCATCACGATTCGACGACTCTACAGCTTTAAAGGTAATGTTTTATTGGTCAAGGGGGTAAGCCCCATTTAAAATCAGTTAATTTAGCACTCAAATCATGAGACTAGAACTAAGTGGACTGGAAGCGGGAGGGCCCTGCCGAGCGACATGCAGTTACAGTTTCTGCCACTGCTCCTAAAGTAATTCGAATTTCTCGGTGGTCGACGTCTGAAACGATTCAGAAAAGATTACTGCGTGCCTAGTTCACATTGCAGTCGCACTCCTACTTCAGAAATTTCGATTATCCTTCGTTAAAGACTGCACACTGGTAGCGTGGGGGGGATCTGGTCGGATCTGCCTGCGCCTTCTCGCAACGGCCGGCAGCGTTCCCCTTCGCGGGGGGAAGCGGGGTGGTATGGTGGGGGCTGGGGAGCGAGAGGGAGGGGAGCGTCGCGTAGACGAGGCGCGCGTAGCGGCGGCATGCTGACAGCTGTAAATCCAAGAAAAATACACAAAGGTACGTTAACAACACTGAAACTGACTTTTCAGTTACTTGCACATGCCCGGCAAGGACGATTGTCGTCATTGCTAGCGGCCACTTTCGTGATTAACCGTCAAAGTGAGCTCTGGAACCGGCTGCCAACCCAGGTTATGTTTCAATGTTTTGTATTTTTCTTACAGATTGTAATTTGTCGATCGTAACTCTTCCAAAATGCCGAAAAAGCCCAAGACGCGTCGCTTTAAACATGTCAAATCTCACAAGGTTAAAGACGAAGGGGATTCAAAGTCTTAGGTTTGTGTTTGTTTTCTGTGTGACTTGAGGTGTCCAACATTGTTGACATTCTTATATTTACGTCTATGTTTGTTGTACCAGGATAACAGCCAGCCTTCTATTGAAACTGACACATCCAGTGCATCTGTAACATGTAACAGTTCTCTGGCAACTGAAACATCTGTATCCAGTGCCGATGTTCCTTGTGACACTTCTCTGGTAAGCCCTATTGGTGAGAAGCAAATTGAGTGTACTTAAAATTTTAAATGTTCAAAGCCTGTCTAATATTTGTTGTAGGGAAATGTCTCTGCAAGCCTGCCTTCGTTGGAGCACAGCTATGCTAAGACCATCAGTTCAGAGGCTCTGTCAATGAAATTCCATAATGTTTCTTCTCTGTCATAAAAAATGTCTCTTTCAAGGTCATCACATAGGGCATGTAGGGTTCTATCGGCATACACTGATTTCCAGCGGCGAGTGCTCTTAGCATCACCTCCTCCCCGCATGTGTAGATAATCAAGGTATGTGGTGTGCTCAATGCGTGACAGTGCTTCTATGAATGAGTACACATTGGGCCGATGTGCCCCAACAGCTTTCCGCAGCTGGTGGTTGTGGCTTTCACATGAGTTGTTGGTTCTTAATAAACAGCCGTAGACAGCCATATAATTTCTTCTTACGGGTCTTGAAATCCACTTCCGATCAACGAAGTGAAAAAAAAAACTCCCAACAGATATGCAGAGACCAGATGTATTCCTCTTGCTCTCTCTCTTAGAACCGCCAGACCTTCCTCAAACACGTCTTCAGGTAGAAGACTCAGAACACATGCTTTCCTTATGAAGTCCATAATCCTAGAAAATGCTTTCCGATATCTAAACAATCCAAGTTTCTGAGCCTTCAGGATGAAAGCCCGACATAAGTGCCACAAGCAGCCCTGAATTGTAGCATCTGAAATAAAAAAGAGAGAGAAGTGCCTGATTTGTTATTTTTCGCACAGGTCTTGGTGCAATCACACTGTGCCAAGGCTAATCGTATGAACCAGGACCACGACGTCGTCCCCAGCAGCCCCAACATCTAGCGCCGCCCACATGCCGTCATCAGCCTGGGGGAAATCACCCCCCAACATAGGGTCATCGGGCATGGGGTCGAAGAAGGCAGGAACCCCAGGGACCGCAGGGACGGGGTAAGCGGGTATCACTTCGGGGAGCTCAGGTTCAGGATTGTCAGAGCAATATCAAATAAGAAAAGCCACACCTCTCCATGACCTTCTGCGATTCTCCTAAAATTTTGTGGGCTTGTTAGACACCTAAAGGGAAGTCTTTTGCCAAATTTCCAGATCGTGAAAAAAATTATCGGCTTAGTTGCGGGTAATTTTAGTTTAACTTTTGGAGTAAAAACACGGATTTAGGTATTTTGCGCTACATGGACAACTTTCATCCCTTGGGGTTCAAATTTGCCATCCTTACGTAAAATTGGCCAAAAAACAAGAATATAACCTCGGATTTGACGTGGGACAAATACTGGGTGCAGCAACCTCAGAAAACCACTAAAATATGGCCTAAAAATTACGTTTGGCTTGGGACTTTTGTGGAAAACATTTTTTGGCGCCATCAAATGTTTTGATCATGTGGAAAAAAACGAGACCAGTTGAATGAGCACCCGCGCAGATTTTTCTTAAAAGCCGTTTAGGAGTTATGTGACATTAAAGTCTAAAAGTTACGTCCAAAATACCTGAGATAGGAAGTTTTTTCAAAAAATTGACGAAAAATACCTTCTGCATACATAAATCGATTCATCTCAGCAAGGCAAAGGAAAAGTTCCATTACAACTACAACGTCCGAATCGAAATGTAAATGTTCCAGACCATTATAGTTTAAAACTTGTATGATCCAGAAAACTTACATTTCGATTCGGACGTCGTAGTTGTAATGGAACTTTTTCTTTGTCTTGCTAAGACGAATCGATTCATGTATGCAGAAGGTATTTTTCGTCAATTTTTTGAAAAAACTTCCTATCTCAGGTATTTTGGACGTAACTTTTAGACTTTAATGTCTCATAACTCCTAAACGGCTTGTAAGAAAAATATGCGCGGGTGCTCATTCGACTGGTCTCGTTTTTTTCCACATGATCAAAACATTGGATGGCGCAAAAAAATGTTTTCCACAAAAGTCCCAAGCCAAACGTAAATTTTAGGCCATATTTTAGTGGTTTTTTGAGGCTGGTGCAGCCAGTATTTGTCCCACGTCAAATCCGAGGTTATATTCGTGTTCCTTGGTCAATTTTACGTAAGGATAGCAAATTTGAACCCCCAGGGATGAAAGTTGTCCATGTAGCGCAAAATACCCAAATCCGTGTTTTTACTCCAAAAGTTAAACTAAAATTACCCGCAACTAAGCCGATAATTTTTTTCACGATCTGGAAATTTGGCAAAAGACTTCCCTTTAGGTGTCTAACAAGCCCACAAAATTTTAGGAGAATCGCAGAAGGTCATGGAGAGGTGTGGCTTTTCTTATTTGATATTGCTCTCAGGAACAGGGGCAGCAGGGAGCCCAAGCACCTCCGGGGCAGGGGTAACGGGGGCCACAACGGCAAGAACGGTCTATCAAGGAAAAGGCCTAGTGTTTCTAATTTTCCGGAAAGATTCAACTTTTCCGAAAATTTCCGGAAAAATACGGAAAAATTCCAGAAAAATTGAAAAATTTGGAAAAATAGTAAGTTTTGCTGCAAAACTGTCAGAGAAAACGTGGTAAAACGGTGGGAAACTTGTGTGAGGGGCAGGAAAAGGAAAACAATTAACCATTTTTAATATTTGCAGAAGTATTATTGATTAAATGAATTAAAATCAAACAATATCAGAGTACAATGGAACAGTACAGGACAAAAGTACAGACACTACCAATGTCCCTATCCACATTGTGACATTTGCAGTCAAAATCAAAATCAAATCTAGCGACGGCGACGAGATCGGCGAGGGCGAGCCTGCTGTTGTGGTGGGCGTCTTTCAGGAGTCTGCTGCTGATCAGCTGGCGGAGTTTGAGGGCGTTCCTCGCGGGGAGGCTCTTGCTCTTGGAAGTCATCCCGATCCTCATGGTCGGTGTCGCTGTTCTCATCTCTGAGAGACCAGTCGCTGTTGCCCAGCTCAGACAAGTCGTCACCCGAGGAGCTCCCTTCGTCTTCGCTTTCGCTACTGGTCGATTCATCATCATTCTCTTCACCGCTTTCAGCAACGGCATCATTTGAGGGAAGACATTTTTCCACGTAGGCGTCAATTTCATCCACCTTCAGGTACGGCTGTAGGGTAGAACTGTCTCTCCCTTTGCACAGGCCAGCCTTGACACCTACAAGTTTTCTTACTCTTTCATTTTTCAGCCGGTTTCTTGGTTTGCTGTGAATGAACTTGCGCATTTTCCAGTTTCTTTCACACTCAGCAGAAGTTGCGGGGAGAGAAAGGATTCGTCCAGCGATAGGGGCCAGTGCTTGACTGCTGCATATGCCATTCCACCATACAGATGGAGCCACTCTGTCTGCACTGCACCAAATCGTGGCGAGGGCGTAAAATCCAGTACGCGTGCGGTACTCGCCCAAATTGGCAATCACTTTCCCTTCGTCGAGATCCAAATGGCGACATTGCACGGATAAATATTCCAGGATGTCTACAAAATTCGTGTCCTCCAGCATGCTGTGCTTTTCTTTATACTTAGGATCTAACAGGAAACACAAGGCGTCGGTGATTTCTTTTCAAGTGAAGACTCTTTAAATTAGACAAAACTGCACTGGAGTATTTTCTTTCCAGGTAGAATACATCAGACAAAAGGGCCCTGTTTGACTCAACTATAGTAATACAAGCATAAAGTGGCTTTAACATATCTAAAGAAGTTTTCACTCGGTCCCAAAACTTCACATTGTCAAGGGCACATCTGCGAGTGCTGTCCTTGAAATTCAAATTTTCATTCACTACAGTTTCTTGAATGGCTGCTTCATTTTGTAGCAAAGCACTAAGCATGAACATAGCACCACCCCACCTAGTTTTAGATGGAAGTTTCAAGCAAATAGCCTTATTCCCATACTTATCTTTTGCTTTTCCCTAAAAACTGCAAGGTTCACATATCTATTTCTGATACTTTTGACCAGAGATTTGGCAACAAGCAAAAGCTTTGACAATGGCGGAAGAGACACAATATCTGCTAACAGTAGATTCCAGCAGTGTGAAGCGCAACCCACAGCTGATATGTGTGGAAATTCATTCACAATTATTTCCCAAGCAGCTTGCATCACGCTTGCATTGTCAGTTATCAACAAAAAAAAAATTACTTGGACCTATTACGACTATTATTACTCTAATTTCAGCACTCACAAATTCTGCAGTCTCTCACTCTACTCCTACTACCTTATAAGAATACAAGATTGGTTTTGGGGTAGTGATGATAAAATTGACAATATTTTCTCGGTTGACATTAGCACATCCATCACACATTAGGGCCAAACAATTAGAAGATACAATCAAAACTTTATTACTTGCTTCTATTTTGGCATATTCCTTGTCTAGAAGTGGGCCCCCCATTTTGAATTTAGATGGCGGTTTTCCATATGCTGGCCGCATTACTTTAAATGCATTTTCCCAATGTTCAGTCTCAAAAACATTGCACGGTAGCCCGCTTGCGAACGCAGCCCTGCTGAGAGCCTCGTCTATTTGGGTCCGGTCCTCTTTGCCCATGGAGTCCACAAATTTCGTCAATCCGACGGTCCTGGCTCTTTTCGGCGCTGCTGGCCCGTCTCCTGCTCCAGACGAGGCTGACGCTGTCCCTGACTGGGTAGGGCGCTCACCACCTGCAAAACGAAGAGACACGAAATGTATCAGACGTTTATAAACTTGCGGTTCGACGAGGTTTCCGCGCGCCCGGCGGAGGGCCCAGGCGGTGCTGCCATCTAGCGGCGGCTTCAGGAACTACGTGGGCCGAGAGTTAAGATGGCGTCCGAAAACAACACAGTAACATACTAATACATGCACAATGCTTCTCTCTGGTCCTCCACGACAAATCAGGCAATACACAAGAAAGGAAAACTAACGCGGGAAAGGGCCAGGCCCGATTTTATTTATAAAAAAAAAAAAAAAAAAAAAAAAAAAAAGGCCAGACTATATTTAAAAACACTAACCTTCCAAAGTCAGATTTACAGCGGGGTCGTCTTCGTCGCCGGGTGTGGCCTGCTGTCCCGCATCGTCAAGAGTAACAAGTCCATAAATTGCCTTTAGCCTAGGCGGGCAGTCTCGACACTTAGTCAAGTGTTCCTTGCATCTTGTTGCATCCGGAAAAGTCCATGATTTCCCACAGTGTTTACAAGTTGCCTTCTTCTTTTTACCACCAAGATCCACATCCACCGAAAACTCTTTCCAAACATCCGCTTCTGGTTTAGGCATGATCCTCTCTTATCAATCTGGAAAGAAATACCAATCCTGAAGTATATTTTGGTGGCTTTAATTCATGCTTTGTGAAAATGTGCCGAAAAACACAAGAAATCCGGGATAAACATTGTCACCTAACCTCACTTTTGAAAAGATATAGCCACAAACTAGACACTATTTCTAGGAGTGTTGTGCCTAGCTGGCATGGCATTCATTATAGTGAATCAATACTTAAAAGGCGGGTAGCGTAGCAACTCTTTTTACCTTACCTGACACATGCGATGGACTTTTGAGACGACACCTGACATTCGCCAGACAAGGCAACTGAGTATACCGATGCAATCGCGTTTGTGTCCTTCCCCCTCACTGCCTTCTAGCAGCTTCAGCAGACGACCACAACCACGAAAGGGACGAAAAACAATGTTACCAACTCACTGCGACTGACTTTTGTGTTAAAGAAAATAACAGGAATTCAGCGATTTTGTCATATAACTTCATTAACATGCAAAATGCGCATTTTTTTAATTTTTCCATCTCTTCCGAGGCTTGTGGAAAAATATGGAAATTTTCAGAAATTTTCTGCATTTTTCCCCGGAAATTTTCTGGCATTAGAATCACTAAAAAGGCCCAAGCGTAAAGGAAATAATGCGTACGTTAACCGACCATTCACAAGTAAGCGTGAACACTCACAAAAACAAAATTGTTGCACTTCAAGCAACAGAACAAAGGGAAAGTCGCGTTCAGTTGGCCCAGTACCACTCCTGGTCTTCGAAAATTCCTTGGGCCGGGTGGTGAGGAATTACATGGTTCGGAACGTTAGCATCAGGCCCCGCAAGATAGCAAGTCCTACACATCTATACCGAACAAAGGACCGAAAACATTCCATGAGGTGCCTGTCGGCACTAATTACGAGCATTACTTCATGAGAAAGGGCCTTTGTCATGATATTACTTACCTCCTTCTGGACAAGAGTCCCTGCTTCTTAGAGCAACTGCAATTGCAAGACTCCATTCTTAATTAATTCCTTCTAGAATTCCAATAAAATCCGCTTTCTGTTCGGCTACCTTCGCTATGCTACCAGTAAGAGGAGAGGAGAGAGAGTGAGTCACTGGTCGTCATTGTGGCGCGCTGGGGCAGGGCACCTGCGCGTGGGACCAGTTACCCCTCCCCCCCCCCCCCTCACTCACACAGTCACAGTTTTCGGTTTATTATCATCGCTGTTATTACCGCATGGAGATGACAATAAGTTCATTGGAAAGCGAAGCGCTTCCCCGCAGTTGGGTCGCTTACTCCAAAGCCAACCTGCACAACGAAAAGTTTATACGTGAAGGATTGGCTCGGTGGCACTCCCTCCCCCCTCCAATCCCCAAACACGTTTGGGTGAAATTAACATTAGCTCCATGTCACAAGTCGACTCCCTAAATTGCATTTAAAAAAAATAAAATAACTGGCATCACTTTACAGGTTTGCTACCTGCCACTTACTCGGCGAATTCAGTATCTGGCTTTTTCATGTCCAGGTGCCCAGGTGCTGAACTTGGCATGTCTTTGCAGTCCTCGCAAATTTGTTTCTCAATTAAAACCTTAAGTATGCACTACAGGTTTCATGCATTCAACTCATTTATTAACAGAATAAGTTACAGAAAAAAGATAAAACAGAGTGCTTATTACAACAGAATAAGTTACAGAAAAAAAACAAAGAACTTGGTACAATTTATTATTTAACGAGGTGCAACAGATACCACAAGTGATATATGGCCGAACCCATTCAAAAGATGGAACAACTTCACCTAAATGATACTACCTTAACGCCTGAGATGGCCACACCTGGTATTCGCGGCTGTCAACACCTGATCAGAGACGGCGGCAGTAGTGGTGGTAGTGGGGTGCCTTGGGGGGATTTCTTTCTTTAGACGGCGAGCGGCGAGGCGAGCTCACCGCCGACTCCTCACCACTCTCTGCATCAATTTAGCCTTAGCCTTTGTTAAGCTACATGCTCATAAGTAAAGGACAAATAACCACTAAGAAAGTAACCTAAAACCTGCTTTTATTAGAATACTCCTAGTATTAAGGTACACACCGCTTAACCTACTACAACACTTACACTAGAACATTACTTAGAACTATCCCACGCTACCTATTCTATGCACTACCTAGCAGAAGTGACCACCTGTAACAACATTAATTCTACCCGGCTTAAACACACACTTACCTACAACTACAAGCTTGAATAGACTGGCGAATTGCTTGAGATCACTCTAGCCAGATTGGAACTATGCACAAATCCAACGTACATCAGGATCCCTTCCTCCTTCGAGCTATTTTAGTGACGCTGTGCGAGACGGATGGCGCCCACCAAATGCTGTAGAGCCAAACTTGCAACACCAAACTCCACATTCAGTGCTACCAACTGTGGAAAAGGTGGCAGCGAAATACTTTTCACCCGTCTGGGTGTAGAACCCGAGCCTCTCACCATTCTCCAAGTCGAAGTGACGCCTTTTCCCACGCGACCACCGATCGCTTACAAGTGTCGGGGAGCCGGCTCGGTTGGGGACTATAGCTGGCCTGGACAGTAACGGGGATGCATGCGGGCAGGAATTGAGGCTGCCTCCCCACTCTCGACCCATCTCACGTGCGACGTTGCCAGCGCTCCTCAACCTACCCCACAACCCCTCGCGTTCCGTCCGATCCGATGCCTGGACGAGTGTTGAAGAATTTGGGTTGCGATAAAATGCAATTTCTTAAATATTGATGAACTACTACTAGGACCGTGTTGCGGAGAGGTCCGGCTAAACCGTGTCTTTGCATCGTCATAAGATCCAACTGCTGACATTATTTTACTTATTCTTTATAAGTTAGTGAAAATGTCATACCTACATTCATGTTGTTCACCTATTGTGACTTCTAAAAATCTACAAGACCTCTCCTTTTTTTTAAAAAAAAAAAAAACAACAAAAAAACATTGCCCCTTTGTTTCGTGTAAAATTCATAAAGATTGTGTCGGTTTCTTAAAGAAGAAAGGTTGGGTTAAGGAGTTCATTAGAATGTTGTTTAGTAGAGCAGGAAAAAACACAATCAACTTTCAATGTACCTTCAATATGTTTATTGCTGGTAATATCAAAGAAACAATTAGTCATTATCATCATAATTATAATCAACCTCGAGAGAATGAGATAGGACTTGTAAGAATGCTACCGCCAAAATGAAAATTGAAGTGGTTTGATGACGAGCAGACAATTCAGCAAGTCCTTGGAATGGAGCCCCTCGGACAACTCCAAATTAGAATAAGCTAAATTTTTTCCCCTACGCGGGGTTTTTCCAATCAAAAACTGTATTACCCTTTTAAAATTATAACCGATCTGAACTTGTGTTAAGCAGGGAATAAGCCACTGGCGACCCCTTTGAACTCCTAAACTGTACCGTAACCATAACTGTACTGAATCATGAATAAACTCCATCTCTAAGTAAGTAAGACAATATCCAACACCATGACTTTCAAGAAGTCTTGCAACAAATAATGAATTAACATAAAACCCGCATGGACATAACATTTGGAAAAGAAAGAAAATACGAAGTAGAGAGAAGAGTGTTAGGAAAATTAAGACCGAAAGAACAAAATGGGATTTCCAATACACTACTTTAGAGCAGGCCAGGTCTTTGTTAAAACAACTTTGATTAATTAACCTATTACCTCACATCAGATAATTATTAAGGAAAAACACAGAAAAATGGAAGACACACCAACACCAATTTACTGGAGAGACTGACAGATAACTCCTTCCCAGTCTTTGACACAACTTACATGTTGTTGACGCCGGCACCTGTAACAGAAAGAAAAATAGTGAGTTGTGACCCTAATTATTACGAATAAAATATACCCCGATACACCTGAAAATAATGCTACAGCTACACAATCAAACCTGCAGCATTCAACAAAGACATCATCACCACATGCCATCGTGCACACTGAACATATAGGCAGATCAAACTTCTTGGCATTATCAAGACAGAAGCCACAAATTGTTTCATGTATGAATTTGCGACATTGCACCACATCTGTTACACTGCTGTATTCTTCATCTGTTATGGTTTGATGTCCAAACCAACAAATGTGAACACCACAGTTTATACCATCATTTTGTGGCTGATTATCAATGTAGTTCACACTCCACTGGAGCACATCTGGCTTTACTACATTCATAACAGCCTTCTCAGTATCAATAAATTTGAGCAGTTTTGGGGTTAATCTCCTCTTAGCTGGGTCAAAATAAATTATCTTCTGAGAATGGGCATTAGCTGAAAGGATGGTCCAGTGATAGCCCTCAAGATTACATGGAAAGAGAAAAATACTCTTTCTGGGCATAGGTTGGCCCAAAAGTCTTTTCAGAAGATTACCCCTTGACAAAGACAAGGAACAGTCGGAGGCAACAAAAAAGACTTCTTCATTAGTAGAAGCCAAAATACTAAGAAATGAATTAATGACATCAAAGAGAAGCCAACCAGCCTGAAAACTTGGAAGAAATGATTTCAAATTTAAAACTTCAGCATCAGTTAGCTCAAGCTCCAATGATTTCAGATGAATTATGCTGATTTTGAACTCCCCAATAGACAAAATGGGTTCTAATGGGTCAAAACATGAAGTATCAACTTGGTCATTGTTCTGGATTTCGTCAACATCTGACTCTTCGCTGCAAAGTTGTAGAAGACCATTTTTAGCAGCATTTCTGGTTGCTTGTTTTGAAGCTGCCGATTCTGGTTTACGCTTCAGACTTTTTTTCTTTTTTCTCTTGAAGGGAAGCATTTGGGACTCTTGTGTCCTGAGCTTCTGCCTTGGAGCAATTTTCACACCTTCTGGAATAGGTTCCAGAGTCTGATCACAAAAAATATCACACTTCCTATTCATCCCGACGGGAACACATGGTTGACCCAACGTTGCCCATAGGGGGCCGTTCGTTGCCTACGTTTCGGGCCCGTTTACGTTGTCTGCCGTCATTGGGGCAACCAACCCGCATCCGTTGGTTGCTCAGATCACGTCAAATCTGACCGGAGGAAACATAGACGCATCAAGGAGCATAAGGCAACAACGCCGCCATATTGACGGCACATTCCCGACTTCACGTTTCTAAACCCCACGTTGCTACGACGTTGCGCTCATAATTGCCATGCAACCAGAATGTGGCGATGTCGCGGCAATGTTGCCCCCACCAGGTCTTTCGCACGTAACTCCGGGCATGTGTCTCCAAAGGCGCCGGGCGGGCGCCGTCACAACGTTGCGCCGCCCACCAAACGGCGCTATCAGAAACACCATACATGTCAGATGTGCCAATGGCATAGTTGCAGCGACGATGCCTCGCGGTTGCCCGCTCCACGCCATTTCGGCCACGTTGCGGCTATAAGTCCGATGCTACGTCACTCCGTCAACCAACCAGTAACGTGCCCGCACCCGCGCCGCCGCCACGTTGGTTTGGCGATCCCATGGCGACCTCATGGCAACGACACAAAAAACAGGTTCCCTGCAGGACACTCAGTGTAACGTTGCTGTACCGGCGCCGGCTCAACGTCGTCATGCCCACAACCCGCCCACTATGCCGCCGCCACGTTGGTTTGGCGATCCCATGGCGATCCCATGGCGACCTCATGGCAACGACACAAAAACCAGGTTCCCTGCAGGACACTCAGTGTAACGTTGCTGTACCGGCGCCGGCTCAACGTCGCCATGCCCACAACCCGCCCACGATGCCGCCGCCACGTTAATTCGGCGATCCCATGGCGACCTCATGGCAACGACACAAAAACCAGGTTCCCTGCAGGACACTCAGTGTAACGTTGCTGTACCGGCGCCGGCTCAACGTCGCCATGCCCACAACCCACCCACTATGCCGCCGCCACGTTGGTTTGGCGATCCCATGGCGACCGCATGGCAACGACACAAAAACCAGGTTCCCTGCAGGACACTCAGTGTAACGTTGCTGTACCGGCGCCGGCTCAACGTCGCCATGCCCACAACCCACCCACTATGCCGCCGCCACGTTGATTTTGCGATCCCATGGCGACCTCATGGCAACGACACAAAAACCAGGTTCCCTGCAGGACACTCAGTGTAACGTTGCTGTACCGGCGCCGGCTCAACGTCGCCATGCCCACAACCCGCCCACGATGCCGCCGCCACGTTGGTTTGGCGATCCCATGGCGACCTCATGGCAACGACACAAAAACCAGGTTCCCTGCAGGACACTCAGTGTAACGTTGCTGTACCGGCGCCGGCTCAACGTCGCCATGCCCACAACCCGCCCACGATGCCGCCGCCACGTTGGTTTGGCGATCCCATGGCGACCTCATGGCAACGACACAAAAACCAGGTTCCCTGCAGGACACTCAGTGTAACGTTGCTGTACCGGCGCTGGCTCAACGTCGCCATGCCCACAACCCGCCCACTATGCCGCCGCCACGTTGATTTTGCGATCCCATGGCGACCTCATGGCAACGACACAAAAACCAGGTTCCCTGCAGGACACTCAGTGTAACGTTGCTGTACCGGCGCCGGCTCAACGTCGCCATGCCCACAACCCGCCCACTATGCCGCCGCTACGTTGATTCGGCAATCCGATGGCGACTTCATGGCAACGACACAAAAACAAGGTTTTCCCACGTCCGTCTTAATTGGTATCCAATTTTCGTCGCCCCGACAATGCCCTGGGCAGGCGCCATTAGATGCCGATGGTGCTTCTTTAACTTCTGGGGCCGCTCTGAGAAAGCTGGGCTTGGCACTGGGTCGGCGCCGCCGGGCTGCTGGTTCGAGTCCGGTGGCTCGCCCGCTGGCATCTGTCCTTGTCTATCCCGTAAGAGTCAGTGAGAGCGAGAGAGTTGGGACGATGCACCCACTTCGTTTGGACGAGTAGTGTCCAGAGTGGAGCAAAACACAGCAAAGAAACGCTTTCCGTAATAAAATGGAAAACTTTCGGAGTCTCCATTTTTAAAATATGAGTATTTTTCTCCGTAAATTTGGACTAAATTTTGGACAGTGTCGTATAAGCAATATAAGACAACTGTGCACCTTCCTGGTTATCGTGAGCGCTTGATTAAAGCGTATGACGCTTGACTGCAGTTTCACCAGTGGTGCTGCTGCCGCTCCAACACCAGACGCGGCGGCAACACTGCAGACGGTCGTACACTGCAAGAAAAAGTGTAGATAGTACAACAAAAGTACAACAAAAACTGTACAATAAAAGTACAACAGGGATTGTAGAAAGTACAACGAGAACTGTACATACCACAACGAGGCCTGGACTGCACAGCACTCGTCATGCCGGTTCCATTGTACTTTGTATAACAGTTGTACAACAATTGTTGTACTTTGAAAGTACAATAAATTCCTGATAAAAAATTTGCCAGTAATTTGTGTACTTTCGTTGTGGTCTTTTCTTGCAGTGTAAAGCAACCCTACCCGGTACCCAGCACGCTGGCAGCAGGCCGAGCTGGGGCCCTCTGGTGCCGTATGGCACCTCATAGTGGAGGTCCGGCGCGTGCCGAAATACACAACAGCGGCCAGCTCAGGCCCACGTTTACGTGCCTCGACGTGCCTGTACTTAGCCAAAGCGACCCACAGGTCCACGCCGAGCCAAAGGCGCACCACTTGAGCCGCCTTAGAATTATTGAATTAGTTATTTATATAGGGCAGATAGATTGGAGGCAGTGGCCGTGTCGATAGGAATATTGCTTTTTTCGACATTTTGTCCCATGATACTCTCTGTGTGTGCGCGCGCGCGTGTGTGGGCGTGTGAACGTCCGTGTGTGCGCGTGTGTTAGAGCGACCAGCCAGCCAGATAGGCGAGGGGGGAGATGCGGGGAGATGGCCGCGTGACACTCGCACGCACCCCGACGGAGCCTCGTGGGCGTGAGTGCGACTGGGCGCCACGCGCTGCAGCACCGGCCAGGGATATCAACCTTAGGATTTCAATAGGGGCGGCATCTGATTTCAAACTGTCATCGCGCTGTCTAACGCGCACCCCGACCATGCAGCGCGCAAGAGCATGCCGAGCTGAAACCACTGTTTCTTGCAGACAGCGTTTTCAATGCATTCAAATCAGCCTTTGTAAAGGCTATAATACCAGCATCTTTAGATGCTAATGTCAGGGAAAACGTGGAAGCTCCAGGGGTCAGCCCGGGTCCCGCCTATGGTAGCTCTGTGCTCTCCGAGGCGCGGTCAGGCAAGACACCCGAAGCACCACGGTTCTCGCAGACAAAGTTTAAGATGCCTTCAAATCAGCAGCCTTAGGGCTTAATGTCAGCATTTGTAAATGCTATTCACGAAAAGAAAGGATTTGTTGTACCAACGACCATTTATGTTGATTTTGGGATTACCAAACACATAACATATATGACATGCATCTAACAAATATTTCTTGGTTAACCCAAAATCAAAATATATGTTTGTTGATACATTAAATTCTTTTTCTCTTTGTAAAACAAGCCTTTCTTAAGGCTACCAGCATTTTTAAATGCTAAATGACAACGAATTTTCGGAAGCTCAAGGGCGGTCTGCCCCCGCCTGCACCGCTGACAGAGTAACCGGTTTCATCGAATTGGATCTCCTCAGAGTTTTTCGAATCGAATCTGCCTAAAATTGGCGTATCAAATTGAACTCCAATGTCCATCTCACTCGCTCGCTCCCCTACGGGCCGCCTCGTTGCAGGGATGTCAACTTTGGGATTCAATAACTCGGGCGGGGTCTGAATCCAAACAGTCATCGCGCTGTCCCTCTCGCACCCCAATACAACGCCCCGCGAGTGCGAGAGAGACAATGCATGCATGGCCGCCGGCCGCGCTGTCAACGTGTAGACCCGCTCCGCCGAGGCAGCGCGCAGCACGCCGAGGAGGCCAAGCAGGATAAGCACAGAGTTCGTCAAAAACGACAGGCCGCACAGGCCGAGTGCGGCCTGAACGCATCTCGGCACGGCCGCTGGCCTCGGCCTGCACAGGCCGCAGCGGTCTGGACTCAGGCCGGTCGGCCTGCGTCGGCCGGCTGCCCAGTAGCCAATAGGATTCGCGGAGGTGACCAAGGTGGCGCCCTCATATCATGCGGGCAGGTGAGACACTATCTGTCCGCGCGCAGGTGCCTCACTAGGCCAGCGCAGGCCGAGGCTCGGAGCACAGAGTCCCTGGCGAGCGTGGGGTAGGCAACCCACCGCTCACCTATGCCGAACAAGAGGCCTACGGCAGGGCGGCTGCCTGGCAGAACTTGAACTGCAGAGCGCTCAAAACCCTGGTAGAACTTGGATGTGGTTGGAGATCGGATCTCACATCCAAAGTCGTCCATTTTCTTCCATAGACATCCAAATTCATCCATTTTCCTCCATTTTCATCCACTGACATCTAGTCACGTCCATACATATCCACGGACTTCCGAGTGACACCCACTCACTTCCAACGACATCCGCCAACCTCCCAGCCACATCCTTTCTCGTCCATGGACATCCACTAGCTTCCTTACCACATCCACACACGTCCAAAGACATCCACTGACTTCCGACTGACATCCACTCACGTCCATCCACATCCACACCTTCCCCGCCACATCCATACTCGTCCAAGGTCTACTCATCCACATCCACGCACGTCCAATGACATCCACCAACTTCCAAACGACTTCCACTTACGTCCAACGACATCCACCTATTCCGCGGCCACATCCAATCTCATCCAACGACCTCCACTGCCTTCCCAGCCACATCCACAAACGTCTAATGATATCCACTGACTTACGTGGGACATCCGCTCGTCTTCAACGACATCCATTTGAGTCAATGAGCTTTACTTCCAAACGACTTCCTTTTGCATCCACCGACATCCAGCCACGACCAAAAAACTGACATCCATTCCCGTCCACCATCATCCATTCATATCCAAACGACAAACATTCACATCCAAATGACATCCATTTTCATCCATTCACATCCAAATGACATCCATTTTCATCCATTCACATCTAAATGACATCCATTTTCATCCATTCACATCCAAATGACATCCATTTTCATCCGTTCACATCCAAATGACATCCATTCACATCCATTTTCATACCTTCACATCCAAATGACCTCCATTCACATCCAAACGACCTCCATTCACATCCATTCACATCCAAAAGACATCCATTCACGTCCAGTGTCATCCATTTACATCCAAAATGACATCAATTTTCACCCATTCACAACCAAATGACATCCTTTGACATCCATTGACATCCATTGTCATCCATTCACATCCAAATGACATCCATTTTCATCCATTCACATCCATTCACATCCAAATGACATCTAAATCATATCCATTCACATCCATTCACATCCAAATAACATCCATGTCACTTGGATGTCATTCGGATGTGAATGGATGTAAATGGATGTCATTTGGATGTGACTGGATGAGAATGGATGTGAATGGATGTCATTTGGATGTGAATGGATGTGAATGGATGTCATTTGGATGTGAATAGAACGGCAGCCTTCTGTGCCATCCCAACCGCCCGCACAACAGCACAAAAGTTGCGCGCGAGAAAAAAGATTCCTGGTTTGCTCATACGGCCTAAACCAAAAGTCACTAATTTCCTTTTTAAAAAAAACAAGACTGACTGTGTACCCAAAATTCTGTGCATTGAATGCTGCATTAGTAATATCTTATCCAACTGGCCGTCTTTTCACTGGGCAAGCTTGGCTAGCCCTGGTGATGTTAGTCAAGTACCGTACTTACGGTTGGATTAATAAATTGAAATAATGGTATATGTGTCTTTTATATGTTTCAATGATAATAAGAAGCGGAAAGTATATAGTTTTAATGCCAAATGAGTTTCCATTAGTTCACTATTTTTTCTTTGTATCGTCGTTGGTTCTGAGCCTGACCTTGAAAGAAGGAAAGAAGAGGAAGACTTCACGAACATGGCGGACGGCCACTGTCGGCTGCTAGGACCAATCAGGAAAGCGTCCTCAGCTTAGCGCAAAGAGCTCAAAACTGGGTTAGGTGAAAGGCATTTTCACAATACCGGTGCTTTAGATATTTGTACTGGAGAGTGGTTTCAAAGTGACAATGCAATATAAGTGAGTGAAAATTGTGGTGGGGTTAGTCGCCAGGGACCTCTACAGTAGTTCCAGTAGTGCCCACCACGGGCACATAGAGCGAGCTGAGCTTTGCCTTCGATCGATCTCGATCATCGATCGATCGGCTATGCCCTAGCCTTCCCTTCCTAGCTCCCAGTTACTTGCTCAGACTAATGTTCCTGAGCAGTTAGCAGAGGGCGATGTAACTGTCTGCTCTTCATGCGTTGGTTAGTGAGCAGTCGTCCTCCTTTCGTCTACGAAGTTATTGACAGGTTTTTCTGCTGTCAGCTTTGAAATTATCATTTTGACTGAACCAGATTAGGTTAGTTCCACCTTCTAATGTATTTTGATTGGAAGAAAGTAATTTTGTAATGGTATCATCAGAGTTAAAGACTGGCAAAAATTTTTCACTTGATCTGACCATCTATTCAATAAATATCCAGACAGCATGTTTGTGGAATCACAACATCGGCTTAAAGGCATCCATGTTAAAAATTTGTAACAAGTGATCCCAAGTGACGGGATATCTACCTTAACCTGAAATAGCTTGGACCACAAATAGTCCTCTGCTTTTCGGGTATGTACAAGAGTGTTGTCTGCGCTGCATTACAACACAAGTCCGTCCCCAACTTCCACAGCTGAATTGTAACCAAATGCTGTCATCCATACTCTGTCCAACAACTGCGGCAAATAAGCTCAGTAAAACTGCAGAATTGTAGTAACAAAAGCATAGAGTAAACCTCTGTGTAAAATGAAGGGTTGACAATAACAGTAGCCTCATGTTATCAAAACATCACGTAATTTAATGAAAGTAATAACTCCACATTGTTTCAATAATATCTGTAAGGAAAATAAAATATGGTCAGGTATTTCATGTAATGTATTTTTCTTATAACAAACACTGTTGACAGATGCTTACCAAACAAAGTTCTGTGCATGATTTTCATAATTAAGCCTCGGTATTGATCGGGTGCGAGCCGATATGCAATAAACAGAACTAGTAGGAACACGCATAGCCAAAAGAACTGTGTTCCTTCTCCTTGGTTGTAAACCACAATTTCTCTGCCGAATAATGAAATAAGTAAGTATATCAGTGCAATTAAAAGTGAGCAGCACTAATGCATGTGTTTCATCCTCTTATTCGTGAACAATATAAGTGAGAAGACGGCAGGGTGCACAAACTTAACATTATTTGGCGATTTTTGGAATTTTATCTTGGAAATGGTTAGAGATATAAATGTTGAGCATAGGATAACGTAAATTCAAAATTCAATTTTAAATTTAAGTTATTGTGTGCATAACTTTTTTATCTCAAGCCGTTTACAAGATATAGGTGCCCAAAATGTCAATAAATGTTAAGTTTGCGCACCCTGGAAGAAGCATGTTTTCTCCTGCTTGATTTACGTGCATTGCTGGCCACAGATAGGGCCAGGAGTGAGGCGGGGAACGGAGAATTGTGAATTGTGAAGACTCCCCACCTCACCCCTGGCCCTATCTGTGAAGTGTGAATTTCCTTAACTTGATATAGCCCTTATCAGGGATGAACCCTTTTGTAGATATCAACACCCGTTTGACAGGGATTTCTACAGATTGTCATGCGTTTTGTTGGAACTGGTGGAGGGATGGATGAAAGTCAATACTCGCCCCAACCCACCCCTATTGAAATGCTGGTCGTCATCCTTACATGGGGACAGAGAGACGTCGAGAATTTCATGGCTTTCAATGGATGCTGCCCAGCGTGCCGGTCCGCGACACCCCCGCGACCACGACCTCATGCCACCCCATGATCTCATGGGGGATCCTGGACCGCACGCTAGTACCACTGGGCACCTCCATTTAGGGACTTACGTGGATTGATCCATGTTATTTTATTAATCTTCACTGGTGGCGTGCTGGTGCTTCCTGCAGAGATACGTCTTAGTTTTTTGTTTGGTAGGTGCTGCCTGCAACCTCTCTCTCCCTTATCATGCGATGCGATCTGGCTCTGGGCACTGGCAAGTGTTGGTTCGCAACAAAAGACGGCGAGGGCAGTGGCAGTAAGGGCAGTAACCGCCCCTCCGCCCCATGCCGAATGACGTCATAGTCTCTGCCTGTTAACCTTAAAAAAGGTAAATGTTGATATTTTATTTTATGGAGTCTGCGTTTTTAAGTTACCTATTACAAATAATGCTAGAGTTTTACATTCTCATTGATTCGAAAGTATCCCTCTAGGCACAGCCTTTGGGCCTTTTCGGCCGTTCCATCTCTGCCCTGCGTCTGCTGCTCTTTTGCTGCCTGCTGCTGTCAGCTGTCAGTCAGCTAGCTGTCGTGACATTATTGGACGTGGAACGTACGAAATATTTTGTGCCCCAGTTGCTTTATCCCAGCCACAGCCGACATTATGACTGATCAGCTCTTTTCGAGTAACCCCTGGATGTGCGTTTTATGACCATAAACACATATGAATTTTCTTATGAAATGCAATGTAATATCATAACCTGTTCGTGTCGTTTGTTCCTCAGGTTTCTTCGTAATCTGGCACAGGTTATTTATCTCTTGGACGTGATCCTGATATTTATCCCAGATTCTCAAATCCTCTGGTAAGTCTCTTGAAATTATAAACTTTTGGTGGTAGCCTTTTTAGGTCAAGCGGCTTGAGCTATTTCTCGCCAAATAGTGTGGGTCTGAGTGTACGCTATTTAAAAAGAAAAATTTTGAGAGTACTCGATTTTCTGGTTCGTCTAGGTCCCAAATGAGCCCACACCAAGTTTTAGCAAAATCGGTTTACATTTACCCGTTGCAGTGCGCGAGAGTAATTTTTAAGGCGCCCGGAACGGTAAAGGTCTGTTGAGGCCAAACAGCGCTGATGATGATTGGAGGGGGGGGGGGGGGGGGGGGGGGTAGGTGTGGCGCCACTGTGGCGCCATCTGCGATTTGAATGCCGTGAAATTTGGTGGCACTGTTCCTTAGGGCTTTCCCTTCCTGCCTGCACTGCGGAAAAAAATGAAGGTTGTGGCTGTTAACTTTGATGCCAGTGTCCACTGTACTCCAAAAGAAGGTCTCCGCCGTACCTGGGGGATACAGTAACCACTGTATCTCAGGGAACGGCATTCACTGTACTCTGGGAACCTGAATCCACTGTACTTAAGGGGGCACTATGGTCAAACACCTTCGAAAAATCGATTTTTTTTATTTGCTTATCGGATAGAGCGCGTTTTTCTGCGTCGAATGCCGCAAACCGCATCCCGAAATTCGAAAAATTGGCGCATCAGGGCTCCGCGCGTTTGAAGCGAGTTATCGCGAAGTTTTCGTAACTTTTAACTTTAAACGCGTTTTTCTCGAAACGCCCGATTCCCACGTGGTGGCACGCCCCCAGAGCGCAAAAATGAAGCTAGAGCGCTGAAATTTGGTGTGCATGCTCCAAAAACATGTGGCTTGGTCCGGAACTACGGAAATTTGGCTGCTGCGACTCTAAGATATAAATTTGTCGTCCTGTTTATTTTAAAAAACACCCAAATTTCTCTACCTCATTTTCTGCTGTAAATTTTTAGCCTTTAAATTTATGGCTCGTCAACGAGCGTAGTTCCGGCTCTAGCCACATGTTTTTTGAGGGCTGACGTAAAATTTCGTTGTTGCAGGTCACCGCGTTCGTCCGCTACGACTGCCACCATGAGGGCATGTCCTCCAGGACTTCTTTTTATCCTGCAGGACGACCGGGGACGACGGCCGCGTTCGCGCACCTTTAAAATTATGGGATGGGATGTTCTTGACTCAAAAATAAATTTTCAGATCTCTAGCTTTGATGGGTTTTTTTTCCGATTTTTTTTCTGAACCCTTGCGTTTAGACCATAGTGCCCCCTTAAGAAACTTTTTAGAGACTGCATATACTAAATATGGGCAAAATTTAAAATTTGCTATAGATACAATCTGATTACAGAAATGGATTCATCTCAACAAAATGAACAAAAAACGTTTAGCGTATTGCAGTTTTAGACTCGAAGTTCCAAAGATATCGGCGTCAAAAGTGGGAAAAGGTACTAAATCCTACTTTTTTCCACTTTTGACGGCGATATCTTTTGTATTTTGAGTCTGAACCTATTATACGCTTAACATTTTTTGGTCATCTTGCTATGATGAATCCATTTCCGTTATCAGATCGCTTCTATAGCAAATTTTTAATTTCGCCCATATTTAGTATATACAGTGCCTGAACAGTTTAAAAAGTACAGTGGATTCAGGTTTCTAGGGTACAGTGAATACCGTTCCCTGAGGTACAGGGGTTACTGTATCCCCTAGGTACGGTGGAGACCTTCTTTTAGTGTACGGTGGACACTGACATCAAAATTAACAGCCACAACCTTCATTTTTTTCCGCAGTGTGCATGGCTTTGGCTCAGACTCCACCTGACGTGACTAAGGGACAGGGCCTAAAGTGAATTAAATATTAAATTGTTTTTAAGGGGGACAGGGGGAAGGGGACGGGCGTCGTCAAATTTGAATGTGGGTCACCAAACTGGTGTGCCAGAGAGAGATATACTTGATCTGGACAATGAGCAGCTCAAATCTTTATAGATAAAACAGAGAAAATATAGAAAAACTGGCTGGGAGGTACGCAATGTCGGCGACAAGTACTGTGATTTGCCTGCCTCCCAGGCAGTTTTTCTATATTTTCTCTGTTTTATCTATGAAGATTTAAACCGCTTAATGTCCAGATCAAGTATCTCTATCTCTGGGACACCAGTTAAAGTGGCCCACATGCAAATTTGACGTCGCCCATCCCCTTCCCCCTGTCCTCCTCAAAAACAATTAAATATTTTATTCACTTTAGGCCTTTTCCCTAAGTCACGTGAGGTGGAGTCTGAGCCCAAACCATGCAGCCAAGCAACAGTGCCACCAACTTTCACGGAGTTCCGATCTCAGATGTTGCCACAGTCGCATCGGCAAGACACGGGGCGGGCGACCCCTCAGGTGGCTCAAATTTTACTCTCGCGCACTGCAACGGGCGATGGTAAACCGATTTCGCTCGAACTTGGTGTGGACTCATTTGGGACCCAGACGAACCAAAAGATCGAGTACTTTAAAAAATCTATTTTTTTTTAAACAGCCAAGCCTTGGTTGTAGTAAAACATGAACCGATATTCCAAGTTGGGCGTGTCGTTAATCTGTGTGTATCCTACAGGAACATTTGTGGATGTTGTCGAGGCTACTAAAGCCATATCAGGAAGGGAAAGTGAGGGGGATAATAGTGATTCCTCCTTAGAGGAAACCCTGGCTTTGCGGCAAGAGCGGGCCAAGAAGCATAGGAAGCGGAGAGAAAGTCTGAAGTCAGTTTCAGGGTCCGATTCAGGTTGCGACGAGGAGCTCGACACGAGTCACTTGCAGTTGAATGCGCGAGGCTCCCCATCAAAGCTAGGGAGTCCACCCAGCGAGAGCAGCTCCCTAACTACTGAGATAGCGGGCACTAGATCACCGACAACCGTAACTGACAATAGCATGATGATTGCAAAGAAGGGGAACCCAAAGTCGCCCGAGAAAACACCGAAGAAGACTCCTACAAAATCAGTGAATAGGACTTCGCCAATGAAAACCCCTCAGAAACAGGGAGAACCAAAGAAAACCCCTCAGAAACAGGGACAACCAAAGAAAACCCCTCAGAAACAGGGAGAAACGACAAAGGCAGCACCAAAAAAAAACCTGCCGCATGAGGCGAGAACACAGCGACAGAAACGGAGTTTCCATCGACGCCACAAAACGAGGCGAAAACACAGCGACAGAAACGAAGTTTCCATCGACGCCAAAAACGAGGCGAAAACACAGCAACATTGGCGGCGAAGCCACCATAGCAAGACATGGAAAATGAACACTGAGATACAGGCCACACTCGCGACACTTTTCGAGAACGCGGTTTAAGAGTAACGGAACACTGGCACTCGCGAATATTCGGCACTGATTCTACACACTGCTGTAATGGAAAAAATAAAACTGAGAATTAGTTGATTTGAAAACCAACATGGCGCCGAGGTTAGATTTGCCTCGCGCCGGTAGGAAATCGGGCATAGCTTCGCCCTTCGAAAATAATCCATGACACAAACGGACAGAGTTTCACCCTACTTACTAAATAAAGGTCTCTTGACACTGTATCCCAAATGCTAGGGGCTTCGTCGTCGTCCGAGGACGCGTATGCGGCACGAAGTGCGTCCATTTCGACCAGCAATACCGACGAAGGCGAAACAACAAGTGGCTTCTCCGTCCCGCGCGGCAGCCGTCCACGGGCTAGGGGGAGAGGTGGGGTGGAGGCTAAATTTCAGCGCCAGCCAATCAGCGCGAGCGCTACAGGTGATTTCTCTCTCAAAACATGATTTCGGATGAGTTCAACCGAACCGAAGAGAAAACTTTGATGAAATTAAAATTATAAACCGTCTCGATACATCTTTTTTCTTCCATAATGCGTAAATATCTTAAATTATGTAAAGGAATGAGATGAGCTGTCGGCAACGGACAGCCAATCACACGTCGACGTCTCGCTTCCGAGACACTCTATTCTTCTTACGACTTCAAGCACAAAATACTCATCGCACAATATAAAAACACTTATGGAGATTTGATTTCACCGTATTTGATTTACTCGCCATTACAAAACACACTAAAACATGTCGTCTTTTCCTTTCGCTTTCCTCACAGTGGACCGGTCACCGGTAGCAGACGGCCCACTCAGAACTTCTGTTTTTGAATAAAATAAAATTGCTGGTTGAAATGTAAGTGTACATGCTGACTGCTAATGCACTTCCGACCATAACACAACAGGGCTATACGTAAAATTTAAGACAGGACAAGAATAACGAAGGTTTGTTGAGCGTCGTCTGCACTGACGCGGCGCACGGGCGAAGCGCACAGACACACTGCCTAGTTACAGACGAGGCCACTAGAGCGCGCTGGTGGCGCTACCGGCGCGGCGGGCGGTATTTAAAACGAGGCGGCGGACCGCACTCGCGTGCGTGTGTGCGTGGCTTCACCAGGTGAGACCACGGCAGCGGCGGACAGGTAGAGACTGGTGTTCTCGACCCATTAAAATGTCCCAGCCAGGGGCAGGGGCGGGTTAGGTTGGGTTAGGCTCCGCCAAGGTGACAATGTCCCACCAGGGCGGGTCCAGGAGGGGTGGGTCCAGGGTAGGTTAGGCCCCACGGGCGACTTAGGTTAGGTTGGGTTAGACCCCTCATGTTACCCTCCTTAAAAAAATCCGAAAAAATCCGAAAATTATTTCCTGACTTAGGTTGGGTTACGCTCGCTCAAGATGGCGGGGGGTGACAATCCCCCTGCTATACTACTCTTGTTACATGCAACACATTGCGCAGCAGCACGCCATTCACCGGAATAAATGGAAACGATTTTATCCATCGCGGGGCCGCGTAAAATGTTCGGCTGCAGTTCCGAACATCACATTCACGCACAGTTGGTAAAGCGGGGGACGGACGCACTTATTGAAAAAAAGTTTGGCAGAGTTTAAAAGGCAGAAACGTACCTTTGGAGGTGGAGAGGGCGTGCGTGGTGTTGAAGACGACGCCGCCGGTGTGCGCTCACGTGTCCGCGCCGGAGGTGGAGAAGGCGTGCGTGGTGGCGAAGACGGCGCCGCCGGCGTGCGCGCCGGAGGTGGAGTGGGCGTGCGTAGCTTCACTTTAGGTGGAGTGAACTTGCGCGGCTGCTTGCGTCGGCGCACCGGTGCCGGAGAAGATTCACGAGAGCTCGCCGGCGATGAGCTGCTCGAGCTGCACGATGAACTTGATGAACTCGTGCTGGAGGAGTCCGACGAGCTCGATGAGCTGAAGGAGTCGTCTCTAGTTCGCTGACACATTGTGCATGCGCACACGGACATAACCAGACTGACGGCTTGGTCCCGGACACCAGGACGCCAGGGCACCCCGCCAGCACAACACAAAGGGCCACAGGGAAGACAGACTCCGAATCCAAAATATAAACCAAGTGATAACGAAACCAAGCGCAGGCAGCCACTTCAACAGCTGAACACTGGGGGACGAGGCGCGGCGCGTGGCGCGCGTTTAAGTGCAACATGGAAAATGAAAATAACATAGAAATTGCACAAGGAGAATACGCACAAGATAATTCGCAAACTGAATTCATTTTATTTTTATTGTTCGCTCTCTTATCTTTAATAGTTTTTTGTTTTGATTTCTTCTGCCAATCGTTGACCAAGGAGCGCATTGCAATTGTTCGCCATTCAAGTCTGCCAAAAATCGAAACCAGTTCTGGAACAACGACGTGTGAAAAGGATGGGGGCTAGGGGGAAGCGATAAGGACCGCGGCCGCCACGGGTGCGGCGCACGCCGATGATTCAGAACAGGACAGGCGTGAAGTGAAGTGGGTGGGGGAGAGGGGTTCACAGGAACGCGCCGACGCCAGACAGGGGGAGGGGACAGGGAATACCCAAACACAACACGAAGAGCGCAGAGAAAGGGTCCACGGAGAGGAGTGATACGCAAAGAAGGTCAAAACACCAAAGGTGCGGGGAGAGGGGCGGGGCGGGCAGAAGCGGCACTGCGAGGCGAGAGCGGGGCGCGGGGAGGAGGCAGAAGACGCCCTCGGCCGAAGCACAGTGGTTTAAAAGGTGATTTTGGGGGGAATAAGTCCTAGCAAGCGTTCCGTTCGACCAAACGCTACCAAAATTTAACGGCATCATCTCTAGGCAATAGGGGAAGGTCCGTTAAAAAGAAAATTTCACGCGATGAAAATTTGAGTGTCAATGCTAAAATAAAGCGAAAAACAGCAAAATTAGGACAAAAATAACCGATTACAACAAATTCGCTCAAATAAAAAATGCTCAGAATCCTTTATTTTCGACTTCTGAGCTGCACAAATTATTTTGTCAATAAAAAAAATATGTTATATGAAAAGAAAAACAACCGCACAATTGTTTTTGGCACTTTGAGCGGTGCACTCTACAGGCGATCGGCGCAAAAACTGGTCAATTTGGCCCGTTTTTGATATGTTTTCCCCTTGCGCTCCGGTTTGCGGACGAGTGCGGAAAAGTTATCACCAGGGCATCTTAATATACATCTAAGGGAAGCGCCTCGCACCAATAACTCCGTGCCACCGAGTGCCCCCGATGTCCGAAACTCAAACAGTGTGTTTTTTAATGTTTTGAACGCATTTGTAGCAAAAAACCCGCAACCGTGGGCCAAAACACGAACGCAATATTGCGCTGGGCGCTGCTTTCCTTTGTGTAATGATGATACAAAAAGAAAAACACGCCAGCATACCAGTAGCATCGCCCTCCTTGGAAAAATAGGGGTGGGAAACATTTAAGGAAATTAGGTGAATTTGATCAAAATACAAATGACTAAAATCAAACCCATCCAAGTGGCTCCCAGCGTCATATAAAAATCTGTAAACGTCATTTTATGTTGTATTGGAGTATTATAGTCCGTTTCCACCACCCAGGTCGCTTCCAGGACAGTTTTGAAAAATCGATTTATTCCCCCTAAAACAGGATTTTAAACCACTGTGCGAAGGGGGGACCTTGGCGGGGAAGGAGTGCGGCAAGGGCAGCAGGCAACACAGGCGCCATCTAGGCGTGCGTAATGAGCACAGGGTGCGAGGCAGGGTTCGGAAAGTTACTCTATTCTTTGTAACTAGTACCGTTACAGTTACTTGTCCCAAAATTTGTACTAGTTACTATTACCGGTACTTTTGACCGGAAAAGTAACTAGTATCGTTACCGTTACCGAAAAAATTGTAACTAATTACTTTTACTATTACTTTTTAATGAAAAAAGGTATTTCAAAGCAGAAACAATGCATATTTAACAAAACTTTTTAATGATCAAATATTCAACTGCGTAAGGGAGTAAAAATACTCACAAATTATCTTAAACTTAAACAGAACTTAAAATTTCAACAAAATAAAACATACACAGCACAGACTTTAATAGATATTTACAAGAGTTTCACACATTTACAAGCTGTCCTCTTTCAGATGGGCATTAGCCTCCAAAAGAACCAAAATTTCAAAATTTTGGTCCGTTAATCGGCTTTTGCTTGGGACTAGTACCAACTTAGCCCTACTGAAAAAGCGCTCCACAGGCGCGCTTGACGGGATGCAGGTGTTGTATTTGATGAATAGTTTTTTATACTGCTCATACTCATCAGATTCATCACCTGCGCCCGACAAGAAAAGGTCCACTCCGTCAGTAGCCGAGACTTGACGCGGCCTCTTTCGGCTCTGACTGAAACTGAAACAAACACATAGAAATAAGTAACGGCTTATATCTAGGAGTATTGTGTTGGTTGAGAGAATACAAATAAGTACTTGAAGAGGCGGCGGAAGGCGTTGTTGGCATCGGCACCGGTTTCCGGCGCTGACGCGGGCTCCTCCGGCTGGGTGGCTGTGTTACGGTAGCGAAACTGCTGAGCCTAATAGAAAACCCCACTAACAAACGCTCGCCGCGCGGAGACCGGCTGAGCGGCGACCCGCCGGGCCCTTGGCGGCCCGCGGAGCCCTGGAGCTCGAGGGAAGGGAGAGGCTCGGGGCAGTCGCCGGGAGTCACAATAACTGTGAAGGTTAGGTTAGGTTCCCTCCTGAATGCGCCAGGCAACATCCGCAATAGAAATCACAACACGGTCCGCTCATCGTGCACTCTCTCGGCTAGAAAAGGTATGTCAGGTCCGTACCGCGGACGCCAATGGACTGACCAGCAGGTCCAGAGCGTATCCATGCACCGCTGCGCGGAGCGCAGGAGCATATCGTCAGCGAAAAACGATGCTCTGGCTATCTTTAGCCAAGCGATATCAACAGTTAGCTCCCTTTAACATCGTCCAGCAGGCTAAGAACTCCACTTCACCGTCATCGGGCGTGTCGCTAGATAGCGCAGCCACCACTAACAAATCAGGCCTTCAAGAAATAAAAACAAAAATAAAATCTGATATAGATAAAAATATAAATTTTAATTCATACAAAGAAAAGAAAGTGTTTTAGATCGGGATTTAAACCAAATTTAAATACAAAAACAAAATATAAATTTTAGAACACAAATATACTCCATGACACTCTTAAATAAACACATTCAGAAATACTAAAATTAAATTTTTGCTCCTTCAGTCCAGAACTATAACATCCTCCTCGTCCATCTTCACTTTTACGTCTGCAAGGGGATCAGTTAAATCCAGTTCTTCCTCTGCGGCGGCTGGGCCGCTCCCCGACCCCAATATGACCTCCTCCAAGGGTTTGGGACTTGGAGAGGCGTTGAAAGGGCCGGGGACGGGCTCTTGCGGTATGGCCGGCGCGGCAGGGAGCACAACCGGATACCGTATCTGTATGAAATTGACAGTACTAGGTTACAACAATGATCTTCCACGGCAACTACCGCGGCCACGGAATACTACTTACACAGGTAGACACCCCAGATAAAATTTTTCGAGGCAACTTCGTGCAAAGGTAGGCAGGGGTCGGGCACAGCCCGAGCATACCCCGGCACCTAGCGGGCAACTACCGGGCAACACCCGAGCAACTCCGGGCAACACCCGGGCAACACCCGGGCAACTCCGGGCAACACCCGGGCAACACCCGGGCAACTCCGGGCAACACCCGGGCAACTCCGAGCAACTATCGGGCAACTCGGGGCAACTGCCGCGCAGGTTGAGGCATCACCCGGGCAGAGAGGGGTCAGCGCGCAAAAATGCGCAACGATTGACTCCGACAGGCTGTAAGCGCCGCGCCCGCCGCTCTGCATTGACTGCAGTTCGATTCCGACCCTCCGACGACGCTCTGTCCCTCTCGTACGCCTCGGGCCACCCCATGGATGAGACAGAGAGAGAGAGAGAGAGAGAGAGAGAGAGAGAGAGAGAGAGAGAGAGAGAGAGCACGGAATCTGAGCCTTCGTGAGCGTGCGCGCGATGCTACACGCCGTATCTCCTCGAAAAGACGAGTGCGCCCCCGCCGCCATAGGCAACCAAAGACACAGTGCAGCCGACTGGTTGCCTACTCCTGTCCAGCAAGGCGCGCAGGCGAGGGGTAGCGACGACGCCGCCGATAAGAAACTGTCACCCGTCGCCCGAAGCCCGGGGGTGAGAGAGGGAAGAGGGGATGGGGAAGGGTTGAGCGTTCCGTTCGTCTGCCTCTGCTTCCCTCCCCTCCCCTCTCACCTTCCCCTCTCTGTGCCTTGAAATGTACACAAACACAATGTTCGAAACGAGAAGTTATGTGATGCTGCACGCGTGTGCGAGATACGTTGAACTTTTTGAGTACCTACGGTACGTTGCTACGATTCCGTGGTTCGCCTTATTGTTGCTCTTGCACGAGGCTTCGCTTCGCATGCACCTAGTGTTTATTTTACTATCTTAACCTCTCATGCTCTGTACCGTTTCGTGCTGTTGAACGTTCCCTTCGCTTTATTCCTCCCCATAATATTAGTGCACTATTTTTTTGACTCTTGCTTAAGAGACATACGAGCTCTGCTATTTCATGGATGTCACTGACTTCATAGACTTTTTGTGATGAGTATGTTTTACAAATCTTCTTCTTTTTGCAGGTAAAGCCATGCTTGGCTGATACAGAACCATCCTCGTTCCCCATGATTGGACGTCTTCCTTTCGAGGGCCAAACTTTAGAATTTCGAGTGACTCCACTCGGAATGGTACATTTTTCTTGCCCCCTTTGGTAAGTTTGTTTCTACGTTTCTTTCCCATTTTTCGAATACTGAATTGCATTGATCTACTGACTGTTTACTTGTCCTTGACAGATCATACTTGTTTTGGCCTGCAGGCATAGGAGTCACACGGTCAAGTTGTTTTCCAAGACGGTTGGCAGAAAAGGAAGAAACATGATTGAAGTGAACGAGGAAAATCAATCAGATAATTACCATACTGCAGCTGTCATAGTTTTTCTTTTCTCGCTCCATGTGTACTGGGTTGTTTTGTGTGAAATAGGACTGTACCAGTTTAGTCAAATAATTTTTTGGAAGGCTCGAGCGAGCAGTTCTGTTCTGGTTCCCAGCTGCTAAATAATTTTATCGGGTGATATTTGTTTGGTCTTGCAGTGTGCCATCTGCTTGTTAGTAAACTCTCACTCCTTACTTACTTTTGTTTTGGAAAAATTAAAACAAAACCATGTTAGTTTATTTCATTTTTTTGTGCATTGTAATTTTGCTTTCCTGAAACCATGTCAAACAAGACTACTTAGTCAGCCAATAAGTGTGTTGGATGGGTGTGACAAAGCTGAAGACAGACAAGAGCATTTTGATTTCTAGTTAAAGTTTATTGAACTTGTATTATTACCTTAACCTTGATTTAAAATTGTACTTGGCACATGCCATGTCGTCGAATCGTCATGCGGCCAGAGCGAATGTGCCAAGTTTGAGCCTCGTTACCGGCGTTCACCGAGGTGGACAAAAATCTGGCTGATCCTTTTCGCTTAATTTGGGTGCTAAATTAACTGATTTTGACGAGGGGTTACCCCCTTGACCAATAAAAGAGCACCCACAAAACTATAAAGTCGTCGAATCGTGATGCGGCCAGAGCGAATTTGCTAAGTTTGAGCCACGTTACAGGCGTTCTTTGAGGTGGACAAAAATCTGGCTGGTGCTTTTTACTTAGTTTGTGTAGCAAATTAACTCATTTTGTCTGAAAGTTACCCCCATGACCGATAAAACATCACCCACAAAGCTGTAAAGTCGTCGAATCGTGACGCGGCCAGAGCGAATTTCCCAGGTTTAAGGCGCGTTAATAGGCGTTTTTCGAGGTGGACGAAAATGTGGTTGGTGCTTTTTACTTTATCTGGGTGCTTTATTATTTGATTTTGACTGGGGATTACTTTCTTGGTTGATAAATTGGCACCCCCTATTATTTAAAGTCTTTGAATCGTACTGTTTTTGAGTGCGGGCCCGGAGACCTCAACGCATGTAAGTAACGGATGTTTTCGGACAATTTGTTTTATTCTGGTCGCTGCTGCAGTTTTTCTAGTATTTTTTCAAGTTAATTTCGATAGAAAGTCATTCTGTATCCTTTGGAATACTTTGTAGGTGAGGCCGGCCTTTTTTTAGGATTTTTTAAAAAAAATTCCTTGATGTATAGATCGTTTGTTTAAGCTTGGTCTTTTGTGGCCACAATTTTGTGGCCAACAACACAGCCGTTCGATTGCCTCCAAAATCGATCTCCCCCTCCTCCTCGTCCAAAGGTATCCACAGCTCTATCGGCTCCCTTTCCCCCACCACTCGCCCACTCCTCACGGCTTTCTTGAGCTCTCCTCCCCCTCCACTCAGTGCTGCGCGGGACTCCCATTCCCAGTCCAGTTCGCGCGGCCCCCCCTCCACTCTCCATCCGACTCGTCCAGCCCGGGATACGCGTTTCCTGGACTTAGAGCAGTTATGCCCCGCACAACACCTTGAATACTGCAAATACCAGGCAAGTCCATAGCGCGCGGGGGGGGGGGGGGGGGGGGGGCCTTCGAGCTATTTTTGTGACGCTGTGCGAGACGGATGGCGCCCACCAAATGCTGTAGAGCCAAACTTGGAACACCAAACTCCACATTCAGTGCTACCAACTGTGGAAAAGGTGGCAGCGAAATACTTTTCACCCGTCTGGGTGTAGAACCCGAGCCTCTCACCATTCTCCAAGTCGAAGTGACGCCTTTTCCTACGCGACCACCGATCGCTTACAAGTGTCCGGGAGCCGGCTCGGTTGGGGACTATAGCTGGCCTGGACAGTAACGGGGATGCATGCGGGCAGGAATTGAGGCTGCCTCCCCACTCTCGACCCATCTCACGTGCGACGTTGCCAGCGCTCCTCAACCTACCCCACAACCCCTCGCGTTCCGTCCGATCCGATGCCTGGACGAGTGTTGAAGAATTTGGGTTGCGATAAAATGCAATTTCTTAAATATTGATGAACTAATACTAGGACCGTGTTGCGGAGAGGTCCGGCTAAACCGTGTCTTTGCATCGTCATAAGATTCAACTGCTGACATTATTTTACTTATTCTTTATAAGTTAGTGAAAATGTCATACCTACATTCATGTTGTTCACCTATTGTGACTTCTAAAAATCTACAAGACCTCTCCTTTTTTTAAAAAAAAAACAACAAAAAACATTGCCCCTTTGTTTCGTGTAAAATTCATAAAGATTGTGTCGGTTTCTTAAAGAAGAAAGGTTGGGTTAAGGAGTTCATTAGAATGTTGTTTAGTAGAGCAGGAAAAAACACAATCAACTTTCAATGTACCTTCAATATGTTTATTGCTGGTAATATCAAAGAAACAATTAGTCATCATCATCATAATTATAATTAACCTCGAGAGAATGAGATAGGACTTGTAAGAATGCTACCGCCAAAATGAAAATTGAAGTGGTTTGATGACGAGCAGACAATATCCAACACCATGACTTTCAAGAAGTCTTGCAACAAATAATGAATTAACATAAAACCCGCATGGACATAACATTTGGAAAAGAAAGAAAATACGAAGTAGAGAGAAGAGTGTTAGGAAAATTAAGACAGAAAGAACAAAATGGGATTTCCAATACACTACTTTAGAGCAGGCCAGGTCTTTGTTAAAACAACTTTGATTAATTAACCTATTACCTCACATCAGATAATTATTAAGGAAAAACACAGAAAAATGGAAGACACACCAACACCAATTTACTGGAGAGACTGACAGATAACTCCTTCCCAGTCATTGACACAACTTACATGATGTTGACGCCGGTACCTGTAACAGAAAGAAAAATAGTGAGTTGTGACCCTAATTATTACGAATAAAATATACCCCGATACACCTGAAAATAATGCTACAGCTACACAATCAAACCTGCAGCATTCAACAAAGACATCATCACCACATGCCATCGTGCACACTGAACATATAGGCAGATCAAACTTCTTGGCATTATCAAGACAGAAGCCACAAATTGTATCATGTATGAATTTGCGATATTGCACCACATCTGTTACACTGCTGTATTCTTCATCTGTTATGGTTTGATGTCCAAACCAACAAATGTGAACACCACAGTTTATACCATCATTTTGTGGCTGATTATCAATGTAGTTCACACTCCACTGGAGCACATCTGGCTTTACTACATTCATAACAGCCTTCTCAGTATCAATAAATTTGAGCAGTTGTGGGGTTAATCTCCTCTTAGCTGGGTCAAAATAAATTATCTTCTGAGAATGGGCATTAGCTGAAAGGATGGTCCAGTGATAGCCCTCAAGATTACATGGAAAGAGAAAAATACTCTTTCTGGGCATAGGTTGGCCCAAAAGTCTTTTCAGAAGATTACCCCTTGACAAAGACAAGGAACAGTCGGAGGCAACAAAAAAGACTTCTTCATTAGTAGAAGCCAAAATACTAAGAAATGAATTAATGATATCAAAGAGAAGCCAACCAGCCTGAAAACTTGGAAGAAATGATTTCAAATTTAAAACTTCAGCATCAGTTAGCTCAAGCTCCAATGATTTCAGATGAATTATGCTGATTTTGAACTCCCCACTAGACAAAATGGGTTCTAATGGGTCAAAACTTGAAGTATCAACTTGGTCATTGTTCTGGATTTCGTCAACATCTGACTCTTCGCTGCAAAGTTGTAGAAGACCATTTTTAGCAGCATTTCTGGTTGCTTGTTTTGAAGCTGCCGATTCTGGTTTACGCTTCAGACTTTTTTTCTTTTTTCTCTTGAAGGGAAGCATTTGGGACTCTTGTGTCCTGAGCTTCTGCCTTGGAGCAATTATCACACCTTCTGGAATAGGTTCCAGAGTCTGATCACAAAAAATATCACACTTCCTATTCATCCCGACGGGAACACATGGTTGACCCAACGTTGCCCATAGGGGGCCGTTCGTTGCCTACGTTTCGGGCCCGTTTACGTTGTCTGCCGTCATTAGGGCAACCAACCCGCATCCGTTGGTTGCTCAGATCACGTCAAATCTGACCGGAGGAAACTTAGACGCATCAAGGAGCATAAGGCAACAACGCCGCCATATTGACGGCACATTCCCGACTTCACGTTTCTAAACCCCACGTTGCTACGACGTTGCGCTCATAATTGCCATGCAACCAGAATGTGGCGATGTCGCGGCAATGTTGCCCCCACCAGGTCTTTCGCACGTAACTCCGGGCATGTGTCTGCAAAGGCGCCGGGCGGGCGCCGTCACAACGTTGCGCCGCCCACCAAACGGCGCTATCAGAAACACCATACATGTCAGATGTGCCAATGGCATAGTTGCAGCGACGATGCCTCGCGGTTGCCCGCTCCACGCCATTTCGGCCACGTTGCGGCTATAAGTCCGATGCTACGTCGCTCCGGCAACCAACCAGTAACGTGCCCGCACCCGCGCCGCCGCCACGTTGGTTTGGCGATCCCATGGCGACCTCATGGCAACGACACAAAAAACAGGTTCCCTGCAGGACACTCAGTGTAACGTTGCTGTACCGGCGCCGGCTCAACGTCGCCATGCCCACAACCCGCCCACTATGCCGCCGCCACGTTGGTTTGGCGATCCCATGGTGACCTCATGGCAACGACACAAAATACAGGTTCCCTGCAGGACACTTAGTGTAACGTTGCTGTACCGGCGCCGGCTCAACGTCGCCATGCCCACAACCCGCCCACGATGCCGCCGCCACGTTGATTCGGCGATCCCATGGCGACCTCATGGCAACGACACAAAAAACAGGTTCCCTGCAGGACACTCAGTGTAACGTTGCTGTACCGGCGCCGGCTCAACGTCGCCATGCCCACAACCCGCCCACTATGCCGCCGCCACGTTGGTTTGGCGATCCCATGGCGACCTCATGGCAACGACACAAAAAACAGGTTCCCTGCAGGACACTCAGTGTAACGTTGCTGTACCGGCGCTGGCTCAACGTCGCCATGCCCACAACCCGCCCACTATGCCGCCGCCACGTTGATTCGGCGATCCCATGGCGACCTCATGGCAACGACACAAAAACCAGGTTCCCTGCAGGACACTCAGTGTAACGTTGCTGTACCGGCGCCGGCTCAACGTCGCCATGCCCACAACCCGCCCACGATGCCGCCGCCACGTTGATTCGGCGATCCCATGGCGACCTCATGGCAACGACACAAAAACCAGGTTCCCTGCAGGACACTCAGTGTAACGTTGCTGTACCGGCGCTGGCTCAACGTCGCCATGCCCACAACCCGCCCACTATGCCGCCGCCACGTTGATTCGGCGATCCCATGGAGACCTCATGGCAACGACACAAAAACCAGGTTCCCTGCAGGACACTCAGTGTAACGTTGCTGTACCGGCGCCGGCTCAACGTCGCCATGCCCACAACCCGCCCACGATGCCGCCGCCACGTTGATTTTGCGATCCCATGGCGACCTCATGGCAACGACACAAAAACCAGGTTCCCTGCAGGACACTCAGTGTAACGTTGCTGTACCGGCGCCGGCTCAACGTCGCCATGCCCACAACCCGCCCACGATGCCGCCGCCACGTTGATTTTGCGATCCCATGGCGACCTCATGGCAACGACACAAAAACCAGGTTCCCTGCAGGACACTCAGTGTAACGTTGCTGTACCGGCGCCGGCTCAACGTCGCCATGCCTACAACCCGCCCACTATGCCGCCGCTACGTTGATTCGGCAATCCGATGGCGACTTCATGGCAACGACACAAAAACAAGGTTTTCCCACGTCCGTCTTAATTGGTATCCAATTTTCATCGCCCCGACAATGCCCTGGGCAGGCGCCATTAGATGCCGATGGTGCTTCTTTAACTTCTGGGGCCGCTCTGAGAAAGCTGGGCTTGGCACTGGGTCGGCGCCGCCGGGCCGCTGGTTCGAGTCCGGTGGCTCGCCCGCTGGCATCTGTCCTTGTCTATCCCGTAAGAGTCAGTGAGAGCGAGAGAGTTGGGACGATGCACCCACTTCGTTTGGACGAGTAGTGTCCAGAGTGGAGCAAAACACAGCATAGAAACGCTTTCCGTAATAAAATGGAAAACTTTCGGAGTCTCCATTTTTAAAATATGAGTACTTTTCTCCGTAAATTTGGACTAAATTTTGGACAGTGTCGTATAAGCAATATAAGACAACTGTGCACCTTCCTGGTTATCGTGAGCGCTTGATTAAAGCGTATAACGCTTGACTGCAGTTTCACCTGTGGCGCTGCTGCCGCTCCAACACCAGACGCGGCGGCAACACTGCAGACGGTCGTAAAGCAACCCAACCCGGTACCCAGCACGCTGGCAGCTGGCCGAGCTGGGGCCCTCTGGTGCCGTATGGCACCTCATAGTGGAGGTCCGGCGCGTGCCGAAATACACAACAGCGGCCAGCTCAGGCCCACGTTTACGTGCCTCGACGTGCCTGTACTTAGCCAAAGCGACCCACAGGTCCACGCCGAGCCAAAGGCGCACCACTTGAGCCGCCTTAGAATTATTGAATTAGTTATTTATATAGGGCAGCTAGATTGGAGGCAGTGGCCGTGTCGATAGGAATATTGCTTTTTTCGACATTTTGTCCCATGATACTCTCTGTGTGTGCGCGCGCGCGTGTGTGGGCGTGTGAACGTCCGTGTGTGCGCGTGTGTTAGAGCGACCAGCCAGCCAGATAGGCGAGGGGGGAGATGCGGGGAGATGGCCGCGTGACACTCGCACGCACCCCGACGGAGCCTCGTGGGCGTGAGTGCGACTGGGCGCCACGCGCTGCAGCACCGGCCAGGGATATCAACCTTAGGATTTCAATAGGGGCGGCATCTGATTTCAAACTGTCATCGCGCTGTCTAACGCGCACCCCGACCATGCAGCGCGCAAGAGCATGCCGAGCTGAAACCACTGTTTCTTGCAGACAGCGTTTTCAATGCATTCAAATCAGCCTTTGTAAAGGCTATAATACCAGCATCTTTAGATGCTAATGTCAGGGAAAACGTGGAAGCTCCAGGGGTCAGCCCGGGTCCCGCCTATGGTAGCTCTGTGCTCTCCAAGGCGCGGTCAGGCAAGACACCCGAAGCACCACGGTTCTCGCAGACAAAGTTTAAGATGCCTTCAAATCAGCAGCCTTAGGGCTTAATGTCAGCATTTGTAAATGCTATTCACGAAAAGAAAGGATTTGTTGTACCAACGACCAGTTATGTTGATTTTGGGATTACCAAACACATAACATATATGACATGCGTCTAACAAATATTTCTTGGTTAACCCAAAATCAAAATATATGTTTGTTGATACATTAAATTCTTTTTCTCTGTGTAAAACAAGCCTTTCTTAAGGCTACCAGCATTTTTAAATGCTAAATGACAACGAATTTTCGGAAGCTCAAGGGCGGTCTGCCCCCGCCTGCACCGCTGACAGAGTAACCGGTTTCATCGAATTGGATCTCCTCAGAGTTTTTCGAATCGAATCTGCCTAAAATTGGCGTATCAAATTAAACTCCAATGTCCATCTCACTCGCTCGCTCCCCTACGGGCCGCCTCGTTGCAGGGATGTCAACTTTGGGATTCAATAACTCGGGCGGAGTCTGAATCCAAACAGTCATCGCGCTGTCCCTCTCGCACCCCAATGGAACGCCCCGCGAGTGCGAGAGGGACAATGCATGCATGGCCGCCGGCCGCGCTGTCAACGTGTAGACCCGCTCCGCCGAGGCAGCGCGCAGCACGCCGAGGAGGCCAAGCAGGATAAGCACAGAGTTCGTCAAAAACGACAGGCCGCACAGGCCGAGTGCGGCCTGAACGCATCTCGGCACGGCCGCTGGCCTCGGCCTGCACAGGCCGCAGCGGTCTGGACTCAGGCCGGTCGGCCTGCGTCGGCCGGCTGCCCAGTAGCCAATAGGATTCGCGGAGGTGACCAAGGTGGCGCCCTCATATCATGCGGGCAGGTGAGACACTATCTGTCCGCGCGCAGGTGCCTCACTAGGCCAGCGCAGGCCGAGGCTCGGAGCACAGAGTCCCTGGCGAGCGTGGGGTAGGCAACCCACCGCTCACCTATGCCGAACAAGAGGCCTACGGCAGGGCGGCTGCCTGGCAGAACTTGAACTGCAGAGCGCTCAAAACCCTGGTAGAACTTGGATGTGGTTGGAGATCGGATTTCACATCCAAAGTCGTCCATTTTCTTCCATAGACATCCAAATTCATCCATTTTCCTCCATTTTCATCCACTGACATCTAGTCACGTCCATACATATCCACGGACTTCCGAGTGACACCCACTCACTTCCAACGACATCCGCCAACCTCCCAGCCACATCCTTTCTCGTCCATGGACATCCACTAGCTTCCTTACCACATCCACACACGTCCAAAGACATCCACTGACTTTCGACTGACATCCACTCACGTCCATCCACATCCACACCTTCCCTGCCACATCCATACTCGTCCAAGGTCTACTCATCCACATCCACGCACGTCCAATGACATCCACCAACTTCCAAACGACTTCCACTTACGTCCAACGACATCCACCTATTCCGCGGCCACATCCAATCTCATCCAACGACCTCCACTGCCTTCCCAGCTACATCCACAAACGTCTAATGATATCCACTGACTTACGTGGGACATCCGCTCGTCTTCAACGACATCCATTTGAGTCAATGAGCTTTACTTCCAAACGACTTCCTTTTGCATCCACCGACATCCAGCCACGACCAAAAAACTGACATCCATTCCCGTCCACCATCATCCATTCATATCCAAACGACAAACATTCACATCCAAATGACATCCATTTTCATCCATTCACATCCAAATGACATCCATTTTCATCCATTCACATCTAAATGACATCCATTTTCATCCATTCACATCCAAATGACATCCATTTCCATCCATTCATTTCCATTCACATCCAAATGACATCCATTTTCATCCGTTCACATCCAAATGACATCCATTCACATCCATTTTCATACATTCACATCCAAATGACCTCCATTCACATCCAAACGACCTCCATTCACATCCATTCACATCCAAAAGACATCCATTCACGTCCAGTGTCATCCATTTACATCCAAATGACATCAATTTTCACCCATTCACAACCAAATGACATCCATTGACATCCATTGTCATCCATTCACATCCAAATGACATCCATTTTCATCCATTCACATCCATTCACATCCAAATGACATCTAAATCATATCCATTCACATCCATTCACATCCAAATAACATCCATGTCACTTGGATGTCATTCGGATGTGAATGGATGTAAATGGATGTCATTTGGATGTGAATGGATGAGAATGGATGTGAATGGATGTCATTTGGATGTGAATGGATGTGAATGGATGTCATTTGGATGTGAATAGAACGGCAGCCTTCTGTGCCATCCCAACCGCCCGCACAACAGCACAAAAGTTGCGCGCGAGAAAAAAGATTCCTGGTTTGCTCATACGGCCTAAACCAAAAGTCACTAATTTCCTTTTTTAAAAAAACAAGACTGACTGTGTACCCAAAATTCTGTGAATTGAATGCTGTATTAGTAATATCTTATCCAACTGGCCGTCTTTTCACTGGGCAAGCTTGGCTAGCCCTGGTGATGTTAGTCAAGTACCGTACTTACGGTTGGATTAATAAATTGAAATAATGGTATATGTGTCTTTTATATGTTTCAATGATAATAAGAAGCGGAAAGTATATAGTTTTAATGCCAAATGAGTTTCCATTAGTTCACTATTTTTCTTTGTATCGTCGTTGGTTCTGAGCCTGACCTTGAAAGAAGGAAAGAAGAGGAAGACTTCACGAACATGGCGGACGGCCACTGTCGGCTGCTAGGACCAATCAGGAAAGCGTCCTCAGCTTAGCGCAAAGAGCTCAAAACTGGGTTAAGTGAAAGGCATTTTCACAATACCGGTGCTTTAGATATTTGTACTGGAGAGTGGTTTCAAAGTGACAATGCAATATAAGTGAGTGAAAATTGTGGTGGGGTTAGTCGCCAGGGACCTCTACAGTAGTTCCAGTAGTGCCCACCACGGGCACATAGAGCCAGGGGGTAGAAACGGCCTAGGCTCCGCCTGGTCCCATGCGCGTTACCAGTGGCGGCGCGCGCCGTGCCGGCCGGGCACCGCAACGCGTCAGTTCGACCCAAATTGTGGGCTTGATTCGTCTTGAAAGAAAGTGAGGCCTGTGTTTTCCTGAAAGCTTGCTCTCTAAGCTTTGTTCAGGTATTTTTAAAATAATTTTAGGTGCCACCACTGACGACTAACCTATAAAAAGATCGCTGTGTCAGATATGAATCACAATGTTTATACTATTTAGATTCAGTTTTCGCCCAAAATGCAGTGAACAAAATAGAGGTAATGGATCGCCACATGGAATGCACTAGGTTTCATGGTGGTTCTCAAACGAGTTATCATTATCTTAGCCATAATATGTGTGTCGCCAAAACCGCTGTAACGCCACAACCCATTTTCAAAACAATGTTTGATCAACATAAAGCCTGTAAAAAGGATATGCAATAGGCCTATTCCACGTAGAATTTTGTGATCTTTTATTTCATGCCATTGGTTTTTTATTTTGAAGCTGCCGAAACACTGAAACTTTATACACAAGCGAAGAAGTGACGATCTCCGCGCGGCGCACGGCCGGACATTGCACATTATAGGACGGAAACTGTTCGTAAACGCGACAAATACCTTCGAACCCATGTTAGAAAATATTATGAAGGGTGCTAATATGCCTTGACATTACAGGAAAACTGCTCCCGAAACCGTCTGACAACGAAAACGTAACAGGCCGTCAGCGTCAAAATCGGCTGCTAGTATGAGAAATTCTAAAGAACAGCTCAGCGCTAATTCTGTTACTTTTTCGCTAATAGAACGTTTTAGGGGCAGTTTTCCAGACATGTCAATACATATTAGCACCCTTCAGACTCTTATCTAACGGATGATCAAAAGGTTTTGTCGCTTTTGTAAACAGTTTCCGTCCTACAGTGTGCAATATCGGCCCGAGCGGCGTAGACCGGCACTGGTAACGCGCATGGGACCAGGCGGAGCCTAGGCCGTTTCCACCCCCTGATAGAGCGAGCTGAGCTTTGCCTTCGATCGATCTCGATCATCGATCGATCGGCTATGCCCTAGCCTTCCCTTCCTAGCTCCCAGTTACTTGCTCAGACTAATGTTCCTGAGCAGTTAGCAGAGGGCGATGTAACTGTCTGCTCTTCATGCGTTGGTTAGTGAGCAGTCGTCCTCCTTTCGTCTACGAAGTTATTGACAGGTTTTTCTGCTGTCAGCTTTGAAATTATCATTTTGACTGAACCAGATTAGGTTAGTTCCACCTTCTAATGTATTTTGATTGGAAGAAAGTAATTTTGTAATGGTATCATCAGAGTTAAAGACTGGCAAAAAATTTTCACTTGATCTGACCATCTATTCAATAAATATCCAGACAGCATGTTTGTGGAATCACAACATCGGCTTAAAGGCATCCATGTTAAAAATTTGTAACAAGTGATCCCAAGTGACGGGATATCTACCTTAACCTGAAATAGCTTGGACCACAAATAGTCCTCTGCTTTTCGGGTATGTACAAGAGTGTTGTCTGCGCTGCATTACAACACAAGTCCGTCCCCAACTTCCACAGCTGAATTGTAACCAAATGCTGTCATCCATACTCTGTCCAACAACTGCGGCAAATAAACTCAGTAAAACTGCAGAATTGTAGTAACAAAAGCATAGAGTAAACCTCTGTGTAAAATGAAGGGTTGACAATAACAGTAGCCTCATGTTATCAAAACATCACGTAATTTAATGAAAGTAATAACTCCACATTGTTTCAATAATATCTGTAAGGAAAATAAAATATGGTCAGGTATTTCATGTAATGTATTTTTCTTATAACAAACACTGTTGACAGATGCTTACCAAACAAAGTTCTGTGCATGATTTCCATAATTAAGCCTCGGTATTGATCGGGTGCGAGCCGGTATGCAATAAACAGAACTAGTAGGAACACGCATAGCCAAAAGAACTGTGTTCCTTCTCCTTGGTTGTAAACCACAATTTCTCTGCCGAATAATGAAATAAGTAAGTATATCAGTGCAATTAAAAGTGAGCAGCACTAATGCATGTGTTTCATCCTCTTATTCGTGAACAATATAAGTGAGAAGACGGCAGGGTGCACAAACTTAACATTATTTGGCGATTTTTGGAATTTTATCTTGGAAATGGTTAGAGATATAAATGTTGAGCATAGAATAACGTAAATTCAAAATTCAATTTTAAATTTAAGTTATTGTGTGCATAACTTTTTTATCTCAAGCCGTTTACAAGATATAGGTGCCCAAAATGTCAATAAATGTTAAGTTTGCGCACCCTGGAAGAAGCATGTTTTCTCCTGCTTGATTTACGTGCATTGCTGGCCACAGATAGGGCCAGGAGTGAGGCGGGGAACGGAGAATTGTGAATTGTGAAGACTCCCCACCTCACCCCTGGCCCTATCTGTGAAGTGTGAATTTCCTTAACTTGATATAGCCCTTATCAGGGATGAACCCTTTTGTAGATATCAACACCCGTTTGACAGGGATTTCTACAGATTGTCATGCGTTTTGTTGGAACTGGTGGAGGGATGGATGAAAGTCAATACTCGCCCCAACCCACCCCTATTGAAATGCTGGTCGTCATCCTTACATGGGGACAGAGAGACGTCGAGAATTTCATGGCTTTCAATGGATGCTGCCCAGCGTGCCGGTCCGCGACACCCCCGCGACCACGACCTCATGCCACCCCATGATCTCATGGGGGATCCTGGACCGCACGCTAGTGCCCCTGGGCACCTCCATTTAGGGACTTACGTGAATTGATCCATGTTATTTTATTAATCTTCACTGGTGGCGTGCTGGTGCTTCCTGCAGAGATACGTCTTAGTTTTTTGTTTGGTAGGTGCTGCCTGCAACCTCTCTCTCCCTTATCATGCGATGCGATCTGGCTCTGGGCACTGGCAAGTGTTGGTTCGCAACAAAAGACGGCGAGGGCAGTGGCAGTAAGGGCAGTAACCGCCCCTCCGCCCCATGCCGAATGACGTCATAGTCTCTGCCTGTTAACCTTAAAAAAGGTAAATGTTGATATTTTATTTTATGGAGTCTGCGTTTTTAAGTTACCTATTACAAATAATGCTAGAGTTTTACATTCTCATTGATTCGAAAGTATCCCTCTAGGCACAGCCTTTGGGCCTTTTCGGCCGTTCCATCTCTGCCCTGCGTCTGCTGCTCTTTTGCTGCCTGCTGCTGTCAGCTGTCAGTCAGCTAGCTGTCGTGACATTATTGGACGTGGAACGTACGAAATATTTTGTGCCCCAGTTGCTTTATCCCAGCCACAGCCGACATTATGACTGATCAGCTCTTTTCGAGTAACCCCTGGATGTGCGTTTTATGACCATAAACACATATGAATTTTCTTATGAAATGCAATGTAATATCATAACCTGTTCGTGTCGTTTGTTCCTCAGGTTTCTTCGTAATCTGGCACAGGTTATTTATCTCTTGGACGCGATCCTGATATTTATCCCAGATTCTCAAATCCTCTGGTAAGTCTCTTGAAATTATAAACTTTTGGTGGTAGCCTTTTTAGGTCAAGCGGCTTGAGCTATTTCTCGCCAAATAGTGTGGGTCTGAGTGTACGCTATTTAAAAAGAAAAATTTTGAGAGTACTCGATTTTCTGGTTCGTCTAGGTCCCAAATGAGCCCACACCAAGTTTTAGCAAAATCGGTTTACATTTACCCGTTGCAGTGCGCGAGAGTAATTTTTAAGGCGCCCGGAACGGTAAAGGTCTGTTGAGGCCAAACAGCGCTGATGATGATTTGGGGGGGGGGGGGGGGGGGGGGGTGGCGCCACTGTGGCGCCATCTGCGATTTGAATGCCGTGAAATTTGGTGGCACTGTTCTTTAGGGCTTTCCCTTCCTGCCTGCACTGCGGAAAAAAATGAAGGTTGTGGCTGTTAACTTTGATGCCAGTGTCCACTGTACTCCAAAAGAAGGTCTCCGCCGTACCTGGGGGATACAGTAACCACTGTATCTCAGGGAACGGCATTCACTGTACTCTAGGAACCTGAATCCACTGTACTTAAGAAACTTTTCAGAGACTGCATATACTAAATATGGGCAAAATTTAAAATTTGCTATAGATACAATCTGATTACAGAAATGGATTCATCTCAACAAAATGAACAAAAAACGTTTAGCGTATTGCAGTTTTAGACTCGAAGTTCCAAAGATATCGGCGTCAAAAGTGGGAAAAGGTACTAAATCCTACTTTTTTCCACTTTTGACGGCGATATCTTTTGTATTTTGAGTCTGAACCAATTATACGCTTAACATTTTTTGGTCATCTTGCTATGATGAATCCATTTCCGTTATCAGATCGCTTCTATAGCAAATTTTTAATTTCGCCCATATTTAGTATATACAGTGCCTGAACAGTTTAAAAAGTACAGTGGATTCAGGTTTCTAGGGTACAGTGAATACCGTTCCCTGAGGTACAGGGGTTACTGTATCCCCTAGGTACGGTGGAGACCTTCTTTTAGTGTACAGTGGACACTGACATCAAAATTAACAGCCACAACCTTCCTTTTTTTTCCGCAGTGTGCATGGCTTTGGCTCAGACTCCACCTGACGTGACTAAGGGACAGGGCCTAAAGTGAATTAAATATTAAATTGTTTTTAAGGGGGACAGGGGGAAGGGGACGGGCGTCGTCAAATTTGAATGTGGGTCACCAAACTGGTGTGCCAGAGAGAGATATACTTGATCTGGACAATGAGCAGCTCAAATCTTTATAGATAAAACAGAGAAAATATAGAAAAACTGGCTGGGAGGTACGCAATGTCGGCGACAAGTACCGTGATTTGCCTGCCTCCCAGGCAGTTTTTCTATATTTTCTCTGTTTTATCTATGAAGATTTGAACCGCTTAATGTCCAGATCAAGTATCTCTATCTCTGGGACACCAGTTAAAGTGGCCCACATGCAAATTTGACGTCGCCCATCCCCTTCCCCCTGTCCTCCTCAAAAACAATTAAATATTTTATTCACTTTAGGCCTTTTCCCTAAGTCACGTGAGGTGGAGTCTGAGCCCAAACCATGCAGCCAAGAAACAGTGCCACCAACTTTCACGGAGTTCCGATCTCAGATGTTGCCACAGTCGCATCGGCAAGACACGGGGCGGGCGACCCCTCAGGTGGCTCAAATTTTACTCTCGCGCACTGCAACGGGCGATGGTAAACCGATTTCGCTCGAACTTGGTGTGGACTCATTTGGGACCCGGACGAACCAAAAGATCGAGTACTTTAAAAAATCTATTTTTTTTAAAACAGCCAAGCCTTGGTTGTAGTAAAACATGAACCGATATTCCAAGTTGGGCGTGTCGTTAATCTGTGTGTATCCTTCAGGAACATTTGTGGATGTTGTCGAGGCTACTAAAGCCATATCAGGAAGGGAAAGTGAGGGGGATAATAGTGATTCCTCCTTAGAGGAAACCCTGGCTTTGCGGCAAGAGCGGGCCAAGAAGCATAGGAAGCGGAGAGAAAGTCTGAAGTCAGTTTCAGGGTCCGATTCAGGTTGCGACGAGGAGCTCGACACGAGTCACTTGCAGTTGAATGCGCGAGGCTCCCCATCAAAGCTAGGGAGTCCACCCAGCGAGAGCAGCTCCCTAACTACTGAGATAGCGGGCACTAGATCACCGACAACCGTAACTGACAATAGCATGATGATTGCAAAGAAGGGGAACCCAAAGTCGCCCGAGAAAACACCGAAGAAGACTCCTACAAAATCAGTGAATAGGACTTCGCCAATGAAAACCCCTCAGAAACAGGGACAACCAAAGAAAACCCCTCAGAAACAGGGACAACCAAAGAAAACCCCTCAGAAACAGGGAGAAACGACAAAGGCAGCGCCAAAAAAAAACCTGCCGCATGAGGCGAGAACACAGCGACAGAAACGGAGTTTCCATCGACGCCACAAAACGAGGCGAAAACACAGCGACAGAAACGAAGTTTCCATCGACGCCAAAAACGAGGCGAAAACACAGCAACATTGGCGGCGAAGCCACCATAGCAAGACATGGAAAATGAACACTGAGATACAGGCCACACTCGCGACACTTTTCGAGAACGCGGTTTAAGAGTAACGGAACACTGGCACTCGCGAATATTCGGCACTGATTCTACACACTGCTGTAATGGAAAAAATAAAACTGAGAATTAGTTGATTTGAAAACCAACATGGCGCCGAGGTTAGATTTGCCTCGCGCCGGTAGGAAATCGGGCATAGCTTCGCCCTTCGAAAATAATCCATGACACAAACGGACAGAGTTTCACCCTACTTACTAAATAAAGGTCTCTTGACACTGTATCCCAAATGCTAGGGGCTTCGTCGTCGTCCGAGGACGCGTATGCGGCACGAAGTGCGTCCATTTCGACCAGCAATACCGACGAAGGCGAAACAACAAGTGGCTACTCCGTCCCGCGCGGCAGCCGTCCACGGGCTAGGGGGAGAGGTGGGGTGGAGGCTAAATTTCAGCGCCAGCCAATCAGCGCGAGCGCTACAGGTGATTTCTCTCTCAAAACATGATTTCGGATGAGTTCAACCGAACCGAAGAGAAAACTTTGATGAAATTAAAATTATAAACCGTCTCGATACATCTTTTTTCTTCCATAATGCGTAAATATCTTAAATTATGTAAAGGAATGAGATGAGCTGTCGGCAACGGACAGCCAATCACACGTCGACGTCTCGCTTCCGAGACACACTATTCTTCTTACGACTTCAAGCACAAAATACTCATCGCACAATATAAAAACACTTATGGAGATTTGATTTCACCGTATTTGATTTACTCGCCATCACAAAACACACTAAAACATGTCGTCTTTTCCTTTCGCTTTCCTCACAGTGGACCGGTCACCGGTAGCAGACGGCCCACTCAGAACTTCTGTTTTTGAATAAAATAAAATTGCTGGTTGAAATGTAAGTGTACATGCTGACTGCTAATGCACTTCGGACCATAACACAACAGGGCTATACGTAAAATTTAAGACAGGACAAGAATAACGAAGGTTTGTTGAGCGTCGTCTGCACTGACGCGGCGCACGGGCGAAGCGCACAGACACACTGCCTAGTTACAGACGAGGCCACTAGAGCGCGCTGGTGGCGCTACCGGCGCGGCGGGCGGTATTTAAAACGAGGTGGTGGACCGCACTCGCGTGCGTGTGTGCGTGGCTTCACCAGGTGAGACCACGGCAGCGGCGGACAGGTAGAGACTGGTGTTCTCGACCCATTAAAATGTCCCAGCCAGGGGCAGGGGCGGGTTAGGTTGGGTTAGGCTCCGCCAAGGTGACAATGTCCCACCAGGGCGGGTCCAGGAGGGGTGGGTCCAGGGTAGGTTAGGCCCCACGGGCGACTTAGGTTAGGTTGGGTTAGGCTCCGCCAAGGTGACAATGTCCCAGCCACGGAGGGGTAGGTTAGGCTCCGCCAAGGTGACAATGTCCCACCAGGGCGGGTCCAGGAGGGGTGGGTCCAGGGTAGGTTAGGCCCCACGGGCGACTTAGGTTAGGTTGGGTTAGACCCCTCATCTTACCCTCCTTAAAAAAATCCGAAAAAATCCGAAAATTATTTCCTGACTTAGGTTGGGTTACGCTCGCTCAAGATGGCGGGGGGTGACAATCCCCCTGCAAGATGGCGGGGGGTGACAATCCCCCTGCTATACTACTCTTGTTACATGCAACACATTGCGCAGCAGCACGCCATTCACCGGAATAAATGGAAACGATTTTATCCATCGCGGGGCCGCGTAAAATGTTCGGCTGCAGTTCCGAACATCACATTCACGCACAGTTGGTGAAGCGGGGGACGGACGCACTTATTCAAAAAAAGTTTGGCAGAGTTTAAAAGGCAGAAACGTACCTTTGGAGGTGGAGAGGGCGTGCGTGGTGTTGAAGACGACGCCGCCGGTGTGCGCTCACGTGTCCGCGCCGGAGGTGGAGAAGGCGTGCGTGGTGGTGAAGACGGCGCCGCCGGCGTGCGCGCCGGAGGTGGAGTGGGCGTCCGTAGCTTCACTTTAGGTGGAGTGAACTTGCGTGGCTGCTTGCGTGGGCACACCGGTGCCGGAGAAGATTCACGAGAGCTCGCCGGGGACGAGCTGCTCGAGCTGGACGACGAACTTGATGAACTCGTGCTGGAGGAGTCCGACGAGCTCGATGAGCTGAAGGAGTCGTCTCTAGTTCAGTGACACATTGTGCATGCGCACACGGACATAACCAGACTGACGGCTTGGTCCCGGACACCAGGACGCCAGGGCACCCCGCCAGCACAACACGAAGGGCCACAGGGAAGACAGACTCCGAATCCAAAATATAAACCAAGTGATAACGAAACCAAGCGCAGGCAGCCACTTCAACAGCTGAACACTGGGGGACGAGGCGCGGCGCGTGGCGCGCGTTTAAGTGCAACATGGAAAATGAAAATAACATAGAAATTGCACAAGGAGAATACGCACAAGATAATTCGCAAACTGAATTCATTTTATTTTTATTGTTCGCTCTCTTATATTTAATAGTTTTTTGTTTTGATTTCTTCTGCCAATCGTTGACCAAGGAGCGCATTGCAATTGTTCGCCATTCAAGTCTGCCAAAAATCGAAACCAGTTCTGGAACAACGACGTGTGAAAAGGATGGGGGCTAGGGGGAAGCGATAAGGACCGCGGCCGCCACGGGTGCGGCGCACGCCGATGATTCAGAACAGGACAGGCGTGAAGTGAAGTGGGTGGGGGAGAGGGGTTCACAGGAACGCGCCGACGCCAGACAGGGGGAGGGGACAGGGAATACCCAAACACAACACGAAGAGCGCAGAGAAAGGGTCCACGGAGAGGAGTGATACGCAAAGAAGGTCAAAACACCAAAGGTGCGGGGAGAGGGGCGGGGCGGGCAGAAGCGGCACTGCGAGGCGAGAGCGGGGCGCGGGGAGGAGGCAGAAGACGCCCTCGGCCGAAGCACAGTGGTTTAAAAGGTGATTTTGGGGGGAATAAGTCCTAGCAAGCGTTCCGTTCGACCAAACGCTACCAAAATTTAACGGCATCATCTCTAGGCAATAGGGGAAGGTCCGTTAAAAAGAAAATTTCACGCGATGAAAATTTGAGTGTCAATGCTAAAATAAAGCGAAAAACAGCAAAATTAGGACAAAAATAACCGATTACAACAAATTCGCTCAAATAAAAAATGCTCAGAATCCTTTATTTTCGACTTCTGAGCTGCACAAATTATTTTGTCAATAAAAAAAATATGTTATATGAAAAGAAAAACAACCGCACAATTGTTTTTGGCACTTTGAGCGGTGCACTCTACAGGCGATCGGCGCAAAAACTGGTCAATTTGGCCCGTTTTTGATATGTTTTCCCCTTGCGCTCCGGTTTGCGGACGAGTGCGGAAAAGTTATCACCAGGGCATCTTAATATACATCTAAGGGAAGCGCCTCGCACCAATAACTCCGTGCCACCGAGTGCCCCCGATGTCCGAAACTCAAACAGTGTGTTTTTTAATGTTTTGAACGCATTTGTAGCAAAAAACCCGCAACCGTGGGCCAAAACACGAACGCAATATTGCGCTGGGCGCTGCTTTCCTTTGTGTAATGATGATACAAAAAGAAAAACACGCCAGCATACCAGTAGCATCGCCCTCCTTGGAAAAATAGGGGTGGGAAACATTTAAGGAAATTAGGTGAATTTGATCAAAATACAAATGACTAAAATCAAACCCATCCAAGTGGCTCCCAGCGTCATATAAAAATCTGTAAACGTCATTTTATGTTGTATTGGAGTATTATAGTCCGTTTCCACCACCCAGGTCGCTTCCAGGACAGTTTTGAAAAATCGATTTATTCCCCCTAAAACAGGATTTTAAACCACTGTGCGAAGGGGGGACCTTGGCGGGGAAGGAGTGCGGCAAGGGCAGCAGGCAACACAGGCGCCATCTAGGCGTGCGTAATGAGCACAGGGTGCGAGGCAGGGTTCGGAAAGTTACTCTATTCTTTGTAACTAGTACCGTTACAGTTACTTGTCCCAAAATTTGTACTAGTTACTATTACCGGTACTTTTGACCGGAAAAGTAACTAGTATCGTTACCGTTACCGAAAAAATTGTAACTAATTACTTTTACTATTACTTTTTAATGAAAAAAGGTATTTCAAAGCAGAAACAATGCATATTTAACAAAACTTTTTAATGATCAAATATTCAACTGCGTAAGGGAGTAAAAATACTCACAAATTATCTTAAACTTAAACAGAACTTAAAATTTCAACAAAATAAAACATACACAGCACAGACTTTAATAGATATTTACAAGAGTTTCACACATTTACAAGCTGTCCTCTTTCAGATGGGCATTAGCCTCCAAAAGAACCAAAATTTCAAAATTTTGGTCCGTTAATCGGCTTTTGCTTGGGACTAGTACCAACTTAGCCCTACTGAAAAAGCGCTCCACAGGCGCGCTTGACGGGATGCAGGTGTTGTATTTGATGAATAGTTTTTTATACTGCTCATACTCATCAGATTCATCACCTGCGCCCGACAAGAAAAGGTCCACTCCGTCAGTAGCCGAGACTTGACGCGGCCTCTTTCGGCTCTGACTGAAACTGAAACAAACACATAGAAATAAGTAACGGCTTATATCTAGGAGTATTGTGTTGGTTGAGAGAATACAAATAAGTACTTGAAGAGGCGGCGGAAGGCGTTGTTGGCATCGGCACCGGTTTCCGGCGCTGACGCGGGCTCCTCCGGCTGGGTGGCTGTGTTACGGTAGCGAAACTGCTGAGCCTAATAGAAAACCCCACTAACAAACGCTCGCCGCGCGGAGACCGGCTGAGCGGCGACCCGCCGGGCCCTTGGCGGCCCGCGGAGCCCTGGAGCTCGAGGGAAGGGAGAGGCTCGGGGCAGTCGCCGGGAGTCACAATAACTGTGAAGGTTAGGTTAGGTTCCCTCCTGAATGCGCCAGGCAACATCCGCAATAGAAATCACAACACGGTCCGCTCATCGTGCACTCTCTCGGCTAGAAAAGGTATGTCAGGTCCGTACCGCGGACGCCAATGGACTGACCAGCAGGTCCAGAGCGTATCCATGCACCGCTGCGCGGAGCGCAGGAGCATATCGTCAGCGAAAAACGATGCTCTGGCTATCTTTAGCCAAGCGATATCAACAGTTAGCTCCCTTTAACATCGTCCAGCAGGCTAAGAACTCCACTTCACCGTCATCGGGCGTGTCGCTAGATAGCGCAGCCACCACTAACAAATCAGGCCTTCAAGAAATAAAAACAAAAATAAAATCTGATATAGATAAAAATATAAATTTTAATTCATACAAAGAAAAGAAAGTGTTTTAGATCGGGATTTAAACCAAATTTAAATACAAAAACAAAATATAAATTTTAGAACACAAATATACTCCATGACACTCTTAAATAAACACATTCAGAAATACTAAAATTAAATTTTTGCTCCTTCAGTCCAGAACTATAACATCCTCCTCGTCCATCTTCACTTTTACGTCTGCAAGGGGATCAGTTAAATCCAGTTCTTCCTCTGCGGCGGCTGGGCCGCTCCCCGACCCCAATATGACCTCCTCCAAGGGTTTGGGACTTGGAGAGGCGTTGAAAGGGCCGGGGACGGGCTCTTGCGGTATGGCCGGCGCGGCAGGGAGCACAACCGGATACCGTATCTGTATGAAATTGACAGTACTAGGTTACAACAATGATCTTCCACGGCAACTACCGCGGCCACGGAATACTACTTACACAGGTAGACACCCCAGATAAAATTTTTCGAGGCAACTTCGTGCAAAGGTAGGCAGGGGTCGGGCACAGCCCGAGCATACCCCGGCACCTAGCGGGCAACTACCGGGCAACACCCGAGCAACTCCGGGCAACACCCGGGCAACACCCGGGCAACTCCGGGCAACACCCGGGCAACACCCGGGCAACTCCGGGCAACACCCGGGCAACTCCGAGCAACTATCGGGCAACTCGGGGCAACTGCCGCGCAGGTTGAGGCATCACCCGGGCAGAGAGGGGTCAGCGCGCAAAAATGCGCAACGATTGACTCCGACAGGCTGTAAGCGCCGCGCCCGCCGCTCTGCATTGACTGCAGTTCGATTCCGACCCTCCGACGACGCTCTGTCCCTCTCGTACGCCTCGGGCCACCCCATGGATGAGACAGAGAGAGAGAGAGAGAGAGAGAGAGAGAGAGAGAGAGAGAGAGAGCACGGAATCTGAGCCTTCGTGAGCGTGCGCGCGATGCTACACGCCGTATCTCCTCGAAAAGACGAGTGCGCCCCCGCCGCCATAGGCAACCAAAGACACAGTGCAGCCGACTGGTTGCCTACTCCTGTCCAGCAAGGCGCGCAGGCGAGGGGTAGCGACGACGCCGCCGATAAGAAACTGTCACCCGTCGCCCGAAGCCCGGGGGTGAGAGGGGGAAGAGGGGATGGGGAAGGGTTGAGCGTTCCGTTCGTCTGCCTCTGCTTCCCTCCCCTCCCCTCTCACCTTCCCCTCTCTGTGCCTTGAAATGTACACAAACACAATGTTCGAAACGAGAAGTTATGTGATGCTGCACGCGTGTGCGAGATACGTTGAACTTTTTGAGTACCTACGGTACGTTGCTACGATTCCGTGGTTCGCCTTATTGTTGCTCTTGCACGAGGCTTCGCTTCGCATGCACCTAGTGTTTATTTTACTATCTTAACCTCTCATGCTCTGTACCGTTTCGTGCTGTTGAACGTTCCCTTCGCTTTATTCCTCCCCATAATATTAGTGCACTATTTTTTTGACTCTTGCTTAAGAGACATACGAGCTCTGCTATTTCATGGATGTCACTGACTTCATAGACTTTTTGTGATGAGTATGTTTTACAAATCTTCTTCTTTTTGCAGGTAAAGCCATGCTTGGCTGATACAGAACCATCCTCGTTCCCCATGATTGGACGTCTTCCTTTCGAGGGCCAAACTTTAGAATTTCGAGTGACTCCACTCGGAATGGTACATTTTTCTTGCCCCCTTTGGTAAGTTTGTTTCTACGTTTCTTTCCCATTTTTCGAATACTGAATTGCATTGATCTACTGACTGTTTACTTGTCCTTGACAGATCATACTTGTTTTGGCCTGCAGGCATAGGAGTCACACGGTCAAGTTGTTTTCCAAGACGGTTGGCAGAAAAGGAAGAAACATGATTGAAGTGAACGAGGAAAATCAATCAGATAATTACCATACTGCAGCTGTCATAGTTTTTCTTTTCTCGCTCCATGTGTACTGGGTTGTTTTGTGTGAAATAGGACTGTACCAGTTTAGTCAAATAATTTTTTGGAAGGTTCGAGCGAGCAGTTCTGTTCTGGTTCCCAGCTGCTAAATAATTTTATCGGGTGATATTTGTTTGGTCTTGCAGTGTGCCATCTGCTTGTTAGTAAACTCTCACTCCTTACTTACTTTTGTTTTGGAAAAATTAAAACAAAACCATGTTAGTTTATTTCATTTTTTTGTGCATTGTAATTGCAGGAAATTTAGCTGCTTCTGTCCTGTATCCTGCAAGTGTGACAGTGTAATTTTTGTTGTTCTTCAAAGAATGGAAGTGTGTGGGCATTTTGAAACCTTGATTGAAGGTGTAACAGTGCCCAATACGGCACAGTATAAGAGCACAAATGAAATAATTCTAGTTAAAGCAGAGTGCCTGCTAGGTGCTTGTACCAAGATTGGAGAAGGTAATGATCTATACATTTCCAAACCCTGCAACACCATGGAAGTAGAGTAACATGGCATGTGCCAAGTACAATTTTAAATCAAGGTTAAGGTAATAATACAAGTTCAATAAACTTTAACTAGAAATCAAAATGCTCTTGTCTGTCTTCAGCTTTGTCACACCCATCCAACACACTTATTGGCTGACTAAGTAGTCTTGTTTGACATGGTTTCAGGAAAGCAAAATTACAATGCACAAAAAAATGAAATAAACTAACATGGTTTTGTTTTAATTTTTCCAAAACAAAAGTAAGTAAGGAGTGAGAGTTTACTAACAAGCAGATGGCACACTGCAAGACCAAACAAATATCACCCGATAAAATTATTTAGCAGCTGGGAACCAGAACAGAACTGCTCGCTCGAACCTTCCAAAAAATTATTTGACTAAACTGGTACAGTCCTATTTCACACAAAACAACCCAGTACACATGGAGCGAGAAAAGAAAAACTATGACAGCTGCAGTATGGTAATTATCTGATTGATTTTCCTCGTTCACTTCAATCATGTTTCTTCCTTTTCTGCCAACCGTCTTGGAAAACAACTTGACCGTGTGACTCCTATGCCTGCAGGCCAAAACAAGTATGATCTGTCAAGGACAAGTAAACAGTCAGTAGATCAATGCAATTCAGTATTCGAAAAATGGGAAAGAAACGTAGAAACAAACTTACCAAAGGGGGCAAGAAAAATGTACCATTCCGAGTGGAGTCACTCGAAATTCTAAAGTTTGGCCCTCGAAAGGAAGACGTCCAATCATGGGGAACGAGGATGGTTCTGTATCAGCCAAGCATGGCTTTACCTGCAAAAAGAAGAAGATTTGTAAAACATACTCATCACAAAAAGTCTATGAAGTCAGTGACATCCATGAAATAGCAGAGCTCGTATGTCTCTTAAGCAAGAGTCAAAAAAATAGTGCACTAATATTATGGGGAGGAATAAAGCGAAGGGAACGTTCAACAGCACGAAACGGTACAGAGCATGAGAGGTTAAGATAGTAAAATAAACACTAGGTGCATGCGAAGCGAAGCCTCGTGCAAGAGCAACAATAAGGCGAACCACGGAATCGTAGCAACGTACCGTAGGTACTCAAAAAGTTCAACGTATCTCGCACACGCGTGCAGCATCACATAACTTCTCGTTTCGAACATTGTGTTTGTGTACATTTCAAGGCACAGAGAGGGGAAGGTGAGAGGGGAGGGGAGGGAAGCAGAGGCAGACGAACGGAACGCTCAACCCTTCCCCATCCCCTCTTCCCCCTCTCACCCCCGGGCTTCGGGCGACGGGTGACAGTTTCTTATCGGCGGCGTCGTCGCTACCCCTCGCCTGCGCGCCTTGCTGGACAGGAGTAGGCAACCAGTCGGCTGCACTGTGTCTTTGGTTGCCTATGGCGGCGGGGGCGCACTCGTCTTTTCGAGGAGATACGGCGTGTAGCATCGCGCGCACGCTCACGAAGGCTCAGATTCCGTGCTCTCTCTCTCTCTCTCTCTCTCTCTCTCTCTCTCTCTCTCTCTGTCTCATCCATGGGGTGGCCCGAGGCGTACGAGAGGGACAGAGCGTCGTCGGAGGGTCGGAATCGAACTGCAGTCAATGCAGAGCGGCGGGCGCGGCGCTTACAGCCTGTCGGAGTCAATCGTTGCGCATTTTTGCGCGCTGACCCCTCTCTGCCCGGGTGATGCCTCAACCTGCGCGGCAGTTGCCCCGAGTTGCCCGATAGTTGCTCGGAGATGCCCGGGTGTTGCCCGGAGTTGCCCGGGTGTTGCCCGGGTGTTGCCCGGAGTTGCCCGGGTGTTGCCCGGGTGTTGCCCGGAGTTGCCCGGGTGTTGCCCGGGTGTTGCCCGGAGTTGCTCGGGTGTTGCCCGGTAGTTGCCCGCTAGGTGCCGGGGTATGCTCGGGCTGTGCCCGACCCCTGCCTACCTTTGCACGAAGTTGCCTCGAAAAATTTTATCTGGGGCATTCCGCAGACAGCGCATATGTAACACGGGTTATCAGCGTGGTCTGGGCTCACTGGATGCGCCTGGTACTGAAACCTCCCGCTCCTCCAATCAATCGCTAGGCGCGCAAACTTCTGGTACCGCCGTTCGCTTGAGGCACGCGCGAAGCAGTGCCCGCACGTAATAATTGGTACCCCCTGGAGCCCCCTCGGCATTAGGAAGTAACAAGCAATCGCCACACAGGGCACGGGAGCAGCCATGGCACACAGGAACGTTTCTTCACAACGCAAGCTCGACACACACTGTCGAGTCCAAGATGTAAGCCACAGTGGAATCAAATTTGTGCATAGTAAGGGCTTCGGGCGGGCGCTCAGGACATCTCCAGATAACATTCCCCGGGAGGGCGGATGACAACTACCAACGGAACACACATACTTATTTAACTATAAATATTTCGGAATGGTTCAGGCATAATTAACGGTTATAAAATATTAATACTTCACGCCACAAAACAACATGATGTAACCATAGCAGAAATAACCAACCGCAACTCTTTTTAAACCTCGACCTACACGCCAGGCGCAGCATCCACTCCAGTAGCAGTTGGCACTATAAACGCACGCCACTAGCCGCGCGAAGGGACGCTGTCTCGGCGACAGCTGAACGACGACAGCGCGAATATTCAAAACTACTCTTCGATACTTCGAGGCGCTAAACACTGTAAACATCCCGATAATTTTATTTTCCTCATAGAAACGTAAAAGATAATATTTTTTTAAATTATTTAATTGATTTCGTTCATTGCATTTTCGTTTGAAGTTGGTGCGCTGACCGTTGTTCGTTGTTGCGTTGTAATGTTATTCTGTGTATTTGTTTTCCGCTTTTACAGAGAAATACAGAATGCAGTTGATCCACGTGCAAAGTGACTTGTTCTCATGTCCGTCTCATATTAGTCTTACCCATTGCATTTCGAGAGACGCAAAAATGTCTCGTGGAATTGCGGTAAATTTCCAGCAGTTATTTAATCTGAGGAATGATATTTTAACTTCACAGAGAAATGTTGGTGGTTTGGTAGCACTTTGGCGAGATACTAGATTTATTATAAATTTAATTACAAAAGACCGTTGCTTTCATAAACCTATAATTGAGGATTTGGAAAAATCACTGTTCGCACTGAGAGATTTCATGTATTACAATAATATCTGTGAGATCGCTATGCCCCGCATCGCTGCTGGCCTCGACTCTATACCGTTAGACCTAACCATTAATCTTTTGACTAAAATTTTTCAAAATACTCCGGTTATAATTTATATGTATCACTGGTGATCTGACGACTGCAAAACCTAGAAATATATATATATTTGCTCTCTCCTTATCTAAATTAGAGCTACTATGAATTTATTTTGTTGTAAATATTAATTTTCTTTGGGGAATTTTTATTATAATAATGAGCTAAATAATTGCATTAAATTCTTTCTCCATATAGATGTTCGCTTGGTGGTGGGTTTTATCTTGTGTGGCTCTAACGCCGCACATCGTGCGCGGTGACGCAGACGGAGTGCAGGTCATCCAATCCAAGGGGATCCAAATAGAAGCCTTACCTCAGCTGCTCATTGCCACTGATCTCATCCAAATAAATTTGACCGCAAACTTACCCTCAATGACAGTCATTGCATATTCAGATACAGTAACATGTAAAGATATTAAGAGTAATAAAGAAGTTTGCCAGGTAATTGAAGGCCTACATAAAACTAGTACACAGATTATTCAAGAACTTTCTCAAATCTTTGCAAAACTAGGTCCAGTGGCAACTGGACAGAGGAGGTCCTTGCTTCCGTTTTTGGGGAAAATCAGGCACTTCGTCGAAGGAACAGTGACGGATGATGTGCTAAACGCAGTTATTGAAAGCCTAAATAATCTTGGAAACGATGTTGGCGCAATTAGGAATAAAACTAAAGATTTAATTTCGGTTACTAATACTCATGCTGTTCATATACAAGAATTATCTAAAACTATGCAGGAAATGATGTCTCAGTACACAAAAGCGTATAACGTTCTGGTAGAATCACTCAATGACTCTCAAACTGATGGAGATATTGTCTTTCATAAATTACTCATGACGATCCAATTGCAATCAATGATTCAAATGCTTCAGAGTCACCTATTAGCGATGAAATCAGTATATTACAGTTGTCAGGCAAATATGTTGGATCGGCTTGCTGTCTCGGAGGGAGAACTTAAGAGAATCCTAAACCAAAAGAATATCTTGTTAAATGCAGGCGACTTGAAATTAGCTATACCTTATGATAAAATTGATTTGTATTACCTCTTGAAATCAGCACAATGTAATCTTATCAGTCAAACCAGTCTTGCCATTACGCTAAACATTCCGATTACTACAGCAGGAAATAAATGGACAGTATTCGCAATCAAACCCTTGTATTTCTTGTTAAACTCACAAACATGTTCAGTGCTAGATAAAACGGTTCTGATTGCATCAGATGGTGAATCCATCCGGCCACTAGACGGCGACGACGTTCTTAATAATAAATTTGTGAAAATCATACCCAGAGTTAGTGAAAACAGTGGTTTGACAAACTGTATACATAGAATTCTAACTGGAATGGAAGTGTCCGACTTGCAGCACCATTGTCATATATCCTGTAATGATATAAAGGAATCCACAGTCCAGTCGATTTGGAACGATACATTTTCTGTGCTTAACCCGACCAGTGACTTAGATGTAATTTGTCATACTGTTGTAGTTCGTACTGTTAAGGCTTTAGTCTCAGGAAGGAATGAAATTGTACTCCCCTGTCATTGTACATTGATTGAACAAAATGCGGGTAGCCGCAGTCTAATACCGTCAGGCAGTGCTTGTTCCTTGCCTAAGGGGACCACAGCGCATGTAAAGGTTGATAATTCGTGGTCTGATATGGGCAATTTCTCGCTGCTCGAAGTTTTTGTTCCTCGAAGCCATACCCTATCGCTTCTTGCAGATAATGTGACTATACCGCCAATAGAAATAGCTACAGTTGCGCCCTTTGGCAATACCGGTCCGGCATGGAAGCAGTTACCACTTGATAAATCAGGCTGGGTTGAAACTACTGTGATAATGCGGGTTTAAGAGGGAGGTTCCTAGAGAGACGAGTGGAGGTATGGCTTATAAACTCGAGGTTTATTGGTACACAGATTCAATGCAAGGTAATCAATGCAATAGAGAGAGTACGAGAGCGGAGGTCCTTAGGACGCGGCGCTACGGACGAGACGGTCAGAGAGGACAATGTGTCGCTGCTGCTGGCTGGACTCGGAGTGACGATCGGGCCGGCCGCGCGGAGGCTCGCGGCAGTGTGGCCAGACGACTACCTCTGGATCCCGCCGCCAGGCGGCGCTAAAGTAGCCCAAAACCGCCAACCTTCCGGCGCTTAAAAATAGCCCAAAAAAGCCAAGATTTAGAAGGAAATAGCCCAAGATAGCGGTTTTTATCTGACAAAAATTGCTTTAGGAGAGAGAATTTTTAAAAATCAAAGAAATAATAAATACAATTGCAAACTATGGGCAAACGATACTTTTTAATCTTTGTCATAAAACATAAATCATGTCATTAAATAAAATAGTTACAAAAACTACCATTACTATTACTAAAATGGCACAGTTTGTTCACATTCACAGCCACATTTCTTATGTGGTAGGTAAATAAAAATAAATTATCATTGGTATTAAAACATACTGTCAAATGATAGCAGTACAATTGGAAGGAAACTAAATATCACAAAAACTAAAGTACAGAGTTTCTTTATGTCTGTCATCAGTGGTGGAGTCGATTAATTCCAGCACTTCATAATCGACATCCTGCAATTCCTCCACCTCGATAGGCTCGGCGTCCATAGGCTCGGGGTTGTCAGGATCCTCCTCTGCGCCCATCGCAGCGGCTGCGGATCTTCCTCCGCCTGCTCCGACGCCCCGGTCATGGTGCTTTTCATACATTTCGGAGGTGAAGCGCTGATACATGTCTTTTGTTGGCTTGAATGTTTTGCAGCAGAGACCATCAACCTATGGTAAAAATATATTTAGTAATATTTAAAGTAATAACAGCGTGTAAAGCGGCACAGGCGCGACAGAAGCAGTGAGTAGTTACCTTCAGATGAATGCGAACCCGCATCAAAGACTCAAGCATTCGCAACTGGAGACGGTTGCGCTTTCGGCACTTAATGCATGTCATAACACTGAAAGCTCGCTCAACAACAGCATTGCTGATGGGCATTGTGAGAGCTCTCAGGGCCATGAGCGCCAATGTTTCAAAAGGCCGCTCCCCAGACACGTTTTTTAGCTCCAGAACAGATGACCAAAAGTGGCCGATTTCAACATTGTCAATATCATCATCTGCCCGAAAATCGTCACAGATTTCATTCATTGGCAGCGTGCCTAGCTCTCTCCATTGGCTCTCCAGCTCGTCTAGTGTTTTAGGATCGTTTCCTGAAAAAGATGACAAGTGAAGTGTCACCACGATGCACAAAACAAACGCATAAACAATAAAGAAAAATAAATTTACCTGCAAGCTCAGTAGGCAACTGACTGAGAGTAGGCCGTGCCGTCCTAGACAAAACTAGGCGTGGCACTAAATTGCGCACTTTAGCCACAGAATCCAGATTCGAAGGTAACTTCTCCAGAAGTAACTGTGTTAGAGTGAAAATGAAGTCCCCACATCTGTGCCGTATCACCTGCAAAACTTCCGGCGGGACATTCTCGCGAGCAGCGACCTCGTTGAAACGTTCTCCAAGGCCGACTCGGTCCGTTGGGATCATGTTCTGTGAGTTCCGGAGGGCAGCCAGCAGCACACGTGCTTCATCTGACCGCAGCATGCCGGGTCGGGCCGTCTCGGCTAGGGCCTGCGGCTTGAGGATACGCCCAGCCAAGGAGAGGATTTGGGAGCGCAAGTCGGAATAGACTTTGGTAACATCCGCTTCCGTCGCCTCGAACGCCTTGTTCACTTTCCGAACCCCCGTGAGAATGTGGGAGAGAAAAGTTAAGTACAACAAGTTGGCGCTGGTATAGAGGCTCGCGGCCGACCTTGCCCTGGGGTCACCCTGCAAAGTAACACACAATGTTTAAAAAATGAAAAAAAATAAATAAAAAATGTATTCATACCGCAACACCGCAGCGCGACAGCGTCTCGCAACCGAAGTTACCTTTGCGCCCTGCCCAGTCAAGCTGAAGAAGCCCCGCAGCTCGTACCATTGCTCCATAATCAGCTCTGACACGGGCAGCCGAGAACGACATCAGTTTTTTGGGAGTCTTGCCGTCATGCATAGTCTGGAATGGGAAAAGATCATGTAAAAAGTGACAGGTATTGAAACTGAAAAGTACTACTTCTATTTACCTGATAGTATTTTGTATAATCTTCCCACCGCTTTACACTATGTGCAAAATAGTTGTAGGACTCAGTTAGCAAGGCTGTCAAATCATCTGGCAATCTCTTGAAGGCATGACTAGCACATTTGTCTATCGAATGGCACACACATTTAAATAGACTGAGATGTGGCACATCCTTCTTGAGGTGAGTGTACATGGAATTAAACGAGCCGCACATGTTAGCGGCACCGTCGGTCCCAATAGCATCTAAATTCTTTAGTGGGAGTCCAATGCTGTTCAAGTACTCCTTTAGAGCATTGGCCAAGTCCACTCCAGTGCAGCGAATAACTTGCACTAAGCCAAGGAAGTCAGTAACAAATCTTTTTTTCTTGCGGCTATAATAGCGCACGCATATGCCCATAAATTTTGTTACACTCGCATCAGTGCATTCATCTATGATTAATGAGTAATGTGAATCTCCTATGTCTTGAATCAACTCGGTCAAAAATGCAGGAGCAATGACTTCCGAAATCAATTTCGAACACTTGGTTCGATGGAGACGGACATTTTCCAGAGGGCTCCCTTTACCCAGATCTTTGAGCAGCTCACTTAAATGATCAATACTTCTAATGGAAGTGTGTGCAGAGACATACACTGCTAGCTTCAAATCAGTGTATTTGGACTGCTCTGTGACGGGCACGCGACCTGGAACAAAACAGATAACTTAACAAATGTTATGTAAAGCTGGAATCTATCAGACCACGTGCTACCGATTTATTTCTTTACCATAATTGTGTAAGCTAGGCTGTGATGACCGGTTGTACCGCTTCGCATTGGAACAGTGCTTCGCCGTTTTCCCGTGGGCAACCAAGTCGGACAAGTGCGCCCTCAAAGGACATTCGCACCAGATGCAATAGGGTATTTCCGCGAATCTTGAAACGGAAGTAAGAAGAACACAAGTAAGTGCACAACTTCCGTCCCCTCGCCTGAGGAGAGGGTAGAAGGGGCAGCCATCTCTATCCCCTGTACGGGCGAGAGGACGGAAGTTGTGCACTTACTTGTGTTCTTCTTACTTCCGTTTCAAGATTCGCGGAAATACCCTATAGGCCTGGGGCTTTCCCTTTTGTACAGAGTCCTCGCTGTTCGGTGCCAACCATGCTATGTGAGAGAAAAAAGTTATCAGAAACTCGCTGAACTAGGGTTAGGGTTAGGTTATGTTTGCGAGATTCGCTTCTTACGTTTCAGACGTGGGTCCGCCTCCCATTTCTTGTTATACTCCTTCGCGTACTTACTCCAGTTTACCATTTTAACCAACAATGCCGCTCTTTCAAATTTTAAATTTATTCCGCCATCGAGGGAGCACGTCTACCACAACACACACACACACCACACAGGATTGGAACAATTGAGGGCGAGGGCGACGGATCACCGCGAGCACTCCGGTAGTGCCAACATACCGTTTTCATACAAAAACCAGCTCGTTGGGCCAATTTTTGAAAAATAGCCCAATTGGCGGGACAGTTTTTTTCGAAAATAGCCCAATTGGCTATTAGTAGCCGTTTCCCGCTTCTCCCCAATTTCGGACCGTCCAAAATAGCCCAATTGGCGGTAAATAGCCCAATCTGGCAGCATTGGCTCGCGGGCGGGCTCGGAGTCGGGCTTCGGGTTCGGCTTCGGGATCAGCCCGGCGGGCCGCTCGGGACCCGATCGGCGCGATCGGCTTCGATTGGTGGCCGCGCGTTCGGGACGCGCGGCGCGGGATACTTGAAGCGGGGCCGCGGACGGCTGACGCGCGGGGAAGCGCAGCCGGCCGTTTGGGCTGGCGGCTGGCTCTGAGCGCGGGGTATCGCCACGCGGGTAGTGCGCGTTCTGACTTAGTGCATGGAAAGGGTGGTGGAGGCTACAAAGCCGTATCACAACATCACCCCTCCCTTCTCCGGGAAAACAGGCGGGTGGGCCTCGGCCTTCCAGCTGTCCTCTGGACACGCTGGAGTCACCTGGCTGTCCGTTGGACGCGCCAAATGTTAAGGCCTCTGTCGAGACCTGTCAGTGTGACGCGGTCTCAACGAGTGTTCAAAGCCTAGCGTTTGTAGTTAACTGGCAAACGCAGTCATGCTGAGCTTGCAGTGAGTAAGCTAGCAGACACAAGTGCAAAGGTCAAGCACTGCTCCCCATATGGGCTAGCCGCAGCTAGGTCCAGAGAAAACCACCCAAAACTCTGGACGAGCCTCGGAGGTACTAATCAGACTGGAAGCAGACTGGCTGATGTCCATGAAGTAGTGCTGCAGGCAGTTGATCGTTGCGAAGAACTTGAAGTGGTAGCTTCTCATGGTGAGCGGGCGAGGGAAGGCTTGAGTCATCGTAGAGCTTCTGGCGTAGAATCTTGAAGGACCAGGGACGATGCTCAGAGCGGATCAGCTGACCTAGAACAGTGCAGGCTGGTGAGAGGCTTTTGTTGTTACACGATGGTTCATTTTTAGGGGGATCGGCTAGAATTAAGACGGAAAAGCTTTAAGTTTATCAAAATGAAACTGTAAACTAGTCCAGAGTAAGTCTAAGCCAGACTAATTACTGAAGGCTTTTTAAATTAGGAGAGCGTTACTCGCTAAACAATTCTGGGTTTAAATCGAGGGGAGTAAACCACATTGGTTGTTAACAAGTTAACCGTTAGTTAACCAGGCTGTAATTAAGAGGTTAGTGCAAGACAAATTAGAGTTCCAACACTGGAGTTAAGTTTGAAATTACTGCAGTGGGACGGAGAGGTTAGACAGAAAACTTAGCTTTTGTTTGGGGTTCTGATGTCCACGCTGATTGGGGTGGGCCAGCAACGGTGTCCATTCTCTCGGAGTTCGAAGTGCAGTCCGTCAGACCTTGGTCGTCCAGCAGGGGCCGTGGGTCGTCGTCCGGGGGCGTGGGTTCGAATCCGGAGTGGAGCGCGTTGTTTTTCTGCTGCCCGTCGTCCAAGTTGTCGTGCAGGCGAACTGCCGTCCGGTGGCGAAGGTTCGAAACCGAGGCGAGACTGGTTGAGTGCTGTCCCTGAGGACTCACAGCATCATCTTGTCGTCCGTGTTGGTTCGAATCCTGTTGAGGCGCGTTGATTCTTCTAGTGGAATCGCTGTCGAAAGACTCGCGATGTTAGCTTCTTTTCGCTCCGGCTTGTCGTCTGCTTGTTTGTTGACAGCGCGGCCGTCTTGCGAATAGGGAGGCTGCATTCGAATCGTGCGCTCCGTGCGGCAAGGTTGGCAGCTCCGGTGGCTCGGCCTGTCATTGGCTGACGCGGTGCGAGTGCAGATAGTGATCTTGGGAGTGTGAATAAGCCCATGTCGGTGTAAACAGTTCTGCTTGTTTTGGTTAGAATTTCTAATTTTGAGTTTTTTCGAAGTGAATTCAAGCGTCGCGCGACCTGGCTATGCGCCGCGGTGCATGCGTTCGACTTGTGCTTCTCAAAAACATTTACAAGCAGTGCCATTACTGCTACCTTCTCCTCCCTTTCTTCTTTCAATTCAAGCCTTGGGGATCTTGGAAGTGTTGTGATGTTTGGAAGTTAATCTGATTTCTATTGCACTATTAGTTATGAAGCAGTGCAAATTACTTGCAGTAGTGGGCTCAAACGGCGAAGGCCTGTCTGTGTCAGTTTGACGCCAGACTTTAGTGAGTGCGATTTTGAATTGCTGTTCTGTGTCTTGAAGACTCCAGAGAAATTTTAAACTGTGTTGACTCCACCATTGTGGTGTGTCATAATCAGCTGAAGGGTTGAGAGACTTCTTGTTGTGTTCCGTGTCATTATGACTCCGGAAGAACTTTCAAACTGTGCTGACTCCACCGTTTGTCAGAGGTGTGTCCCGTATTCATCAGTTTCAAGAGAAAGTTGTGATGAACAAGAATCAGGAACTGAAATTCTTATCAAAGCTCGAAGTCTCACGTGCCAAAGTAGTTCAAGTATGAATGTTGTACTGATTTTAAAGTTAAAAGCAACTCGGCCAAGCAAACAAGTTATTGCGTGTAGATTCAGGCACAATTAAATTCAATCCATTTCAATTCAAGTGAGGCAGCTATGGAAGCTGAGCGAGGCGAGGAACACAGGATTACTCGAGCGAAAAGCAAGGTGAGATGTACACGTGTATTACAAAAATAAGGTGAAGAAAAAAAAATAAAGGTTATGTACAATTCGATTGAGCACAGAATAATAAGAAAATAAAAAAACATAGGTGGCCCGCCTGAGGCAGAGCCCGATCAAAGTTCTTCATCTGGTTGGCCCGCCAAAGGCGAAGCCCGATCAAGTTGGTGCAGCGGAAACGTTCACTGGGTGTTTGGGCAGTAGCGGCATGTGTGCCTCTTGCCGCACAATGCACATCTAATGCGGGGGTGGCCCGTTCTCTTCTGCACTACCACTACTTGCTGAACGTTTACCACTTGCTGGTGCTGCTGAACCACGTGGTTCACTTGTTGATGCACCACTTGTTCGATCGCTTGTTGGACGTGAATCAGATTTACTGGTGCCGGCTGGGGGTTGGGTACCGCGGGCTCTTGCCATCCCGCGGGTACTGCATTGTGGGTTGGTTCGGCGGATTGCTGGTGCCCGCCGCCCGGCTGTATGATGGCCAGCCGATCCAGGGTGCGCTGGAGCAGCTCAGCCCTTCCAAGTGGCTTCGCGGGGGTGACGACTGGGCAGGCTTTAGGCCCTGCGAGCTCTCCGGGTTTGGTTGTTTCCCGCGAGCGATGGCATGGCCTTTTGTTGGCGCCCCGGCACCAGTGGCACAGCTGTCGAATCATGGGCATTTGGCTTGCGTTGCCGCAGTTGCGGCATGTTTCTTGGTCCGTTGGTGCTGGCTGGTTTACTGGAGCCGGTGCTGGTGCCGGGCCGACCGCTCCCAGTTGCTGTTGTTCGGCGATGTCCCAGTCGTCCGCGGCCTCGGCGGCGGCGCGGACCGCCCACAAGAAGGTTAGGTCCTCCTCAGCAGCGCGGACCGCGGCGTCGTCTTTGATGTCGGCTGGGCCGGCAGTTTCTTCCGTACCTTCGAAGACGACCAGGACTGCCCTGGCAAGCTGTTCACTTAACCCGCGGACTGCTTCTTCTCGGTCTATGGATGGTTCCATCTTTCCTGGATTCTGACTACGTCCGCGCGGCTCGATGATGTTCTATGGAATGGCGTCTCCTCGTGGGCAGCTGGCGAAGGCGGAAGTGGAGGCGTGTCCAGCTAGATGTGACGCGGGCTTTGATCGGCTGCTGCGTGCGAAATCCAGCAGACCGTGACTCGTTTGCGCGATGGCCGCTGGGGGCGCTTAGATGAGCGGCGAGGTGTCGAGTTGTAAACACTCGTCGCCGTCGTCTGCTAGCAGTTTGTTTCTCTGGGCCAGCAGCGCGTCGTCTTGCAGTTGTTCCTCGCCGGCGGGTTGTGTTGCGGGCGGCTGCTCGTCGACCTCGCCGAGCGTGTCCAGGTCTATGCCGTCCATGCCGTCCCAACCGACGCACTGGATCGTGGAGTGCCCGCGTTTTCGGCACAAGTTGCAGCGCGTCTGGCCGGACGAGCGTTTCTTTTTGCGCGGTGTTTTGCCGGGGACGGGTGCTGTTGTTTTCGCGCCGATCTTGTGTCGTAGGTCGTTTGGCTTGAGGCCGGGCTGGGCCACGTCGAGGTTTACGTGCACCTGTACCGCTGTCGGACATGGCGGCTCGATTGGTGGGGCGGGGCTCGGGCCGCGAGGGGCGGGGCTTGGGGGCCTCGGTGGCGCGGGGCTCGCTGAGCTGGCGACAGAGGGGCTCCGGGACCGGGCTGGCGTGGCCGCGCCCGTGTCCCCGGCGACCGTGTCGTCTGAGGACTGCCTGTGTGAGCGCGGTGGCGTGCGGGAGCGCCGATATCCTGCGGCGCCTTTTGCCGTTCGGCGGTAACACCCGTAGCATAACAATTTTGTCTGCGCGTTGGTGTAACCGGCTACTTGGCCGCAGCGGTGGCATGTTACCGCTGGGGGCGCGTCGGCTGGTCTGCTGATAGTGGGTTCGCGGCGTTGGCCATTGCGCTGTCCGTTGGACTGGCGCGTTCGCTCTGGTCTTGGACCGCGAGCGAGGCCACGGCGGCGTTCATGAGGGCGCTGGCGATTGCCGCGCGCGTGCCAGTCGCGCTGGGGCTGGTCCGGCCGAGGGCCGTCATGGCGGTAGGGGCGGCGTGCTTCGCGTTTCTGTGTCAGGACAGGGCGGGCGGCGTCGTGGTTTCGGGGCGGTGAGCGAGCACCGCGGGGCTGCCTAACGTGTACGCGGCGCGTGTTGCGCGGCGGGGACATCGCCCTTTTTGTAAGAGTGGAGCGCCTCCGCTGGCTAGAGCCGCGCGGAGACAAGGGACTCATGCGTGGTTCATGTCTCTCTCGTTGCTGGCTTGGGCCGCGCAACGGAGGACGCTGCACTTAGCTAGGAGCCCATGTCTAAGATTCCCGGGTGACCGGGTCAATTTCGTTAAGGGATTTCCCTTTGTTTCGGGAACCCGATGGCTTTGGATCCTGTGTGCTAGAAGGGAGCTGCGGGATCCCCTGTCCGTACGGGGTCCTGCACGTTGCGGGATCCTCTGCGGACAGTATCCTGTAACGAAAATTGGCCGTTGGAACAGGATCCCCTGAATCAGAAAGGACACCTGTGTGGCGACACCGGATCCCCTGTCCCTAAAAGGTGTACCTGTAAGACGAAAAGGGATCCCCTTTCCCTAAAAGGAGTACCCGTTTGTTCACAAGGGATCCTTCTTCCATTAAAGGAGCACCCATGTCCAGAGCGATCCCGTGTGGCGAAATGGGATCCCGTGCCGCTTAAAGGGAGGGATCCCGCGACAGCGGTACAGGATCCCTGGAGAGCTAGCGGGATCCCGCAACAGCGGTACTGGATCCCTAGAGAGTTAGGGGGATCCCGCGACAGTGGTACAGGATCCCTGGAAAGCTAACGGGATCCCGCGACAGCAGCACAGGATCCCTGGAGAGCAAATGGGATCCTGTAAAGGAGGCCGGGATCCCATGAAGTAGGACGGGATCCCGGTAGCTCTTGCGGGAATTTTAGACATGGGAGGTTAAGCACCAAAAATGTGCAAAACATGTTCAGAGCGAACTGATTTCGGAAGTCGGTAGATTCGAACCTCCTCTTTCAGACTAGAGTTGGAGCCAAAGCCGGAAACCGCGATAACATCGCCAAAAAGCGGGTTGCATATTTACCAGGGGCACCGCCTCTTTTACCATTAAAATTGGTCATAAATCCGGAACTAGGCGTCGCCGCGTCGCGATTGAAACGGCGGGGCGTTTGGAAGACTTGGGGGAGTAGATTGGCGTTGGTTACAGCCCTCTGACATCAAAACTGCGACGTACAGGATTGATTGACTATTCGGACATTGACGTTCAAAATCAGAAATTCGCAATTTACTCGAAAATTTTCAGGTTCAATGTATGAGTTATTGTGCACCAATAGATGCGCACTTTCATCAGCTATCCCGTGCGCACTTAAAAAAGGGGGTCGTCGCTTTAAATTTCGAACGGCAGCACTTTGAATGCCGCAAAACGGGGAGCGCGCGGCCCCGCCGAACCGTACCGCGGGTTGCCTATCCGGCGGCCCCGTAAGGCGCCATGTTAAATTCTTTCCTTCTTAACTTTTTGCCTAAGCGATTAAAAAAAGTCTCTGCGGGCCAGAACCTTCCTTTCGGCATCAATTATCCGTATGGCGTGTGGCATCGCATTGTAAAGACTAGCGCATTCATTTCCCGTACACCGGCCATCATGGACCCAGCGCGGCCAGGGAAGGCCGCCGCTGTTCCACGCAGCTACACAATTCTAGAGGCAAATTAATTCGACATTCGATTCGATTGCAACTGTTTATGTTGCCTTCGGTGCTTTAACCTTACATAACATGAGATATTTTAATTCACAAAAATATACAAAACAAACACGTTTTCTCTGGATAACTAATTATAATTTCGATACGTACAGAATACCTGTTTACAATGTAGTACGAACCTAGACACATTTTTGGTACACGCACTTTAGTGGAACACAGCTCTTGCCACTTATTTACACATCATATTTACATTTTTGCATTGAATACAATATTTTTATTGACAAAAATATTTGAAAGAAAACAAGTTTCTCCGGACAACGGGGATAGAGGAGCGAATGCGATTGGAACGTAGAAAAAATCCAGACGCGCTTTTCACTGTTATGAAACATAGTTGAACACATTTCTTTTAACTTATTTACACATCTTATTTACATTGTTTTCATTTTAAATTTAAAATACGAATTTACTTTGGGCATTTGCAGCCGCACGCGTAAGGGACGCACGAAGAAAACCCTGCTTTTAGGCAGGAACACGTGCTTTTCTTACACCCTCCTTTACAGTTGCAGCAAATTAGAAATTTACAACCTTTCAACGCAGACGGCTGCGTGGCCCAAACAGGATTTAGGCCGTCCGATGTCTTAGTCCACCCCCATTCTTCCGGGTCCCGCTCTAGCTGCAGGGGCTGGACGCAGTCGCCCCAAATTTGCGCCTGTAAAGACGCCCTGCGCATATGCTGGATAAGAGCGTTACTGGTCGGTGGAATATTATCAGCGCTTCGGCTCTTCTCGCCGGCCAGACGCATCCTTGTCATGTTCATCTCCATAGTGGAGGTGTTCCTGCAAAAGTAAGGAAATCACTATAAGGGTCACAGGGCGGGTTTGAGCTTTGAAGAATTGGTGTATGGGCGCGGTGTACTTACATGTCATACCAAAAACAGACAAATTCTTCAAGCTTTTTGACGGTGTCCTTGTCCAGCCGCCCTTCGCCCAGTGCAATGAACGCGTCGGTGACATCCGGGTGTGCGTTCCACGTCGTCATAGCGGACACCTTTCCATGGTTGTAAAACGAAGACGTGGTGTCACAACCCGTGAACGCGTGGAAGGCTGGCAGCGCAACGGTTGCCACTGCCCCTGTCCATTAAAAACGGAGAATGTAAGGTATTACAGTGTAGATACTCAAATGCTAAATCGCAGAAATCGAGGCCCACCGAGATTTGTTGCTACTTCATGCACCGCAATGAAGCAGTGTGACTTGTCGGTGCCCATCGACAGCCACAGCTCCTCCAGGCCGTCGATGTTGTGAAAGCACGCCACGGCCAGCACCAGGACGTCGGTGTCCACCGTCCTGATCATCACCCTGATGCAACCGCTGGCCGCAGCGTGTGCGACGTGGAGGAGAAGGCGGCCGTCGGCCTCCTCGTGGTTGCATGGCGCCAAACCCGCGAGGTCTTCCCTGCCACCGTTCGTTAAAACGGTGGCTTTTCGCGTCGCGTACGCCCTTGTGGGGCCTCAATCTGCGTCAGCCACAGAGGAGGCCAAGAGGCAAAATAGCTCCTCTTTATTTGAAGAATTCTTCAAAATAAGAGGCCAGCCTCCACCCGGGTTTCGGGTTTCTGGTTTGACTTGAACCCGCACCCCCTCGCCACGGTCCTCCCGAGTAACTGACTTTAAACTGTTAGGAAAGTACCTGCAAAATGAGGAAATCAATTTGAAAATATGCAATGCGGGTTTGGCAGGCAAAAGAGAGAAAAATACTTACCTATCAAAAACAATGTTGAGGCGGCCAACTGTCTCACTCTGCTTTTTGATGTAGGGTAAAAATCTTTGCCGAACGCAATCACCGAACGTGACTGACTCCAGGCCTGGTTTTTGAACATGGACGATGGCGGCCCCGTCCAGTATCTTCGCATCTACCTCCGGAACTTGTTCAGGTCCATCGTCGTTCAGAAATTTGGAAAGACAAGCAATGAGATGGGACTTCGTTCCTTTACTCATGTCACCACTTTCAGTGGCTAATGACTGAGGCCATTCGTGAAACTCAAATGAGTACAGTTCTTCAAGGCTAGTATCGCGCACCTGACTTGCGAAAGAGAAGCGAGAGAGAACATCGCCCTCAGCCTTGGCTTTTCGAAGTTTCTCAACCGGTTTCTTCTTTTTCGCGTTCCAGAGCTTCCTCCAGGTCAGACTCACTGGAATCCGACCGATCACTACTTGAGGATGGCGGGGACGAGGACGGGGGCGGCGAGGAACCTCGCCAACGCACGGCCGGTCCTACCCGAGCTCGCGCCAAGCGGTGGTTCAGCGGCGGCCTAGCGTCTCCCTCACTTTCGGACGCAGCCGATCTAGTTGTCACAGTAGGCGATAATCTGCCCTGGCGACCACGAGCACGGCTTTGGCGTAGTGCAGAGGGACGCTGCGTTGCGGCGGGTGCTTGGGAAGTCACTCCCCAGGTGATTTAGAGTTTTATACATTTTTATAAAGAAAGTTGTATAAATTCGTATTAAATTGTATAAAGCAAATTTTTATAAGATTGTATACAGACACCCGTATACAATTTTATAAGAACCATATGAAACTTTATATAGTTGTATAAAGACAAGTATGTAAAATGGTATAAAGCTCTTAATAAAAGTTTACACACATTTGTGTATAAATTTGTATATGAATTTATAAAGGTGCCAATGAATACTGTGCTGGGTTTGTAGGAGCTTTATACAGGAATGGAGAAATTAAGTATGGCATAGCAGTGATCAAAAGACACTATTTATTGTTCTGTTCCTTCAGTCTTTGAGTATTAATTCTCTAAGAGAAACAAAAGAGCCTTGCAAGTTTTACAGATAAGTCAAATTATTTTTGCATTTTTCAGCATGAATAAAAAATTAAACCTTGCTCCACAAAGACAAGACAGTTATATCTTAATGTATAATCACAAGAGAAACAAAAATACCATTGAGAAATCAAATAATTGAAAGTTGTTAATAATGAAACAAAACAAGGGTAACAAATATTGCTTTCCGGTCCTTCAGTCTGAGTATTAATTCTCTAAGAGAAACAAAAGAAGCCTTACAAGTTTTACAGATAAGTCAATTTTTTTTTGCATTTTTCAGCATGAATACAAAATCAAACCTTGCTTCACAAAGACAAGACAGTTATATCTTAATGTTTAATCACAAGAGAAACAAAATACCATTGAGAAATCAAATGATTGAAAGTTGTTAATGAAACAAAATAAGGGTAACGAATATTGCTTTTCATGTCCTTGTAAAGTGCCTACTTCTTTTTGTTGAACTTCTTTTTTATTTCAGTCAATTTCACTGCAAACACTTGCTTCGCCTTTTCAAATTTCTTAGTGGGCCATTTGTGGGTCTTTGCAAACTTATTACCAAAAGCTAAAACAACAAAAATTAGAAAAAAAATTAGTGGCTGATAACGCCTCCTCAAATTAGAAAACAAGCACTGAACAGAGTACAATAGCCTTGATAGCTAAAGGGTGTAGAGGAGTCATATCCTTGCCCTTCTCGTCATCTCCTCCAGCATGCCAGGATTGGCCAGTGACTGTACAGTTCTGAATCTTTTCTGCCTTAAACACTCCTTCCATAAGTCTTCTGAAAACATGGTTCACATTTTGTGAGCCAGAAATAGCCTTAGTTATGGCATCAGTTTTGCAGTAAATCCCCTGACATAGGATTTTGGTGTTCTGTTGGAAAAAGAAAGGTTTATTTTAAATACAGAAGTACTTACATTGTCCTACCTACGTTTCTCCTACCCGTGCGGACAACCAAGTAAAACATTTTGTCCTACTAAATTTTGTCCTACGGTTACCTTTGACCTACCTCTATGGCTCTACGACTACTTTGAACGTAGCATTAAGACGCCTATGATCTATTGGGCGCACTTACTTTGTCCTACTGAGGTTTCTCCTACCAGTGCAAACGCGCTTATTAACGTTTTGTCCTACCTAATTTTCCCCTACCGTAATTTTGTCCTACCTTTCGTTTTTCAACGTCCCTTAGTTTGTGCTGAGTTCTTAAAAAAAAAAGTAGTGAATTTCGACATATTACGCGGAGGGGAACTCAAGTCAGGCTGGTCGCTAGAGGAGAGGCCTGTAGGCCGTGGCCCCGGGTTGGGCGGGGGAAGGCGTATCCCCCCTTCCACCGGCAACGCCATGGCAACGTCATGGCAACGTCGCACGCGGCTCAGTGCCCTGGTATGAGGAATTGATCGTCCAGTCGTTCTCTCGACGCGCGGGGTATCTGCGCCGGGTGACGTCAGAGCCGCGAACACCGTCCTTCTGCAGTCATCGCCGCACCGGGAACGCAGTGACCGGTGCGCACCGACAGGTAAGGTATGACAGTCCAGTCCTGGCCTCGTAAATCGCACCAGTCGCTCACCGACGTGGCACTTGTGTGAAGGACAATGACTGTGCAAAATGTTGCCTGTCCGGGTGTTCGGTTTCAAATCTGGGAGGCTTTTTCCCCAGGCGTCTGCAAGTGTGTGAGTAACAATACGCCGCCATAAGAGGCAACGACGACGCAGCAGTCCGCGAGAGGTTGCCTATCTACTTGCTTCACAGGCGCTAGACCCAGCAAGCGGCACTTGCCTCACCTGCACTGCACAACGAGACATGACTGGTTCGCCGCGTTGCGCACTGCCATGAGAGGCAAGTTCACAGGCGAGATAGGCATCACAAACATAATGTGGGTTTCGTGTTTCCTACCGCCAAGGTCGCGGCTTCACCGATCCCCCGGGTACGCGCAAAACCATCATCCCGGTTTCAAGCTTGGGAGGCTTCTCCCTGCAAGTGTGTAACAATGAGGCTTTTCCCCCAGGCAGTCTGCAAGAGTGTGAGTAACAGGCGCCGCCATAAGAGGCAACGACGACAACGCAGCAGCAGCAGTCCGCGAGAGGTTGCCTATCTACTTGCTTCACAGGGGCTAGACCCAGCAAAAGCGCACCGGTTACAAAGAGATGCTCTGGCCAGCCTTCCCCACGCACTGACGCGGCGGCACCCCTCGCCTGCACAACGAGACATGACTGCGTTGCGCACTGCCATGAGAGGCAAGGTCACAGGGTACGCGCAAAACCGTCGTCATCCCGGTTTCAAGCGTGGGAGGCATTTCCCTAGGCAGTCTGCAAGTGTGTGAGTAACAATGAGCCGCCATAAGAGGCAACGACCTTCCCCACGCACTGACGCGAGTGCGTGTGTATCCTGCTCGCCAACGGCCCTTCATGGAGCCAGGGAAGCTCGAACCAGGGGTCGTCAAATCATTAATGTTATCTCTAGACGTACTGTTATCACATTTTTATTCCAACGTTAAATGTACATTGTAGGCGTTGAAAAAGTCAGTCAAAATAGACCACTAGGGCACATCATGAGAACTTCTAACTCTAGTGTATGTATGGCCGTACGTGGCACGACCGCTACCTATCGCCTCCAAAAATTCACATTAGTTGAGGTTGAAGCTGTTAAGCTACAGATATGTTGCATCGCACAGCCACACAAGCGGGGAAGGAAATGCGATAACCTCCTGTACTCAGCTGAAACAAAAAAAAAACAACACCTCATTAGTATGACATTATGGAAACCTCACACAAACATACCCTCAGTCCATTGCCTGAAATAGAAAATAATGCAGAATTTAAAACCCAGAACACGCGATAGGGCTCACAAAAACCTTTCTCGCGGGTACCCGGGTGTTCGGGACCACCCGAGGGAGCGGTTAACCCGCGCCTAGGCAGCATGCTACACAAACCCCGAGATCTCCCAAGCATGTTACCAACAAGCGGACATGAGTGAGTCAGACTAAGCCTGAAGTACCAGTACTGGCTATAACAATAATTGGAGAGCTGGTAATTTCTGAAGAGCAAACCACATTTCATTTGGCTAAACTATTAAATGGTACCTGAATAGTAATTACGGGAGCTACCTCACAAGGCCCTTAGAAATGAGAAACTGCTATAATAATTTGGTACGTCTGAACTAAAAATATAAATATGGCAGCCTATGTGGGTCATACATTATGAAGGAATCAGATCTTTCAGAGAAGAGAAGTGCCTTTTAGAAGCAGGCCGCACGGAACTGCCTCTCGAAATGAATCCGATTTCGGCCCCACATGCCATGCCCTCTGGCTGAAGCACTTCTTCAGGAACTCTGCCTCGCCTTGCCTACTCGATGAGCAAACCATGTCACCACCAAAAGCAGCACCCCAAGTTCGCTGTTGAGACTCCACGATCTAAACGAGGCTGGTGAACTTCCAAAACACCACCATGAATTCTGTTGATCAGTTAGTCTTCAGCACTCATTGATGCACAGTTATGCCAGCAAATCGCACATCACAATTTTAGTCCTGAAAGGACCTGCCTACTGGATCGGACAGACAATGGGGTATCAGTGCAGAGGTTGGATGAGACTGAGAAGTATTTGGAGGGAAGACAAGGGTGTGCTGTAGATTTACTGTTCAACTCATGCCGGTTCTTGGAGATTCAACATCTGTGGCCTGCTCTATTGAAACGAGTACTGTTTGAAAATGAATCCATTACCCCAAGAACAAAAACTACGCCCCTAGCTCTGCAGTCCATTGAGAACTTTCTATTGCAGCAAACTGAACAAATCAGTCAATGAAATGAAGCCACCTCGCAAACATCTTGTCCTATGGCACCATATCATAATGGAATGACCTCACAAGAAAATCCCAACGCAGTTGGGATGTGTGCCTGCAAAAAAAAAACAAAAAAAAAAACAGGATCATTACGAACTAATCCAACTTATCTCTTTAGGCCCAAGAAACATTCATTCACCCCAAAACTCACCAGCAGCTCGGTCAATTGTTGGTCTGGTTTAACCTTGGCAGACTTTGATATTCACTTTCCTGAGCACTCGTGCAGAATGTCGACTTGACTGTAGATGTGGGGGCTCGGGGCTCAGCATCACAGAAGAGCATCAGTTGAATGGAGGGTCAGGTGTAACAGAACAGACCCGCCACACTGTGACAGCTTGCAGAACACAAAAGCAGACTCTAAAAGCAGACAAATACATACAGTGATTAGAACTGCACAATCAGAGCAAAACAATTTAGTCACACTTACACTCCCAAAACATCTCAATATTTTGACAGGTTATGAGAGCTTTGAAACAAACAAAAAAGTATCAAATTTGAGGCAACAGTGGGCACCTTTGACTCAAGACAAGAAATGGAAGGGATTAGCCCATTAATCGTTTGGATTTAGGCTACTCGTATTGCCACTGTCATTGAGACTTTCCAATCAGACGTTCAACTGCATGCTAGTTTGGTGTCAACATTAGATCGTGAACATGCAGGACCAATATCGGCTAACATGGTTAAAAAGCCAAGTTATTTTTAAGAATGGTTCACCTTGTATTTGTCTGCTTTTAGAGTCTGCTTTTGTGTTCTGCAAGCTGTCACAGTGTGGCGGGTCTGTTCTGTTACACCTGACCCTCCATTCAACTGATGCTCTTCTGTGATAAAACAATTTAGTCACACTTACACTCCCAAAACATCTCAATATTTTGACAGGTTATGAGAGCTTTGAAACAAACAAAAAAGTATCAAATTTGAGGCAACAGTGGGCACCTTTGACTCAAGACAAGAAATGGAAGGGATTAGCCCATTAATCGTTTGGATTTAGGCTACTCGTATTGCCACTGTCATTGAGACTTTCCAATCAGACGTTCAACTGCATGCTAGTTTGGTGTCAACATTAGGTCGTGAACATGCAGGACCAATATCGGCTAACATGGTTAAAAAGCCAAGTTATTTTTAAGAATGGTTCACCTTTACCACTTAATTTCATGCCAGCGTGTCTCACACTTTGATCTAAAAGTAAAATTGAGAGTGTGGAAGTTTTCTGTCTAAAGTTATTAGACTTTGAAAATATGCAGATGTACTATCGTGAATTAAATGAATATGTAAACGAACAGTCTTAATGATTATGTAACAATAAATAACCTTGTTCTTGAAAGTAAATTGATGAATCCTTTTTAACAACCTGACCCCAGACTAAATGTAGTAACTAACTATACATTTTCATACAATTCAAAAGAAATTGCTAAATTGCTAAAGACAACTCTATGAAAATCAGGAACACACGTTGCAAAATGGAAAACACAGCTAACGTGTCACCGATCTCATAAGAACAAGCAACTGAAGAATTCACTTTCACAGGGAAAAAGTCATCAAATAGATAAATGCATGCCAGCACAGGTTTATGAAAACAATCATCAGACTTCTGCCTTGGATAAAGTAGCATGCAAAGTGTTACACCCCCTGTCCAGAAATCAGACAAATGCAGTCAGAATACAAATAACAGGAAAAGTGGCGATACAGATCGGCAACTTTGGCCCGTCCCGTACATTTTAAATTTAACGAGTGTCGCAAATGTTTAACTCTTACAGGCTTTAAACGTGGGTCTGGGTCAGAATGGACGTTATTTTCGTCATCAGCACCCTCAAAAACATAAGAAACAACGTTAAACTAAAAAAAATAAATTTGGTCCCCCCCCGGGATTTGAACCTGGGTCCAAACTTCTCAGATTTGCTCGAAACCAGCACCGTTGGCTTTGTCTCGTCGCCCCGATTCCGAAAATACCCCTACATGCCCATCTAGCTGTACCCGTTGCCAAAATCCTCATCTACCCTATAGACCATTATGCACCTGCAGCGTCGCCCTCGCGGCGTCTTAGGTCAAAATGGATATCATTTTCGTCATCAGCACCCTCAAAAACATAAGAAACAACGTTCAACTCAAAAAAAATAAATTTGGTCCCCCCGGGATTTGAACCTTGGTCCAAACTTCTCCGATTTGCTCGAAACCAGCACCGTTGGCTTTGTCTCGTCGCCCCGATTCCAAAAATACCCCTACATGCCCTTCTAGCTGTACCCGTTGCCGAAATCCTCCTGCACCCCATGTAGACCATGATGCACCTGCAGCAGCGCCCCCGGGGCTCGGATCGGATTTGCTGCCACCGAGCGGTTCTTAGGGTCACCCAAGGAGGCTGCATACCAAATTTGGTGAAGATCGGACAACGGGAAGTCCACGGACGGACGGACGAACGAACGAACGAACGAACGGACGGACGCACAGCAAGCATCAGACTATATGCCCGTCCTCCGTATTTATTTTATAAATAATACGGGACGGGCCAAAAAATCAGATTAAAAAAGGGAACAACAACAACAAATAAATAGATCACTATATGAACAGACCACTCTTAGTGTAATCACTTGTCTGCTATCCAAAATTAACTAAGAAATATCGGCTGAGAAGCATGCTCTTCATCTTAAGAGGAGACATCAGGTCGGCCGCCGGCCGTGCCTCCGCGCGGGGAGCCGATGCAGACCGAAATGAAAATCGCGATTTCTCGAAAACGGCTGGGCCAAAAAATTTCAAACTTGGTACAGAGACTGGTAATAGACCAGGCCCGCCTCCGGTCCAGTCAATCCCGCCCCGACATTGCCTGTTTGCCTACTGCCGTGATCGGGTCGAAAAACGGAGAGTGCTGTAGCTCGGCCCCTGGGCACGATATCCAAAATCGGGCTTCTCAGCGTTGTAGTCCTACTCGTTCCCAAACGCCTCGCCAAATTTCAAGTCAAAATCTTGAACGGTGTGGCCGTAGTTTGGGAAACGCCGAGACGAAAAACGCGACTTTTGGGTGGTTGGCGCGGCGAAGGCAGGCTGAGAGCAGGCAAACAGGCATCATCAAAAGACCGGCCCCCGAAAGGCCCCCGCCGCCCCTCCCCCGCCCCGCTGGCCCAGCACTGCACCGCCAGACTGCCATTGTAAAGCGCCTAGCCGTCTGCGCTCGCGCCTGCCTGGCCGCCGGGACGCATCCACGCTACCTGCTCTAGCATTGTCTCTGTCGCACTTGTAGTGACAGACGGCACAGACGAAGAAAGCAATTGGCGACGTCTGGGATGGCCATGCGGATGCCACCTCTGGGTCCGGCGAGGAGGCTCGGTGCGGTCCCAGCCGATTCCGGGTCAGCCGGTGGCTAAGTGCACAAGTGCAGCAGGAATTGGCTCAAAATGGCACGGTTTTACAAGTTAGTGCCAAAATGTGTTTTGAAGCGCGCTGATCAATTCTATACCAATAAAAATTGTCCCATGGTTTGATGCCAAAATTGTCCTAGCGATTTCTCGTTTTCACTCAATTTCATAGCTTTTTGACCTGATTACGCCACCACTCTTCAAAAATCGACTTTTTCGAAAATTTAAAAATTTTGTATCCGAGGTTTTGTATCCCCAGTCTCTTTTGTTTGGTGTGAATGGAGCCGGGGTGGACTGGGCCACGTGCCTGCTCCGACCCTCGAGCAGGTCTATTGCCATTCCGGTACCGGAATCCCTTTTGTACCGGAATGGCAATAGACCTGCTCGAGGGTCGGAGCAGGCACGTGGCCCAGTCCACCCCGGCTCCATTCACACCAAACAAAAGAGACTGGGGATACAAAACCTCGGATACAAAATTTTTAAATTTTCGAAAAAGTCGATTTTTGAAGAGTGGTGGCGTAATCAGGTCAAAAAGCTATGAAATTGAGTGAAAACGAGAAATCGCTAGGACAATTTTGGCATCAAACCATGGGACAATTTTTATTGGTATAGAATTGATCAGCGCGCTTCAAAACACATTTTGGCACTAACTTGTAAAACCGTGCCATTTTGAGCCAATTCCTGCTGCACTTGTGCACTTAGCCACCGGCTGACCCGGAATCGGCTGGGACCGCACCGAGCCTCCTCGCCGGACCCAGAGGTGGCATCCGCATGGCCATCCCAGACGTCGCCAATTGCTTTCTTCGTCTGTGCCGTCTGTCACTACAAGTGCGACAGAGACAATGCTAGAGCAGGTAGCGTGGATGCGTCCCGGCGGCCAGGCAGGCGCGAGCGCAGACGGCTAGGCGCTTTACAATGGCAGTCTGGCGGTGCAGTGCTGGGCCAGCGGGGCGGGGGAGGGGCGGCGGGGGCCTTTCGGGGGCCGGTCTTTTGATGATGCCTGTTTGCCTGCTCTCAGCCTGCCTTCGCCGCGCCAACCACCCAAAAGTCGCGTTTTTCGTCTCGGCGTTTCCCAAACTACGGCCACACCGTTCAAGATTTTGACTTGAAATTTGGCGAGGCGTTTGGGAACGAGTAGGACTACAACGCTGAGAAGCCCGATTTTGGATATCGTGCCCAGGGGCCGAGCTACAGCACTCTCCGTTTTTCGACCCGATCACGGCAGTAGGCAAACAGGCAATGTCGGGGCGGGATTGACTGGACCGGAGGCGGGCCTGGTCTATTACCAGTCTCTGTACCAAGTTTGAAATTTTTTGGCCCAGCCGTTTTCGAGAAATCGCGATTTTCATTTCGGTCTGCATCGGCTCCCCGCGCGGAGGCACGGCCGGCAGCCGACCTGATGTCTCGTCTTAAGAGAGCATGCTAGGATTATTTGAAAACCAAATCCATGGCAGTCTCTCTACATTTACTGCTAAGACAAGAGCAAAAAAAGAGTATAAAGCTTTCATCCAAATATTCAAGGTTTTAAGTTAATTTTGAAGGCAAGATTATTTATAGAATCAATTCATAGAAAATATTAAGATTAAGACACAACCAGATATTTAGATGAAGTTGTTTCATTAGGTTTAAAGTGGCAATCAAAGTTAAAAGCTCAAGAAAAGTAACAGTATCAATTTTACGATTAATCACGGAAGAGCCACTGCCACTATCATTTATCAATGACATAAAGTAAATTCAAACAACTAGTAAAGTTAATACTATTATTGAAAGTAATATGTTAATCAGTCAGTTTCAGACTAGATGTGTAAACAAAACAGTCAAAAGCTCTAATCAAATAAATTTAATGCTAGACTGGTTTTCTTGAAAGCTAGATGGTTTTCTTTCATACCTGACTGTTCACACACTACGTTGACTGGACTGCAGATATAGCAAGAAAGGTTGACGAGACTCAACAACTCCACTTGGGAATAAGCAACTGCAGGCAAGGCTTGGCATCACTGAAGGGCCTGAAGTGCATCAGTTGAATGGAAGAGACAGATGCTACTAGCCGATTAACCACCACCCAGTGAGAGCTTGCAGGACCAGAGTGCCTTTAGCCTGGAGATAGAAAAATACACAGTCATTAGAATCACGGGTGAAACACTGAATAAAATCCTATTTTTAAGGTGCTCATACAATAAACTCCTACACCCCACTCATCATGTATTTTAGGTGATTTGATTGGTAAGGACTAGTAAGGATTTGTAAGCCGTATGGTTTCTCTCAGTAATCAAAATCAAAATTAGGATAAGATGAGAAAAGTGAATCACATGTAGGTATTTTAATCACAAAATAAAAGTCCTTATCCCATGTTCTAAATGATTTATGTGTGCCTGCAAAAAAAAAAATAAAAAAAAAAAAAAAAAAATAGGATCATTATGAACTAATCCCACTTATCTCTCTAGCCCCAAGAAACAATCACCCCAAAACTCACCAGCAGCTCAGTCAACTGTTGGTCTGGTTTAACCATGGCAGACTTGGATATTCACTTTTCTAGAATCCCTCCCGTCATCCAAGATTGATGAAGAAAATTTTATGTTGACTTTAAATTTCAGTGGCTCCCAATGCATCCTGTACCTTGGCTTTCACAATGTGTGCCACCTTTCGAATGTCACATTGGAACACGGACAACACTTCGACCTAAAACAAGAAAAACATAAAGTGAAATAAGAAAAAGAAGGCAATGACCTGATTTAATTTGAATTGAAGTAGACACTATTACACAGAAAGTCCTACACTCAGACATTTAAGCAAAGATGAAATTCAATAATCAAAAATACTGTTGCATTTTCATCAAAAAAACTAAAAAGGAGAAGAGAGGAGGGAGGTACCCTGGTCCTTCTCTCCCTTCCACTCCCCTGGGCTGGTTGTAGAATTCCATGTTACTGAGAGAACATCCCTAATAATACAAACAATGCAATGGCATTGAGAGAAGAGGAAAAATTACAAGTAAGGCATACTCCTAGATATGTAAACTAAGTATTATGTTCATAAGGAAAATAAATCAGCTGAGAAGCCACTTTGCCTGTAATCACAAGTGTACTTACCGAAGCAGGACGCACAAAGCCATTCAACGTCTGGAGCCCACTGCTCACGCAAGCTGGCTAGACAAGATTCCTTGGAGAGTTGGCGTCTGGCATTGAGGGTCAAAAAGAACTACTGTCACCATAAGTTCCGAAGTCATGTGGTCAGCCATCTAGAAAAAACACCTTCCAAATTAGGATAAGATGAGAAAAGCGAATCACATGTAGGTATTTTAATCACAAAATAAAAGTCCTTATCCCAAGTTCTAAATGATTCAGTGCCTCCACTCATTGGTCTAATCTCAAACCATTGGGTGTTCAGGAACACCAGCCCAGTGTGGAAGTATCTTGGAACACTCTGTAGGCCCAAGATTAATTCACCCCAAAACTCACCAGCAGCTCAGCTGACTGTTGTGTAGATTTAACCTCGACAGACATGAATATTCACTATCCGAAATCCCTCCGATCCTCCAACATCAGTGAAGACAATGTTTCATTCCATGTCTCAATGCCTCTGAAAGAGATAAAATGGGGGCATTAGAAAAATGCAAACAGGCAACCACCTCAGATATATATTTAAAGGCTTAAAGACACACATTCTTGGTTATGGCAAATTGAATGGCACTGCCGTTCTTTATCAGATAAAATCCAGATATGCTCCATTTCAAGGCAATGACAAAGATCCAATAGTAAACATCACTGCAATCTTTAAATAATTTTTTAGTTGACTGTGTGCTTGCATAAAATAGGACAGATACATTTCAAAGGAATCCCAATCAACTCTGTAGGCCCAAGATTAATTCACCCCAAAACTCACCTGCAGCTCAGGTGACTGTTGCATAGATTTAACCTTGACAGACATGAATCCCTCCGATCCTCCAACATCGGTGAAGAAAATGTCTCATTCCATGTCAAGTTGCACTCCGGTACGCCTCCAGGGCGTGGATCTCGTCCCACAGCGCCTGCCGCGAGGGACCGTCAAAGCTTCGCGCGGACGCGTCCGCCGGGAACCTCACCCTGCGTGGGCTGCGGCGACCTCGGCCGCCAGCGGTGCAGGTCCATGGCGCGCTGCTCCAGCCGGGCCGTGCAGTCCGCGGTTCTTCGGCCGCCTCGGCCGCGTGCTGCATGACGCGGCTTGCTTGTTGAAGTCCACCCTGCGCGCCACAGAGAACATTGAAAATTTGTATCTTTTCGCTCAATAAGCCAAACTGCCGGCCAGTGCACAGTGGCCAGAGGCGAGAGAGACGGAGGAGCGATTCCGGCCGCCCTTTTGTGTCTGCAGCGCCTGGCGGTTCCAAGAAAGGATCTACCGCGGTTTCCAGCAGACAGCGTTTTGAATGCCTTCAAATCATTCTTTAGGCTCGCAATATTTGTGAATGCTAAGGAGTCTTTATAAAGACGATAAATACCGGCACGTCCAGGTCGGCGAGCAGCGGGAAGGACGCGCTCAGCGGCCCGGCCAGCCGGTTGCCGGCGCGAGGTACAGCATGCCATGCCGGCGGGCGGCACGGCAACGCGTTGCCGGACAGGTTGAGCACGGACGGCAGCGTTTGGCGCGCAGCCTCGCGCGCAGCGGGTTGTGGCGCCCGACCAGCAGGACACCGAGGAGGGCGTCTTCGAGTTTCGCTGCAGGGCTTTTGAGGTGACGCCCGAGGAGCTCGGGAGCTCGGGACTTAGCCGCTGAAGGAGCGCCGGCTTGGCGAATCTAAGGACCGGCCCCGGAGCCCCCGCCGCCCCTCCCGCACCCCGCCGGTTCGAAGGCCCGCTAGGAGCAGCACCGTCGACCCAAAATGAGTTGTCCCGTCGGAGCGGCGAGTTTGATCTTGTGGTGTGTTTCGTTTGACGCTTTTATACTTTGCGGGCTTGGCTCGTAATGAAAAGGAAGACCAAGTGTCAATTCTTGTAAAAGACCACAGAAATTGACTTTAACGTGGAAAATTTACCCTCGACAAGCGTAATATCGTCAAATGAAGCACGGCCCACACCATATGCTGAACACAACCCAGTTCAAACTTGCCGCTCAAAAGACACAACTCATTTGTAGTTCCAAGGGTGGCCACCACGCCTGGCCAGGCGGCGCTGAGCTTTGCCTTCGAACCCCAATTGTATGCGCCTGGCCGTCTCGGCCGGCGCCTGCCCGCCCGCCGGAGTGCGTCTGCACCACGTGCTTTTGCATTGTCTCTGTCGCACCGGCAGCGGCAGACCTGAGTGACAGAGAAGGTGCAGCCGCCGCAATGCGGACGCTACCCATAGCTCCGGCGAGGAGGCCTCGGTGCGGTTCCAGCCGAACCCGAGTCTGCCGCCTCTACCGTTTCCAAGTGCCAAGGATTAGCTCGAAAAGTTGCGATTTTCCAAATCAAATCCAATGCGCGTTTCGAAGCGCGCTGATCAATTCTATACCCATAAGAATTTTCCGATACTTGGCCGTCAAAATTGCCGCAGCAAAGTCCCGTTTTCACACAAATTCTTGTTTTTATCTGCTCTGTGCGACACCGCTGCAGCACCGGCCAGGGATATCAACCTTAGGATTTCAATAGGGCGGAATCTGATTTCAAACAGTCATTGCGCTGTCTCACTCGCACCCCGACCATGCAGCCCGCAAGAGCACGCCGAGCAGGCCCCTGCCTTGAAGCTGAAACCACTGTTTCTCGCAGACAGCGTTTTCAATGCCTTCAAATCAGCCTTTAGGCTAAATATCAGCATTTGTAAATGCTATGAAACAAGCCTTTGTAAAGGCTAATACCAGCATCTTTAGATGCTAATGTCAGGGAAAACGTGGAAGCTCTAGGGGCAGCCCGGGTCCCGCCTGGTAGCTCTACGAGTGCTCTCCGAGGCGCGGTCAGGCAAGACACCCGAAGCTGAAACCACGGTTCTCGCTGACAAAGTTTAAGATGCCTTCAAATCAGCAGCCTTCAGGCTTAATGTCAGCATTTGTAAATGCTATACACGAAAAGAAAGGATTTGTTGTACCAACGACCATTTATGTTGGTTTTGGGATAACCAAACACATAACATGACATATGACAACATAGTACATCTAACAAATATTTCTTGGTTAACCCAAAATCAACATATGTGTTTGCTGATACAACAAATTCTTTTTTTTCTTAAGGCTACCTGCATTTTTAGATGCTTAATGACAAGGAATTTTTGTAAGCTTAAGGGCGGTCAGCCCGGGTCCGCCTGCACCGCAGAGTTAACGGTTACCTCGAATCGGATCTCCTCAGAGTTTTTCGAATCGAATCTGCCTAAAATTGGAGAAACAAATCCCGCCTCGTTGCAGGGATGTCAACTTTGGGATTCAATAACTCGGGCGGGGTCTGAATCCAAACAGTCATCGCGCTGTCTCTCTCGCACCCCAACGGAACGCCCCGCGAGTGCGAGAGGGACAATGCATGCATGGACGCCGGCCGCGCTGTCGTGTAGACCCGCTCCGCCGATGCAGCACGCAGCACGCCGAGGAGGCCAAGCAGGATAAGCCGCGGCGAGCTGCGTGGCCTGCTCATGACGCTGCAAGTCGCTGGTCGCCTAGTTCTCGGTGTTCGCGGTGCTCTCACCGCGGCGAGGTTCCGCGGCCGGCTCACACCTCCGCGGCCCACACCCCCGCGCGTTTGCCGAGTCCATAAGCACAGGCACAGAGCCCCTGGCGAGCGTGGGGTAGGCAACCCACCGATCACCTCTGCCGAACAAGAGGCCTACCCGGCATGGCGCCTGAAGCCACACGCAAAGCGCCAAAGTCGTGGCGCAGACACTCAAAGACGCCAAACAGGCGGCTCAGAGGTGCCTCTCGATCTCGCTGGTCGACGCGCCGCGACGCGTTGACAGAAATTTGGATACGAATGCGTCTCTGGTGGCTATGCACCCACCATAACAGACACCCCCGAAGGCACGTCATTAGATTCTGCTATCGAATCGACGATAACGGGGTACAAAAAAATTGGTTTTGTTTGAGATATTTAATAGACTATTCTAGTCGTGGATGAGTGAAGAACAAGAAGAATCACAAAACGCCGGAGTAAGGGCCCATAAACCGATTTTAAATTCTTTAAATATTAACATTTCCTTCAGAAGTATTTTACTTTGCCATTCCTTGCCAAAAGAACATTAATATTTAATGAATACGCCAAGATAATAGTATTTTGTGATTCTTCTTGTTCTTCACTCCGCCACGACTAGAATGGTCTATTACTATTTGCAGAGGACGAATTGCTTTTTAACTGTATACCACGGAACCTCCGAGACAGTCATAGCATTCTGCGCTGCTGCAGAGCTCCCGTCAACTGTTGCATCTTGCCAGTGCAAGTGCTGTTTGTAGCGTTTACAGTGATTTTTTGCTAGGTGTGTGAAGGTTGTGTGTGCGCGCATGTGTGAGTGCGAGTCCTTCCGGGCCGTATTGTCCACGTCCACATCGCCTGACCGTATAAAACACAAGCATGTAATCATCTGAAACAATAAACAACCTATAAATGTCTTAAAAAGTTGTATTCTATGGTTAGCGCAGTGGCGGGGTGTCTCAGGAGACGGAATTCCGCCCTGTCGGTCGTAAGGGGGCCTCAGTCAGCTGCTGTTTGCAATGCTGCGAAAAGCCCCGCGCTGACCCCAACGCCTGAGATGGCCACACCAGTTATTCGAGGCTCTCAACCCCTGATCAGAGTCAGCGGGCAATGGGGGGGGGGGGGGGGGGGGGGGGGGGGGCAGACTTCGAGCTATTTTTGTGAACGCTGTGCGAGAGACAGACCCAGATGGCGCCCACCAAATGCTGTGGGGCCAACTTGCAACACCAGACTCCACATTCAGTGCCTCCAACTGTGGAAAAGTTGGCAGCGAAATACTTTTCACCCGCCTGGGTGTCGAACCCGAGTCTCTCAACACTCTCCAAGTCCGAGTGACGCCATTTCCCACGCGACCACCGATCGCTTACAAGTGTCCAGGAGCCGGCTCAGTGGGGGACAGCTGGCCTGGACAGCACGGAAGAGCATTTGACTGACAGGTGGCAGCACTGCGTCCGGCAGACGCGTTTGGGCTGCAGCGGTTGCCCCTGCAGCTTCTGGTGGGCAATATCCGTCTCTCTCGCACAGCGTCACCAGCAGGTGCTCCATGAAAGTCCCCCCCCCCCGGGAATGCGCGGCCGGGCACGGTTCAAGGACGGGATACGCGACTTTTTGCACGATGCGGCCGTGTCGCGTCTTGCAGGAAAGAAGAGGGAGGGGGGAGGGGGTCCGCGGAGCCTCACATGCGAAAACCGCGGGGGATTGGGGGATCGGGGGAGCAGTCCGTGATGTTCAACGCGCCGACTGTGCGTCGCGTCTCGACGACGAAGGCCGCCGGCCATTGCCCAGGCCGCCAGACTGACTCGCACCCACTTAGCGGTACAAAAGAAATGTGCGAGTGACGGATGGTGCGGGGTGCCGCAGTGGGATTACCGGATTACAGAAGTGGGGTAATGAAACGGTAGTTGTAAAAGCGCATGACAGAACCCGGGACCCGCCAGTCTGCCCGTAGTGCTGGGCACTTTCTCTTTCGGTACACAATGCGTTACTGTGCTCGCGCGGGCAATGGCCGTTGTTCGCGCCCGACTGGGCCTCGCATCGCGTCTGGGCGGGCAGAGGACAGAGGGCGAGAGAGTAGATAATCACGTGCGGGTCGGGTCGATTCCATTCCATGTTCCATTCTGGGGAGAGGGGGTGGGGAGGGGCGGGCGGGAGGGAGGCAGGCAGGCCTCGCGGCTCGTCGCGGCAGCCGCCACCGCCACGTCGCGCCGCTCGCTAGTCTCAGTCTAGAGTCTAGCCGGGCCACATCGCTAGAGGCTCGCAGGGACTGCAGTTTAGGAGGGACGCGGTGAGTAAAACAAATCGCAATCAATTCAGTAGTTTCAACGTGTTCGTAGGGGTCCCAGCTGGTGTTACACCGACGTGGCTGGTCGGTCCCGAAAAGGCATATACGATAATGTGTGGTCCAGCCGCCAATAGCAATAGCAGCAGGCAGGAGCACCCAAGCTACCGCCCGGCTGGTTGCCTACCTACGCGGCGCTACAGCCCGAAGAGCGCCGGGGCTCCGAGGGCCAGGGCCACGGGCCACTACGGCCCCCGCCTGCCTTGTACAGTGTCTACCTGTACTCCCTCCTTCGCCAGGTTGACAAAGAAGAGGAAACTTCTTGGCCACCCTATGATGAGTTACACCATTCGGCGCACCCTATACCTCACCTGGCCGGTGGGATTTGGAGGAGGGGAAATCGTTATTTTCGGTCCGCCTGTGAGCCAGCCTGCTGCTCTGCTCGCTGTCGCTCGTTCATTCGGCCGGAGGACAGCGAGAGCAGCACAGCTCCCATGCAACGTGCAGCATCTACTCGAAAACTGGAATTCACACAGCAGTAAGTCCCTCAGCGCGTCGCGCGGGGTGGGGCGGGGGAGAGGGGTGGGTGAGAAGCGTCTAGCGTCTAGGCGAAGGGGAAGGGGGAGGGGGGGGGCTGCCTTCGCGGCCGCGAGGTGATGCGGCCGCGGACGCGACGCGACGACGCGATCGTCCGCCATAGAGTGGCGCACCCAAGCTGCTGGTGTAGAGTTAAGTGGAGACAGTTCAGTCTTTGGTGAGTACATTTAAATAACTTGGAATGCATATCGTTCGGCCATCCAATACCAGTCATGCTGTAAAAATCTCAAAATCAGAAAATGCAGTACAGTTTTTATTATGTTTGCATAATTTGTGGTTTGACTGTCTGACGTGGCTCTATGCAATACAACATTCACTGCAATATAAACATATTTATGAAAAGAAAATACCAAAAAGGTCATTGGCCATTAAAAAATACCAAAAAGGTCTTTGGCCATTAGACAGCAAATTCAAATGAGTTACAAACACAGAGCCCTCACAAAATATAAGGTTGCTGCGGTCACCCAGTAAATTCATAGGATCGAAATGAATAAGGTTTTGAAAAGCATATCAATTGATATTAGGTAAAATAAGTCACCTAGCACTAATTTCAACAAAAGCAAATATCTTGTCCCATTGACTTATAGAACACTGCTTAACGAATTTATATCTGAACATCATTAGTGCAGACGGTTATCAAATCACTGGTGCAAAACTGAAGGCTTGAAAATGATTGGATGGTAACTGCCCAGCCGCTGCCTTGACTAACCTGGTTATCAGCAAGCTCAATTAGTGGCGCAACTGCTTTCACGAAGAGTATTGATCCATTGATCTTGATCAGTCGTCAGGAATGCGCCTATGAGATGTCATTCTACCTGCAAACAGGGGTCGTCATTAATTTTCTGTTCTGGCCCAATTAATGCTAGAAATGAGCTAGAAAGAAAGGAGGCCATTTGATTCGACACTCAATGAACCAAGGTTCTAAATAGCTACAACTTTAAAAAGTTGGTAAGCTGTGCAAAGGTTCACTTCTTGTATCCACAAAAAGTTTTATTATGATGATGTATGGCCTGAAATCAGGTCAGAAGGACTGATACTATTATTAAAAAACAACAGCATAAATAAGAGAACACATGTAGACCTCCTACAACTTCGGTTCTCAAACCTCGATGATAGGAAGTAAGTAAAAATTAAAAGAATGAGTTGATACTTCTTCATCAAATGTTGGCTCTGAACTGAAACAAAGCTTCTCTAATAATATTGGTAGTCATACATGCAACCAACCAGATAAGAAAGTATCAATAAATATGGAACGCCATTTTATACAAAAAATCATGTTAATTAATAAAATGTTTTATCCTTATAAATTCATGTTAAACTAACTTAGAGCATGATTTAAAAGTGAGAGGGGTTGCGTGATGATGATGAATTTGGATAGTCTAGAAGGACTCTGTCCAAAGAAAAATAGATTAAAAAAATATCAGCTACATCAGACGAATAACATGTTTCGCTTTATTTATTTTGAAAAGGTTACCAAAAATTCTCACTAAAGATATTAATCGTATATTAAGTTAACTTCATGATAATGTTTCTTCAGCCTAATAATATTGGTAGTCATACATGCAACCAACCAGGAAGGTTTCTGTCCAAAGTTATCAGACTTTCAAAATATGCACATGTATCATGGGACAAAAATATATGGGACCAATTCTTTCTCCAATTCTCTTGAAGGCGACAGCAACCTTATTGCCAACTCACAAACAGAAATAAGCTTACCTTTGTCATCAAGTTTGCTTCAAGTGTTGTCATGTTGATGCCTTTCATAAAGTTCTGTTGCCTGTTCCAAAGTGCAACATTAAGCCATAAAGTTACCATCTGTCGTTCGACCCAGGATTTTCTTTCATCTCTTTATTTATGTGCTGAAACAAACAAAAGTTTCATCAGGTGGTTAACAGAAATGCAGGTTCAGACAATAATATTTGAAACTGGATATTATGCATACCAATGAGCACATAAGTCCAGGTGTTGCCTGAACAATGGCCTTAGTCCTCCCAATTTGATGAAAGAAATCTGCATGTTGAACTAATGATCTTGCCTGCCCCTCATGGCAAATGACAAGTTCTCCTTTTCTTCTTTCTCCCTGAGCTGAAAAAACAACATTGAAAAATAACACTGTTAATAAACAATCACAAACTGGAAAAATCAACATTTCTTGCTGTTGGTTTTCAAAGATGTTTTCAAAGTGTACAGTAGCAGTGTGCAGAGCTTTACACCTTAAGATGAAACTCGTAAAAATAATATTTTGAATCATTCTCAAATGGGTGCACTTACGTCGCTCACAAACACAAGCACTTAAAATAAAACTAAAAGACAGCACATGGAATGTCAAGTCAATACTAGGTCTTGAACAAAAGCAGGATCAATATCGGCTGACATAATTAAAAAGCCAAGTTTAGGTTTTATCAGTAATATTTTACAAACCTTGATAAAAAACGCTCTGATGTTGTCATGTTGAAGCCGTTCCCAAAAGCCAGTGGATTTGCTGACTGGGGGTTAAATCCCCATTACGGATTAGAAAAGAGCAAATGACAAGTTCTCCTGTTCTTCTTTCTTCCTGAGCTGAAAAAGAATAACATTGCAAATTAACACTGTTTATAAAAAATCACGAACTGAAAATACCATTATTTCTTGCTATTGGTTTTCAAAGATATTTGGTGTACACTAGCAATGCGTAGAGCTTTACACCTTTAGACAATAATCGTAAATTAATATGTTTAATCGGTCTCAAATTGGTGCACTTACGTCGCTCACAAACAATCATTGTCAATTTCACAGAAATTAAGAATTACTTTAAGAGATTACCATGTCACAAGGACTGTGGGTTGGATCTAGGCAAGTAATTGAGGGTAGCGAGCCATTCATGTACAGAGTATAAGAGAGTACAGAGTATAAGAGAGAAAATAGCGTGCATCTGTCTTTTTAGTGGAGGTTAATTTAACCCTGTGCAAGCTGCTGCAAGGACCAAATGAATCAAACATCTAGAAGTGATATCAATGGTACGTAAAAGCAATTCCTTCCCTCATTCTTTTGAATGCGACATCAACCTCACACAAACCACTTACATCTGACATTACAACTGAAAAACAGAAATAGACTTGCAGTTCTCTCATCATTGATGACAGGAAGATAACAGGGTCAATCCATGTCAACTCAACCAGCCGCCAACCTTAAGTTCTCCGATTTCGACCAAAATTGGTGAAAACGTGCCAAATAGTGTTGATACCACTCCCCTAAAACCGTTTTCCAAAATTTTCATTTTTCGAATTTTTGCGATTTTCTTGAGTTTTTACTGTTTTGCTTGCAGTGTCTCTTTCAAACTCTCACAGTTTCGTCATTTTTTGAGCTACAGAAATTTTTTTTTTGTGAAAATGATCGGAAAGAATTGAAGATTCTGAAAAAAAATTGAAAAGATGCTTTTGAACAATTTTGGTTCAAAGTGTTCAATGTTCAAAATTTGAATATTAAAATTTTTAAAGTTCGCATCATTTTGAAAATTTGGAAAAAAATTATATTGTTTCTGAAACTATGACGAAAATGTGTACCAAGTTTGGTGAGAGTGTTTTGCGTTAGAGGGACGATATGAATATTCAAAGAAAGTGCTGCATACATAGGTTTTCGCGCTGCCAGCCTTCGCATCCGTGACAGTGTTGCACCACATCTCCAACGATGTGTGCAACTGTCAAGTGACCTGAGGGTAAAGTTCCTGAGACGTTGAGACACCCCCCCCCCCCTACTCCGGGCGCCTCTATTATTCTTTGCGTTGGGAATTTGCATATAACAAAGTTTTGAACCTTAAATTTATTCAGAAAAGAACAAGGTGTTTCACTTCGGTGTTTTACTTCGGTGTTTCAGTCACGTTTTACTTCGCCGGACGCTGGCGCAACCTGAAAATGATAAAACCGCTCGCATTAAAATTTAGTCTCGTTAAACCCCCAACGCCTACCGTTTTGTAATCAAGCTACCCCGGAATAGTTTACCTGCTGCGCTTCCATGTGGGAGAAGGCTTAGACACAGAGATGATTTTCCTCTTTGTAGTACTGTTTGTGCACAAGCCATTGCCACGACTGCAATAAAAATTTGTGTAAGCGTGTTTTAAAAGTCAGTTAATAAATATGAAACTTCTCGAGGACTTCATCGTACCCACTGCGTGTGTAGATAGGCGTCTTTGGAATTTGGACGGAACTTCCATGGGACTCCACTGATTGGCTTTGCCGATCACGCAATCTAAAATAAAACGGGTACAGAGATGACATTAGTTCGTGTAAAAAAATGATCGGGTTAAAAGTGTGATTGTTGCACTCTAATTACTTAGGCGGTGAGTTGATATCAGCCAATATTTGGAGCTCCTCTTGACTGTCACCGTCATCCTCGTCGCTTCCAGCATCCTCCCGGAATCTTACAATTTTTCCAGCTGGAGACGAGGAGAGAACTTTCATCTCAATAGTGTCAGCAGAACGCGGAATGAAGGCATGGTGTGACCGTATGCCAGGAAGTTTTGGAGCTGTTGTAAAGCGTTTTGCCATTTTTCGGCAATGCTTTCGCACATCCACTGACTTGACGTAAATGCAATTGAGACCTTTGAGATGTTCCACCGCCCATTTGTAGAGCTCTTCAGGTGTTTGAATCTGCCCGCCAAAAGGCCTTTGCAAACTGGCCTTTGTCGCCAACCTCTTCAATGTTCCGCCCAAGCCGTCACTTGGTCCCTTCCCATGGGACGTGGCAAAGAAGTGCCATTCTGCTTCAATTCCAAAGTCCGCGGTGTGCATTAACAAATTAATCATATTGAATCTATTCTTGTATTGGCCCGCGCATCCGTCAGAAAAGTAATAGATTTTCTTCAGGTTCGGCACTTTCTCTTTTAAAAATTTTAGCAGTTCTTCCTGAAATTTGCTTACAGTACCAGTGACGTGCTTTAGATGATCTGAAATGACAACGAGATTGAAGGGCTCGACCTTTGATGTTTCTGGGTTAAGCCAGTAACAGGCAAACGGGTGGATTGTGGCCTGCTCGTTGTTCCAGTATGCTCCTTGTATAGCATCTTGGATAATGAAGGAATAATTTTCAGAGAAATCCAGCACCACTAACACTTCTCCCGGTTTCAGAGAATTCTTGATATTTTCAAAATTTCTGGCCTGTTCTTTAGCAACGAAGTCATGTTGCTTCAGATCCGGTATCGATCCAATGAGTGTTTCGACGAAATCTTCGGTTTCTTCGGTGACTGTATCCAAGCTGTACCGACCATTTTCTTTTTTTGACCATCTTTTGTAAGATATCTCAGAGATGAAGTTGTGGTTCAGTAATTTAGTCACCTTTTCTTTGACGCCGTCAGTACCCGGACATTCTGGGCAGCGCCCAAAGAAACATGGCTCTTCAGGGTTAGCGCACATTGTTTCAGTCATTAAGTCCCGGTGATGTTCAAAAGCAGAGCTTTCGTCTGCTAGTTTCAGAGATCCTAAATTTGCACCCATGAACATTAACTTAAAATTCTGATGTGTTGTGCACACGCACACGGAATGTGTGCCCGCTGCGCCAGCAAGCACGCAGTGGCGTGGCCTGAGGGAGGCAAATTTGGAAAATCCTACTTTAACGTCAGGATTTTTTTCTTTGAACATGGCATAAATGTCCCGCAAGTCGCCCATTATTAGACGCTTCTGTTTCACAGTCCGCACACCATTAATTAATACGCTGATACAGTCTTTCTTCCCGGCCATTTGTCGGCTCACTTCCGTAGACTCGTAAAATTCAAGCACTAATTGTTCTGTCTCTAGAGAAAGTTGCTTTCCCCGTTTGGGGTTTGGTGAACACAGGATTCCCTGTTCCGACACCAACTTTTTCATCATTTTCACCATGTGATTAGTGGCTTCAAATTCCTGCACAATTTTTTGAGCTGTCCAACTAGCTGGTAAAACTGAAAGCACTCTAATTTTTTCAGCGTAACTGTTGGCTGCAACAAACTTTGATTTGAGCTGTGCTAACATTTCTATGCCTGCTCTTTCAAGAACTGTAGTTGGGGCAGGCCTTAAAGTCTCTTCAGCGGCCTTTTTCAAAGTTTCTTTAAGTAGAGTTGATATTTGTCCGAACTTTTTATCGGCATATTTTGAAGAGCCCTTTATTTTCTTCTTATCAATTGGTGTGGCACTTACGCCCCAAGCTTTCAGTCCCTTATTCAAATTGTGAACAACTCCCCCCGCAGGTGAGCAGCGCTCTCCAGAACTTGCCTCGCTTGTTTCACTCGCGCCACTTTCGGAAGGGGGGCCCGTCGTGACGTGCTGCACTGGTCCCTGTAACTTCTTGGTGACGACAAAGCCAGGAGTAGAACATCGCGACGTGTGCGGGCTGCTGCGTGGTGTGGTGCTGCGTGGCGTAGAGGGCTCAGGAGGCTTTTTGAGAAAAGCGAAAAGCTGCTTCCGGCACGTAAGGCACAGTTTTTTCCCTTCTATCACCATAGGCATCACTTGTTGGCACTGGTCATGCAGCTCAGCACTCACGGGCCCCAATAAGGTATGCTTTATCCTTGGGTGGTTCTGGAATGGATTCAGGCACGTCCGCTGGTTCCGCGCATAGTTTGTGATGAATTGGGCGTAGTGGTCTGAACACACAAGCTTCACCTGGATACCGCTTCTTTTGTCGATGATATGAGCTTCTCGTGGCCTCAGCGACGACTGCGTCCGAAATGGCTTTGCAGCGCATGGAGTCTTGAGAGCAGCGCCGATGGAGCACGCCATACTGCTTCACTTTGTCTCAAACTTGCCCCGAAACGTGTTACGGAAGAGCGACACACGTCCACACGCCACAGCGTCAGAACGCACACTGGCGAAGCTTTAACCCCCACCACTCCCCGCCACATCTGGCAACGCTGCTCGCTACGGCTCACCAATACTACCAATAACACGCATGCGCGTGGCTCGCGGTTGCAGTTGCCACGGGGACAGGGGGGGGGGGGGGGCGATGTCGCCAAAGTGTGTGTGTGTGTGTGTGTGTGTGTAAGTCTCAGGAATTTTACTCTCAGGTCACTTGACAGTTGCACACATCGTTGAAGATGTGGTGCAACACTGTCACGGATGCGAAGGCTGGCAGCGCGAAAACCTATGTATGCAGCACTTTCTTTGAATATTCATATCTTCCCTCTAACGCAAAACACTCTCACCAAACTTGGAACACATTTTCGTCATAGTTTCAGAAACAATATAAATTTTTTTCAAATTTTCAAAATGATGCGAACTTTAAAAATTTCAATATTCAAATTTTGAACATTGAACACTTTGAACCAAAATTGTTCAAAAGTATCTTTTCAATTTTATTTCAGAATCTTCAATTCTTTCCGATCATTTTCACAAAAAAAAAAATTTCTGTAGCTCAAAAAATGACGAAACTGTGAGAGTTTGAAAGAGACACTGCAAGCAAAACAGTAAAAACTCAAGAAAATCGCAAAAATTCGAAAAATGAAAATTTTGGAAAACGGTTTTAGGGGAGTGGTATCAACACTATTTGGCACGTTTTCACCAATTTTGGTCGAAATCGGAGAACTTAAGGTTGGCGGCTGGTTGAGTTGACATGGATTGACCCAACATCAGACCTTTCTTTCAAATAAGACATTCACCAAACAATATTCAGTGTTTCTTTTTTAAATAAATTAAAAATGAATTTGGCCTAAAATCAAGTCAGAAGGACTCAGACGTGGATAAGAAGCACTTAGAATAGAATGAAAAGACAGCGCATGGAATGCCAAGTCAATACTAGGTCTTGAACAAATGCAGGACCAATATCGGCTAACATGGTTAAAAATTCAAGTTATTTTTCAGAATGGTGTATCTTTATAACTTAATTTCAAAAGTATATGGGACCGATTCTTTGTCCCATTCTCTTGAACGCAACAGCAACCTTATTGCTAACTCACAAACAGAAATAAGCTTACCTTTGTCATCAAGTTCGCTTCAAGTGTTGTCATGTTGATGCCGCTCCCAAAAGCCAGTGGACTTGCAGGCTGGAGGCACCTTCCGCCTTTGGCTTGCTTTCATGAAGTTCTGTTGCCCGTTCCAAAACACGAACTGGAAAAAAAAAATTTCATGCTGTTGGTTTCCAAAGATATTAAGTGTACACTAGCAGTGTGTAGAGCTCAGGTGTAGAGCTATCACAAAGGTCCACTTACGTCACACACAAGTAGTAATTATTTTGCAACAATTTTACATGGAGTAGTCTTTGACCCCTCAGGTGGGCAGTGAGTGGCAATAAGCCACCAGCCCGTGCATCACTGTGGAGAAATGAACAAGACATAATGGTGGTAGATTTTGCGAAAAAAATAGCTTGACGCAGAGGTTATGTAACCAGTGCAAGCGGCAGATTTCCAGAAGACTTACACATGATGTGTTTTACCGTTGAAAAACACAGACATGTACTTTCATGTTCCATGAATCTGAAACACGGAGGCAATTCGTAGCCGATTTGGTATCTAAAAGTTAATCGTCGATGATTTGTTTACGATCAGCAGCCTTCTATGCCATACCAACCGCCCGCACAACAGCACAAGGCACAAAAGCTCCGCCTAATGCGACTGGCGGGAATCGCGGAGGATTTAAAAAAAGCGCTTGAGTACATGCATTTATACTAGATTGAGAAATTGTCATACATTTCGCGTATGACCAAGCTTTGATGTCATACGTCATACGAGGGTCAAAAATGTCATACGTGTATGACAATTGTCATACGTCTGGCTTTACTGGGCTTGCTTGGCTAGCCCTAGTCAAGTACCGTACTTACGGTTGGATTAATAAATTGAACTAATGGTATATGTGTCTTTTATATGTTTCAATGAGAATAAGAAGCGGAAAGTATAAATTTTTAATGCCAAATGAGTTTCCATTAGTTCACTATTTTTCTTTGTATCGTCGGAGGAAGAAAGGGTTAGTCGCCGGGACCTCTACAGTAGTTCCAGTAGTGCCCACCACGGGCACAGCGAGCTGAGCTTTGCCTTCGATCGATCTCGATCTTCGATCGATCGGCTATGCCCTAGCCTTCCCTAGCTCCCAGTCCCCAGTAGTCCAGTAGTGTTACTTGAGACTAATGTTCCTAAGCAGTTAGCAGAGGGCGATGTAAATGTCTGCTCTTCATGCGTTGGTTAATGAGCAGTCGTCCTCCTTTCGTCTACGAAGTTATTGACAGGTTTTTCTGCTGTCAGCTTTGAAATTATCATTTTGACTGAACCAGATTAGGTTAGTTCCACCTTCTAATGTATTTTGATTGGAAGAAAGTAATTTTGTAATGGTATCATCAGAGTTAAAGAATGGCAAAAAATTTTCACTTGATCTGACCATCTATGTCTAGGTCTGTACTAGTGCATTGTGCACGACCGAAAGTCTATAGACTTCACAGGCACATGAAAGATTGTTCTGTCTGTTCCGTTCCCACCTAACTTTGTACTGTTAAAATGCCTTGTGATCCCAAATGTAATTCACTTGATTTAATCAAGAATGAAAAAGCAGCGTAACCAGTTAAACTGATGGCAGAAACAAATTTCAAATGCAGATTCTAATATCGTCCACTAGGTCAAACAAAAGAAAAATTGGTTTCAGTTTCCTTCCATTTTATTTATAAAAATTATAGGTATATGAAGGTATATGAAGAAATATCTGTAAGGAAAACATGACAAAATTAGGTTAAGTGTTAAATGGATGTGCTCCAGAACACAGGTGACACAATGTTTACCTTAAGCAGTACTTAAAGCAGTTATGACTCCATATATTCCCATAAATAAACTAGAAATTCTGCAAGGAAAACATAACAAAGTTAGGTTACGTGTAAAATGGCTGTGCTCTATAACACAGGTGACACAATGCTTACCTTGGAAGAACTCCCAAATAAGAGGTAGCATAAGCCCCCTCACACGAGGGCGACAAATGCATGATATTGCAACAAATACAAGTAATAGAGCGAACATTTTTACTAGTGTTCGAAATTCCCTTCTGGTGTATACCACCATGGCTCTGCAAATAAAAGATATATGTAAGTATCTCGATGCAATATAAAGTGTGTGTATGTGTGTGTCATTGCGAATAATCCATGTCGTTCATGTCATGTTTGTGCTCTATCATCAAACATATTACAGGGCTAAAAATGTGCCAGTGTCTGTCAAAATAGTCATCCAAGCACACTTGTAAGAACTGAGGAAAGGCCATGAAATACTTGACATCTCTCAATTCCCTAACATTACGTAAGGGGAAAGGTGTGGGAGAAAGGTATATGCGCGGTACACTGATGAGCAATACTTGACTTTCAAGCAATCCCTCGACCAACTTAACATGATGTGTTCTCTTCCTAACATTGGCAGGGTTCACACCAGGTTCTCTTCTGATTTAGTCAAATTTTATTGGCACTCCCAGAGCCAAATGCATTGCAGCTTGCACCCGTGCTGTTCTCAGGAAGGTTGCAGCCCTAAGAATTTTCAAATCCCTGACATCCAGTGCCCCTTTAAATTTCTCTGATTTTCCATGACCCCTCTGATTTCCCTTACCGCTTTGCTGCAAAAATTGGAGTTTCAAGTAAGAGGTGCCATCTAATTAAGGCTAAAGTTTGATACCCCAAAAACGGCCCAAAACATCTCGGCAAGTATTGCTCAGTCCGCACCCGCAGAGGTAACAAGTACTGTTCATTAAGCCAGCGGCGAGCCTTTGCTATGCTATGCTATGCAGGTCTTTTCTTGGTGCCATCATGAGTGTGGCAAACAGCCTCGAAACAACGAGCAAAACAAAGAATCGAACCCTTATAACGCACCGGAACAGCACTCGGACAATGAGATCCCCGAAGGGGCTGGGCTGTTTAACTTTCCTTTGGTCGCCGCTGGCTCAGGGATGACTGAATGTAAGGCCTTTCTTCAGTTTCGAACAAGGGATGGCCGCCATGGCCGGGCCGCGGCACGGCACTGTGCCACTGCAAGAAATTGTTCTTGGCCATAGTTAGAGTCCTAGAGGACTCTAGCCATAGTGTGCTCCTCACAGAATCACGGCACCAGTCAGGCCAGGTGTGTGAACCTGTCCTTCCTGTCATAGTGCACTACTTACGTTGATGTGTCCATTGCAACCGTGAATCGTGAATTGAAAGTTGACAGCGCAGCAGCTCTCTCTAGCTCTGTCTCTGTCCTCGAGATGAGTCGTCTCGTCAGCCCAGCCATAGAGTAAGCAAGCCCAGCACCTCCGCCCCCTAGAGCACGGGATGACGTCATTTTCTCTGCCTGTCACCTGTCAGCAGATCTCAAAGGGTACCTTGATCTCTTATATTATACGATACAGCGTTCTCAAGCTATCTATTTTAAATAATACGAAACTCGTTTTACCCACTGATTGATCTGTTCTGGAACTAAGAACTAATTTTCGGTTTGCTAGGCCGTTTCCGTTTTTCGTTCCGGTTCCGGCCTTTCATCTCTGCTGTGTGCTGTGTCTGCCTGCTGCTGTGCTGCTGCTCGTCCTTGATGCTGGTGTCACGTCAAACGCAAGTTTCTCAACGAAATACTTTGTTCTCCCATTACTTTCTCTCAACCTTCTTCGGCCGAAAATATGGAGAATCCACTCTTCATGACCTCTCCCTGGATGTGCGTTTTTCAACCATGCAGAAATACTGGTAATGAATGTTATCGTGATTGACATTTGTCTCATAACCTGTACGTGACCTTCCCTGTCTCAAGGGCCGTTGGCGAGCTGGACACACACACACTCGCGTCAGTGCGTGGGGAAGGCTGGCCAGAGCATCTCTTTGTAACCGGTGCGCTTCTAGCGCCTGTGAAGCAAGTAGATAGGCAACCTCTCGCGGACTGCTGCGTCGTCGCTGCCTCTTATGGCGGCTCCTTGTTACTCACACACTTGCAGACTGCCTGGCCAGGCCAGGGGAAAAGCCTCCCAGCTTCGAAACCGAACACCCGGACAGGCAACATTTTGCAAAGTCATTGTCCTTCACACAAGTGCCACGTCGGTGAGCGCCTGCGCACGTGCGATTTACGAGGCCAGGACTGGACTGTCATACCTTACCTGTCGGTGCGCACCGGTCACTGCGTCCCCGGTGCGGCGATGTTCGCAGTTCTGACGTCACCCGGCGCAGATACCCCGCGCGTCGAGAGAACGACTGGACGATCAATTCCTCATACCAGGGCACGAGCCGCGTGCGACGTTGCCAAGGCGTTGCCATGGCGTTGCCGGTGGAAGGGATACGCCTTCCCCCACCCAGCCCAGCCCCCGGGCCACGGGCCTCTAGCGATCAGCCTGACTGGAGTTCCCCTCCGCGTAAGAAGTCAAAGTTCACAACTTTTTTAGGCACGAAGTAGCCTTATAGCCTCACCGGGGTTGGGTTTTTTTTTTTTATTTTTATTGTCAGTCTGGCCCCTTATGCAAATCCGAAATTTTCTATACGATTTTGATGAGATTTGGCAGAGTGGTAGAACTTTGTACCCTGATTTCAGTGGTGAAATCTGGTTGAAAAGTGTAGGGCCAATTTTGAGAAATTTTGAGTTGAAATCGCCGTTTCCATGGCAAAACTCGACTCGTCAGCGAAAAACAGAGGGAGAGGGGGGAGCCGAGCCACCGGAAATGGAATCCGACCAATAGCAGCGCTCCTTTTCGCCTCTGTACAGCTTACACCAAAAACGCTCGCTCCCTTGAAAAAGCGCGTTCGAATCAAAATTGTCTTTTACTGCAGCTAGAAGAGCTCCAACAATGGTATAGACGTTGTTTTCGAACGTGGCCATTTGGATCGGCCGGTCGGTCGGTGATTGTTGGTCAGAGTGTCCCGCGCCGCTGCGCGCAGGCCCTGTTGTTTTCAGAAATACCAACCCTAAATGTTCCAAACTCTTTGAATCGGAGTGAAATAGGACATTAAACTGCGTGCCTGTGCAAATGCATTTGTGAAAAAACTATCCCTAACGTAGTTTGAGTGTGACTATAAGTCCCTTTTCGAAAAGAGTGGGCGTGTAGCTGCACCTTGTAGCGAGGTTTGATGGTACTTCTGAATCTCAGACGAAACGATCTGGACATGGGGGCTGTGCTTTTTTCTAACCTTAAAGCTGGGTGAACTGGGTGAACTGGACTATTTTACTGCACGTTTCTGTGAATAACATGTCCTTCAGGTATTATGAGACTGTCTTAAATGTCTGTTTTTGACACAAATTGATACGCAGCTGGTCTTTACGTAAGTTTTAGTATTATTTATAATGGCCTGACAAACATAAACAGAACTACACACAACGCAGTCCTAGCCTTAGTTATCTTTGTTAAACCAGAACATAAATGAAAACTAACTTCGTGTCTACCAGGATTTCGTGAAATCGTATTTTTTTTTTTTTCCATAACTGAAAACAGACAAAGGGACATTGATAAAAATGAAAGGTAGGACAAAATTACGGTAGGAGAAAATTAGGTAGGACAAAGCGTTTTTAAGCGCGTTTGCCCTGGTAGGAGAAACCACGGTAGTACGATCACACTAGACCCGATCTATTACTAAACTGTCATTGTACATAGCAATAAATCACCGAGGGGACAATCGTGGCCGGCAGGCAGGTCCCAGTGGCTCATGTCATCGTGCGGTGGGGTGGGTGGGGGCTCTGGAGGCGTATCCCCTCCACTAGCAACGTTGTGGCAACGTCGCACACGGCCCAAGGCCCTGGGCCGTGGTATGAGGAATTGAACGTCCACTCGATTCCTCGACGCGCGGGGTATCTGCGTTGGGTGTCGGCAGTGCCGCAACGCAAACATCGTCCCTCTGCAATCATCTCCGCCCCGGGGGACGCAGTGTTATCCGGGCCCGGGGCGCAACGAAAGGTATGGCAGTCTAGAATGGCCCCGCCAATTTAACGCTCACTACCAGACACGCTGCAGGTTCCCCCAGGCAGTCTGGAGTCGTCTCGAGTCGTCTGGTCTCCGACGTTGCACACGTGCACACGTGTGATTGACAATGACCATGAGAGGCAACGACGGCGCAGCGGTCCGCGTTTGGTTGCCTATCCACATGTTCACAGGCGCTCTGCCTCGCAAAAGCGCTCCGGTTACATGTTGGGATGTCAGGTCGGCATTATAAGGTCGCCGCAGCGGTGTGCAGCTGGCTATGCCTGAGTGCGTGTGTCACCGGCCAGGACGACGCAGCTAAGTCAATTCTACGCGAAAATGGACACTCAACGCCTGTATACAGCTTAGCTGGACTGCGGCCACATCGCACTGAAATTCACTCAAAACATCTCAAAATATAAGAACAGACCACATGGCGTTTTAATCATCAGTACGAAGACTGTCTCCATTCTGTTCTCGTGCTGTTGGAGAATTGCATCAATTCGGCCTGCATAGCTGCTTGGCCCGCGTCGCAAAAAATCATACAGCTGAACGTGAGTAGAATATTATTGTAATGTCAACTACGCAAGTACCACCAATAAAGTAACATTATCAATAAAATTTTAGGTAGTATTTGATGAGCGTATGTCAGATATGCAGAGCTGCTTGGCTGAGGCAATGCCACTCACTCCGTCACCTGTTGACCAAGAGACTTTACTACTCAGGGATTGCACTGCTGCTCTGAATGAGCTGTTCAATCTGCCATATGGGAGTGAATAAAATGTGAATGCATTATCCTCATGTCTACATTTATTGAAACTTAACAAACCACAATTATGCACACAAGTCTGCATCCAAATGAAAATACATATTTAATGAAAGTACACATTTATATAATGATTATCACTTAATGGTCTCATTATTATCAAATTATTATCAAATTATTATCAGAACAATGGGGAACGACAGTCACATGCAAATTGGTCTGTCAAACAACAGTTATCATATTTATATATTCTAAATGCGGACCGAATTTATAAACCAATGTCTAAGTGAATATAACGTAAATATAATATAGTGAACCCAATTCTACCTTCAAAACACGTGATTTCACACAGTTAATCTAACTATTTGGATGGATGCATGACTGCCACAAATCTATTTTCATAAGCCTTGATGTCATACCCAAACTCTACAAAATACCATTGAGACTTTACTGCTCACTGTATGTTATCCTCTATTTCCTTAAAGTGGGAAATCTCATCTCGACAATATTCTTACTTCTTTTGTGTTTTGTGCTTATTTTCTGTCTGTTGACTTTCAATGAAGCAATCGAAAATGTGAGGAACAGAAAGAACGTTGATGGCATCATATGCCTTCGTAACATTTGAGACTCCATTAGCATTTTTCTACAGGAAAGTGAATTGTTCATGTTGCCATTGTGTGGGTTCTTGGTGTATAAACATTGTAGCAACAATGTCTAATAAACCTTTAAACCAAAACAATGCTGGTAATCATCTCAACCTTCCAACCCGTCCCATTTCATTTTGACTGTCTTTGTGTCTAATTTTGTAGACAATTACAGTCCTGTTGCATGTTCTTTCAATTTATACACTTATGACACAAATATGGTTGTTGGAGGCAGAGTAAAGGCCACCCCGGTACAGGCACTTCATTGAACCTAATGTTAACATATCTTTGTCAATACCATATATATGCACAGCTACTGCTGTGAAGAAATTATACACCAGTAATGTTTGAATTGTCCTAATCTAAAAATCCTTGCCCTGAAGCAAGGACCCAACTGGCCACATAATTTGCCTGCAGCTCAACCGTAACAGACACCCAAACTGATGGTATCATGTCACATGGCAAAGGCATCTGCTTATGGCAATACAGAAACCGCAATAAAGGTAGGTCAATTAATATAAAGATAAGAAATTGAATGACAAAGACACAATAAAAGCACAGACAGTAAGTTGTGGTCATACCCAATGTATTCCTGTGACATATTTTTAGTTAAAAATGAACTCCTTTTCAATCTGATGAATGTAATGCATTAACACTAAGTATTAACTTGCTTAGCTAATTATGCTGGAGGGCTTAACATGTGATGTCAGGAATCAGTATTAATCTTCTGTCTGAACAATGTGGTAAGCGGTTCTAATATGGCTGCTACCATGCTGATATCCCACGTTCTCCCTAAAAGCTTTTGTCTACGAGTTGCAGACAAATTAGCAACATCAGTAAAGTGAGGAGGAAAATTTAAACTTTTCTCAATTTCTGTTGTAAAGAGGTATGATGGCTTTCCATTCTGATACACAAGTGCAGCATCATCAATTGGTCCTGGAAATTTGTATACATATTGAAAAAATTACATAAAATAAATTAAAATGTATGGCTTTGGAATACTATCACCTTTTTTTTTTTGGTACTGTTAGAACAGGTAGTGATGGTTGGCAATAGATCAACTGTAGCTGCTCGAAATGGTTTTAGGAACTTTTGTAAAGGCACAAAGTCGTTTCGATACTCCATACCCCTTTCTTGCATATAAGGTACATTTCCCCAAAAGTAACGCTGCCTGGATGAGCAACTGGGAATCATTTTGATAGGTTGGCACCCAAGATACCTAAGTACACGGACAGAAACAGGAGTTAGAAGATGTGTAAATGCACCACAAGACAGAGACAGGTGACTAATATAAATTACATGTTCAGGTCAGTCAATGTATCAGAATCCAGGTTAGTGACATTTTCAAACATCCAATAAAATTCATGACCCTCAGACTCTGCTTCCGAATGAAGATAATCTCTTATCCGAACGAAATCAAAGAACAGGATACCTGTTCCAGCTGGGTCTACATAATGAAGGATAGAAAACATTACAATATAATACAAAACACAAACATACATTTATAATGCAATGCAACCATCAGTAATTACTACTAAAAGAGAGACGGTCAGATCTTTTTAGGCGACGTGGAAGCAGAGGATATATATTCAATGAACATCACAAAGCGACGAAAGATAAATGGTTGCAGTGATTATATTTCTCATAATCTTAAGAACTACCTACCATAAAGTTTTCGACGAAGTACATTAACTTTACTAATGTCATTGCAAGGAGCGCCCCCAAGAAGCAGGTCCACACGTTGCAACTTCTTTAAGCAGTACTTTGATAAATGTGTTACATCTCCAATTGGGATAATTTCTCCATCTCCAATTGGGATAATTTCTCCAAAGAAATGGAACTGTTGAACTTCAATTGCATCTTTATCAATTTCTGAGGAATAGTACTTTGCAACATCTATTCCTAATTTTCTTGAGAGAGCATAATATCCTGCTGATATTCCATCAAACAATGATAATACTCTAAGTTGTGGCTTGGTACTCTCATGTATTTGCATGGAATCAGTATCAGCTCCATCATTCTAAAAAATAAATAGTTAATTAATAAACATAACATGACACTGTAAAAAGCCAGATAGATGGAATATGCAGCACACCTCTTGAGTGACAGTTTTAGTTTCAGTCTCTTTCCCCTGAGTGTCATTGTCAATTGAAGGTGTTTGCTCATCATGTTGTGGTTGCTGAGTTTTGTAACGCCAATTCTGCACATGGAAACAAGATCTTTGGTGACATGTCTACATAAAATTATGCAAAGAAATATCAAATGTTTTTCACTGATTCATGACCTTTCTAATCATACCAGAAACACCTCTTTATCTCCTATATTTTGAAAAATCAACCTGATCACTAACTTACATCACACCAAAAACAATACTCGTTCTCCTCCCCATTTCTAAGTTCTTTCACTACATGAAGGTAAAGAACGAGTAACACTGGTAGGTTTTGAAATTTTAGTTGGTTAATTGATAGACCAGGTATTATAATGTGTTGATTGATACAAGTGCTATTCGAAAACAATTTGTTGTGTTCCGTGCTCAGCGACTACGGTTTGTTTCTAGTTTGCAGGAGAACATAACCTAACACGAACTACTCACATTCATGTTTGGATGGCATTGTGAACGCAACACCGCATTAAAGAGAGGGCTTACCTTCTTGGCACCATAAGTCCTACAAGCTTTCTTGGGTTTAGAAAAGAAGCGACGTACTCCCCGTTTGCGTTTTTTTCTTTCTGTGCCTTTCTTGCCTGCCATCAGGCTGCCCACAGAGCAAATAAGCTTGGAGAAACAGGGGAGGAGAAGAAGGTCGAAAATGCAGACCTAATTGGTGCGGGTTCGCTAGGCTACGCCTGATTTCAAAACGGTTACAGGCAATTTTTTTTTGAATACTTAAATCCTTGAACTAGTAGAAGATCAACTTCAATTTTCTTTAAAAAAATTGAAAATGTAAATGCGCGTCCCGGCCCCGTCTGCGTTATGCCCTGCTCCCACTGGCGTCCCTCGTCCCTCACGGCGTCCCCCACGGCGCCTCGCCTACACCTCCCATGTCTTGATCTTGGGCTGTCTTGGCAGAAGCCCACACTGTGCGGGGCACTCAGATGGGCTCCACTCATGGAACACTGCAAGCAAAATAAATGCATGTTGACTGAGCTGCCAGTGTTGGCCGGTCCAATTCAGAATATACATATTGAGAGTAGGCAACAGATATTGTCTGGAGAGACTGCGTGATGTGCAGCCCCCGATGAAAACCCACAAATATTCCACTGTATGCGATGACAGTGGAATAGCGCAACTTATATAAACTAGCAGTGGTGCAACTGAGTGCAATGTGGATTGTTTTCCCAGTTCACGGCACATACAGACTGTGCAGAGCAACATCAAGGACATAACTTTGTTTTGCACAGACCTGGATTAGAACTCATCAATAAGCCAAAGTATTGCACTAACGTGCTTCAATGCACTGTTTACATGATTCTGACGGTGCATACAAGTGCAATGTGGACAGATTAGTACCCATACTTTCAACATGAATAATTTCAGACAAGTACCTCTGAACTAGATACTAGCTGCTAAGTAATAGTAGTTATGAATAAAATAGGACCACACTTACTCTTATGAGGTTCTTGAGCCGCGTTGTTAGCTTGCAATTGTCCTCATCAGGCAACTGCGCCCGCTGTGGATACGCCTTAATGCAATCGAGTCGCCAAAAACATCTAGATTCCTGTTTAGGGCTGGATAGACGGTATGCGTCAGCCCTGATACAGAGAACAGGTGCATCTTGGGCCTTTAGCTGTGCGTTGATGCCCTGCAAACACATGGATAAGTGGCGTACGTTGAAGGGAATTGTTTCATTAATTTTAAATTTATAGTAATTTTTGAGCAGGAATTACCAGAAGCACTATATCGGCTGGGTGTGACTGGCATTTGCCACAGTAAAGTAGCTGATATTCCGGATGTCGAGCTCGTTCCTCAAATCTAGCCAGGGTGTCTAGCCATCGGTCGTTGCGGTGCGCGACAATCGTCTGGTACTCTTCAACCATTTTTTCATTCAGGTAAGGCAAAATATCACCAAGCAGTAGAGAGCGCGCGCTGCACACACAAAGGACATCCAGGAATACACCACCTGTGGCTTGTGGCTGTGGCAATGGATGGCTTTCATGTCACCCGCTAGGAGCGCCACTGTCGCTGGGTGCATAAGCGGGAGTGCTTATTGTTTCGCGAGTAAGTGATTCAAACATTACAACTTATCATATTTGAAAGTGATGAAACAATTCTACGTTTTCTTGAATGTCTGTTATTCCCTCAAAGTTGAATTTATTGGATTCTGTCCGTGTGCCCTGGCCTAGTGTCAGAGTGCTCCCTAGCCAACAGCCATACGTCACCACTGCGTCCACGGTGTCGGTGTTGTAAGCATCCCTCATAATTTGGACATTTTTGGCTAAAAATGGGGGTTCTTTTGGTTGTTTTTTATACATATCCTCTTGTTTCAGGTAGCACTCTTTAAAGGATGGATTTGTACGAATTGAACAACCCCCACGGCCCTGCAGTGAGTATTTTGTGAGGGTTAGGTAAAATGTTTCGCTGCAATGTGGCGAGCTGTGAGTTCGTCGGAGATTGCACAGTTTTTGCTTACATTTAAGAAGAGTACACCGCCACAAGTTTAAGTGTTTTGTCGATGGATGTGGTTCAGTTATAACATTTCCACCCAGTGTCAGATCACATTTTTTTGAGGTGCATCCATTGGTATAGGAAGCTCAGCTTCCGAGAGAGATCCCGCATAACAGGGCAGCACCTCTTCTTTCAATTGAAAATGAACATGCGGACCAGTTTGATTTCAAAAAATGCGTTGTCTGCTGTATCATGATGGACATGGTTTGCCTAAAACGATAGAGGTGACTGGGAGCTGTGTCGCATTGTACCAGGGCTGGAATGGCAGTATGTTTGTGACTTGCTTCGGTGTGATGAAAACACATTAGTAACAAAAGTGACCGGTGTGAAGTTTAATGGTCAGAATTTGTACCCTCGCTGCTACACAATTGTTGGATTGCAGGAGGGGGGTGTGCCACTGTTCTTCAAAATTTCTTCAATATACCTGCATGAAGACTATGTAGTACTTTATTTTTTTTTTTATTTTTTATTTCGAGTAAAGTGCATGTCCCTAGGGCGAGCCCTGTTGTGGACTTTACAGGTTTTGACGGTAGCAAAGTGCTCAAGGCGAAATAGGATACAATAATATAACAGATGTTTGACAAGAAAAATACAACTTAAGTAGAACACAAGACAAATCTAGCCTAACATAAAATAAACTAATAATAATAACTAGATCACAGTGGGTACAGAGTAAGAAGTTAAACTCAGGAGTTGACAAACAGGCTAAAGAAATGAGCTTTTAGTTTTTCTTTAAAGGAGATCTGATTGTTCATTTTAAGTTGTTCAGATATGCTATTATAGGCTTTGATAGCTTTATAATAGGAGGTTTTTAGCCCATAATAGGTTGATTTGACCTTAGGTAGCTGAAGATTTGACATGTGTCTTGTCATGTGGCTATGCACATTTGAGTTGACTAAGATACCAGAATTGATGCTTTTAATTTTATGCACATGTTTATACACAATAGAGACTAGTTGGACATCAATCAAGACATTGAGAGGCAATATTCCAGTTCTACAATATAATTGTTTAACTGAGAATGGAAAGTTTAGGAGAGTCCTTAGAGCATCATTCTGGAGTATGCGTCCTTTGTTAGTGACCAGCTGATTGGCCAGTCCCCAAATAGAGCACATGTAAGACATATGAGAGTGAAAATAGGAATAGTATAGAATTTTTAACTGGTTGAAAGGCACAGTTGGTTGTGCGGTGACAACAGCAGATTTTGTTGACCACTACCAAGCGTATGAGGTAGAGGAACGGGAGGAGAAAATGTTGGCATTACCAGCCAATGACATTATATCCAATCGCCAGTTATGTAGTTGATGGTAGGCAAATGATTCGCTACAGATTTAGGCCCGTAATAGGTTAAAAATGTTTCGATGGAAATATCATTACTATTTATAAGTTGACTTTGTCTGTAGATTTTTCCTCTATGGTATGACTCGTTAAAGTTATTGCAGTGGTAAAATAGTTTATTTTGTTACAATTGTAATTAGGTTAATATTTTCTTGTGCTATATTGCATGTCAAATGAAATTCTAATTGTAAAATGTAAGCCAATAGTTAATATCTTGTTTTTTTTGGGGGGTTAATTGGACGGCAGCAGCTAATATTTTTGTATTTAATTTAACTGTAAACTGGTTAATATTCTATTTTTTTATTGCTTGTTAATGCTATTGTGACTGTAAAATGTAAGCCAATAGTAAATATCCTTCAGTTTTGTACAAAAAAAGCAGTGAGTTTGTTTGATTTATAAGCCACGGCAGAGTGTTGAGTGAGAGTGTGGACAGTGAGATTCTCATACCAGGTAGGCATCGTCTTCCCTACTTTTCTCGCACTAAACTTTTTAATCTTGGAGCATCTGCATCAGTTTTTATAAATATTTGATCTTAGGTCAAATCCATTATCCACATGTTCAGTCATTTCTCTTCATATTCAATGAAGAGCTTTGCTTAATAAATTTTAGTGTTAAACATTTGACAAGTTCCACATGTTATTGCTTTATAAATGATTTAAAATGGTGGGTAATGAGGGCTGATTAAAATTATATGTAGCCATACTGAATTGGTAAATGTAAGGTCTTTTATAGGTTTGTTCCTGCCTTGGAGATCCCTGTATCAAGATGATTGTCGGCAGAATCCTGTGTTTCGTGTCAGCCACCTGCCATGCCTCTGGGTGAGGCGTATTTGACTAACTATTCGAGAGCAAAGGCTTCATCCCAACAGCAACGTGATTATCAAGGCTTCATCCCAACAGCAACGTGATTATCTGGTGAGGTCATTCCATACTGACATGGAACCATGGGAGAGGATGAGCTCATTTTTGGGAAGGTATCATTTCAATTTACAATCTGTTAGGTTTGCAACGATAGAATGTTAGTCGTGAAATGCAGAGCTAGGGATGGGATTGTTTTCTGGCCTCCTTTTCACACTACTCGTTTCATTAAGGCAAGTCACAGACCTTGAATCTCCAATGCCTGTGATGTGTTGAACAGTATTCCTACAACTCACCCTTGTTCCCTCCAAATACTTCTCAGTCTCATCCAACCTCTGCACTGATACCCAATTGTCTGTCCGATCCAGTAGGCAAGTCCATTCAGGACTAAAATTGTGATGTGCGATTTTCTGGCCTATCATTGCATCAAAGTGTGCTGAGGACTAACTGTTCAACCAAAGTCATGGTGGAGTTTTGCATTGCATCTGTCTTGTTCAAATGTGCCACCTTGCCTGGTGTAAGGGGGAGATGGAGCGACCTCTTTCTTTTTTGATGTACGACCCACATGAGCTGCCATGTTACTATTTTCTGCACAGGCGTATCAGATTATCATTGTGATTTGTGTTTAATGCTGTTTAAAGATTAATGCTGGACTTGTACAAAGTACAGCTGCCAAGTCTTGGTTAATGTTAAATTTATACATTGTTAGGATTATTGTAGCGATTTGTGTTTACTGCTGAGACTGTCTTTGTCATTAATAACGGACATTGGAGGTAGCTCCCATTGCCCTGACAGATTTGCTCACCGAGTAGCCACATTGGTTTGCTCATCGAGTAGTCTGTGCCGGGCAGTGTTCTTTAAAAGTGGCTTGGACATAATGCACTCTAACACAGTACTTCTGCTGAATCTTAAATTTATACGTAATTAGGATTTTTTCAGGCGATTTGTGTTTACTGCTGAGACTGTCTTTGTCATTTACAACGGACATTGGAGGTAGCTCCCATTGCCCCGACAGATTTGCTCACCGAGTGGCCACATTGGTTTGCTCATCGAGTAGTCTGTGCCGGGCAGTGTTAAAGGTGGCTTGGACATAACACAGTACAGCTGCCAATTCCCAGTTTGTGTTTTATTTATATTATAATAGGATTATTATTGTGATTTGTTCTTTCTGCTGAGACTGTCTTTTGAGGACAGATAGGGTGTCGTTGTCATTTTTATGTGACATGGAATTACCTCCCTTATTGTTTACTACACATTCCATCATGTACAAAACTTTCAAATCTTTATCTCTTTTACCAAGACATTGGGAGAGCCCCTCTGCGAACCCGGGCGTGCGCCGAGGCATTCTGCCCCGACCGCCCTAGTTGGTTTTGAGTTAATTGCAGTGTGACGGGCCACGATGCCCCCCTGCGACCCGGGGCGAGCGCCTAGGCCTCACTGTTAGAAATAGTTGTGCAATAACAACACAAAAACTGACAAAAAACTCGTTGAATTACAACATGTTGTTGAAATCCAAAATAAAAATGTCATCAGGACACAGTTAAACTTGTTTTGAAACGATATTTTTGGTCGGTGATGAATAATTTTTTTCTGATTCAAAACAATTATTATTTTATCTCTTAACAGCATTTTCATCAAGGAATGACAAAAGTTATTTTGATTTAAAACAACCAGCTTGTTGGAGGAATGTTAAAACAATCTGTGAACAATATTGATTGTTTGTGAACAACATTATTGTTTGTAAACGATATATTGTTTGTGAAAAATATATTGTTTTTAAACAATAATGCCGTTCAATGATGAAATGTTTTGTGCATAGTTTAACAATTCTGGATGCAAGGAAAGGTGAACAATGAGTTTGTTCCAGAAAAGTTAAAGTAATCTGTAAATGATACTGGCTGTATGAGAACAATCATGTCATCAACTGATGATATTTTTTGACATTTGAGCCATGGACAAGAAAAGAGATCGTGACATTGGAGTTTATTGGAAGAAGGTTTAAATAATCTGTTAACGATCCTGTTGTAAGTCAACAATTCCTTCACTCACTGACAACATAGTTAGACATTTGTCCATGTAAGGAAGGATAAAGAGTGAGTTTGTTTGAGGAAGTTAATTAAATGTGCAAACAAAACTCGTTGTTTGAAAACAACCAAGTCGTTTACTGACAACAAAGTCTGAAGGAGGTGAGGAAAACTAAGAGGTTGTTGGGAAACAGTTAAAGTAATCTATAAACGATATTGTTATATGTAAACATAATGTTGTTTACTGATTGCATGTTGTTGACGACTTCAAGATCGATGAAGTTCCAGCCACCACTGATTGAAAAGTTGTTGGTGGATGATGACTTCATCAGATGACAACACCATAGTTACAACATATTTTGTTGGCCAACATTATATGTTGCTAAAAACCTTTACAACACCAGTGTTGTAAAATTACAACATTATTTCTAACCGTGCTTATGCCTAGACCGTCCGAGTTGGTCTAGAGTAAATTGCAGAGTGTCGGTCTATGGCGACCCCGGGCGAGCGCCTAGGCCTTATGCCTAGACCGCCCGAGTTGGTCTTGAGTAAATTGCAGAGTGTCGGGCCACGACGCCCCCCTGCGACCCCGGGCGAGCGCCTAGGCCTTATGCCTAGACCGCCCGAGTTGGTCTTGAGTAAATTGCAGAGTGTCGGGCCACGACGCCCCCCTGCGACCCCGGGCGAGCGCCTAGGCCTTATGCCTAGACCGCCCGAGTTGGTCTTGAGTAAATTGCAGAGTGTCGGGCCACGACGCCCCCCTGCGACCCCGGGCGAGCGCCTAGGCCTTATGCCTAGACCGCCCGAGGCGGTTTCAATTTGCTGGCTACCCATGTCTGGTCCTTACCTCGTTTGTCTTGTTGCCTACTGCCAGGGCGCGGTTTCACTGATCCCCCGGGTGGACACGAACACCCAAGGCCGCATTCCGCTAAGGAGTTGTGCTCAACGCGCAATCGTGCGGATTGTGCAGATCGTGCTAAAGATGAGAAATTCTACTGCTTGAACCAATCAAAGCGCGTCTTAAGGTCATTTGACTCCACGCGAAGAATCTTAAGACGCGCTTTGATTGGTTCAAGCAGCAGAATTTCTCATCTTTAGCACGATCTGCACAATCCGCACGATCTGCACAATCCGCACGATTGCGCGTTAAGCACAACTCCTTAGCGGAATGCGGCCCAGGGGACAGCAGGACGGGTTTTTGAACGCCCCATCGCGTGTTCTTGGTTTTTAATTCTGCTTTTATCTCTGTTTCACGCACTGGACTGGATATCGACCCGGCACTTGCGGCTACATATGACCACCCGAGTGAGTACGGGATTGCAAGGAATATTTGTGTGAGATTTCCATTCGTGTCATACTAACGATTTTTGTATTTTTGTTTCTAGCTGTGTACAGGAGGTTACCGCATTCCCTTCCCCACCTCTGGTGAGGCTCTGCGATGCAACAGAATGCTGGCTTTACTGCATCAGCTAACATTTATGGCAATGTGTGAGGTGTTCTGAGTAGAGACTCAGATGGGCTTATGTTCGCTTAAAGGTTCGCGACATGCGGACTAGGTTGCCAACATGTGTGCCACGTCATGTCAACTGTTATCCTTTGTCCTTCTACTCCTGATGTGGGCTGGTGTAATTCCCCTTGCACTCGTACAGAGTAAAGTTGTATCAGTATACCGAGTAGTCCTTCTGTGTTTATTTAACCTTCAACCAAACAATGAACAGAACATGAGGTGGATACAGATATAGCGGCCAAGGGCCCGACTCAGATTATAAGACCATACACACATGTGCCTGCCTTTAGGAGTTTAATGATCTGCCCTGTCTCATGATGGGCAGGCTCAAGGTTGCGCTTACACAGGGGTTCACTCAGTTTACTGGTCTATTGTGACCGGCTTTTTCAACGCCTTTTCTGCAATGTATATTTAGTGTTGGAATAAAAGTCCTAAAACAGTACATCTTGAGACAATACCAATGATTGACTATCTCAGTTCATACTCCCTGGCTCAGTGTAGGGCCTGTTGGCGTCGTCCTGCCGGTGACACACGCACTCAGGCCTGCAGCCAGTTTGCACACCGCTGCGGCGACCTTGCCTCTCATGGCTCGTCGTTGTTATGCAGACCTGTGGAACCCATTGTACTGCCTGGGGAATGGCTTCAGAGTGTCTTGGGGGGAGGTCTGCACCTGGCCCGGTCTCCCAACATGTAACCGGAGCGCTTTTGCGAGGCAGAGCGCCTGTGAACATGTGGACAGGCAACCAAACGCGGACCGCTGCGCCGTCGTTGCCTCTCATGGTCATTGTCAATCACACGTGTGCACGTGTGCAACGTCGGAGACCAGACGACTCGAGGCGACTCCAGACTGCCTGGGGGAACCTGCAGCGTGTCTGGTAGTGAGCGTTAAATTGGCGGGGCCATTCTAGACTGCCATACCTTTCGTTATGCGCCCCGGGCCCGGATAACACTGCGTCCCCCGGGGCGGAGATGATTGCAGAGGGACGATGTTTGCGTTGCGGCACTGCCGACACCCAACGCAGATACCCCGCGCGTCGAGGAATCGAGTGGACGTTCAATTCCTCATACCACGGCCCAGGGCCTTGGGCCGTGTGCGACGTTGCCACAACGTTGCTAGTGGAGGGGATACGCCTCCAGAGCCCTCACCCACCCCACCGCACCGCCACCAAGGCCGGAGGGCCGCCGATTTTTGTGAACAATATCAGCCGTCCGATTTTTTGACCAAAGGTTATCCTCACCACATTGGCTCGGGTCAGTCCTGGCCAGCCGAGGCCTGCCGGCACGCGCCCCGGGGCTTCCCGCTCCAGGTAGGGGATAACGGCGGTCTAATCCTCTGGCCCACAATTAATTTGTAAATTCAATTTGCCTTCTATTTTCGAACAAACTGTCTAGCGGAACGTGCAACTGACCTTAGACCAGGCAAAGTGATATAAAAATTATCACTAAATTCGAATTTTTGGCAGTCCGGCAATTTCCGTTTTTTCATAAACTAGTTACAACTCGGTCAATAATTCGAATTTAAATAAATGTTCCGCTAATACGTGTCTTAGAATTCACTGGTAAACTGAAGCGTAACTGTGCTTAGTCAAGCATGAAGTGACGCTTGAGGGACGTAACGCTTGAGATCTGAGCGGACGTCAGGTAGGACAAAGCGCTAGTAGAACAATATTTAGTAGGACAAAAAAAAATTTCGCATTTTTTCGCATTCCTGCTCCGGTAGGACAAACGTGCGTCGGTCAAGGCAACTAGACTCGAAATGAGTTGCTGTAGACAGACATAACTTAAAACCCACATAACTGTAAATCGACATAACTGGTGACACAAATAACAATTTTTTTTTCTGAAATACAAAAGCATTTATTATTTTCATTGAAATTATAATTGCTACAGGCATAAACTTATACAGAAATATCAAACCTTTTATCCATATAACTGGTGTCAGACATAACATTAGGCAGGCATAATCTTTGACAGGCATAAACTTTGACGGACATAACATTTGACAGGCATAATCTTTGACAGATACAACTGTCGAAAGACATATCTGTATCCGGTCGTAACACGCCGTTTCAAACTATCGCGCCGCGCTGAAATAACAGCTGAAATAACAGCCAATTTACCGTAATTTACCGTGAGGTCAAAAATCCGGTAATTAACGGTAAAATTCGATTTTTGGCCATATAGTTGGGAGTTCTGCTTCAGACATAACTTTAAACCCACATAACTGTATATCCACATAATTGTTGACAGACATAACCGGCTACAGACATAACTGGTGTCAGATATAAAAAAGGATTAATTATGGTTGGAAAACTGTAAACACACATACCTTTAAATACACATAACTTTAATCAGAAATACTCAGAAATACGTTACATAATTACATAATTTACACAATTTTTCTTATTACAAAAAAGAAAATAGAGGAAAAATACAGTTCAGTCAAAAATCTCGATTATCATGAGTATTTCCTTCCTGCAGAGCGGGCATGTGGCAGTGTCATTGACTCTACCTGCGCAGGTTTTGCAGCATATGCGATGACCGCACGGCACTGCGGCATGACTCTCCATGGCGTCAAAGCAAAGGCGGCACTGATCTAGCCTCATCGTGCCTCATTCGCAGCCTGTTGAAGCGCGTGCTACTGAGAGCGCCTTGCTGTTATTTCAGCGCGGCGCGATGGTTTGAAACGGCGTGTTACGACAGGATACAGATATGTCTTTCGACAGTTATGCCTGTCAAAGATTATGCCTGTCAAATTTTATGTCTGACACCAGTTATATGGATAAAAGGTTTGGTATTTCTGTATAAGTTTATGCCGGTAGCTATTATAATTTTAATGAAAATAATAAGGCTTTTGTATTTCAGAAAAAAAAATTGTTATTTGTGTCACCAGTTATGTCGATTTACAGTTATGTGGGTTTAAAGTTATGTCTGTCAACAGCAACTCATATAGTTCATGTTTTTGTAAAGTAAATGAACCCGAAACACAAATAGAAGCAAAGTGTAACAGATTATCATCGTAACGGTTTCAAACTGACCGCCCTTCACCACCAGCGCCTTGTGAAACAGTCCACATAGGAGTTTTGGCTAGCTAGCAAGAAGGCTGTTCCTGCTGAAGGGGAATGCCCCGCTGCAATGCTCGTCGGTCTTTGTGTACGACTTACCGATTTACCTTCAAGTTCTCATGAAAGACAGAAAGCAGGTGAGTTATCTGTATATTGTGATAATGCAGGTTTAAGAGGGAGGTTCCTAGAGAGATGAGTAGGAGGTATGGCTTATAAACACAAGGTTTATTGGTACACAGAGCAGGTTCAGTAAACAAGTACAAGTCGAGAGGGTTGTGCGGTGCGAAGGTCTGAGAGACACGACGCGGGACGAGTGAGGCAGAGAGGACGATGTGTCGCTGCTGCTGGCTGGACTCGGAGTGACGATCGGGCCGGCCGCGCTGAGGCTCGCGGCCGGGCTCGGAGTCGGGCTTCGGGATCGGCCCGGCGGGCCGCTCGGGACCCGATCGGCGCGATCGGCTTCGATTGGCGGCCGCGCGTTCGGGACGCGCGGCGCGGGATACTTGAAGCGGCAGCGCGGACGGCTGACGCGCGGGGTAGCGCAGCCGGCCGTTTGGGCTGGCGGCTGGCTCTGAGCGTGGGGTATCGCCACGCGAGTAGTGCGCGTTCTGACTTAGTGCATGGAAAGGGTGGTGGAGGCTACAAAGCCGTATCACCACATCACCCCTCCCTTCTCCGGGAAAACAGGCGGGTGGGCCTCGGCCTTCCAGCTGTCCTCTGGACACGCTGGAGTCACCTGGCTGTCCGTTGGACGCGCCAAATGTTAACGCCTCTGTCGAGACCTGTCAGTGTGACGCGGTCTCAACGAGTGTTCTAAGCCTAGCGTTTGTAGTTAACTGGCAAACGCAGTCATGCTGAGCTTGTAGTGAGTAAGCTAGCAGACACAAGTGCAAAGGTCAAGCACTGCTCCCCATGTGGGCTAGCCGCAGCTAGGTCCAGAGAAAACCACCCAAAACTCTGGACGAGCTTCGGAGGCACTAATCAGATTGGAGACAGACTGGCTGAAGTCCATGAAGTAGTGCTGCAACAGTTGATCGTTGAGTAGAACTCGAAGTGGTAGCTTCTCTATGGTGAGCGGGCGAGGGAAGGCTTGAGTCATCGTAGAGCTTCTGGCGTAGAATCTTGAAGGACCAGGGACGATGCTCAGAGCGGATCAGCTGACCTAGAACAGTGCAGGCTGGTGAGAGGCTTTGGTTGTTACATGATGGTTCACTTTTAGGGGGATCGGCTAGAATTAAGACGGAAAAGCTTTAAGTTTATCAAAATAAAACTGTACTAATCCAGAGTAAGTCTAAGCCAGACTGATTACTGAAGGATTTTTAAATTAGGAAAGCGTTACTCGCTAGACAATTCTGGGTTTAAATCGAGGGGAGTAAACAACATTAGTTGTTGACAAGTTAACTGCTGGTCAACCAGGCTGTAATTAAGAGGTTAGTACAAGATAAATCAGAGTTCCAACACTGGAGTTAAGTTTGAAATTACTGCAGTGGGACGGAGAGGTTAGACTGAAAACTTAGCTTTTGTTTGGGGTTCTGATGTCCACGCTGATTGGGGTGGGCCAGCAACGGTGTCCATTCTCTCGGAGTTCGAAGTGCAGTCCGTCAGACCTTGGTCGTCCAGCAGGGACCGTGGGTCGTCGTCCGGGGGCGTGGGTTCGAATCCGGAGTGGAGCGCGTTGTTTCTCTGCTGCCCGTCGTCCAAGTTGTCGTGCAGGCGAACTGCCGTCCGGTGGCGAAGGTTCGAAACCGAGGCGAGACTGGTTGAGTGCTGTCCCTGAGGACTCGCAGCATCATCTTGTCGTCCGTGTTGGTTCGAATTCTGTCGAGGCGCGTTGATTCTTCAAGTGGAATCGCTGTCGAAAGACTCGCGATGTTAGCTTCTTTTCGCTCCGGCTTGTCGTCTGCTTGTTTGTTGACAGCGCGGCCGTCTTGCGAATAGGGAGGCTGCATTCGAATCGTGCGCTCCGCGCGGCAAGGTTGGCAGCTCCGATGGCTCGGCCTGTCATTGGCTGACGCGGCGCGAGTGCAGATAGTGATCTTGGGAGGGTGAATAAGCCTATGTCGGTGTAAACAGTTCTGCTTGTTTTGGTTAGAACTTCTAGTTTTGAGTTTTTTCGAAGTGAATTCAAGCGTCGCGCGACCTGGCTGTGCGCCGCGGTGCATGCGTTCGACTTGTGCTTCTCAAAAACATTTACAAGCAGTACCATTACTGCTACCTTCTCCTCCCTTTCTTCTTTCAATCCAAGCCTTAAGTGTTGTGATGTTTGGAAGTTAATCTGATTTCCATTGCACTATTAGTTATGAAGCAGTGCAAATTACTTGCAGTAGTAGGCTCAAAAGCGAAGGCCTGTCTGTGTCAGTTTGACGCCAGACTTTAGTGAGTGCGAGTTTGAATTTCTGTTCTGTGTCTTGAAGACTCCAGAGAAATTTTTAACTGTGTTGACTCCACCATTGTGGTGTGTCATAATCAGCTGGAGGGTTGGGAGACTTCTTGTTGTGTTCCGTGTCATTATGACTCCGGAAGAACTTTCAAACTGTGCTGACTCCACCGTCTGCCAGAGGTGTGTCACGTATTCACCAGTTTCAAGAGAAAGTTGTGATGAACAAGAACCAGGAACTGAAATTCTTGTCAAAGTTCAAAGTCTCACGTGCCAAAGTAGTTCAAGTAGAGTGTTGTGCTGATTTTAAAGTTAAAAGCAACTCGGCCAAGCAAACAAGTTATTGCGTGTAGATGCAGGCACAATCAAATTCAATCCATTTCATTTCAAGTGAAGCAGCTATGGAAGCTGAGCGAGGCGAGGAACACAGGATTATTCGAGCGAAAAGCAAGGTGAGATTCATACATGTATTACAAAAAAAAGTAAGCCGTTGTCAGAAATGGACAATGTTGAATAAAACAGAAATGTCCATGATTACAAAACAGGTAAAAATAGAAAAAAAAAAAAAAAAAAGTGGCCCGCCCTTAGGCGAGGCCCGATCAATGTTGGTGTGGCCCGCCTTTAGGCGAGGCCCGATCAATGTAGTTCCAGTCTTGATTATTGTTGATTCGGGCAATAGGCACATGTGTGCCTCCTGCCGCAGATGGCACACCATATCCTGAGCCGGCCTGTGCGGCGCCTGATAATTGCCTCATTTTGGACATAGTTTACCACCTGGTAGAGTTGATGGACCACCTGTTGCGGGGGCTGCTGGTGCTGGTGTCCCGCGGGCAGTGGCGCCGCGGGTTGTTGTCGCTGCCGGCGCGCCGTTACTGCATCCTTCCTGCAGTAGAAGCAGAGCCCATTCTCTAGCTTCATTTGGGTGGGCCGGTTGCATTTGCAGCACATCATGGGCGGCATTGCCCTGGCCACGGGCGGGCCCACCGCGCCTAGGGTGTCCGGGTCGTCGTGGCTTACTGTCGGCATTCTCCACCAGTACGCCGCACTTTGATCCTCACCCTCGCTGGAGGTCCAGCCGTCGCCGCCCGTGCTCTCGGTGTCGCTGATGGCCACCGCCATGGCCACTTGGTCGTCGTGTGTTGTGGGCGGGGCTAGGTCTCCGACTCCCAGCAAGTCCCCCTCGGCGACACCTCTCCGCTGGAGTTGTGAGTGATAATGCGGGTTTAAGAGGGAGGTTCCTAGAGAGATGAGTAGGAGGTATGGCTTATAAACACAAGGTTTATTGGTACACAGAGCAGGTTCAGTAAACAAGTACAAGTCGAGAGGGTTGTGCGGTGCGAAGGTCTGAGAGACACGACGCGGGACGAGTGAGGCAGAGAGGACGATGTGTCGCTGCTGCTGGCTGGACTCGGAGTGACGATCGGGCCGGCCGCGCTGAGGCTCGCGGCCGGGCTCGGAGTCGGGCTTCGGGATCGGCCCGGCGGGCCGCTCGGGACCCGATCGGCGCGATCGGCTTCGATTGGCGGCCGCGCGTTCGGGACGCGCGGCGCGGGATACTTGAAGCGGCAGCGCGGACGGCTGACGCGCGGGGTAGCGCAGCCGGCCGTTTGGGCTGGCGGCTGGCTCTGAGCGTGGGGTATCGCCACGCGAGTAGTGCGCGTTCTGACTTAGTGCATGGAAAGGGTGGTGGAGGCTACAAAGCCGTATCACCACATCATTGTGTTGTAATGATTTTAGTTTCCAATTCGCGAACAAGTGAAGTGACGACTTCGATTCCGTGGCGCCGATTGCGTCTCTTGTATACCGCGTAGTGATGTAATGCTCCCGTGTTTGTTTACTTTTCTGTTTAATAATGTGTGTGCATTGTGCAGTGCAATAAATTTCAAAATACGAAACATTTTAATCCCTTGCTAACCTTAATAATAACCCCTTTTTACACTTTAAATACATTGGAAAACATAAATATTTGATAAATCAGCCAGAACTCGAATTTTACCGAAAATTACCAATTTTACGGTAAATTACCGTTTTTAACGTAACGTTGAATTTTACCGGTAATTTAGCATCCCTAGTATGGACCTTTATACAATGTGTAAAAATGTATAAAACTCTAAATCACCTGGGTCCACTAGGCACGGCCTTGGCAGGGGGCGCAGCCGCGAACTGCGTCTGAGATTGCAAAGCGTCCCGCAGCAAGTTCAAACGGTTAGCGTTCCTGTCCTCCGGAGTGAGGCTGCGGTTGCCTCTGAAGCGACCCGCGCTATCGCGAGGCTGCTGCACAGTGGGCACGGTTTGCGCACGTACACCGGCGCGCGGGCCTCGGATAATTTTATCGCAAGTCGGATTTTGCGCGCCGGACGGACCAGGGGCCTGTACTGAATCCGAAAACGCAGGGAAAAACGCAGGGGAATCCGCAGAGGCAAACAGTCCGTCTCGGCGGGGCGCAACCTGGTTACCGTCGCCGGCATCCTGGTTACGCGAATCCCCGGTAGTCCTGACAGAAACCCCTGCAGTACTCCACCAGCTTGGATCGAAACCCGGTACAGCTCTTCCCTTCTCTTGCACATGTCTTGGTGGCGTGAACCGGAACGTGGGAGGGCGAGCAGGGTCTGCCCGAGCCTCTTTTGAACCTTGTGCCACTGCCTGGCTGGAGCCTAAGCGCGAGTAAGTTTTGGGCAAGGCTGCTTGGGCACTTTCCCGCGCTTTAGCCTGCTTCCAAAGCTGCAATCCTAACTCCGATGCGTCCTAGGAATAAGCGCCGAAGTCCCCAGTTGCCGAACCATAAGGTCCGATGTCCCCAGCCGCCGAACGAAAAGGTCCGATGTCCCCAGCTGCCGAACTAAAAGGTCCGATGTTTTTAACCCTATATTTCCCGCCTCTTTGCAATCGTTCCCTTTGCTTTTCCTGAATGAAACGGATGATAAGGCAGTGAAAATGACAATCTTTTAAGTGTGGACAATCCGAAGGTATAAGGAGAAATATGCTCCTAAGTCTAAGGGAAACGATTGCAAAGTGGCGAAAAATATGGGGTTAAAAACTGTTATATCCTGAGTTCGGAGTGTGGTTGTAGCTCGGTATACCTTGAGTATAGTTAATACACAGCAAAAACATCGGACCTTTTAGTTCGGCAGCTGGAGACATCGGACCTTTTGGTTCGGCGGCTGCGGACATCGGACCTTATGGTTCGGCAGCTGGGGACTTAGGCGCTTATTCCTAGGACGCATCGACTCGGCGTCCGAGCTTACGGATGGCCCCACGGTGTCGGCGTCGCCCTGCGCCGCGGACGGCGCGTTAGCGGGCCGGGCCGGCGCGTCCCTAGAGCCCTCCGGGCCTCCTTGGCCTGCTGCAGCACCTTGTGCGGCTGGCTGGTCCTCAAGGTCGGGCGGCAAAGGGCGCGCGCGCGTACCGACGCCGCGTCCCTTGTTTTGCGAAGCTCGCGACATCGCAGGCTCACAACAAAACAGGGCAGCACAAAGAAACACTAGACCCTAGACGATCGCGGTATTGACGCACTAGATTCGCGGGAAACGTTATCGCCGTCCTAAAATCACTCTCCTACCTCGCAGTAATTCTGGCGTGGATGGCGGCGTCCCCTGTAGCGTGCACGGACAGACGCTTAGCGTCGCCGGCTCAAAATTGTGTCAGGTCCCTGAACGATTTCAATGTGCCGGTTTGTTCCCCAACAGTATCTGTGTAAGGATTTCGAGGAGGAAGGATCTCCCTCCAATCCACTTCCTCTCCTCTGCCCCTCTCCTTTCACCGCTGCCACCAATGTTGTAAAGCGGCTTCGGTAATGAGGAGGAGATCAGTAAGGACAAGGATGGATTCGGTATTCAGTAGTTTATTCAGCAAAGATGAGTTGGTAGCGTAGCGCGGAACGAGAGACCAGAGCAGCTCCTGCCCCTAGCTCGGCCAGTACTCGAATGCCCGGCGGACTCCGCGCGCAGTGTGGCCAGATGCCGAGCGCGCCGTGTCGCCACCAGGCGGCGCTCGTGTCGCCAAAAGTCGCCACGGGCCCGAATCGCCAAAAGTCGCCACAAAAGCGATCAAATCGCCAAAAAAATCGCCAAATGTTTATCGTGTCGCCAGAAATATCGCCAGTCGCTTTCCAATTTCGGTTCTGGGCTGAAATCGCCAAAAGTTGCCGCCGGGGGGCCGGGGCGGGGGAGTCCCGGGCGGGTTTCACGGAACCAGGAGTGGGATTCGCCTGGGGTGAACCCACGGTGGAGGTGAACCCAAACGCGCGCGCCCCGCCAGCCGCCGGCCGACTCGGCAACCATGGTCGGAAGACTACGTCGGATTTTCGCCATTTTCTGTAAAAAGTCGCCAAAATCGCCAATTTATTTCGAAATCGCCAAAAATATCGCCAATTTTTTTTCGTGTCGCCAAAAAATCAAACTTTAATAAAATAGACTTAATATATTTAAATATGTTATATAAGACTAATATAGTTATATAAGATTGAGTAAAATGGAACCATATAAGAGAAACATAATTAAATAAGAAATTTCATAGTAAAATAATTTGAGTGCAAGACCAATTGCAAAAAACTCTTCTCTTTATGATAAATCTCCTCTGGCATCACCTCCAGTTAAAATAGTCTTAGGAATTTATGAGTATAAATCTTCTGGAGCCAGAATTGCGGTCACTTTGTGACCTTTTAATATGGCTATGTACAAACTTACAAAACTGAATAAGGAAGCACTTTTTTAAGACTGTATACAATATTTATACAACCCTTTATTTAGTTCATATAAAATTCGATTTCGCGGGCAGTCGCCAAATTGTCGTCAAACCGAACCAAAAATCGCCAACTTGGCGACAAATCGCCAAGTCTGGCCACACTGTCCGCGCGGCCGAGCTGGCGCGGTCGGGCTTCGCGCCCACCGTTCGGCAGCCCTTCAGCTTCGGGCCCGAAGCCGAAGGCGTAGTTCCCTTGGCGGCCGCGGGAGCGCAGCACTCCACAGGCGGACCGCCGTGACTGCCAACAACGGCCTATTTGCAGGTCACCGTGTGCGCACACACTCGCAAGTGTGGTGGGGGCGCGAGAGACATTCGTCTGCTAGTTTAACTACTAGCCAGGGGAAGGCCTTCGGCCTCGACGCTGAGCTGTATGCTGCTGCAGATGAAATTGCATTTTCATTGGTAGTAAATTGGGAATTATTTCTTTTGAAAAAAAAAAAAAAAACTAACGGGCTCGCGACAGATCTTACGCTATTCGTGACCCAAATTTTGGCAAGCTGGTAAGTATTTTCGGGCCAAGCTTGCCAAATTTTGGCATTCAAAACGGCCTGCCGATTCTGTGGCAAGCAAACTTACCACTGGATTTGCAGTGTAGTCCTACCAATCCTAACCAAACCTAACGGGCTCGCGGCAGATCTTACGCTATTCGCGACAGATCTTACGCTACTCGCGACGGATCTTACGCTACTCGCCGCAACAGATCTCTAAAACTAAGAAGTCCTACCTATTCTAACCAAACCTGACGGGCTCGCGACAGATCTTACGTTATTCGCGACAGATCTTACGATACTCGCGACGGATCGGGTTTGTGACATATATTTGACTTTCGGACCATTGTTTTCAAACTATTGAGCTTGAGACGAGGACCAATAAACGGCCATTTGCGTACCACAAATTGGTATGTACCATAAACTGGTAAAGGACCATTTTTCTAGTAAATGTACTTTCTAGTTGAGTTTTTCTAATAATTACCCTGTAAAAAGATGACGGTGGTCGATTCATAAAGAGTTTGCTTTGGAAGCTCCGCGAATCAGTCACTATTCGAGAAAAATCTGCAATAAAGCGAGTTACCAGTTTATGGCAAGTACCTTAAACCCGTCATTTCCTTTCATTAATGAGGAATATTTTAATGAGATAGACAAACTGATCAGTTCTAGGAAATGAAACTCGTGCTGTCCTAGCCAGACCAAAAACTGGTACTTGACCTTATCGGTTCAAACCTATTGACAATTTTGATATTCATTGGTTTAATTCAGTTTGAGCCAATTATTCAAACTTTGTCATACCACAACCTGGTCCTTACCTTTGAACCAGTTTAGGACACTAAACTCGAACCAAAGAAGAAATAAAACCTTTTTATGGTCTTCCTATCCAAGCCTGAAAAAATGTCAGCAATCAGAAAAGAAATTGATCACGAGAACTTGATGAGGGTCCGAAGCCCCTAGCAATGCAGACGGGTGCTTTTTATTCTCAAAAAGCATTAATGCAGCCATCAGGAAAGTGACTCAAAGCGAAAGAGTCGCATGCCTCTCTAAGAAGGCTTAGTACCGCCAGGCTCGTCCAGGACGTCCTGCAGGCTGCCAAGCAGCACCTCCAGCTGTCCTCGAACTTGCTCGCACCTTGCGGCAAAGGTTCTCTTGCAAATGTCACACCTGAATGGTTTGCGAACCAGAAATGCAGCCTTTAGGCCACAGCTTAAAGAAGGTCCGAAGCCCTTGAAAATGCAGACGGCTGGTTTAAATACCTTAAAATGATGGCAAACTAGTGCTTCTTTAACCCGTTTGTTTACCCGTTCGAGTATTTCAAACATTCCATTCTCTGACATCTTTCTGCTAAGCATAAATGGTCAAACTTATCTTCTGACAACTGAAACCGTGGTTTTGGTCCCCAGAGTCATTAAACCTTTGTGTTAAATGTACTAATGTTCGCAAACTACCAGGTTTCAGGTATTAAAGTTCTCGTAAGGTTCCAGGTTAAAAATCTAAGACACTTTACATTTTGTTGGGCTTCAATACCGGGTCTTTATTAAACCCGTATCAAATACAGGAATAAATAGAAAAGTGTTCAGCTAGCAACAAAAATGGCAACATAAAAGACTCAACAGTTAATAAAGATAATTCATTGAAGAATTCTTCTAAGAAACTTATTCATTAACAAGAATATAACAACAGTATAATAAGAGCTTTAACAAAAATAGGTGTGCACTGCACTTCAAAATAAGCAACAAGGATAAATTTGCAGAGAAAAAATTCAAAATAATTCAAAAATAAGGGGAAAAAACAATCATAACTAACTTTAAAGACCAATAATTGATTGCTGTCTTTAAAAAAAAGGGCCAATTTCTTGGTCAAAATGTTTTAAACCATAAAAAAATATTATAACGCAAAAATGCGTTGTTTAAATTCAAAAACACGCCATTCTGGTACTTTGACAACCGATAAAACTACTTAAAATTGCCAACATTTTCATTTCATTCGCAATATGGAAGAATAGCCATAAATTACTGTGATAACAATTAAATGTTCAAAACATTTTAGCAGGTTGAATCCCACTTCATTTTGACGATAGCATTGCACGTTTGCTTGCCACCAGCAGTATTGCAAAAGAGGAGAGTGCTATTGACTTCAAGCTTTCTCCTTAAACGCTTGTAGGTTTTCAGTAAATTACTCAACTCCTGCGTTATAGGAAAAGATTTTCCATCATACTTGATGGCAAGATCACTGATCCGGCATTTTAAAGGTGTCCTGCAAAAGAGGAAAAAAAACAGTAAAACTTGTTGCCTTGAAAAATGTGAAAAATATAAAAATGTTCGCACACCTTTCGGCTTCCCTTGAACCGATTGCTCGACCAACCAAGGCAATCAAATATGCGGAGACTCTTGACCACAAGTATGAGATAGGTTCAACCCTGTAGGCCCGCACAGTACCCTCTCCAATAAAGAATGTAGACAGCCTTTGAAGGGCTTTTTCAAAATCCCTTTTTCTTGTGATGAGAACCTGGGTAAGAGAGGCGTGTTTGGCTCGTGGTTTTCCAGTTGAATTTCTCAAAAATCCAAGAGCACTTAGCCTCTCTTGAAACCATTGGAGAGCACTGTCGGGCGTGAGCTCACATGTTTGGAGAGCTGAACAGATTGCAATAATCCTGTTTCGTAAGGTTATTAAACTGTAACCACTTGCATGTATGTACGAAATCCACCGCTCAAAAAGACTCTCAGATTCAAAAAACCAAAATGCTGGTCCTCCTAAACCAGAAACCTGAACAAGTTCGTTAACAGCGCGCCTAAACTCCTTTTTCATGAGCTTTGGAGGATCGAAGTGACTCAAAAAAAGCTCCATATCCAACCACTCTTTAGGCAGTTCCTTGTACGAAACCCCACGACCTTCAAGATCAGAATCAACTGTTTCTTCAACTACAACTTCAACATTTTGAGTCAATACATCAACAGATGGAGTTGAATGATCATCGGAAAATTCGAATTTAAAGGAGTCACGAGAAGAATCATCGGACTGTTCCACAAAAAAGTCTCTCAGACCTGTCACAACAAAAATTCTAAAAGATGATAGACCCGGCCTTATTTCCTGAGGGTTTGCACTTGGAAGCATCCGGCGCGCACAGCACATGGTGGTATAGGCTGCGGCTTTTCGCAAAGTGGTGGCAACCTCGCTGGCAGACCTTTGCATTAACTGCAGTTGACTTCTATGCCAGTCTTTAAAATGGTCCACAAGGCCTTTACTCCGGACGAACTTGCTGCACGAAGGACAAAGAACCTTCTTTCTGTGACAAAAAAAAAAAAATTAAACCAAGCAACAGACACGATTCTCAAAACACCAAAAAAGTGCCGTGTTTAAATTAAAAATACCAACTTTCTCTTTCAAACGTACCAGTTTCCGGCTAGGTTTAGTTTTAAACTGAAAAGTACCGAAAGGAAAAAAGGGAAGACAGGATTTATGAAAGAAAAAAGAAACGTTTTCTTGACGCCAACAGGTTATTCTAGTTCTCCCGAAAAAAGGCCACCCGTGAGAATTGAACTCACAATACAGAGATTGCACCAACTGCGAGCAGCTTATCTTTTTTTTTGGAGGTTTCATAACCATTCTTTATTTTATAAAAAAATAAGTTTCATGTCTTCAACACATAAAATACAGAATTTAATACAAAAGACTCTTTACCGTTGGTAATTTCACAAAAATACTTAAAATGTCTTCATGACAAAAAAGAGCAAGAACAGAAATTATGTTTGACACATAAAACAAGAAAGCTACGATAAATGTCCTTAAGACATAGTAAAACAAGAACAGAAATAACGTTTTATACAAAAAGCAAGAAAGATATTTCAATTGGTTCGTAATTTCACAGAAAAAAAGATTAATGTCTTCAAGACATAGACAAACTAGAATGGAAATTGTGTAAGATACAGAGAGCAAGAAAGATATTTCAATTATAAGAAAAACTATTATCAATGTCTTCAAGAAGATGACGCGGTCTACAAGAGAAACAAAACAACAAAAATGTTACAAGCTGGGTAGTAGAAGGAAGTAAGAAACGACAGGTTTATAGTACTAACAATTTTAAAACAGCACGTTTTAAACACAATTTGTTCTTTAAAACAGCCTTTGCGTTATTTTTAAATTAACTTACCTGCATTCTGCTGCGTACTTCCTCTAAGATTAGGTTGCGATGATTATGAAGTGCAGTGATGTTATCAATATACGTTTCCATGTCCTCTTGATCCATGCCTTCTTTTAAGACACACTGCGTAAGAATGCCAGTGTGATATTGAATAAATTTCTTCATCCATTTATGCTTGAGAATCTTGTAGTAGCCCTTTGCAAGCTCAAAATCTAAGCCACTCTTCTTGCAAAGGATGTTGTTGGCATCAACAAGGCTGGGGAACTCAGTTGTCGTTTCATAAGAGCCCAGGATCTCTAAGTTGTCAGCTGCTTGTTTGCAGGCAATTGTTGCTTTCTTGATGTTTTCAACTTCGTTTTGGTCCGCCGCTGCCCGGGCCTTGCTTGTTGACACATAATCCTTTTCTGCAGTGGTTGGCTTGTGATTTTGCGCCCTTGCCATAGCATCAAAACTAGCCGGATCTTCCGCCTCGGCTGCTCTAGTTGTAAAGGCACGCCGCACTCCACAGGCATTGAAGTGGGCCATTCCATTTTTTTTACCCCAGTCGTTAATGTCGGTGTACAGCTTTGCGACGGGTGCCCCATTCAAGTCGATAAGCAAGACCTCAGATGAAAACTTTCTGTCACTCTTCATAAGCATTCTCAATTTATAGTACAAGTCAAAAAGGTTCTTGTCTCTTTTGGACAGGAAAACATTGACTGCCCCATCGGAATCTGTTTTATGTTCGGCAACCTGTACAATGTATCTTTCTTCTAAAGAAGAATCATCAATACAAATGGCCTCATATTCTTGTATTTTTAGTGTTGTTGGGATTCCTCCACGGTTCACATTGTAAGAGATGATGCAGGCCAGGTATTGTGTAAGTGACCTATACTGGGGACTTACAAGTGGGTCGTAGCGGCCATTTTCTGGGTTTAAGAAGAATTTACTCTTTTCAGCCTGCCACGCCTTTAGAAGGTTGTTGCATGCTACTTCGTGTTGCTCGTGCCGTTGAAGAGTGAAGTACTCGGCATAACTGAAACCGGAATATCGCAGATGGTTGTAATTTCATTTTTTAACTACTGTAAAGATTAAACGAACGCAAGACGAAAGGCTGTGCAAGTTTGATTTTAAGAGGACAAGCAAGACGTTGGTTTAGAAATGAAAAAAGCCATAAGCGTGTGTTTTCGTAAAAAGGGAAAACGAGTCGCGTTTAAGTTAAGCAAACACAATACTGGTACATTTGAAAGTAAAGAAGGCACGTACGAAATAATAAAATACTTACCCAGCAACACTGACATTTAGGCTTGCATCAACACGCTTTGCGGGTGGAGGTGCTGTCTTCCCAAACCCAAGCCATAAATTTACGTTTTCTTCCACTTTTAGTTGGAATTCCTGGTTATTCCGTGGGAAGCCGTCTACTGTTCGGAACCGGCCTAGCTGGTCAGAGGTTCCGGGCAAGCTCCAGCGAAGGAGGCACAGAATCATTTTGCTGCAAGAATAGAGGAGTTAAAAAATAATAAACATTGAAAAAATCATTAAAACTTTGTTTGGATCTTATCTTACGTGTAGTTTGACTTGCCGCTCGAGGTTCCTACTGCTCCTGACAGGGCGTCGAACAACTCTTTGTTTGCCTCTGTGCATGCAAGAATGGTGAAAGATCCGTACTTTTTGAAAGTTTCAGTTGGGGTTCTCTTCTCTAAGAAATAAATAATCTTTGCAACGGTGCCACAATATGTGGAAAGATTCCGGTCAACTGCTCCATTTTTCTTAATAATATGCCTTTTCTTTTCAGCATAGAGCAGAAGAAGTGGATGTGTCTCGGCACATTTTTTCTTCATTACCTCATTCATCTTCTGTTTAGGTTCAATTTCAATTTCCTGTTGCAAATCATCTACTTGTTCTTCTGCTTCACGTTCTTTGTTACTTGCAGAAAGATATTCACTTTTGGACGCATCATAAATTAAAAAGCGATGCTCTGCAGCGAAAGACTGAAACTCCTTGATGAAATTGGGTTGTTTCATTGATTCCGGGAACTGGCTTTTAAGATCTTGAACACTGACAATCAATTTGGCTTTGGGCTTCGAAGCCTGGACTTTGTCTTTGTACTTCAAGGCCTTATTATGGCAGTTTTTCCAATGATGATCCATACGCGTGTTCCAGACGGAGCCCTCACTTCGGCAGCGCTTGTGAAGGCAGAGCTCAAATTGGCGGGCCTGCCTTTTTGGAACCGCTTTATGATACGTCAGAAGATCAAACTCCTGAAATAGAAAACGGAACAACACTTTGTACTTAGAGCACGTGGACACTACTTAACTAATTTTGAATACGGCAAACAGGTGATCTGTAGAGCACAAGTCCCTAAACCGCGTTGGTTTCAAGCTCTTTAGTGCCCCAAACATGGTTTTCCTTGAAGGAAAGACCATTTAAGCGAGCTTGTTGTCAAGCCATCTTGCAAGCCAACTAAGGTGTCGCAGTTTAAGGTCTTAAATGCGATTGTCACCTTAAAACTAACAGCCTTCTTGGTACTTACATTGCCTTGGGGTTGCTTTCTTTTGGTCTACTTCTGGCGGCAGCGGTCATCATCATCATCTTCGTCAGTCGGATACAGGTTGTCAAACTCAGAAACTGATGACTTAGTTTTGGCTCTCTTAGCAGCTGGTTCTTCCACAAGCGGTGAGTCAGCATCCGGAGTTTTCCTTTTTTCCGACTTGCGTTTCAGAACTGCCTTAATTGTTTTCTTTGTTACAGGTTGGACCGGAGTTTCTTGGACCTCATCATCCACTTCTTCATTAGACGACTCAGCGTTGACTTCCTAAAATGGTCAAACACGTAAGTAAATAAATGCATAATTTCTTAACCACAATAATATTTTTTTTATATTGTACATACAGTGTTTACAGGGTTAAAACTCTTGTCGAAGTAATCATCGTCCTGGCTTTCATCTGATGAATCAAGCTTTTCATTGTAATTAATTTTTTTCTTCTTTGCTGATCTAGACTTCTTAGCAACGGACGAAGAGCCTTTTCCTTGGACGTCCTAAAACAAATAATACAAGTGTTAATTCAGGACCTTTTCTGTTACCTGTAACAGTTTTTTGTTTGGTTTTTCCGTACTTGTTCTTTGTCATGTAATTCTTTCGGTAAACTATTGTTATTTTCAGAATCCTCTTCATCAGAGTGCATAAGCATCAGAGCCCTGTTAAGTTTGTTCCTCTTCTTCAAAAATGCTCGCTGCGGGGACTAAAACAATAAAAGAAGGTAAGTATTAAAAGCTTCAACGTCCTGAAAAAAAGCTTAGCTATGATTATTTTTGTGACCCTTTTCATCACCTCAACTTGATGTTGTGATTGCGCTGAATTATCAGAAGGACTTATATCTCCAGCTGCGTTAGTTATCATCCCTTTTAGGGTTTTCAGGCAATCTTTAACAACTAATAATGGGTTGTTTTGAAAGTGTCCCATACTTCCACCGTCAGAGGCCTAAAACAATAAAGGTATAAAAAGTAAAAACCATTTCTTATATTAAAATAACACTGTAGTATTTGAGTCTTTTCTTACATTTTTGCTAATCTCTGATTGTTTAATCATTGTTTCAGAGCCTTCCTCAGAACTGAGAGCTTGCGAATCGTGTTTTACTTCCTTAAATGTAAAAAAACACACAGTGAAATGCAGGTTTAATACTCAAAAGGACCAAAAACGAGTACCCTTATGCCAAATTGCTTTTTAAAACAAGGCCACTGACAAACAAAATTGCTAAATAAAACGAACCTGTGAATCAAGCAAGGTTTCATCAGATTCCTCCGCCTTATCGTCATTACCCTGTTTGCTCTGCAAGAACACAAAATTAGATCAATCAAATGTGGGAAAGCGGTAGAAAATGTTAATGACACCAAAAACAAGGTTGTTTCCAGAGAAAGAAAACGTGGTTTGAAATTAAAACAACTAAAATAAGATAGTTTTAATGAAAAACTGAGGAAAACAAACCTCTTTCATGGTGATTTGAGTCGAACGCAATGCAAGAGGAATGTCGTCCTGAGACTCCGGCGACGTGAGGTCAAAATCTTTGAGAATTTTAGTGACTTCTTGTCTAGCCAACTAGAATTAAGGCCCGACAAATATAAAGATTAATGCTTCTTTTTATTAAAATAAAAGAGATCAAAAAGAACAAGAGAAAAACTTACTATTAAGGATTCATCTGACGTAGAGCTCTTGCTTGCAACACTCTGCAAAAATATTAATTCCACGTAAATGTAGGAAAAAAAATTAAGCACTTTTGAAGAAGACTTGTTGTAATCTTACCTCTTGTCCCTGTGAGGATATAATCTCCTCTGTTTCTCCTGGGTGAGTGATCTCCTTATCCGTAGGGGGACTTTGTTCTTTCAACGGAGTGGAAATGGTTTCTTTTTCTGAAGTATTAGTTTCCTAAAAAAAAACAAATTAAATACAATTTTGATTTTTTTAACATGAAGAAATTGACTACAAAGGCGACAAATTGTTAGAAAAAAACTAAAGCCCTTAGTTTAAATTTTTGAAAAACTTCTTGTCCTACCTGGGAAACCTTTTTCGGAGGTTCCAAATTCTGAGCAATGAACAAAGGTACTGGCTTTACTTTTGACTTTGAAATGTGAGGGGGCTGTATAACGAAAGGTACTGAGGTCACGACTCCAGGCACCTTAAAAAAAAAGAAGTCGAGAGTTTCTAAGCACATAAAAGGAAAAAAGAATAACAAGAGTTGTATTGGAATAAGTTGATTACCTGACCAGATGGGCCTGCTTTTGAAAGTTCCTGAAAGGAAGGCTTAAAAAGGGGTTTCTCTCTCAATGGGGCCTTTGTGAACAGATCGGTTACCCTCTTTTGGATACCAGCCTTAATTTCTCTCTCTGTTTTTGAAACCATCTGAAAAAATAAAAGGGAAAATCTAGTATGGGGTTTCAGAAAATATGCATAAAAACATTCTTTTCGACAGTTTTACATACAAGAGGGTCCGAAACCCGGCCAGGTGATTTTGGCATCATCACTTTTGGAACGTTAGTCTTTTTTGGCGTCTGAAAAAAAAGAAGAGTTAAGAAAAAATAAAAAAAAACAGTAATTACTGAAGAAAAAATTACAAGTAAATTTACATTAGGTTTTTTTGGTGTTTTAGGCAAGATTTCCATTTTCTCTCTTGGTTGTTTTTTTTTAAGCTTTGCCACTTTCTGCTTAATTTTCTTTGGGTGATTGTCCTTTAACATAAGAAAAGAAGGTCTGAGCCCACTGTCCAAACTTTCACACTCGAAAAACTTTTTGTAGCTTTGCATAAAACTCACGAAGCTTTGTTACTCTAAAAATAAAAAGCATCCTTTACATTAAGAATCATTTATCAAGTCATGCAGAAGTTAACCTTAGACCTGTTCAAATACCATAAACTTAAAGTGTTAAGGAATCAAACCCATAAACCATGGACTTTTAAATCATTTAATGACGTTAAACGTGGAAGGATTGTAAAGAGATCTAGTTTCAACGCGTAAATTGAACTAGCGGCGTTGCAGCCCACGCACCGAGACCCGGGTTTAAATGCACAAAAGTGGTTTAGGGGTCAAAAACCAGTACAAATGAAACCCTTGCAAAGCTTTTTCCCTTTTTTAATAATGCAGAGAGAGCCTGGTCTAGAGCACTGATCAATATCGCATTTATGTCACTTGTAAAATGTTAAAAGGTACTTTAGTTAAAACTTCGAATGAATCTGTTAAAAAAGGTTCTGACGCATCCAAATTTGAAATACAACAAACCTGGACTGTTATTGCTATAAGACCAAAAAGCCTGTTTGTTTCATAGTGCAAAATACCAAAAACACGGCCGTACATTTCGTAACACTAGTTTGGACGATATTTGCCTTTGCTGGGCACAACCATCAGCAACTCCGGTTAAGGTAATAAATCACTGTACTCTCAATACGGACTTTTAGGTGGCTTGAAAACCACAAACCGGATTTTCAATAGCCCGTGAAGAGCTTTTCCACGGTGTCAGAAGGGTGAGAAGCATCCCATAAGCAAACATTTGGCATAACAGTCTTTCCGTTATTATAAGGCAACGATTTTATATAGTTGACAAAAAATTAAAAATAGTAAGTTTTTATCTTCAGCATGTATAAACCCAGCTTATTCAACCCTTCAAAACTGTTTTTTTTTAAATTTAGGTCCTTAAACCACTTATGTTTAAACCGTCTGAATACGTCAAACACGTGTTTTCAAAAAGGAAGCTACGGTTATGCGAAATATAAGGCTTGGTGGCGTTTTTACAAAACAATTATTCATTCAACAATAATACAATAAAAACGCTGAAAAGGGCACAACAAAACAATGAACAATGAAAAAAGGAAACAGTTAACAAAAGAACAAAAACAAATTAGCAAAAGGTGGAGGTTTGTGTGTGTAATATGAGAATAGATTTAGTGTGCTGCAATTTAAAAAAAAGAGAACATCCTAATTCCCTACCACTGTAAACACTGAAGCAGTAGTGACATGCCGGGATGACGATTGTCCGCGAATGTGCAATGCGGTGCAGAGTGAGCATTGTTATCCAACAGATATTTAAAGGCATTTAAAGGCTGATTGAACTTTTTCCTTAGCTTTAATTTTCAACGTCTTAATTGATGCTATCACAATAAATTATTGGCAAGAAACTTTTATTAAATATCCGTCACACCGCAAGGTTTCCATCTCACTCCCGTGTCCCTACATGTCACAAGCTGCTCAAAAAAAAAAAGACAATAAAAAGCAACAGTTTCCAATAAAGAACATTGCGCTCGCAGAAAAAAACAACACTTTGATGTCACAAACAGTCAAACACAAAAACAAAAACTGGTTTACCCTCCTCCAGTGACCTAGGAATACAAGGAACGACGCAAGACAAAAAATACAGCAAACCTGGACTCTGTAATTTGTGAAACCCGAAAGCTTGTTTGTTTAAAAGTGCACATTACACTAAACTAGGCTCGACGTTTCGGATCACTAGTTTGGACGTTTTTCGCCTTACCAGGGTCCATTAATTTGCATCCCCGTTTGGTGACTGGAATCACGGTACTTAAAAAACGGACGTTTAGTGGGTTTCAAAACCAAGAACCGGTATTCCCGAAACCCGTGGAAAGCTCTCCTTCGCTGTCAGAACGGTGTAAAGCATCAAAAAAGCTAATTATCTGGCACAGCGGTCATCCCGTTATCTAAAGGCAATTATTTTTTCTGCTTGATAACAATTAAAAATTAATGAGTTTTTCCTTCCAGTAAAAACATATAGCCCCAGTTTTTGGTAGTAAACCTTTTTCTTTGGAGGCATGGTTTATGGTACTAAACTCACATCATTAAAGAAAATTGGTTTAGTACCAAAAAAGGGACTTTCCTATTCCCGATATTCGATATACGAGACGGCCAATGAAGCTCCACTTCTATTAAGAAAAGAAGGCCATGTATTGGCGAAACGAAAGTTTTATCACAATGCGATTGGACGAGCAAGAAATGAAGGTTTGTTAGTGAAATACAAAAGTTGGGGGAAAAATCGGAAAAGAGAAGTACGAGTTTAAACGCCCAAACTAAAGATCCCTTTAGTAACGGCCCAGTTTAATGTCCTAAACCAATGCAACTCTAACGAAATGCCGGTTTAAGGTCTTTAACTTGCGGTCTTTGCAAGTTCAAACATGGCGGGTCGCGAAACTAGAAATCCTTCATGAAATAACTTGAATATCCCTAGTTAAATAGAAAACCTCTGTGGAGCGTCTAAAAAAGTACATCAATGTTACCCGCCCATCAAAACGCATCGATGCAATTGGAGGCAGAGCTGTCCCACCGTTTGGTGACAAGTTATTGGTCATTTTATATTTCAAAGGGCTCCAGAGGTTAGAATGGCCAAGCGCTGGACATAAAACTCAGTTTTTTGCTGTTCAAAATTTATAAAGACCTCTGTTCAAGTCAAATTTAGACTTAAAACAAAGTACACATTGTGCTGCGTCCTACCTTCAGTAGTTGGTCACCTTTCTCGCCCTGTTTGGACATTTTAACAAGAGTTCTTGAGGATTTTTATGAACCAAACTAACGTTGAACAAGCTTTCTCTCCCGGGTTCGGAAGAAGACGGAAGTGTCGTCAGAATCTGGCTGCAGACATCCGTCTCAGCGGCCAGGGTTTATGACCGAATTTGACCAAATTGTTTTTTTCGTGATTTGAGCCTTGTTTTCAGCTTAAACCGACTTTAAATTGGAGGGGGGTAAGGGGGGTGGGTTCCACACCAACTTTTTGAGCTCTATTACATGCCATCATAAAAAAAAGGTTGAGGAAGGGAGGTTCAGCTCGGTTGCAAGCAAATATTCCAAGTTTTTGGTCCTAAACCATCTTTCTTAAGAGGCCTGGTTTACGGTTCTAAACTCATATCCTCTAAAGATAAAAGGTTTACCACCAAAAACACGATATTCCTTTTTCCGAGATTCGATATATGAGTAGGCGAATAAAGCCCCATTTCCATTGAGCAAATAAGGCCATGTATTGGCGAAACAGAAGTCCTAGTATTGTGCAATTGGACGGGCACGTTAAAATAAAGTTCGCAACAGTCTCAAAATCCAAAACCCTTGTGGTTTTAAAAACCTGAAACTGGTTTTCCCTCCTCCAATGACCGAGGAATACAAGGAACGACGCAAGACTGAAAAAATACAGCAAACCTGGATTCTGTAACGTGTGAAACCCGAAAGCTTGTATGTTTAAAAGTGCACATTACAATAAACTGGGCTCGACGTTTCAGATCACTAGTTTGGACGTTTTTCGCCTTACCAGGGTTCATTAATTTGCATCCCCGTTTGGTGACTGGAATCACGGTACTTAAAAAACGGACGTTTAGTGGGTTTCAAAACCAAAAACCGGTATTCCCGAAACCCGTGGAAAGCTCTCCTTCGCTGTCAGAACGGTGTAAAGCATCAAAAAAGCTAATTATCTGGCACAACGGTCATCCCGTTATCTAAAGGCAATGATTTTTTCTACTTGATAACAATTAAAAATTAATGAGTTTTTTCTTCCAATAAAAACATATAGCCCCAGTTTTTGGTAGTAAACCTTTTTCTTTGGAAGCATGGTCTATGGTACTAAACTCACATCATTAAAGAAAATTGGTTTAGTACCAGAAAAGAGACTTTCCTATTCCCGAGACTCGATATACGAGACGGCCAATGAAGCTCCACTTCTATTAAGAAAAGAAGGCCATGTATTGGCGAAACGAAAGTTTTATCACAATGCGATTGGACGAGCAAGAAATGAAGGTTTGTTAGTGAAATACAAAAGTTGGGGGGAAAATCGGAAAAGAGAAGTACGAGTTTAAACGCCCAAACTAAAGATCCCTTTAGTAACGGCCCAGTTTAATGTCCTAAACCAATACAACTCTAACGAAATGCCGGTTTAAGGTCTTTAACTTGCGGTCTTTGCAAGTTTTAAAAACCTGAAACTGGTTTTCCCTCCTCCAGTGACCTAGGAATACAAGGAACGACGCAAGACTGAAAAAATACAGCAAACCTGGATTCTGTAACGTGTAAAACCCGAAAGCTTGTATGTTTAAAAGTGCACATTACAATAAACTGGGCTCGACGTTTCAGATCACTAGTTTGGACGTTTTTCGCCTTACCATTAATTTGCATCCCCGTTTGCTTACTGGAATCACGGTACTTAAAAAACGGACGTTTAGTGGGTTTCAAAACCAAACACCGGTATTCCTGAAACCCGTGGAAAGCTCTCCTTCGCTGTCAGAACGGTGTAAAGCATCAAAAAAGCTAATTATCTGGCACAACGGTCATCCCTTTAACTAAAGGCAAAATTTTTTTTCCTTGATAACAATTAAAAATTGATGAGTTTTTCCTTCCAGTAAAAACATATAGCCCTAGTTTTTGGTAGTGAACCTTTTTCTTTGGAGGCATGATTTATGGTGTTCCACTCATGTCCTTGAATGAAATCGGTTTAATGCAAAAAACGGTATTTTCCTATTTTCGAGTTTACCTACGAACAAAAGCCATAAAAATGGTACTATCTTTTTAAAAAAAGAATATTTGTTTGTTGTGTTTTCTTTCGAAGTTCGATACCAGTTTAATGTAAAGACTTTAAACTAGGATCATACTCTAGTCTTGTTTGGTACCAGTTTCTGGTGTCGGAGAGCGGAATACCATAAACTGACATGATAGTCAAACGGAAAATGGAACATTAACCAGCCTAGGTGCTTATAAACCGGTACCACCTGTGGTTGGTCTTGAATACCAGTTTAGGGTCAAGTATCAAAATTTGGTAAAGGATCAAGCTGTTGACCTTGGACTATTGACCTTGGACCATTGACCTTGGACTATTGACCTTGGACTATTGACTTTGGATTGCTGACCTTGGACTATTGACCTTGGACTATTGATCTTGGACTATATATATATATATATATATGTATATATATATGATTAAGATTAATAAAAAGATACCTTTTGTTAACTAAAGGTATCCGGGGGGGGGGGGGGGCGGGCGGACAATTCGAAGGTTCAAACTTCCTAACAGGGTGCTTCGCTTCGCTCAGCAACGAAATGTCACATCCTAACAGTATTATTTCAGGAACGGAGTGATTCGGAAATAAAGTTATCCTCTAGAAGACTTAAAACAAGCTTTGCGTGACAAACTAATTAACTGTCTATTTCAGCACAAAAGATATTTGTTTTCATCTTTTTAATATTTTTTTCTTTTTAAACAGACATTCCATTGTCTTCTCCACTAGATTCTTTTCGGAGGTCGGTCTTATTGCAGAAGCAGGATGTCAAGAGAAATCTTCTTTTGCCTATGTTGGACGATGGCTCTAGTGAGACAAGTTTGGTTGTTGATTCTTTGAAGAAAAGTGATCCAGTTGGGCAAGGTGGTGATTAGTATACAGATGCATAAAACCCATTTTTGGTGCCAAAGTTAATATTCTTACTAAATTTATTTATCTTATTCCTAGGAGCTCTTTCACTTTTATCTTGCTATGACTCGGAAGACAGGCAAGCCTCTGGTAAGTAATTTATATTTCAAATGTAACTTCAAACAAATATATTGGGACTCTCACTAATTCTTTGTGTATTATTGTAATGAATTACCAGTTTGAAAGCTACATCAACAAGTGTCAGTTCAACTTTTTATTTATCCTCTTCTTCCTTTCTCTGGCATAGAGCTACCACCTTGGCCAGGGTTCCACTATTGATACTCCCACCTCAGTTCCCCTTCCACTTCCATCGCTATTGTTGCCAAACCTATAAGTTGAGCCTCGCCTGTGGCTCGGCTAACAGTCTGTAGCCTGGTCTCGAGCTGTTCGGTTCTCCTAATAAACCAGTCAATCCTTCACTCTCTGTCGTCCTTTACGCCCTTTACCACTCGAAGTGTCCCAACACTACAAGTGGTGACAGCGGTTTAACTGGCGACATAGCGTGGGTTTTGCCTACGTTTTTGAGGAGGACGAGAGAGTACGTGTACGAGTGTGAGTGTGCGTAGGTACACAGGTCAGTTAGTGACCTAATAGGAAGTGTAAGGAGGGAGCTGCCCTACTGAATAGTCGTGCTATTCCTTACGGAGTGTAAGCCACTACCAGTTCGTGCAATCCTACATTTCACTGAGCGTTTGGGTCGACCGATTGAAAGCCCTTTGTGTGCTGATCGGTAGGCAGTCTGAAAGAGGTTGAAAGAGCGAAAGCCCAACGGTGCTGCTACAAAGGTGAAAGCCGAGTACGTGCTGCTTTAAGTGAAAGCCCAAGGCGGTGCTGCGTGTCAATAACACGTGAAAGCCCTAATTGGTGCTGCTGAGAGCCAAAGCCGAGGTCGAGCTACTTTTGAGGTGAAAGCCCATAGGTGCTGCTTTGGCAACGAGTAAACAAGTGCATTAACGAAAGCCGGAAACGCGCTGTTAATCCACAGAGTGATTGAACGGTGACTGAAAGCCGAGGTAACTCGGGCTAGAAACCGTTGATAGGTACAAGGAGTTACAGGAATAACAACACCAGGTTCGGAGAAAAGCAGTTATATTATGGAACCGTTTCGACGTCGTGCACGTGATTTCTTCGACCCGCATATAGGTCCGTTGGTTCATCCCATTGAACAGGACGGGGAGCAAGCAGGCCCTGCAAATGACCAGCCGCCTCAACAGCCTGATGCAGTCGTGCAGCTGCGCCCGCCTCAACCAGGCCGTGCTGGGCGCCCTGGGTTTGAAGGTTTTGATGTAGAGGAGGTTCAGCAATCTGGAGGTGAAGGAGACGCAGACCCACCACCAGCCGCTAGAGGTCGTGGACGCGGCAGAGGTCGCGGACGAGGCAGAGGCAGAGGCCGTGGAGCAGCGAGAGGTCATGCACGTGTACTGCGACCACGTCAAGCTCACACAGACGAGGAAGCAGACGATGAAGAAGAAGACTACGACGATGAGCAGAACGAGCAAGGTCGCGAGGCACCAGGTCGTAGAGTTAGACCAGGGTTTCAAGCAATGCAACCTTTGATAGATATCATGGCACAAATGTTCACACAGCAACAGCAGCAAATTCAGCAGCTGCAGCAAGGGCAGCAAGAAAGACAGCCAGAACAGCAACAGCGAGCAGCTCCTAGCATTGAAAGCATTAAAGTTCCAGAATATGATGGATGGAGAGCGGTGCTACACATTGTGGAGGTCTCAGTTTCGCACTATGACAGCCAAGCTAACAGAAGAAGAGAAAGGCGAAAAGCCAGTGTCAGCACTACGAGGAAAGGCGTTGATGGTGCTACCCATGTTGGAACAGCAGAAAAAGCTTCCTACTTTCCAGGAACTAGATACACTGTTGCTAAAAACTTTCAGCACAGTGACGTCCCTGTGGCAGAGAAAGCGAGATTTTGAAACTCTCAAGCAAGGTGCAGATCAGAAAGTAGAAGATTTTGCACTACAAGTGGAGCATGTGGGCAGAAAGTACATGGTCACACACAATGAAGAGGACTTGCAAGAAGCACTTGTCACAGCCTTTGTAAAAGGGTTGAATGACAGCAATGCAGCTGAAAGGCTAGCTTATGCACCAAGCGACACACTAGCAGACGCTGTAAAAAATTTGAACAGAGGATTATTGCTGTCCGGAGAAAGACCAGTAAAGAGAGTACGAATGGCAGAAATTGATGCTGGTTCAAAGGATACAGCAGAGGCTAGCGTAAACCAGCTCGCTGAAGGAAGTCAAGTTGCTCAAGGATCCGGAACGCAGACAGTACATCGTGGGCGTCCTCGAGGCCGTCCACTTGGGTTCGGTCGTGGCCGAGGAAGAGGAGGCCGAGGAGGAAATGCTGGAAATGTCCAAAATGGTACTTGTCATACTTGCAAACAACCAGGACATTTTGCAGCCAATTGCCCAAATGGCCCCAGCAACAGAGGAGACCGAGGGTATTACAATGGCGGTACAACACGTACCTGTAATTATTGCTAGAAGCCAGGACATCTGTGGAAGGACTGCAGAAATCGCCTACGTGAAGAAGGTAACGGAGGTCGTGGGCGTGGACGGATCAATTTCAACTTCCCACCAGACGCCTTGCGTACAGCATTGGCATATTACCAATTCCAAGATCTGGGAGGCCAACGAGCTCTCCCTTGGCCAAACCTGGCACAAATCCAAGCTGCTCAAGGTTCTCAGCAAGGCCAGCAGCAAGGATACCAAGGTCAACGCCCGAATCAGAGGCAGCAACAAATACCTTATGTTCCTAATGCTCCCCAACAGAATAATGGTCAGGACCAGGGAAACTGAAGAAGGTACCGTCCAGTCAGAGGGAAGCCGGGTACCAGAAGAAGGAAGAGTGCTTCAGGTGAAGCCAGAAGTAACTCCGACAACACCAGAAAAGAAACCTGCAAAGAAAAGAACGAACGAAAATGCTGGAGTAAAACTTAAACTTAAAAAGTGTAAACAAAGTATGGAAACTGACTGTATGGTCAAAGCGTTGAAAGACTGTACCAGTAAAGTCCTAAACCAAATAATTGAAGAAAAAGAGGATTGTGATGTTTGCATGTCTTGTACAGACAAGCCTAGAGTACGAGTTGCACCATTCGTGAAATGTGAAATTCTGGGAAAACAAACAGAAGCTCTTTTAGACACAGGAGCTCAAATCACAGTCCTGAAACGAACCAGAATGGACTTACCACCAGCAAAGTTAAGGATGAAAAGTGCAACATCTCATAGAGCTACACTGTATGGACCAGTCCAGACGGATTTTACAATCAAAGGAAAAACATATTCCTGTATGACATACGAAGCAGATATTGATGAAAATTTAATTGGATATGACTTTATGGAAGATCATGATGTAAGAATCTGCGCAAAAGGCAGATACGCCCAGTTTGGAGGGCAAGAAAGAGTACCGTTCAAAATACGGAAGTCGCCAACCAAAGGCAAGTTTGATGATGGATCATTGTACTTTGTGGTCAGAGCAAATCAGAGGACTCAGTTAAGACCAGGATTGGAACGACAATTGGAGACAAAACTGGAAACGGATTTAAAGGCTGATGAGCTGGGAAAGGCCAGCGCATGGGTGAGACAGGGAGACGTGGTAACTAAGGAACAGGATGAAGTGAAGGTGCTGTCCACATCGACACTAAATTCTGAACCAAAAGTTGCCTCGCCTCCTGGTCGTCTCAACATGAAGGACCAGGAAAATGTGAAACCTGAGTCAAAGGGCCAGCAGAGCCAAGGTATCCAGCCAGAGCAAGTGTTGAACCTGGAGAAAAGTACAATAAGAACGGGACTCTTTACCAATAATAAATTCGCAGAAAATAAAATCTCAAAGTTACCTGCATCAGTGTTAGTCCAGTCTGGAATGGTTCCATGCGTGACAGCTCCACTAACAGTCACTATGGAAAATTTTGGGTCCAAGTGTGTTGAGATACCCAAATATACCATTGTTGGTGAGGTATTTTTGGTACATCCTTTGAAATTCAGTGGCATGAATGAAGATGATGATGAAGAGCTCAGCCCTAATTTTCTGGGTGACATGCAACCAGATGACGAGCCTACTCTTCTTGAAGAGGAGGAGGAAGAAGAAGAAATAGTTGAAGTCTGTCATCTGTGTGGAGTTGCATGGATAGAACATGAAGTAGCTCCACATTATGGTGCGGAAATCAATACAGTTCCAAAGAAGCCACCACTGGACAAATTACCAGAAGACTTACAGCAACTTTTGGAAAAGAGTAGTAAAAATCTGAGTCCGGAACAAAGAGAGAAATTAGAAAACATTTTGAAGACACATCATGATGTTTTTGCAACAGACAACTATACCTTTGGAACGTGTCCATGGCTCCGGTTTAGAATTGACACTGGAGACCACCCACCAATAAAGCAAAATGCAAGACCTGTGCCACTGCACTACAGAAAAGAAGTCAGAGAAACATTTTTAAAGTATCTCAAAATGGGCGCTATCAAGCCAAGCCAGTCAGCCTGGGCTTCTCCAATTCTGTGTGTTCCAAAGAAGACAGGCGAAGTAAGAGTCTGTGTGGATTACAGAGCTCTGAATGCCATCACAAGGGTACCAGCAGCTCCAATTCCTAGAACACAAGAATTATTACAACATTTAGCTGGGAAAAAGTGGTACCATTGTGCAGATTTGGCCCACGGATACCATAATTTGGTAGTACATCCAGATGATCAGCCTAAGACTGCAATAATCTTACCTGAAGATTTGGCATTACCAAGCAGGCAATATGAGTATACACGAATGGGATTTGGCTTGTCAGCAGCGCCAGGAGCGTTCCAGTATGTCACAGACCGACTAGTAACACCAGCAGAGGTCAAAAAGCCAGAAAATGACCTGGGTGACACAGTGGCTGTGTACATAGATGATGTCTGTATAGCTGGAGACACAGTTGAACAAATGCTTGAAAGGCTGATAGCATTCTTCAAAAGAGTAAGAGCAGGCGGATTCTTACTAAAAGCCAAAAAGTGTGAATTATTTCAGACTGAAGTATCATTCTTGGGCCATATCTTGTCTGAAAAAGGAATAAGAGTGGATAAGAAAAAGATTCATCAAATCACTCATTGGCCGGCACCAAAGGATGTCAAAGAAGTAAGGTCATGGCTAGGCCTCGTACAGTATTATGCAAAATATGTGCCACATTTAGCAACCATTGCAACGCCAATATTTGCTCTGATGAAACAAGGTGTACCATTTGAATGGTCACCACAATGTCAAGCAGCTTTTGAGCAAATAAAACAAAAGCTAGTTTCTCCACCAATATTGGGGACACCAAACGTGGAAAAAGGCCAATTCACAGTAACATGTGATGCCAGCTTAACTGGACTAGGTGCGGTACTTACCCAAGAACAAGATGGTCAAGAAGTCACCATCTCCTTTTGGTCCAAGTTACTAAATCAAGCTCAGCGAAATTACTGTGCCACACATCGAGAGTTGCTGGCACTAGTGGAAGCCATCAAAGCTTTCCACCATTACTTGGCAGGAGCACCTTTCCTAGTCAAGTCTGATCATGCAGCATTACAGTGGTTGAGAAATTTCAAAAATACCACTGGACGACTGGCACGCTGGTTAGAGCGTCTAGCTCCATACAAGTTTGAAGTAGTACATGAACGAGGCATTAACATTGGTCATGCGGATGCCCTCAGCAGAAGACCTGCACGACCTTGTACAGCAAACTGCAAGAAATGTGCACGATTAGAAGAGCGGGACACAGCTTCTCTAAATTTCATAGACATGGACAAACTTTTAGAGCTCGATACCCTACCTTCGTCCAAAAACTTTGAAACGTTCCATGTGTATGACAATATCTTCAATAGTCCCCTATCCATTCCGTTGTGTCATGCCGTAAGTCACGATGGAAAGTTTGGAAAAGGGCTAGCTTTTGATCTGGAGACTCGGTACAAGGTTAAAAAGGATTTCCTGAAACAAAAGGACAGAGGATGTCCAGGGTTAGTGATTTCGCATAGTCATGGTCGATGCATAGTAAATGTGATCACTAAGGTCAAGTACTATGACAAACCTACCCCTGAAGAAGTGGAACAGGCATTGATAAACCTCAGAATGTGGGTTATCAAGTACAATGTACCAGCTATTAGCATGCCTGAGTTCTCTTGTGGACTCGATAAGACGCAGTTGACCACATTAATCAATATGCTGCACAAAGTGTTTGGAGACTTGGCACTAAGAATCTATATATATCACTTTGAACCTGAAACAAACATACATTGGAAAACCTGTGATGTCCATTGCAAACTTTGTGAAGTAGAAGACCGCATGTCAATAAACGCTACTCCAGAAGAAATATTGGCAAATTGGACAACTGTGGTACCTGAAGGAGTGTCAAGCATGACAATGGTGCAGGATCAGAAGCTGGACGAAGAAATTATGCCAATCTACATAGCAGTGGAAGAAGGGCGTAGACCGCATTTCCAAGAAGTGTCCGAGTATGGGCAACATACCAGAACGCTGTGGCATAAGTTCAAGTCCTTGATCATTGAAGACCACTTGCTATACAAGAAAGTAGAGCATCCATCTGGAGATCCTGCGAAAACACAAACAGTGTTAGTATTGCCACGAAAACATGTGAAAAGGACTATGCAGGCATACCATACTCAATTGGGTCAAACTAACCACTTTGGTGTTGGCAAAACATTGGCAACGTTAAAACGTTACTTCTGGTGGCCAGGAATGTACAATGATGTGGCGGAAATGGTTGCCAGTTGCACCACATGTTTAAAGGCTAAAGGACCGCTTCAAAAAGTGAAGGTCCCTCTCAAAATATTCCACGATGGAGTGCTGCATGGAAGGTGGCATGTCGACACAGCTGGACCATACCCTGTAACAAAAGACGGGTTTAAATATGTATTAGTAGCAGTGGAGGCACTGTCTGGATGGCCAGTGCTAGTCCCATTAAAAACCCAACAAGCACAAGAAGTGGCGAGAGCCCTGATCACTCATGTCTTCTCAGTGTATGGAGCGCCTTTGTCTCTCCTGACAGACAAAGCTCAAATATTCGAGTCTGAGCTGTTTCATGAAGTTATGGCGTTGTACCATATCAGGAAAACCAGAACAACAGCTTATCATCCATCGGCCAATGGAAAAGCTGAGAGATGGGTGAGGACACTGAAACAAAATTTAAAACTGTTGTGTGACGGAGCACATCATGCTTGGGCAGAATATCTCCCATTTATTGCACAAGCATACAGAAGTTTACCTCATTCCACACACAAGTTCTCCAATGTTTGGAGCTCCTATGAGGACACCATTGCATATGCAGCAAGGACCACCACCTCAGATGCCTGACATCAGAGAAAACTATCCATGGGCTGTCAGAAATGCCTTGTACAAAATCCATGAAGAAGTCAGGAAAATCAGAGCTGAGGCTGCAGTACGCATGAAGCATTATTATGACAGAAATGCTGCTCTGTGTCCATTCAAGGAAGGCGACAAGGTTTTCCTATATAACAAAGCATTACGAGTAAATGAGACATCAAAGAAATTACATATTGAGTGGGAAGGTCCATACACTATACTCACAATACTGAATGACTGTGACGCCAGAATTCAAAATGATGCAAAGCCCTCAGACATCCAACTGGTCCACATGGACAGACTAACTCCACACCCAAAACCAGGAGAGGATGGCAACGGGGCATGGCTCTCCTATACTGGAACAGAAGAATCAGATGATGAACTGTTCCTGAAGGAAAAGAAGTACACGGTGTCTTGGAACAAGGCGCCTCTCAAGTAACCCATGGCAACAATAAGTACTGTGCCAAACTACTGTGCTCAACAAACCACCCTAGATACCAGTTAGTCTAGTCTAAAGTTTGCAAAATGAGTGAGCAGAGAATTGATGCTTTCCTTGAAAAGTACAAAATTCCCAAGAGGAAAGTGGAGCCAGAAAAGACAGCGGAAAAAGGTGCTAGACATAGCAAGAAAAAGCAAGATATGTAAGAAGGAAATGGGTCCTACCCCATTGCAGACTTCAAAAGTTAAGGCGGCCCTACCAGAAGTGGACTACGCAGCCTTAAAAGCCAAAATGCAGAAAAGGTATGAGGAAAAACAGCGGTTGGAGTTAGAGGCCAAACATGCCCAAGAAAGAGAGGAAGAACGGCGCAAGCAAAAACTGGAGAAAGGACACCATGAAGCCAAACTACGACGCCAAGCAATGCAGAAAAAGGAAGCCGAAAAACGGAGAATTTTGAAGCAACGATGTGAAGAGAGAGTGAAGCAGAAAGCACATCGAGATTCGCTTGAAGATGCACTGTTGCACTACGACGAGCCAGAGACAACATTGCCAGACGGCGATGAAGCAGAACTACTCGGAGAAGATGCAGACTTGATCGCAGCCATGGATCAGCTGCTCACAAGTGAGGTTAGTGCTGGATCCAAACACCCGGAGTCCAAAGTTGTCATCGAAAAGCCTCAAGAAAAGCCTGTGGACAAGATAAACAAGTCCATTGAAAAGCCAGCGAAAAGGACAATCCGATGCTGGAGGTGTGGATCGCGCAAGCATGAGAAGAAGGATTGCCAAAACGCTTCTAGGAAACAACTCAAGAAATTGGCAACGGACTTACGACTGAATGTGGTGACGCCAACTGACATTTGGAAGCACACGCCAGAAGCTCAACGCAAAGAAATACTGCCGTTGGTTCCAGTCCCGCCTCCGTTGCCTCCGTTAGTGTTGGTCCAAGAACTCGATGAACTGTCTTCCCGACCAACTTGGTGGGAAATGTGCACCCAAGAATGATAACCTGTAAAAAGTTGGGGTTAGGAACTTGAAACCAAGTGAACACTTTCAGTAAGTTCAGTAACTTCAGTAACTTCCAGTAAGTTCTAAAGCCCATTGTACATATGTTTTAAATAGAAAGGTTAGGACCTTTTGGTCATATACTTTTGATAACCTTGATAAATGTAAAGTGCCCCCACCTTGTCATTTGTAATAAAATATTAATTGAATGCAATTGTTTTCCTTGAGAGTTCTGATTTCCATGGTTCATAAGTGACAAATGCACATTGGTTAGAGAAATACTCATGGACCTGTCCTAGACTGAGTCGAGTAATTTCTACACAAACAAAACACAAAGTCAGCCTGCTTGTGGGTCAAGTCCCTTGTTGAGCTTTTGTGTTTCACAACACTTGCACTCTAGGTCATAACACTGACAAAGAAAACTTCTAAACTTAAATTGTGATGTGAAAATCATCACAACACTTGGTCACAAAACGATGATTCTGAGTCTGTAGTGCAAATAGCGCTGTGACGCAGAGACCACGGAAGTCAAAAGTGTACACGGAAAACAGTTTGAACGTTTTGGGCAATTAATTAAATGACAACTTGAAATTTAAATGGTACTCACCAAATGCAACACTGAAGTTGTTGTGGTGTAAAGGGGGAAGGGAATTGGAAAGTGTTTCACAACGTTTCGAAATTATAACCCAAGAAAAGTGTTAGTGTGTTGACTAACTACTCGCTAACCCACTACAATGAAAATCTAAAAGGCAGTGGATGTTACCAACTGCCACAGAATGACAACTTAACGAAATAAAATGATGACTTTAATAAAATGAATATAAAAATATGAAAAGTATCAAAAATGTGAAGAACAGAGGATAGAGGGGCCAAAATCGGATGAGAAGTCGCCGCGCATACGAGTGGCACGGATTGAGCAATCACTGCAAGTGGAAATTACACCAAGCTCACGGCGTGGGCAATTGGGGTTAATCCCCCAGAACCGGCAACGAAGCACGTCAGGATGGATGTTGAACGCCAACTCCACCACTTCATGAATTTGGGAGGCCCCGCTGTTTACAATCATCCATTGATTGACGCCCGGTATGGAGTCGGGCAGATCTACAGCCCATTGGCAGCATGCAACGTGAGCCTAAATCAGACAAGATCGGGGGCTCACGAACACGGAATGGGGCCCAGGTCCTTCCCTCTGAGCTTATTAATTACTCACGTTATAAGTGGGCCGAGGCCCTGGCAGTTTGACTTGCCCAATCTTCCCTACAAAACATTGATCCCGAGTAACGATGTGGGAATGAGACATGACAGTAACAGAATTATTCAGGAAAGTTTCAAAGGAAGAAAACAGCCGAGTAGTCAAGTTTGGTGTCTAAGGACAAGCAACACAACAACAAGTAAAAACAACAAAGGCGAGACAAAAGAAAGAGAAACTGAAAAGAAACAGACGAGTGTGACTACCCTACACCCCGTCAATATGATCTACATGAGCAGGTAAAACTACACAAAGGACAAGATGCAATATGGGTATGAATATGGTTTATTTACATTAAGGAAGAGGAACCAGGAAAAGGAAATAGAAGATGAGAGAGAATTGGAGACTAAGAGGAAGGAGTGAGAATGAGGAATGAAATGAGAACATGAGATAAACCAAGAAAGACCAACATAAAAATAAACTATAAAAACTTAAAATCATTCAACAACAACATCCTGCAAAGCCTCTTCGAAGGCATCAACAACAACAGGAACGGAAGACAAAGGTGGAAACACCGAACTCAAACTGGATAGTGGATCAACCCCAGAAAAACGACGAAATGCAGGGGGATTAGTTTGACCACCTCTGGCCGAGCAGGTGAAGGAACACTGGGTGGTATGAAGTACATACCGTCCCAAACAATTAGGATTAAACCCATAAAAGCTGAGAATTGAGAAGAAAAGAAAGTGAGGGTACTGAACGAATATTAAAAAAAAAAAAAAATGAATAAAATAAATACAGACCAACATTCCCAATCAGCAGGGTTAAGGTTTATGGCAGAGGAAGAAGGAAAGTGAGCGAAATGCTCAGGGAACCCATTACGACCACCAAAAATGGCCCATTGATTGAAACGACTGTTTATGAGTATTGAGGGGTTGGAGTTTCCCCACTCAGCACAGGTCAAATGAATCTAGAGAAAATAGTGGTACTACTACTACTACTACTAATAATAATAATAATAATAATAATAATAATAATAATAATAATAATAATAATGATAATGATAACAAAATATGAAGACTTGATGACTTGAAAACTTGAAGACTTTGGGACTTACTGTAAAAATAGGTCCATGATCAGGTCCAGTTAGGCAATAGTAACCTTTGACGCACTCCGGGGTGACCATGGTATCACGAGAGCGATTGATAACACCCATGGTTAACTTTTGAGCAGAGAATGAAAGTAAAATGAACCAGCCGGACACAAGCGCGAACGGAGAGACAAGGCAAGATGGCGATGTATACAAGAGCGACAAGGAAACACAAAATCAGCTTGACCAACTAATAAATTCTACAGGAAGTGTTCAAATACAGCGCGCGTTTATTTCGCAAAGCAGAATCAAAGTCAAAGGTTATGTCAAAAGAGAGATTCAAGGGTAACAAATACAAAACAATAAGGGTTTTAAAGTCCACAACAAGACAGCAAGAGAGAAAAGACACGGTTAATGGAAGAACGTGGAACGGTACAAGTTGGTACTAATGGAGCTTTTATCCACCACCACCAGTCGGCGCAACAAGCGGCCAAGACACTCGGAGGAAGCATCAGGTGTCAATCGACTCACAAGATAACATACCAAACAGAACTCAGAAAAATATTGAAAAATTATTACAATTGGTCTGTCAAGTTACTGGTGTAGCCAACAGGCGTGGACATGGGGCCCGCCGTAACAGGTCTAGGAGCTTACGTCCCAGAGAAGGGGCAGCAGGCCATTTAGGCGCTACCCCGACCCCCGAATTCGTCTTCCAGTCACGTACCAGCCATGTCCTAAGACATCTAGGCAGACACCGAGGCCTGTTGCTGACCGAGGCTTAGACAGGAAGAGTTAATGGTGATGTACCAGCTATGTCCGAAGACATTCCGGCAAACCAAGCACTCCCAATCAACGGACAAACATGATTATTTTTTAAGAGATGCTCAATATTTGACATGAAGTTAAGAGTTGAGTGGGAGTCGAACCACCGCCATCGAGGCCGACATCAGTCGTCTTGACCACCAGACCATTGTAACAGGGTGGTCTGACGCGTCGAGCTCCCATAAGAGTCGCGTTACCCCCACCACGTCGCTGCATCAGACGACAAGAAACACACAAGTTTGGCCGATATACATCCAACAAAAGGGTTACAAGTGGTTTCAAGGCTTGATAACTGCCCAGTGGAAACTTCTCCTTTGGATGAAGACCCAACATGGGACCCAACATGGGACCCAACATGGGACAACATTGGGAGAAGCAACCGAGTAGAAACAACCAGCCGCCATTGCAGTTGGTAGTGACAGTAGGGACGAAGCAGAAAGCAATGAAATACATCATTGGCTGCTTTACGTCCACACACACACCTTCGGTAGTATAGCGACCAATATCTCGCTCGGAGTGTACTGGTCCGTCGGGGCATTGTGTCCTCACTGTCTGACATCAAATGTCTCTCATTCCAAGGAATCCACCATTGAGTGCTGTTTTGAGACATGAGGTTTGAACCATCCACCTTCAGGTCAGTGACCAAATCTCGTAACCACTGGACTATTGTAACAGGGTAGCCTGGGGCAGCAAAACGACCTAAAGAGTCGCGGACGTGCTGCCAGGCCAAGCAGTCAAACAATGGCCATTCATGCAATCCGATCAAGTCGAGTGCGGATGCAGACGGCCAGTACGTGATGGCAAAGAAAAATACGCGGACGAAAATGTCACGCACAACGCCAGCAGTCAGTTCGCGATCAGACTTCGACACGAGCAAACATGTTCCGAGCTTGGTGCGGTCGTCAATCAAGGTGTACCAACATGAAACAAGCGACGCGTCCAAAATCACCGACGGTAGTCTACATAGAAGGCAACATCGGAATTGGAAAATCTACCCTGCTGACGACGCTTCAAGAACATGGCTATCCAGTTGTTCAAGAACCAGTTTCGCTGTGGACTAATTTTCATGGAATTAATTTCTTGGACTTGTACTCGAAAGACATGGAAAAATGGGCGTATACGTTTCAGTCGATGGTTTTGTTTACATCATGGCAAACTCAATTGAAATTCATGCAAGGCAGTGCTCCTGTAGTAGTAGCAGAACGCTCATTACACAGTGTGGTTAAAATGTTTGTTCAAATGCAAAGAGAAGCAAATATGATCAACAAAGAGCAGTATGTATTACTCCAAGAAATGTGTAAGTCCATGACAGCTCAGTTTCAACGCAAGGAACATCATATCTATCTTCGAGGGACTCCAGAAATAGCTTTTCAACGTATTCAAACAAGGGCTCGCAAAGAGGAAAATACTTTGTCCAAGGATTACATCCAAGGTTTGCACACAGTTTTGGAGAACTGGATGGACAACGAACCAGCTCTACATGCAGTCGTGGATGCGTCCAGTACTCCAGAGACCGTCCAGCAGCAGGTCCTCCGAGCCATTCATCAGTTAGAGTAACAGTTAAGTTTCCCAACCATATAGTGTTAATTAGTCTTCCCAGATTAACAATGGTGTTTTAGATAGGATTTAGCTAGTCAGGTTTGCAACACCAAGGCAAAAACCCCATTGTTTTGGTAAGGGGGAATAGGAAGCAAAAAGTCTGTGCGCAGTGTTTATGTGTGTTACAGGAAAAATTTGTTTGTAAGAATCGTCCGGAGGGTTGTGTACAAGAGTCTACCAGAGTCTACGAGAACCCAGAACTTGAAGCTCAGATCAACGAATTAATCAATTTTCTGTATTTAGTTTAGCAGTAGTTGTGTTGATCAGGCTAAACGGTTGTACCTCAGGATGGCGTCCCTAACTAGTTTTTGGACGTGCCATGAGAGTCGCTGTTGAACCACTCTACAGGAGGATCAAGTTTTTGTTTGATCGTCGATGGCGTGTCAAGAAAGGTCTGGACAACCTTATCTTGAGTCTGATGGGCCTAGACGAGAATAGGTTTACAGCTTTGAACGAGTTAAATAATTCATGAAGTGTGAGAGTGTGAAGGTTTTGGCAACAGATCATTTGAAGCGAGGAACTTAATGTGATTTTATAGTGAAAGGTGAAGAAGTATTTTCTTTTAAAGGGGGAGTGGTGTAATGAATTACCAGTTTGAAAGCTACATCAACAAGTGTCAGTTCAACTTTTTATTTATCCTCTTCTTCCTTTCTCTGGCATAGAGCTACCACCTTGGCCAAGGTTCCACTATTGATACTCCCACCTCAGTTCCCCTTCCACTTCCATCGCTATTGTTGCCAAACCTATAAGTTGAGCCTCGCCTGTGGCTCGGCTAACAGTCTGTAGCCTGGTCTCGAGCTGTTCGGTTCTCCTAATAAACCAGTCAATCCTTCACTCTCTGTCGTCCTTTACGCCCTTTACCACTCGAAGTGTCCCAACACTACATTATGTTGGTTGGTTTTGTGTTTTTGTCAGTTTATTTCCTCTTCACACACTGTTTCAGAGTTTGGTGTATGTAACCAGGAGACCGCTGCTACATCTGCAAGAATGGAAACAAGGGAATGTTCAACTCCAAGAAGAGAGACTAAATCAGATATCTTCAATATGAGTGCACTTAATGAAAGTTTAGACAGAAGCTTCCACTCAGGTAAATCTAAATCAATTGTGTATGAAGTTATCTAGATATTTCATCTTAATATTAATATGTAAAGGACTTTAAATAATGTGCAGTGAACATATTCAAGTTAATATCTTGATTTGGTTGCAGGTTGTTGTGATGCCTTAGAGTCGCCACAGGATGATGAGGATTCTTTTGTGGATACCGATGAGAACTTGGATGAGCCCTGACGGGCCGGGGGAACGCGCGGTGGATGTATCCAAACCTCATCCCCCATGTTTCAAAAGTGATAGGATTTGGATGAAGCCTCCACCACTCATCCACTGCATATCGCAGGCATCCACATTCTTCTCCCAAGGTACCTCCAACTGTTATCCAACAAGCGTCCTTCGCATCCATCAAGCGTCCGTGGCTCATCCACGACATCCCAAACGTGTCCTAACCGCATCCCGAGCGCTCAACATCCATTAACCATCCACGATATCCCCGTACGGCTTCCGCATGTCGTCCAGGGTATCACCGCCACATCCAGGCAGTCCAAAGTGCGTCCAACGCTCTCCTTGCGCATCCAAAATGTGTCTTACAGATCCAGATCGCATCCACTGCACATCCCACACACATCCATTGCGCATCCCACAAACATCCACCACATCCAGAATGCATCCACCACATCCAAAATGCATCCACCACATCCAGAATGCATCCACCACATCCAGAATGCATCCACCACATCCAGAATGCATCCACCTCATCCAGAATGCATCCCCCACATCCAGAATGCATCCACTAAGCACCCAAACCACATCCATTGCATCCCGAACGCATCCAAAACATATCCGTCGTATCCAGATTACATCCATTTCACATCCAAGGTGTTGTGGATGTGATAAGGATCGGTTTTGGATGTGATGGATGGTGGATGGATGAATGATGGATGCCTTCTGGATGACCCCTCTGCTCTTGATGGGTTGGACGAATTCCTGATGAGGATGGGACGGATCTTTCTTGTAGGCTGGAGTCTGGACGTGTTGGATGTTGCTTGGATGCGTGATGAACTTCTCGAAACTGGTGATGCTTTACCGGGAGTTGAACCCGGTACCTTCCGCTTACTGGCCGACCACTTAAGTCACTCGGCCACTTCTTCCTTCTTGGAGAAGTAAGAACATTGAGGACTCTTAAGCTTGACGTGACGTAATATCCCCACAGCATCCTCGTTAAGTGCAGCACGTCCACCGGCGGCAATCATCCAGACGACATCCACCATCTCCAATGTACCTCCAAAACTACCACCACATCTGGAGTGCGTCTTAAACTTATCCAATGCATCCAGCACATCCTGAATGCATCTTATACGCATCCATCTCATCCAGCACGCATCCTCCACACCCGGACGCATCCAGAACATATCCAACAAAACCAGATAGTATCCAACACACATCGATGGCATCCAGATCGCATCCAAAACATATTCACGACCTACAGAATGCATCTTTATCATATTCATGGCATCTGGATTGCATCCAAAGCCTATTACATTCGTCCACATTACGTTCCGGGCTTCCGCATTGCTTCCACATGCGTTGGATGACGTTTGGACGCGATGGACGCGTCCTGGACATGGGTTCCGACCACTCGTTGAAAAGGTCTCACCAAGCTCTATTCAAATCAGCAATAAAAATTTTCAGTTGGTCACTCCCCTTTTTGGCCCGTCCCGTATTATTTATAAAATAAATACGGAGGACGGGCATATAGTCTGATGCTTGCTGTGCGTCCGTCCGTTCGTTCGTTCGTTCGTTCGTCCGTCCGTGGACTTCCCGTTGTCCGATCTTCACCAAATTTGGTATGCAGCCTCCTTGGGTGACCCTAAGAACCGCTCGGTGGCAGCAAATCCGATCCGAGCCCCGGGGGCGCTGCTGCAGGTGCATCATGGTCTACATGGGGTGCAGGAGGATTTCGGCAACGGGTACAGCTAGAAGGGCATGTAGGGGTATTTTTGGAATCGGGGCGACGAGACAAAGCCAACGGTGCTGGTTTCGAGCAAATCGGAGAAGTTTGGACCAAGGTTCAAATCCCGGGGGGACCAAATTTATTTTTTTTGAGTTTAACGTTGTTTCTTATGTTTTTGAGGGTGCTGATGACGAAAATGATATCCATTTTGACCTAAGACGCCGCGAGGGCGACGCTGCAGGTGCATAATGGTCTATAGGGTAGATGAGGATTTTGGCAACGGGTACAGCTAGATGGGCATGTAGGGGTATTTTCGGAATCGGGGCGACGAGACAAAGCCAACGGTGCTGGTTTCGAGCAAATCTGAGAAGTTTGGACCCAGGTTCAAATCCCGGGGGGACCAAATTTATTTTTTTTAGTTTAACGTTGTTTCTTATGTTTTTGAGGGTGCTGATGACGAAAATAACGTCCATTCTGACCCAGACCCACGTTTAAAGCCTGTAAGAGTTAAACATTTGCGACACTCGTTAAATTTTAAATGTACGGGACGGGCCAAAGTTGCCGATCTGTATCGCCACTTTTCCTGTTATTTCAAGATAGAGTTGAAAAAACAGGATCTTGAAAAAAGGGGAGTGACCAACTGAAAATTTTTATTGCTGATTTGAATAGAGCTTGGTGAGACCTTTTCAATGAGTGGTCGGAACCCATGTCCAGGACGCGTCCATCACGTCCAAACGTCATCCAACGCACGTAGACGCCATGCAGATGCTCGGGACGCAATGTGGACAAAGTAGATAAGCAGTGGACGGAAAATGAGGAATTTGAAAGCATTTTGGACGTGGTGGATACTATTTGAACGCAGTGTGGGTGTGTTGGATACAGTTTGGATGAGGTGGATATCTATTGGATGCGTTCTGGATATGCTCAATGTCTTTTGGATGCCGAGGATGCGTTGAGAATACCGTAGGTAAGTCATGGACCTGGAGATGAAGGGGACACTACGGATGGTTCGTGGATGTCGTGGATGCATCAAGGGCCCCGGTTTGCGGACGAAAAATGGAGATGGTGGGTAAGCCCTGGACGTGGATTTAAAGGGGAAATTGTGGACGGATCATGGAGGGCCGTGGAAGAGAAGTGGATGTCATGGATGGCTGAATGATGGGGATGCCATGGATGGGTCCAGGATTGGGTGGATGTGATAAGGAGATAGTGGATGACACAAAGCTGCCGTGGAACTAGTGTGGAGATTCTGGATGCACCACGGATAGAATGGATATTACAGACGGTCCGTGGATAGGCTCGGTGGAAATGGTGGATGATTTACGGACGTCTAGAAAACGGCTCTGGATATTAAGGATGGAATTTGGACGTGGTGGATATTGGTGAAGGAATGAGGATGGATAAAGAGGATGACGTCTGGAGTAAATGGGGATGTGCAAAATGACATGGATGCAGTATGGGCACGAATTGGACGCACTGGATCCAGTGGATGCGATCTGGACATCCAGTTCCTATCCAGCTGGCCCATCAGGGAGGTGTCGATTATGGCGAAGACTTTGTCAAGCAGCTTTGAGAAAGGGCCTGATGTGGAAGTTAACAATAATAAACTTCACAGTTCGAGTGCGTGAAAAAACAATTGCTTTTTTAAGTATGTTTTAACTGTGGAATTCTTTATTTATTTACTCTTAAACATATAAGAGGGGGTGGTTAAATCAGTATTTTTTCACTTACTATTTTTTTCCAGATGATGCAGCTGGTCCCACTGACACACTGAAAAGTTCTAAAGTTCCAACTGCTAAGGGAGGGTGGGGCACCAAGTGACAGGAGCACCAAGTGACAGGGGCACCAAGTGACAGGGGCATCAAGTGACACTACCCCATATCTCAAGAACTACCCGTCGCTAAAATTCCACTTCCACGGGTCTGAATGCTCTCGTGCTGGTACGTCGTTTGCCAGATAGGGGAGACTCCGGAGCGCTCTCATGGGCTGTCGATTCACATTCACATTTTTCGACTCCTAAAACAAGTTGTGGAACTGAATTCTGGTTTTCTTTGTCCCTTGGTAAATTCAACAGGAACGTCGAGTTTTGGTCAGTGTTAGTTTTTGAATCGCAAGTAGGACTCTTCATCTATGGTTTTTTTCATATGCCGAAATTCTGAAGTCCACGGATGTAATGAACACCAAGGCAGACACGGAGTGCATACACTCGGGGCACGAAGTGACACCTGACCCGGGGCACCAAGTGACAATAGAATAGCTCCGTAACGGAAGTTGTTTTGTTTCATTTCTGAGGCTGGAGATTCTTTTTGAAAATTTCAATGATTTTTTCCACAGTTTTAAAGTGAAAAATTATAAGTTGACATTAATGTGGACTCTCTTTTTCGAGGCACGACACAGTGTCACTTGGTGCCCCTGTCACTGTATACTCTACCTTACTATACTGGTGTTTTTGTCGCGGGCATTCACAATTTGGACCATCCGTGTAAGTTGTAGTGATTTTCTGGAACGAAACGCCCTCCTCCGGCAAAACTGTAATTAAAAACCATCGATGCCATTTTAATTACGCATAGCCACCGTCTGTCACTTGGTGCCCCGTAGGTTGTCACTTGGTGCCCCTGGGTGGGGCACGAAGTGACAGATGCAAGGTCTTGGTGTTTGGCCCCTGGGAACTTCAGAATAATTTTTCTCGTAAGATATTAGGGTTGGAAAAATGTTCTAGAAGGACCAAGTATTATTTAGGATACGAACATTACCGGCATCTCTTCTGTTAACGCTATGATACCCTCAAATTCCAAAAAGTGTCACTTGGTGCCCCACTCTCCCTTGCAGAAAGAAATAATGCATTTCTAACACTGGTGTAAATCAACTCAGAAATTTTCTGATACTTTTGCATGTCAGAACATTTCTGATGTCTGACTTCTGATGTTTTTTCGGACACCTATTTCTGGTGTTTGTGTTTCTGATGCCTCAATTTTCTGATTACTTTAGTTCTGATAACATCGGCTGGATTCATAAAGAAATATATCAGAACAATCAGTTTCTTCTGTAAATATATATTTTGATCTACATGAGGCTCGGCAACGGGGAAAACGTCTTCGGGGGGTCGAAATCGAGTCCGATCCAAATCTGAAGTCCAAATTGAGCTAGCTCGTCATCAGCTCTCAAAAAGACAGTAAATGTCATCCGATTTCATAGAGATAAAAAGTGGCCTAGCCAAATTTTGCAAACAAGACACTCACCAAATTTGAAAATGAACTTACGTAAACTTTCTATTTTACAGGGGTTTCATTTTCTGAACATCAGACATCTGAAACATTTCTGACGATTATTTTTCTGATAACTAGCAGTTATCAGAAATCAGATCGACTTATCAGAAACGTCTCTTTTTCTGATGTCTCTATTCTGATAACCTATGAAAGAATCTGAAAACAACACACTTCTGATAACCCATTTCTGATAAATAAATGATGTTATCAGAAAATACTCAAAATCTGATGTTTTGTTGTCAAGTTATCAGAAAATCGACCGTTTATCAGAAAATTTCTGAGTTGACTTACACCAGTGAAATTTATGTAAGATTTCACATGGGGCTGGCATGGGTATTGAGGAATTGATATTGTTTCTTGATCGCCTTTCTCCCTGGATTGAGTTAAGCTCAGGATAAAGTTGAAATATGCAAAAAATTAAGGGGGCAGTAGCGCCATCGTCATCTGTTTTTTGTCAAATTTTAACAAAGTTTCTCCTAATGCTAAATTTTTTCTGTTAATCGAGGAGAAAATCACAAGGTACCATTAAAAAGAGGGTTCCTTAAGGATTATTTAAAAAAAAATTAGTTGAGTTATGGTCATTTCTGTGGGGTGTGGGAAGGGCAGAAGACAACACAACATATTTGCCAAATAATTACAAAATATCACTGCGCGCAGAGCTACTCAGTACCCGCTTAAAATTTTCCATCCAAATTTTAACCACTTGTTTTACATACTTGGGCTGTAAAAATGACCCTCTAGCTTTGAGAAATAATATCGGGAAGTATTTCTAAACTCAAGTTTTTGAAAACGTTAAATAACATGTTAAAATTTGACATTATGATGTTTTCTAAAAAAGCTTTAAAATGCTTCAATCCCGAAACCCAAGGGTCATTTTGAAGGATCTCACTAGTAATAACACCCGCTAAATTTTCAGGGCGATATCTCAAACCGTTTTCTCAAAATCCTGCGCGCAAGCTCCAAAAATCTACAATTTAGAAAAACGGCCTAAAAGATTGAACGTGCCTAACCTAACCGGTGTAAATAAATTTATAAAAACGACTCTGGACCCTTAACGATAACGTATTTCGGCAAAATCTTGTCAGATTCTTGAAGAGGGTTGCCAAAAGATAAAGTCTGGTTAAAAAACGAAAAATCAAATTTTTGAAAATTGATGGCGCTACTGCCCCCTTAAAAAGCACAAGTTTTTGTCTTCTTAACCAATTGAATATTTAGAATAAAATCTGATTGGATAATGAAGGCTTATGACTCCAAAGAGAAAGCACTTATAGCTTCTCACTGTAAATCAAATGGTGATACATCTCACCATCTTAGGGGTGAGACAGAACTGTCTCACCGAAAAAGGGTGATACTAAAGTGTATCACCGTAAAAAGGGGCGTACACGAATGTATCACCGAAAAAAGGTCGTACTCAAATGTATCACCGAAAAAGAGTGATACTTCCTCAGGAAAACAAGGGTCCATCTCACTGATGTCTGACCATTTTTCGGTGATACATTTGTGTACGACCTTTTTTTTTTCGGTGATACATTCGTGTATGACTTTTTTCGGTGAGACTTTTTGTATCACCAAAAATGGGTGAGACGTCTCACCCTTCGAATTGCAGTGCTGTAACATAAAAAGATGTTTTTTTGGCAAGCAGTTGTTTTTGAATAATTTAGCCTTTTTTTAATAGATGGATCCTCAGTTGGCCCTGCTGGCGGCCCTCCAGACAGTTCAGTGAAAGCTCCCGTTGCTGAAATAAATAAAAAAACATTTTTATAAAAAATATTTGAAAAAATAATTAAAAACTCGGGGGGACCCTCCAGACGTTTCCCGCGAATACTTTACGAGAAGTTTAGTTATTAATTTTTGTCGTGAGAAAGGCTGACTTCGTTTCAGTTTGCGTATGTTTTTGCTATATGTCATGTAACATGGGAATCAGAGTATTTTCGCATGCGACCAAAGGGGTAGGGCCTGGAGGGTCCTCTGTCTGGCCCCCCCCCCCCCCCCCCGAGTTTTTAATTATTTTTTGGAATATTTTTTATAAAAATGTTTTTTTAATTGTATTTTATTACAAAAATAGTAAAAATACTAAAAATAATATTAATAATAAGTAAATATAATTTAACACGCTCGAGTGGCCCGTGATAATTTTCATACCGCTGTCGACGGTGGGTTCGGGCGTATCTTCGTTGATACGAATGTGAATGTGGAATATCTGAACTACGCACAAGAAGCAGAAGGCATCCGAGGAGCTGTTTACGCGCGTTAATAAATAAAATATCATCGTCTTTACTGTCGTGCTGCGTCTCCCGTATCCTCATCGAAATGGTAATTCCATTCTGAGTTCAGTCACTTTTGCATTTGCCATAGTATTCCCATGCCATGTCTGGTGGATCGGATCAGGTAGCAGGTTGTACTAACCCAACCTCACCTCCTCACTGACAATGAGAATGAAAGATTCATGATCATGACTAAAAAATAGGTTGAGGAATTCATCACCCAAATTTGGGTGAGGAGGGTTGCTTCGCCCAAATTTAGGTGAGGAAGGTTTCCTCACCCAAATTTGGGTGAGACTTATAGGTAGCCATATCGGTAGCCGATACCCCTTCCCCACCCAAATTAGGAAGCCTTCCCGACCCAAATTTGGGCCAGGAAACTTCCTCACCTAAATTCGGGTGATAAAGTGTTCCTCACCCAAAACTGGGTATTGATCATGACTCCTTCATTCTCAGTGCTTTGTTTTCTTTGTTTCAGAAGCCAAGAAGCTGGGAGTAATGCAGCCTATGTGAGCCCTCTCGACAGCATACAAGAAAAGTACTATGGGAACATTTTCAAGGTAGTTAAAATAAAGTCACTCAGATTTATCTCATTGTGAGGAAACTAAGATTGGCGTCAGGTCATGGATCAAGAACTGTAGGGGAGATCGAAGCAATAAATATAGAGCGGGTCCATATAAAATGCATGGGAATCTCGAAATTTCTGCAACTCAAAATTAAGCTTTGCAGGCTTAAGGATTTCTTTTCCGGGTGGACTACAACAAGAATTTGTCAGAAAAATCTTGTTTGGATCAACTTCATTTTCACGGAATCCGGGGCCTGAAAATGTACGTTTCGATGCAAACCACCCTCTTGATCCATGACCTGACGCCAATCTTAGTTTCCCAACAATGAGATGAATCTGAGTGGCTTTATTTCATTGACCTTGAAAATGTTCCAATTGTATTTTATCTTGCATGCTGTCGAAAGGGCTCACATAGGCTGCATTACTCCCAGCTCCTTGGCTACTGAAACAAAGTAAACAAAGGAGATGAGGTTGAGTTAGTGCCACCTCATCCGATCCACCAGACATGGCATGGGAATACTATGGCAAATGCAAAAGTGACTGAACTCAGAATGGAATTACCATTTCGATGAGGATACGGGAGACGCAGCACGACAGTAAAAGACGATGATATTTTATTTACTAACGCGCGTAAACAGCTCCTCGGATGCCTTCTGCTTCTTGTGCGTAGTTCAGATATTCCACATTCACATTCGTATCGACGAAGATACGCCCGAACCCACCCTCGACAGCGGTATGAAAATTATCACGGGCCACTCGGGCGAGTTAAATTATATTTTCTTATTATTAATATTATTTTTAGTATTTTTACTATTTTTGTAATAAAATACAATTAAAAAAACATTTTTATAAAAAATATTCGAAAAAATAATTAAAAACTCGGGGGGACCCTCCAGACGGGGGACCCTCCAGACGTTTCCCGACTTGCGAACAAATACACCATGATCTCGGAAATTCCGACGCCGTCCTTCATATTATTATCATATTGCGGCGAATATTTCTAAAGGATTTTCGTGTCAAAATCTTCCGTTTTTTTCGTTGACTTCATTGCGTTTTGCGGGGTGGGCTCGTTACTTATTAGCACATATGATCTAAAACCCAACACATCGTTTTTTAATGATTTTAAAATATTTTTTTATGTTTGTACTGAACGTGAGCACACTTAATCGATAAGAAGAACATCATACAAACTATTTCATTTATAATTACAAATAATAGGCACAGTTTATCTATTTGCAGTCCATTTTAGATCATGTGTGCTCTTAGTTGCTCACAGGTTTAGATTTTTAATTAAATATTGCCAAATCATTTTCAACTAATTAAAAAGAAAATATTTCGACTTAATTTTTTTAAAATGTTCCTTTTATTAAAATTATTAATAAATTATCCTATTTATTTAAAATATGAAATAAATTAAATATGTGAAAATTTCGGATGTGTCGGGGCGGAAGATGACGAGAGACTACAAAGTCGGTATGAAAAACTAGTGGGTAGGTAACGCGCGCGAGACCTCGAGTTCTCTACGCGAGACTACAAGGTCGTTATGAAAAACTAGTCGTCACCGTAATGTCACTGTGCCAGGAAAATTGACTGAATCTCGCAAGCACTTAGCATCTCAACTGGAACCAAACCCTTTTTGGAGTAAGAAAGTGGTTTTTCTTTAACTCAATTATGCGGAGATAAAACTATGCTAGACGGCAAGAACCGCGGCAACTCAAACGGTTGAGGCACAACCTCTGGAGCAGACAGAGGTGCGGCGGCACGAGGAGCGCTGCGGAGCACAGACTGGTTCCCCAGGATACTCTGAGTTTCCTGGGGAACTTCAAGCGGTTTCCGACCGTGCGGCAACAAGCGACAGGGTGCGCTCGCCAGGCAGTCGCCTGCTGCAGCAACGTTGGTCTAGCCTGTTGGGCTGGAAGTATTAACACTCACACCTCAGCTACGGCGTGCTTGGCGTGGCCCAGGAAGGCATATCGTGTGGGCGGCGGCCAAAGCGTTAGACGCGTTTCGAGCTCCAGAGTCACTGAACAGGCTCGAACCGAATCATGACACCACCAATGGATTCCTCGTTCGGGCAGCAATCTTTTGGTGGGGTCACACTATCGGGACGAGTCCCGCATTAAGCGAGTGTGCAGGTCATAACCCGTCCAGGATATTGAGCGCCTACACCAGCCATCAGGCCCACTGTGCGCACCACCGCCACTGCCGACGTCACCGAGGCGCCGTCGGACGCCACAGTACACGGCTATGCGGCGGGCTGCCTATCCTGACTTCGCAGGCGCTCGGGCTCGAAACGGCCAACGGCCGGCCAAGTGGTGCGTGGGCGGGTGGCGGTGAGCCACTCGTTCACGCCGGTTCACGCGTTTAGAGTCATGTCCGCCTGCGCTGTCTCTTGCCCTCTGGCGACAAGCGCCACTCACGGCCACGCGCTGGGTGGTCGGACGAGTTCCCTACGTTACTGCCAGTTCCTTGAGATACTCCGAAACGTGTCCTTTACTGCCACTCCTGGAGCTGATAACACTTTGAGAATTATGCTGCCTTCATGGTCTTTTGACCTACTGTGCGACGAAGACCAGGGCCAGTCCTTGCCGGGTCATCCAGAACCCTGGTTGAGGCACGCGCCTAGCCTCCGGAGCAGACAGAGGTGCGGCGCTGCGGAGCACAGACTGGTTCCCCAGGATACTCTGAGTTTCCTGGCGAACTTCGATCGACCTGTTCAGGAACTATGTCACGACCCAATCAGTCGCTGTTGTGGTAAATTCGATACACACTACAAACCCCATGGAAATGTGTTGAAATCTTGGATCATCACAGTATGCAACAGTTCAGCAAAGTATTGGGTGGGAATGATGGGACTGCTTGAGTCATCAGACATGGTTTAATGTCAGTGAATGAGGCATGGTTTAATGTCAGTGAATGAGGCATGGTATGTTAGATACATTAAATTAGAGTCTTCAAGTACCCAAGGAAGTTTAACAAGTTTAATAAGTTTTAGCAAGTTAAACTACATTATCTTTCTGGATACGTTGACAAATTTCAGTTACTTAGTTAAAAAACGCTAACGCTAACGTGAAAGCAGATGATACTAATGAGAGGAATGTTTATTTTAATGTATGTTTATTTATTTTCTGGTCATCCTTGTTCACCATATTAAACAATGCTTCTAGTAAATTTTTTCAACCACGTAAAACGCGCTGCTGGTCCTCTGCAGGCCGGCCGGCGAAAAACTGTGCGCGGAGAAACCCCTGTCCCCCCCTCTCCCCTCTCCCCGCTGCCGTGCTGCATCGGTACGAGTCGAGTAAGCCGTGCGCGTCCTTTCCTAGGCGAGCCGGGCAGAGCCGAGCCGAGTCCTTAGGCCGAGCGGCGAAGCTGGGCTAGGCTGGGCAGGCCGGTAGTCGGTACGAGTCGAGCAGAGGAGTCGAGCCGAGTCCTTGCCAGGCGAGGCGGGCCGAGCCCGAGCCGGGGCTGCAGCGCCGCCGCCGCAGCCGCCGGGCACACGCGGGGTTTTGGGAGGGGGGAGGGGGCCGCGCGGGGAACGGGGAGCAGCGGGGAATGTTTACGGCGCAGGCTGCGGCCCGACGAGCGAGCCACCATCTCGCCCCACACAATATGTTTATCAGGATATGCGCTTGGTTTCTAGACTTGAGAGTAAAAGCTAGCTGACACCTTAATGTGTGTCTTAATGTCTACGTTTACTTTAAAGTGTAAAGGTATCATCTGCTAAAAAGGAACAACAGGACGCAACCTCACAATGTCCGTTTCACAAGAGCCGACTTTCGGCCTCCTCATAACGCCAATAGGTGGCAGTAAGTAATTTCAACGCTTGCTCTATGTCTCCACACTTCATGGACAGTCTTTCTAGTTTTTCTTCAAAGGGACGATATGTGTGAATACCTGAGGCAAAATACAGAATTTAATGCATGTTTTGTAACACACAGATAGAAAAAGTCTAAAACTCACCCTGTGCACAAGTTTTCACCCACACCAAAACTGTCCGATCATATAGCTCTGGGTCTGCGGCTAGCATTCGAGCTGCATCTGGATTTAGGGGGCTGTCTGGGTTTGGCTCAGCGAGCAAGCGTTGCACCAGAAGACAGATATGTTTGAGTGGAATTGTTGGCTTCCTTCAACAAAATAAAACATACCCATTACAAAATATAGCTTCTCTAAAAGTATTAATGGCATGATTTATCATCTAGACGCTCACCATGTCTCCGCCAGGCGGTCCATACAGACCTTACCCCTAACGCTAACATTTGGGTGAAAGACCTTAGTGGTGAAGGCAACCTGAAATAGTGAGAGGTCCTGGATTGGTATGGCCTTTGAGTTAAGCATGTCAAAACAAAATCAAAATTGGAGGACCCCATGAACTCACCTTAGGAGCAGTGTAAGGGTAGTCTCTTGGTAGTTTCAACTGCACATGAAAGAGCCCACACTCGTAAGGTCCATGCTTCGGCCCTTGAATAACAACCTCGAGGTTGCTCATGTCTGACCCATCAATTAAGAAGATGCCGTCTTCATTCTAAATCAAACAAGAAAGAAAAGAAATTGATTATTGTTCTGAACCCTCATTTATTGTCAGTGTCAAAAGCTAAAGGTTTTTTTCTCCGTTTATTACTTTTCTTTTAATTTGTATTCAGTACTTGTAGGTTCAGTTCACAGAGGTAGCTCAGAGTGATGCTTTCCACATTTTTCTGAGCTTTTAAGTTGTCAGAAGTACGATTGCAAATCAGGTGTCATTGAGGAATAAATAAATAAATAAAAGGAAAAGGCGACCTTTGAATCTCATGAGGAAAACCACATCAACACTTGTTGAAATGAACTCAAAGTGATGTCGGAGGATGTCATTAGACGTCTTAATGCCACCCTTGGCCCTCGTGACATCACCTTCACCTGTAGTTCTCGTTAACATATGCTGTCATACAACAAACAGCTTAATGCAAAGAAACAAAAGGCCCAAAACAGGTTAAATAATGGCGTTTAACTGTGACGTAAGCAAGGACAACATCCACACCTATAATCCTAAGACCCCAAACTGGAAGACACAGGGTACATGGTGATAGCAGCTATGACCTCTCATCTGAGTTTGACCCGGGGGGGATGGGGGGATGGGCTAAGCGTTTCCTAGGATTTTCTGTTTTCACTCCCGGCGTGAGTGTGGATCCTACGCCTCCACAGGCGTGGATGCACGCCTCGTCCGGTGTGTAAAGGCGTCCGCCCGGAGAGGCATAGATCCACGCCCACGCCTTTGGGGGCGTTGGATCCACACTCACGCCGGGAGTGAAAACAGAAAATCTGAACATAGCACTAGCTTATCTAGAGAAGTCAGCATAAAAACAGAACAGAACCCACAAACACGCTAGAGGCACGGCGATGGCGAGGCCGGATGCGCAGTGAGGTTATGATGTGTTAGCAGCACGTTTTGGAAGTTTCCAATCTTATATTACCTATAGATGTCACAATCCTTGTACCCACCTCCGCCAGTTTGGCTATGTCTTTCATTACTATGGATGGATGCTCAAGGGACATCGTGAAGAATGAAAGAATCCCGAAATGCAACGGCAAATGTCTGGTTCTGGGCGATAGTTCAGCTGGTCCTGTCCTGGTATATACTGATCTCTTCCGGAAGGGCGGAAGCAGGAAGCAGTGATTAGTAACTACTCGGGTCAAAGTGGCACTTGGCACACCACACACAGTATGAACTCAAGGCCGGTCCAAACATTGATTAAAAAAAAAAAAAAAAAAAAAAAACACTGTTTTTGATTTTAAAAAGGTTTAAAATATGAAAAGTGAAATGTTATACGAAAGTAATGCTGGACAGCCAATCACAGCAGTAGACAAAAAGGAACTTCACGAATATGGTGGCCGGTCTCTGATTGGTCCAAGCAGCCGACATCGGCCAAGTTCGTGAAGGCCGCCTTGCTCGTGACCGTGACGGGAACTGGCAGTGCCCTGGACAACTAATGAAAAATGTATATCGTGTAGTGTAACTTCTAATCTCCAAAAAATGTACCAAGACAAAAAAAAAAAAAAAAAAAAAAAAAACAACCTTTCTTCTTAAAAAGTTTTACAAAGATGTATTTCTATGTCCATGTGCACAAGGCCACCTTGCCCATAATCCATAACTTCTACAGGTAATGAACAGAATAGGGTAGACTAGGAATAATCCCCTGCGAATTCAGCTATAATCTGGCAGTGTATTTACTGGCTTTAACTGAGTGTATGACAGCATCACTCTCATGAACGTACAAAAATGCAATTTAACTGTGGCTTGTGGAACGTTGTTTCGCACTGTCTAGCCATTTCAACATGTGTGTCAGAGAACAAGGTGTTACTGAAATTGTGGCACTTCAATGATTAATAGAAGTGTTGGAAATAAGTTCGGCAAAAGCAAATTTTCCAAGCATCAAATGACCACATACTGTTGTTCAAAGATATGTTACATTTATCTGTCATCTCATAGAAGCACAATGTTACAAAAACGCCTGGATACCAAAGGATCCTTTCATTAAGGGGGCACTATGTCTAAACGCAAGGGTTCAGAAAAAAAAAATCGAAAAAAAAAACCATCAAAGCTAGAGATCTGAAAATTTATTTTTGAGTCAAGAACATCCCATCCCATAATTTAAAAGGTGCGCGAACGCGGCCGTCGTCCCCGGTCGTCCTGCAGGATAAAAAGAAGTCCTGGAGGACATGCCCTCATGGTGGCAGTCGTAGCGGACGAACGCGGTGACCTGCAACAACGAAATTTTACGTCAGCCCTCAGAAAACATGTGGCTAGAGCCGGAACTACGCTCGTTGACGAGCCATAAATTTAAAGGCTGAAAATTTACAGCAGAAAATAAGGTAGAAAAATTTGGGTTTTTTGGCCCGTCCCGTATTATTTATAAAATAAATACGGAGGACGGGCATATAGTCTGATGCTTGCTGTGCGTCCGTCCGTTCGTTCGTTCGTTCGTTCGTTCGTCCGTCCGTGGACTTCCCGTTGTCCGATCTTCACCAAATTTGGTATGCAGCCTCCTTGGGTGACCCTAAGAACCGCTCGGTGGCAGCAAATCCGATCCGAGCCCCGGGGGCGCTGCTGCAGGTGCATCATGGTCTACATGGGGTGCAGGAGGATTTCGGCAACGGGTACAGCTAGAAGGGCATGTAGGGGTATTTTTGGAATCGGGGCGACGAGACAAAGCCAACGGTGCTGGTTTCGAGCAAATCGGAGAAGTTTGGACCAAGGTTCAAATCCCGGGGGGACCAAATTTATTTTTTTTGAGTTTAACGTTGTTTCTTATGTTTTTGAGGGTGCTGATGACGAAAATGATATCCATTTTGACCTAAGACGCCGCGAGGGCGACGCTGCAGGTGCATAATGGTCTATAGGGTAGATGAGGATTTTGGCAACGGGTACAGCTAGATGGGCATGTAGGGGTATTTTCGGAATCGGGGCGACGAGACAAAGCCAACGGTGCTGGTTTCGAGCAAATCTGAGAAGTTTGGACCCAGGTTCAAATCCCGGGGGGACCAAATTTATTTTTTTTAGTTTAACGTTGTTTCTTATGTTTTTGAGGGTGCTGATGACGAAAATAACGTCCATTCTGACCCAGACCCACGTTTAAAGCCTGTAAGAGTTAAACATTTGCGACACTCGTTAAATTTTAAATGTACGGGACGGGCCAAAGTTGCCGATCTGTATCGCCACTTTTCCTGTTATTTTTAAATAAACAGGACGACAAATTTATATCTTAGAGTCGCAGCAGCCAAATTTCCGTAGTTCCGGCTCTACCCACATGTTTTCTGAGGGCTGACGTAAAATTTCGTTGTTGCAGGTCACCGCGTTCGTCCGCTACGACTGCCACCATGAGGGCATGTCCTCCAGGACTTCTTTTTATCCTGCAGGACGACCGGGGACGACGGCCGCGTTCGCGCACCTTTAAAATTATGGGATGGGATGTTCTTGACTCAAAAATAAATTTTCAGATCTCTAGCTTTGAAGGTTTTTTTTTCCGATTTTTTTCTGAACCCTTGCGTTTAGACCATAGTGCCCCCTTAATCGAGAGATATAAACGTTTGAATTGTTAAAACATCTTAGAGGAGACGATAAATTGATCCAGCCTTTGGCAATTGCCTAACAGGTTTTTACCCGACAGGTTCTGGAAAACAAGGAAGCAAGAATTATCTTTGGTGGTTCAGCAAAATTAGCAACTTGACACCTTATTTTGGGTCTGCCTAATCTGTCCCAGAACAAACATCAAATGTAAAAGGTACCTAGACTTCATCTTCATCATATTCTAAATCCAAGGCCTCTTGGATAACAGAGTCAACACTGAATGATGCTGAGTGTAAGAAGGTCATTATCTGGTCGTCTGTTGGTACATGGTATTGCAATAATTGATTTGTTAGAGCAATTATATTCTCATCATTGCTGATGGAGGAGCAACTGCGATGCCTATTTGGAATAAGTCCTTGATTTAGGCTGTTCATGTCATCCACAGTGGCATCCTCAATCTCAACAAAAACATCTTTAAATACAAGAATCATGCAATCACAATTATTAATAATAAAGGCAAAGTGAGAAATACAAAATTTGTAATCCTGGATTAACTTACGGATAAGGTGAAATATATTTGGGTGAGCACGTTGCACATGCTCATTCATTCTCTTGTTGTTGCTTTCACTGTGAAATAAAAATTTATTAAAACCAAGTACTACATACGTTATTTCTGACATCCTGTAAAAAGGTACATACCTGGCATTGTTGGTGCGGTGAACTGACCCACAAACTGTTAGGCTCTGGCCCCTGTTGGTGTGATGAATCCAAGATGTTTGGACATACAGGAGGAAGGGCAAAATAACCCAGAACAGAAAAGGCCCCAACTGCATAGCTGTTCGGACAATCACGTTGAATCCTTGTACCAAAAGATTTCTTGGTAGCAATGGAAGAGCACAACAGCAGCCAATGACATCAACTAGTTCAATGAAAACTCTAAGAAGGATATGAGGAACGTTTGACCTCACCCACTTTCCTAGATCCTGAGACAAAACAAAAACAAATTATGTTACATTTTTAAAACCTGGAAAGAAATAGACTAAACCACCAAAACAGCTTATTATGGAAGCCAAGTCCAATACCCACTGAGACATAGTGAAAGTAGCACCCTTGAACAACCACCTCAAACACTCTTCTGAAAGCATTCATAATAGCATCTTCAAAATCACAAATTACTTGGGTAAAATTCCAATGGCCCAAGCGTATCCTCAAGTGCACAAGCACAGAAACGTATGCAGCCTCTGTCTTCCTTTCCATGAGGCACCACAGAAGCGGAATCACCTGAACACAAACATTTCTCATGAATTTCACTGCATTGAACTGAACAATTGTGAATGAGGCAGGACTTTTTAAGATCACTTACAGTATGGCCGTAGACACAAACAATAGTAAAGACCTGAAAAGCCATAAGAAACCAACTGACAGACATAATCATATGATTAAGTCAACAAAACGGACCTCTGCCCACCTGATAGCAGTTGTCAATTGATGGAGAAATGTAGAAAGTGCCATCAGCAAACAATATTGGCACCTCTCTCAAATGTTGTAGATTCCTCTCACTGCAGTAAATAACACTATGGGAGCCATCTAGTGAATCCACAGATCCACTGTAGATGAAATCTTGCATGTCAGTTGTTCTTGTGAGATGTGCCAAGGCAGCAGTTTGGTGAATTGCAGTCAACTCCCGTAAATTCGATGGAATGCGAGAAAACACCCCATTTCTTGACCTCTGCATTGCTGAACGCAATCCACGGTAGGTGAGAGACGTAAACGAATTTGACGGTTAGCAATCCTACAGACAGAACATTAATAAATATCAGAAATTTCAAAACATAATCAGAAGTTTGCGAGAGTCAAAAGAGTCAAGGGGAGACTGACCTGCTTCTCTCCTGACGAATTATTTCAGAAAAAGAAATGTAGGTCATAGATCTTGCTTGATTAATTATATTCCCCCTCACAGCTCGAGTAAGTGCCAGCAATGGATCTGGAGCGTGGTTGTGCTGTTGGGTCTGTTCCAATGAAGTTCCATAACGCCACTAGGCGCGCCCATAGCAAGATGATGTAGCACAGACGAAGTAAATTGTTGTGGGAGATTCATAGTTGTAATGGTAATGGTAGCCATCACCACTTAAGTTGGGAATCAAAAGAAAAAATAATATTAAATGTAGAAATATATTCTGTGAAGTTTTTAAGTGAGTGTCAACAAAAATCAATACAAAATAACTTCCTAACCCTACCTGTGGTAGAAGTAAGAATCCTCCCTAAAGCCATTCTCACGGTAAATCAGTTGTTCATTTGCAGCAGTTACATCCATAATGATCCTTTCTGGACAAGGATCTGTTTCTCGAACAGAAATTCAACGTGACAGGCCAGGTCTAATTCAATCGTTAACTTTTCTCAGTTAGACAAAAGCAGACAAGGAGAGCGTAGAGTAGACCATTGTACTCGATATGTGTGATCGACCCGGCCGCGCCGAGATTCGAGATATCGATGTACCGGAAGTAAGTCGTTGAATGGACGATTTCACTGCCACCAGGGGCGCTGGCGTCGGGCGGGGCCGCGCGGGGCAGGCCATTCACAACAAACAGACGACGCTCTAGTGACGCTGACTCGGAGATGAGTAAAAAAGCTTTTCCAGACCAAAAAACTTACCCAGAATGATCAAACGCCTCTCTCGTTTCAAACCCGACGGGCGACCGTTGTGGGACAGAACAGCGTCGCTAGAGCGTCGTCTGTTTGTTGTGAACGGCCTGCCCCGCGCGGCCCCGCCCGACGCCAGCGCCCCTGGTGGCAGTGAAATCGTCCATGAAGTGCGGTTGTTCGTGAATGTTCGTGAACAGACTTGATAATGTCAACATCTAATCTGTGTGCCCTTCCACAATTCTTCAAACGAGTATTACCAGATATCAAGAATTTTGTCATAGACATATTGTGTACCCGAGTTGTGGTACACCCGAGAACTACCTAGAACACAACGGATTCCGGAAGTGAACCTCGGCCAATTCCGCACATCCAGTTACATCGGCGGAACCCCTCCCCTAGGTCGTCAACAACAAACGCTTGCCTCAGCAATTTATAAAGGCGTTCTCTCTCCTTCTTGGTTTCGAGGTGAGGCAGTGACATAACTAAACTAATTTCGCTAAAATCGCGTGAGAGTATGCTATGAGTGACAGAAAGCATCCTCAATGACAATCTTGCGTCGTCGAAATGATCTCCCTCCTTAACCTCTTTTCGTTTGAAGTGTTTGGGCTTTGTTTGCCCTGGAAGTAATACTTTGTCAAATGTTTGTTTTTCACAGAAGAATGGAGTTTCCACCACTGCTGAGAATCCAAGGAGCTCAAACTAATAGTTCACTTTACCACTTGAACGATGGCTACTTCTACACACGATCCAGGCAAAATGGCAGTACTGTCTATTTCCGTTGCTCGAAATGGAGGGGCAGCTGCCAAGTTACCGCAGTCCTGAGGTCAGGATGTTTCGAGAGTTCTTTTTTCCATAATCATGCTCCAGATCCATTTTATGTGGCTGTAAAATTGGTCCGTCAAAGACTTTTGAATGAAGCCTCCAATTTGAATCATGCAACGCTTGGGGATGTCTTCATGAACACAAGGTTTCTCAATAGAATAACTACACCTCATTCTAAATATGCCTTATAATGTAACATTCAGAAGGCTTATTTATTTAATGTTATTTAATGTTATTATTGACGAGTCTTTTGATGACTTGTCACAAGTTGTAAATGATATTGGTAAATACATACAAATGACGAATCGCAACCATTTAACACATAATATGAACAGTTCAAAACACGAAATTTCATTTGTATGTGGTTGCAGTTATTCCTCCAACTCAGGTTCTGGACGCGTCCCGTGCAATAATTTCCTATGAAGGAATTGTTATCGTGGAGGACACAGTAGATGATAGTGATATAATAATGCATTCACTTGGTAAGTGCACATTTTGTTGTCATTATTTAGAAAATTTATTTATATGTATTCGCCTATTTTCCTGTACGACAGATAACTTTTTTTTTCGCACGACGCATTATTTTGACGTTGCAGTCATTCAGGAAAGCGACCAAGGGGACGACACAATTGAAGGTAATAAAAGTAAAGAGTCAATAAGAAAGTCAAGATAATCTGTACATTTTCATTCAATGAATAAAACAAACATGTTTTACTTTAAATTTTCAGAAGAGATTCGAGACACATTGGCCCACGTTCAGGCTTGGGAGATGTGTGGACAAGCCAAAATTGAAATGCAAAGACAGAGGGACTTTGATGATTACATGGTGAGGGCGTTCCCCAATGTAAAAGAGGAGGGCCAACAAACAGAGGTACGTATATTGCGTCAACGGTCCGCAATTAAGGATTGAAGTATTTTTATTGAACTCAGCTTTTGCATTTCCCTTTTTTTTCCACGTATATACTGATAAGATTTCATCGTGCGTTCTAGATACGAGTAACTTCATTGAAATTTATGAAGCTCATCTGTTCCGACACCGAAATGTTGACACCTCCCCGGGACGTCAGTGCTTCTGAAAGTAATTCAATTTCAATTAATTTAGAAACAACAAATGTTTCTGTATTCGGAACACTCAATTATAGCCCACTTGACATGACGACAGAAGGTAGGTGACATGTGATTCAAACCTTAATTACGGAGATTCATGCCGGTGTTGACATCGGCGGTGTTGCAGTTTGTATTCACACAAAATTCATGTATTTCACAGATGAATGTGATGTGTCAGAAGCTGACAAGAAGGGGATAACAATTACATCAGACAGTGAACAAAACGACGGAAACACAGAAAAGAGTTTGTCAATGTCAGGAGCACTGATGAAAAGTCCACTGGAAAAAACCACAGAAGGTAGGTGAAAATGATTCAAACCTCAATCATCAGGATTTATGTCGGACAAGATATCGACGGTATTGCAGTTTGTATTCAACCAACATGTATCTATTTTACAGATGAATGCAATGTCTTAGAAGCTGACAAAAAGGATATGACAGTGACATCAGAAACTGAACAGAACGACGGAAACACTGACAAGAGTCTGTCAACGTCAGAAGGTTGGTAACAGTCACTACATTTGTCCGTTTTTAAACGGTAGGTCACATACACTTATTTAATTTCACGTTGCAGGATCTTTATATATGTGTAGAGAGTGCAACATGTATTTCATGACCGGAAGAGGGTACCAGCTGCATAAGCAAGCAATACACGGACAGATAAGATACAGATGCACAGTGTGTGGGAGGTATTTATTGCGAAGGAGTGATATGCTTGCACACCTCCACAATCATCTGGGATTTAGAAAGTTTACTTGCAAGGACTGTGGGCAGCAGTTCAAGAAAGGGGCAACACTAGGGCACCACTACGAGAGAGTCCTCCTTGGTAAAGGGAAGAACCATCAATGTCCCAAGTGTGGCAAAACGTTCATTCATCGTCCATCAATGCTCCAACATATGAAGTCCTGCAAAGGCATAAAGAAGTAGTAAAGGATTCAAGAATTATTTGATTTGCCGACAGCGGCCTTGTTAAATTATTTAAAAAACCAAGAAAAAGAAAGGAAAAAAAACAAATAAAATGTGAAAAATGCAAAAAAAAAAAAAAAAAAAAAAAAAAAAAAAAAAAACACTTAATAATGTAAAAAATCCCCCCCCCCCCCCAAAAAAAAAAAAAAACAATCCTTGATATGTGTCTAATTTAGTCAAATAATTAAGAGATATGCGCAAGGGAGAAGCATGCTGGCCCGTTCATGACAATTGTCATCTTTGTGAGAAAATGTACCTGTTTTTCTCATTAAAAATTGTAACATTTTTGTAACAAGGTTACATCATATCACGTCCGAGAAGAATTTTCGAAGAACAGGGCCAAGATGATCGACTGGCAAGTGCCCCCCCCCATTTAAGAGAGATAATTCAAGAGCCCAGGAAGGGGGGAGTTACATGATTTAGACACTGCAGTAGTTTTTTGGTTCTCAGTATCTATTTCATGTGACTTTCCCCGAATCGGTTCTTTTCGTCGTCTCATCTCCGTCAACTCGACACCACGGCACCAATCAACAAGACGATGAAGGTGGTCACAGAAGAACTGAATCGTCGGTGCTGCCATATTCAATGTAGCGAATCGTCAGGTAAGTGATAGAACAACTGTGTTGATACAAAGACTTTAAAATACTCGTGTTTGAAAGACAGTTGACATACTCTTACCATGTTCACACGAGGGCGAGCCTTCGACTTATCCGAATAAGCCACGGAGGAGGCAATCTCTGGGTTGTGACCTTGCTGCCAGTCTGTTGTTGTCCATCACTCTACTGCTCGCTTCTGCAACCAAACAAAAAAAAAACAACGTAAAGAAAAAAAGAAAAGAAACGTGTCATATGATGACGCCATTGTGAGCGATGTTGGGATGTAGGCAGCCGTTGTAGGTAATGGTCTTCACGATCCTTCCGAAGCGAAGATCCGCTCTAACCGTCTTCGAAGAGCGTTGTCCTTGCGTCTGGTGTCACATATGTCGTGATGAATAAAAGGTCAGAGGAAGCCTCAACTGATTGAATACTGAGATTTAAAAAAAACACTGCAGAAACAATCAGTTGGGCTACCCCCTTCCTTGACATTGGGGGCGAGCCTTCAACTCCTCCGGGAACATCCACGGAGGAGGCAATCTCTGGATGGTGGCCGGCCTGCTACTCCACTGCGCATAATCTGATGGATGAGACTCTTGATGAAATGACTGCAAAGAAATACAAAGACAGTGAAATTTAGAAAACATAAGTGATAAGACACGATTGACGGTCAAAGTCTATTGTACTTACTCGTTCATCAGGAATATAGCATTATTAGCAAATTGTATAATACTATAACAACAACAGTCTTTAATAATCAAATATTGAGGCATTCTAAATTATATTTACACAATGCCTTATCATGGATGCTTACACACTACGTTTAACTTAACATTAAGTGATGAAATGACTGCAAAAGAACACACAGACTATGAGTTAAAGAAACATCAGTAAAAAGACATGATTGCATGACAAATTATATTATACTTACTCGTTTATCAGAAACTTGGCATTATCATTTAATAATCTTCTTATACTAGTCATAAATATTTACAATACACAAAATGAAATGTACAATTTCAATTTCATCACTGTTGCTTTTCATCACCAGATTCGGACGATCCTATGGAAGAATCTAGATCCTCTTCTGCCTCTGCAATATTGTCACTAAGGGCACTGACTGGTTTGACCTGCAATAAAGCCAATCTCATGATAGTGATTCACAGTGATGAAGGATTTATGACGTAATCAACAGTGCAAAGAAAAAGGCAACACACATGATCTTTCTTAAACAAATTGTCCATGTCATAAAGCGGTTGACTCAAATTTAAAGGCGCCTTGGCAGCACCCAATTGACACAAAAGATTGTCAAGTTTCCGGTCAAATCCCTCCCTCGAAGTCTGTGCTGCGTCATACAGCTCGTCGTTAATGGAATCAGGGACTGGGCCTCTGGCACCAGCCCTGTAGCACCCTTTTACAAAGACCATGGCCGCAGCAGCACTTCGATTCCCCCCATCCTCGTTATTTAAATCGCGTGCGCACGACTCCACGTGTCTTGACATCTTTGTATCGGTTTTTCTGCACATAGGACAATACTGTAATACGTCCTTCATCCTTCCCAGCCTGTTCAAGATTGCAAACTGCAAATAACAGAATGGTTAAAGAATAATATCAGTTTAAAATTCTAAGAATAACCATACTATCACCCATACCATATTATACTTACCCCATGGTCGAGAGCATTCCGTACACCAATGGCACCACGAGGCTTATGGGATTCACTACCATCTGCTTTCTTTGGAGGCTTTCCTGCCTTTCGAAGGAGACGTGGAGCCACACCTTCCACCGTTTTAACGGGATGTAGCCCTCGCACACGGATGGTCTGTTTGTGTCGCATAAAGGTGACATTTCAAATCGACATACAGTACGATGCCAGATATGCAACAGTATATCAATACTTACACACTCTTTGATTTGTTTATCAGTTATCTTCTGTCCTCGGAGAACTTTAACCCTCCTCGGGCATGGCTTTTCGGTAAGTGTGTCATTGATCCGGTTGACCGGAGTCTCAATAAGTTCTTCGACAGTTGACACCTTTATAAATGCAAACACGTTTTTAAGATTGCAAAAATTGTTAAAGTTTCTGCTGCAAAACCCCACATCTTGTTGCTGAGTTTACTGTCATGCAGCATTGCTCTTACTTTATTCATGATTGTCAAATTCAGTCGTTCTGACTTACCATTCAGCTGAGGGCTATGCCGGACAGTTTAGTCAATGACAATGCCTTTATTTTTGCACCACTGTTTGAAATCATTGCTTACACACTATAAATCCAAAGGTCCGACTTCTCGCCACTCCAGAGGCGAGACATAATGTCTTGCCCAGGTTTGATCAGACACTGAAGTCTCACCAAAATTTGGTCAGACAAAAATGTCTCGCCACAAAATGGCGAGACTTTTGTGTCTGACCACAATGTGGTCAGACTTTTGAACCCAGTCAATACGGTCCATGCGGCCTGTAGCGCGGTCAGACAAAAAGTCGCACCATTTTGTGGCGAGACGATTGGGTCTGACCGTGTCTTGGCGAGACTTTCAGGTCGGACCAAAACTTGGCAAGGCTTTTTGTCTCGCCACATTTTGGCGCAAAGTCTTTCCATTACATTTTCAGTGCATGCACTGAGAATCCAAACGCTATGAATATAGCGTCAATTGGCGCTATGCGTTTGAAGCCGTTTTCATCGCGCCAATTGGCGCTATGCTTTTGCATCGCACGTGTGGTGCAATGCCTTCCTATGCTCTAGCATATGGCATTTTCGGGACGTATCGCACGTAAGGTGCAATGTGACTATGGCATTGCACGTGTGGCGCGATGTCTCAATGCATTGCACCATACGCGCTATGTTCATAGCGTTTAGAATCACAGTGTGAGCGATTCTCACGTTTCGGGGTAGTTTTGACGTTCCTGATTTGCCGAAAGTAAGAATCATCGAATTTAGTTTTCGTTATTACTGGAGTCCTGAATGATACTACAGTTATGGCAATGGTATTCACAGTCAAGACCTTGTACTACCTTCTTAAAAAAGTAAGCCCTCAGGTATTCACATGCGTTTATACGGGTGTTAAGATCACGGAAGTTACGTTATCACGGAAGTTACAAAGTCTGAAAATCGACCTTAACCACAGTCAGTCACTCGGACTCGCTGTGGCTTAATTGTCGTTTCATGGTCAAATGATACTCCAACGCCGACATTTAGCGATTTTTTTTTTAACCTAGTGCCACTGCAACATTGGGTAAAGGGTGCCACGAAAGTTACATGTAATTGTTGATACACGCCATTTTTTGTAGCTGCAGCCCGCCTCGCGACCGTGCAGAGCATCTTCGACTTCGGCGTCCCACGCAATTCTTTCTTAGGCACCCCATCTTGATGGCTGACGTCAAGAAAAGTTTAAAATTTAGCATAGGGAGAAGTCCAGAGCGGCTTTTTCGTTATGTGTGCAATGAAGTTGAACACACACTGTAAAAAAAATGTTGTAATTCAACAGCACTTGTGCTGTTAAGTTTGATAGCAACACATCTTGTTATATAACAAACATGTTGTAGCCCTTGGTGCTGTTTTCTGATGATTCGATTGTATTACAACAATACTTTTGTCGCGTCTTCGATCATGTCTCTGCCAAATTTGTGTTCGCCTCAAAGTGTTGTAACTTAACAACATCCTTGTAATCTGACAGTTTAAGGATTGCACAATGGTTGTTTTTAAACAGGAAAACTGTCGAACGAGAACATTACTGTTTAAAATCAGAATTACATTACTGTTTCCAGACAGGGAAGTTGTAAAGAAACAAATGAGTTGTCTGCAGATGAATTTCCCGTTCAGGAGCCGAACAACACTGTTGTCATTTAACAACATTCCTGTAGGTGATTGTGTTGTAATTTTACAGTGGATTTTTAACAGTGTGTGTCACATTCGTTTGACTGTAAATTTTCACTGTTTGTCACGTTCAAACTAACATTGCAGTTTTTACGTTCAAACGAATGTGATGTCACATTCGTTGGCTACCAGTGAACTGAGGTGGGAGTATCAATAGTGGAATCTTGGCCAATGTGGTAGCTCTATGCCAGAGAAAGGAAGAAGAGGATAAATAAAAAGTTGAACTGACACTTGTTAATGTAGCTTTTCAAACTCGTAATTCATTACACCACTCCCCCTTCAAAAGAAAATACTTTTTCACTCCTCACCATTGAATCGTAATAAGTTCCTCGCTTCAAATGATGCGTTGCCAAAACCTTCACAATCTCATCACTTCTTGAATCTTGAAACTCGTTCAAAGCTGTTAACCTATTCACGTTTTGGGCCCATCAGACTTAAGGTAAGTCCAGGTGCTGTGGAACACTGTTAAAAATCTACTGTAAAATTACAACACAATCACCTACAGGAATGTTGTTAAATTACAACAGTGTTGTTCGGCTCCTGAACGGGAAATTCATCTGCAGACAACTCATTTGTTTCTTTACAACTTCCCTGTCTGGAAACAGCAATGTAATTCTGATTTTAAACAGTAATGTTCGCGTTCGACAGTTTTTCTGTTTAAAAACAACGATTGTGCAATCCTTAAACAAAAATAGTTGTCAGATTACAAGGATGTTGTTAAGTTACAACACTTAGAGGCGAAAATAAATTTGGCAGGGACATGATCGAAGACGCGACAAAAGTATTGTTGTAATACAATCGAATCATCAGAAAACAACACCAAGGGCCACAACATGTTTGTTATATAACAAGATGTGTTGCTATCAAACTTAACAGCACAAGTGCTGTTAAATTACAACATTTTTTTTTAACAGTGAAGACGTCCTACCCCACACGGAATTCCAATGGGTCAGAGTAGACCTGCAGAACTTGCGCGCACAGTTGGTCGGCTTCCTCCCGTGACTCTGCCTCCGCCAGTTCCGTCAAGTAACTCATGAATGGTCGAACATGCACTGCTGCATCCTCTACCACAGGCTCCAAGATGGCATCAACCACGACAAGGTGGTCCACGTCTGTCTTCGGCCGAAAGAAGTCGTCGCGCTGGAATGGTCTGTCGACTAGCCGCCGCGGACCCCTAGCCTGCACCGGTGACCCCTGAGGATGAGGACACGGCGGGGAGCTCAGAGGCGGTGCCTTCTGCCACTCTACGCGCCGCGGCGGTGGGGGAGGAGGGTGGAGATGGGCGGATCCCTGTTGTTTTTTTCGCGGGTGCGTTCACCCTTCTCTCCGCTCTCGCACCAGGCCCACGAGTTTCAGGGAGCGGCCCTGTCACACACTGTAAAGAAAAAAATGTTGTAATTTAACAGCACTTGTGCTGTTTAGTTTGATAGCAACACATCTTGTTATATAACAAACATGTTGTAGCCCTTGGTGTTGTTTTCTGATGATTCGATTCTATTACAACAATACTTTTGTCGCGTCTTCGATCATGTCTCTGCCAAATTTGTGTTCGCCTCAAAGTGTTGTAACTTAACAACATCCTTGTAATCTGACAACTATTTTTGTTTAAGGATTGCACAATGGTTGTTTTTAAACAGGAAAACTGTCGAACGAGAACATTACTGATTAAAATTAGAATTAAATTACTGTTTCCAGACAGGGAAGTTGTAAAGAAACAAATGAGTTGTCTGTAGATGAATTTCCCGTTCAGGAGCCGAACAACACTGTTGTCATTTAACAACATTCCTGTAGGTGATTGTGTTGTAATTTTACAGTGGATTTTTAACAGTGCAGTCGTTGCCTCAACAGGTGGTGGGCAGTCAATCCCTCTGGCCTTGGGGGCATGAAATTGAACCTATCCGGCGCACCTTCACCCGCGTGGATAGATGGTGGGTATGTCGGACGCTCAAATCGAGGGCGAGGCTGCAACGGTATATGGATGAGACCGCGTGAAGGAGGGATGAGGAAGTCACACTGTTAAAAATTACGATTTAGGAACGGTCTGAAAAGAGGAACGTTGACGTCAAAGAGAAGGCACGGTAAAATTGTAAACCAGAACGGTGAAAAGGAATCATCATATCATAACGGAAATCTTAGACCGGCAGACTGTAAACACCACCGTGCTTTCTGACCTCACCGTACCTTTTTTAGACCGTTCCCAAAACCAACGGCTGAACCGTTGTTTTTAAAATATATTTCTGTGATTTGAGTCATGGAGAAGAGATCTTTCGCTAATGCAAACCTGTTTATTGAGACGGATTCATTTCTTTTCCCTTTTCTCCATATCTTTCCAGAATTGTTGTTTTAAATTTGGTGAGTGGTAAGTTTACAAGATTGGGCTAGGCAATTTTCAAGGTCATGAAATTTGGACAAAATCTTCTGGCATTTTGAGAGCAGATGGCGAGCAAGCGAAAAAGGGATAGCAGGAATGGATCGGACTCGGTTTCGTTTCAACAGAGGGTAATACTACGCTTTAGTTTTACCAGTGCACAGTGGGCCAGAAGACCGCGCAGGGGGCCGAAACTCTCGACGCGTGTCGGTTTCCCAAGTCGCTAAATGGTACTGGAACCGAACGTCTGACCCGACCCTTGGATTGCTTTCGGAACGAGGAATCCATTAGTGGGGTCACACGCTCGGTTCGAGTCAAATTTAGCGACTCGGGAGCTCAAATCGCGTCCGGGATTTTGACCGCCTCCACCTGTTGTCTGGCCCACTGTGCCGGCGCAGGCGCTAGAAAGGCACGCTGAAGACAACCAAACAGTGCACAAGGCCTGCGTCGCTGGAACTGACGGCGCCCAATACATGGGAGTGAGCAGCTCGGCAAAATCTCACAGAAATTAGGACCTAAAATATATTGCCTGACTTTGGAGTGGCATATCTCCGGAACGGTTAGTGATAATAATCTAGGGTTGAGTTTTTTGGATTCAGCGGATCTTCCTTCATCGGATAAAGCTGGTTTTAAAACATTTTTAAAATAAAAAGTCCAGTCCAAAATCCCAAGATTTGGGACCTTTTTGGTCATTTTCTCGAGAAAAAGTGAAAAATAACTATCCAAAAAAACGTCGCAGGTCAAATCTGAGGGCACGACCGTGTTCCTCATTCAATTTTGATGCTAGAACCCGAATTTGAAGCTAATCGGACCAAAAGTCGCGAAGCTATAAGAAAATCCCAAATTCAATGCAAAAAGTCCCAAGAAAACTTAAGATGTCTATATCTTCCAAAATAATTTTTTTTGGATAATATTATACGCAGGAGCACACCTGCGAACAACGGCCTGAAAAACTATGCGCAGGAGTAAAGCTCCTGCGAGCAAGGGCTCTACCCATTGCGTGCAGGAGCAGGCCTCAGGACCCTACTCCTGCGGACAAGGGCAAAATACATTGTATGCAGGAGTAGGTCCTGGGGCCTACTCCTGCGGACAAGTTGCAAAAAAATTATGCACAGGAGCGACCGCCTGGAGAAAACTCCTGCGGACAAGACGCAAAAAAATTATGCACAGAAGCGACCGCCTGGAGAAAACTCCTGCGGACAAGACGCAAAAAAATTATGCACAGGAGCGACCGCCTGGAGAAAACTCCTGCGGACAAGACGCAAAAAAATTATGCACAGGAGCGACCGCCTGGAGAAAACTCCTGCGGACAAGACGCAAAAAAATTATGCACAGGAGCGACCGCCTGGAGGAAACTCTTGCGTATAAGACAATATCGTACTGATTGCAGGAGTATCTCCTGCGAACAGCTGTAGAACTGTTACATGCAGGAGTAACGGTCTTCTGCTCTTTTCAGAGTTAATAAAGTGTCATGAAGATGGGAATTTTTAACTCTTCGAACCGATCTGTATCCTTTTCTTGCGTTTATTTGTTGTGAATCGGTTTCCTTTCTTTTATATTCTTTGTACAGTTGACTTGTCATTCTTGTAGTCTCCCGGTATGTTGGTGGTATGTAGTGTTGATCACTATGACTGGTGAGAGTGTACGTGTGCGTGTACTTGTAAGATATTGTCCGTCAGCTAATGTAAGTGTCTGTTTTTTATTCCATATTATTTGTTGTATTTGTGTATTACCACTTGTGTAAAATGACGCTGCTCAGGGTGTAAACTAGAGAACAGGTGGAATAGGTTATGTGACTGTCCGCCGGGGCTACTTTCCTTTCTCAATATCCTTCCAAGTTTTGCAGTTTTACTGTGAAATCTTTCGCTCACCGTCATTCTTGTCCTTACCACCTGAGTCTTAAATGTAAGCTTGAAAGCATCTTTGCAAACTGCCGTTATGTGTTGAAACTTGTGTGAGCCTGTGCGGAGTGCTATGAGTTGAGCTTTCCTTGTGCATTTTGTTTATGTTTGTCCGCTCTTTACTCCTTTAGTGAAAATGGCAAAAATTGCCTTGGGAAGTACCTTTAATTCCTTTGAAGAATTGGAGGTGGCAATCAAGTCATATATTGATGAACAAAAGGTTCCTTATACGGTTTTGTCAAGTAAGAGTGCCGCTCTTCACAACAAGAGACAGATTGCTAAAGGTAACTCAAACTTCATTGATGAATCTCTAAATTGGAAGGAGGCTGTCCTTGGATGCAAGCATTATGGACCGCCTAGGAGTCATGAGCATGTTCCAGGAACCAAAGAGCGTGCCAACCAAAGGTGTGTCTCTTTATCATACGTTTCTTTGAAATCTTCACCTTTAATATTCAACTGACACGTTTCTTTTCCCACAGCACATTCAAGACACGTTGCGAAGCAAAGTTTAATGTCAACTACTCATTAATTAAAAAATGTTTTGAAATTACGAAGCTTGAGGGCCACCATTCTAATCATCCTGTTAATGATATATTTTGTTCTCTATACCCCGAGTTTCGTAAGATCCCACAGGAAGCTGTGGAAGCTGCAGAGGAGCTGCTTGACAATGATGTAAAAGCACATCATATAAGAAGCAAGGTCTGCTCTTACGGTGTCCTTGCCACAAGGCTGGACGTTCAAAACTTGAGGTAATAAATTTCAATCTTTCATGTTGCTTCACTAGTTTTTGATTTATAACTAGTTTTTTCTTCTTTTTTTGTGGTTTTGCTGCAATAGATGTTTTGGTCATATTTTTAGGAATAGATGGCAAAAAAAGAAGACCTGAGGTAAGACTCCTGAGGCTGCTGTTCTTGATCAGCTGGACGCAATGCCGGAAGAAGATCCAGGGAGCATTGCCGTCATAAATCATGACAAAGACACTGGAGTGATCAATAGCATCTTCTTTCAAACATCTTCTATGAAAAATGCATATTCGGAGTTTCCTGAGGTGCTAATTATGGACACTACATACAAGCTCTGCAAGAATGACATGCCCCTCGTAGTGTTTAAAACTATCGACTGTTATGGATCTTCTAGAGTTGCGGGATATGCCATTATTAGTTCTGAAAAGAAAGAGATTGTCTCACAAGCACTGAGTCTACTTTGTAGAAGTGGTAATGATGCTTTCCACAAGCTGGGCATTGTTGTTGTTGACAAAGACCAAAGCGAGATAGCAGCAATAAAAGAAGTCGCACCACATGCTGAAATCCATCCCTGCGACTATCACTCCAAGGTTTCAATGGAGAAAGCTGGAAAGAAGCATCAGGGATCTAACTACATGGAAGACGTCCACCCTATTGTGCTCTCCCTGATTCACGCTCACAATAAAGAACAGTTTGATGAAGCATATGCTGTTTTAAAAACTGTTGCCAATTCTGCCTTTATGGATTATTACCATAAATATTGGCATAATAGTGATCTAATTTGGAGTGACTACCAACGCAACTTGTCACTTAACTTGAAAGCACGAATTACAGGCAGAGTGGAATGTCAGAATGGGAAGATTAAGATTCTAGTTGACAAACCGTACCCTGTAGCAGAAGTTGTTTTCAGGCTAAGAATGCTTAACAAGTTTAAAGACTTGGACAATGATTACAAGGAATTCACCAATTCAGTGAAAATCAAATACCACAAGTATTTCAATGATGCCATTCTTCAGCAAATAATCAAGTTGAACACACCTTATGTTGCGGCAGAACTGCAAAGAAACTATGAAAGGAGCAAGCATCCTCCATCGAGCAATTTTCATAATGTTACTGTAAGTTCTTGTGATTGCAAATACTTTTGCAATACTAAGCTGCTATGCTCCCACATTTTTCGGCAGAGAAAGCTTGAAGGTAATGTATAATTTTTTATTTTTATTTTTTTGGTCCATGTGATCATTTAGTTTTGACTTAATTTACAAATATGTAGACCTATTTTTCCTATCCTGTGAATTTTGCAGATGTCGAGGTATATGATCATGCCTTGATTCCATCAAGGTGGAAAGTAAATCAAGACTGCTTTGCCCCTGAACTAGAGGATGAAGAAAATGAATTAAGGTCAAGTATCAATTTCATTGAAACCAACTCGGTCAAAGTTCCCAAAAGGAAGAAAACCCTCACATGTGAGCAAAAGTACACAGAGTGCATGAAAATATGTACAGAAATTTGCTCCAAAGTTGCCAACTCCGGTGGACAACAATACGATTATAACTTGAATGCACTTATGTGCATCTCAAAATATTTCAACGAGGGAAAGAAAATTGCTGTTATTGCCATTGATGGCAATAACAAATCACAAGGTAATGTAAACCGACAATTTCACAACTGTTTAAGGGCTAAGATATGTGCCTTTATTTCTCACTGCCATGTGTTCAAACCACTTTCAGGAATCGTGTATCCAAGTCAAGACAGTGAAAAGAAGGACACATCAGAAATTATAACCATCGTTGACAGTGATGGCGATGATCTTTTAGAAATTACATCACCAGGCCGCTCTGATTTAGTCAAACCAGAACCTGACCTTAATGAGACCCCAAGCAATAACTCGGACAATGACAAAGGTGAGTACAAAATTAGTAAATATCACTGTTTTTTATGTTTCATTTTTCCCTCTTTGTCAGGAATTAATTATAATTCTTGGTTTTCCATCATTCCAGGGAAGGTTATTGCTTGTGGCAAGAGGACTGCAACAGAAGGTAATTACTTCCTCTCAATCCAGCAATTGGGCTCTGTTCACATTAAATAACCAGTTTCCAATTTTTATTTCAGTCTTTGAGAAAATGGTTCCTGGTGCAAAACTGTCCCTGAAACTACCGGCCGCAGTTCCTAAGAAAGGTCGTCCTAGAAACAACAAGCGGCAGTCACAATTTAATGTGAAAAGAAAGAAAAACCAGAATCAGGGCTATGACCGAGGCTCTGACAGTGATACTGTTGTAGATGATGTTGATGAAGGTATTAATTTTCTCAAAATGTAACTGACATCGAAGATTTAAAATGTTGTAGCGTTTTGTTCATGCATTCATTACTGTATTTTTCCACTCTATCTTCAGTTGATCTTTCATCTAATGACAGAAGGCAAGTGAAAGTTTGCAGTTCTTGCCTGCAAGAAGCCTCAATGTGAGTTCAAAAGTGCCTTTTTTACAGTTTTGGAAAACTTTGTTCGCAATTTTCTCTTACACTGTACTCATGTTTCAGACGTACATCTTTCAGTAAGATAAATAAAGGCAGGAAAATGTACGTATGCAAAACTCCGAGAGGTTACGCCTGTCGAAAATTCTTTGAATGGCTTCCAGGCACAAGTACTGCTCTTTCTTTTATTCTTTTGTGTTACAAGGTTTTCAGTGCCTTTATGATTCATACTGTGTGTGCTCAAATACAGGACCCATGGACACAATTCTGGAATTAAATGAAGAGGACATAAGCGGTAATGAGGGAAATGAAGAAAATTTGCACACAATCTCTAATGAAAATGTAGGACACCAGGAGGAAACTGGAAAGGAAAACGGTGAGACCGCTTTAAAATGTAATGTCCCCACAGGTTCAGTAGGTTTGTATTCTGTAAAGTAGAACAGGAGATACCTAGTATATCATCAACCTTGATGTAAGCGTTGTTGACTTAATATTATGTGTTACAGGACCTACCCCAACAGGAGACGAGATTGCAACGAATTTTGACACCCTTCTTGACTCGGATAATGACACTCTTATTGACATTGATATTGACAATCTTGATATTGACAATCTTCTGGACTGTTCTTCTGACTGTTCTAATCTCAGTATCAATCCGTCTCAAGGTATCGGGTTCACTTACATGTTATTATTGTGGAATTTGGGGTGCAGGTAACATCAGTGCTCCATGCTGGGGATTCAAATGAAGTAGGCACTCTTTTTATGTAGACCTGCATGGTGGTGCAGCTGGTTTCTCTAATGATTCAGCAAGGGTCACTTGGTTTATGTTGTGGGCACGAGCACTGGAGACTCAAGTAAGTTTTAAGTGTTTTCAGGCTCATGTCTGTTGGTTGAAATAATTTACAATGCAAGTGTGACTATCTTATGTCAATTTTATATAACCAAAATTTTGAATTCTTGTCTAGCATTTTCTTAATAAGAATAATTCATAAATATTTGTGTCAAGTACTTTAAAAATGAACATTAACTGTTGAACTTGTAAAAATACCAAAAAGTATCCCACACTTGTTTGTTGTAAAATATTTTACACCTTTCTCCAAAATTAATGTGTTCTACCAAATTATGTTGACAGCAATGAACGTAAGTACATTCTTGAAAGTCCTGAGACACAGACCTGTTAGTACTTAGTTGCAGGAGTACTGTTATGTTGGGCCAGTAACGCTGCGGTTAATACGGTTTGCTTGAAGGGAGTAAATGTTGGTGTTTTGCAGCTGGTCGCTTTGGTAGTATGTCATTGATTTATGTATTCTTTTTTAATTTAAATATTTGAAATGGGCCATCCCATGTGAATCTCATTACTTACATTCTTGAGTCTTTTTTGTCTGGTGTAATTTCTGTGGAATCTCTTCTAGAAAACGCTTTGTTGGGTGGGAAGAGAAAAGCTTCATCGTCACAGCCTAAAGTAGCAAAGAAGTTAAAAGTCTCCGGCAGTAATGTATCTAGCGTGCAGACTGTTCAAACATCTCCAGGTACGTGTGTAAGAATAGATTATCTTATTGTATGGAAGTATCACTCTTAAAATTCAGACGAAATTTTTTTGAAGCAATGTAGAGCTTTCTGCATGTTCTTTTTACTATGAAATTGTTGTATTACAGTGTTTACTTATTATGTAGGCCTTCGTCCTCATTGGAAATGCTTCACATGTTCTAACAGAGACCTAACTAGGTAAGTACTGTCATTAGCTTTTTCTACCGATGTGAAATCTTCTTAGTGGACTGTGTTTGGTAGTGTTTTGTAGTTTTTTTGGTAGTTGTATTGATGTTTTCTTTTTTTAAGGGCAACCATCACTGACAGAAGCAATCCCAATTTTGGACGGGAGTACATTGCCTGTTTTAACAAGGACTGCTCTAAAGAAAAACCCTTTTTATTTTGGGCACCAAGTTCTGACACATCTAAGTATGTTGAAAATATTGCTTGAGTATTAACATTACAATTGGACATCAAACTTTCAGATACAATGTGTCGGAATTATATTTTTGCAGAGAATCCACCCAAGGTGAAAAATCTGTAAACAGTTCTCTACTGGGTTCTGAAGGTATGTTAAGGGATGGCTAATTAAGTGATTCTTAATTTAAATGTACAATATTTTGCATTTTTTTAAACTGTTATATGGAACAGTAAAAGATGGTGTCTTTGAAAGTTGTTTAAAAAAAAAAAAAAAAAAAAAAAACAACAGTACTCATTATTACTAAGCTGTAAAAACAATTGTGAAAAAAATGCAAAATTTTGTACATTTGCCTGGGGAACAAATTGCCCTAGTTAAACACAACGTGTGAGTGATTTTCAAAAAAGCCGCGATTATACTTTCATTTTTGTTGACTTTTGTAATGTAAAACGGTCAAGAGGTTCACAGGATACTTATGTAATGGGAACCACAGCCCTTTTGAGGGTTTTATTAGTCCTTCTGAGGACTTTGTCTGCACTTTGGTATGTACAGACAACAGAAATTATGTTGTTTCTGAGGCAGTGTGGAAAATCAGCTGTCTTTCTGCAGTCTGTTTTGGAACCTAACTTGTTCCTGGACTAATCATTTTCTCCTATGTTTTTTTGCTGTAGGTGATGTGGACAGTGGTGAGGGTAGATGTTGTTCATGCTTGATTGAGGCAGGAGGCCACTCCTGCCTATCCTGTAAAAAAGCAGTCCATGCAATACCGCCTTGCTCAGTTCCTGCACCTGATCAGGAAGAGGGTTATGGCCAGAAGCGGATATGTCGCAAATGTTATGGTTAGTCTGGCTGTTTAAGTGTCATGTTTCTTTTCTCATAAGTTTGTTCGTTGCTTAAAGTGTGTTACCTTTGAATATTTTCTGCTCCTTGTGTAGTAAATTGCTAGTCACTCGTAATTGGTAACGTGCATCTTTTTTATTTTAGATTCTGCAAACAAAGTGGGTAAGGACAAGGCAAGGAAAAATGTGCTGAAGAGGACCAGAGAGCTAACCACTGACGACCTTGAAAAAGCTCTGGAAATTTTTCGCAGTCAATTTCCAGCAGTAGCTGGTTTTCACTCCCCAACTCGGGGTTCTCATCCTTACAAACCTATTATCTGCAATGGCAATGTGGACACTGTGCAAATACTATTTGACAAAGAAAGGGAGCAGTGGGTCACTGTCATTATTCGGAACACAAAAACTGATGGCACCACAGTTTATCTGTATGACAGTATGCAGCGAACCAACGGTGTTCCCAATCTTACGCCATCTTTGAAATTGGCCATTGCTGAGTTGGTCTCAACGACGGGACCAACAATTAGTGTTATCTACCCGGCCTGTCAGCAGCAGAAGGACAAAACTAGTTGTGGATTCTTTGCAGTTGCAAATGCACTGGACTTTTGTCAAAGTAGACGAATCCAGTGCAAAGTTTTCAAGGCATCTCTTCTAGAAAGTCACTTCGACAGCTGCATAGAAAAGAAATTGCTAACATCATTTCCAGTTGACATGTCGTTGTTCAGGTCACCAGGAAGAAGCAGCTTCAAAGAGGTGTTTGGAGTCTATTGCACATGCCGCATGCCAGAGGAATTTGATGTAGAAAGTGTAGAATGTGAATCATGCCAAGAGTGGTTCCATTTCAAGTGTGTCGGTCTGTTGGCAGCACCTGACGACACTTGGGTTTGTGTTTCATGTTCATGAAGGGCTAACAATGCAATTTCTGTCATAGATTAATCCGTGCTCTCTTTTCCTGAGAGGCCAGTAAGTAATTTTGTCGGCGTGTAACTAATTTTATCTTTATAGTGAGATGTCTTTATTTTTTTATTATTTATGTTTTTATCATGTTGGTCTAATATCCATGTTAGCCGAAAAGCCAGCAGCCCAGGTAAACCTCAGATTGCCTATGTAACGTTAGGTGTGTCCCTTTCAATTGGGGAAATGCTGAAATATTAATATTGAACTATCTCTTCCTAGGAAAATTTGAGCCCCACTAAGATTGTTGAAATGGCTGTCAGCAACCTTACCTTAGGTTGACAAAACAAGATTACAGCATTATAGTTCATTAGTACAATTTACAAAGTTTATTTGTTGCAATTCATTCCACTTTAAATTGCTACATGACAGAGCAGCATAAAGCAGACTTATAGAAAAACATGACTTAATTCAAATTGAGATATAAATTTACAAGATAAAAACTCGCAAACAAGAGATAAAAATTGCCATGGCACACTAGTTACAACATGACTTAGATGTGTGATACTTGAAGTTACATTTTAAGCTTTTGGCCCACCTAACGTTACCTAGACCATCTTAATAGGTTTACCTAGGCTGCTTGCTTTTCCAGTTATTTCTACCTTTTTTTCTGTTAATGAAAAGCTCTCGCCTCCCTTTTTTAATTAGCTGCAGGTACACCCATGGGTTTATTATTATTTTTGACGCTTCTCTTTGAGTCAGCTTATCAATAGTGTTTTTAAATATAACAATTTTTAGGCATGGACATTGTTTTGTAATTAAACTTTTTTTTCAGTCTGCACTTGGTTTTACTGATTTAAAGATTCAGAAGAGATTAAGGTACTCTTTTAAGGCCTTAGGGTTTTTACCATTTTCATTTTAATCTCATGACTGTTTTGGTAGTATTTATGTGTCTAACATTTGTCTCCTAGATTTAGGTTATTGTCAGATATTACCTTCCTGGATGTACGTACATCATGTTTAACATCTTTTCCCTTGATTTATGTCTAATATTTCTTACCTGGATTCAAGTAGATCATATCTTATATTGCTTATTTCAGGATTGTTAGATCGTGTCTAATATTTCCTTTCTAAACAATAATAGAGACTATTTAAATTTTAGAACTGGTTTTGGTAATGTTCTTTAAATCCCAATTCTGCTCTGTGTGTGCTACCAAACGGAGTCACTCGTTCGGCTTCATGCCATAGTATGTGAGAAAACCCCCACAGATTATTAATACAAGAATGACAAGTCAACTGTACAAAGAATATAAAAGAAAGGAAACCGATTCACAACAAATAAACGCAAGAAAAGGGTACAGATCGGTTCGAAGAGTTAAAAATTCCCATCTTCATGACACTTTATTATCTCTGAAAAGAGCAGAAGACCGTTACTCCTGCATGTAACAGATCTACAGCTGTTCGCAGGAGATACTCCTGCAATCAGTACGATATTGTCTTATACGCAAGAGTTTCCTCCAGGCGGTCGCTCCTGTGCATAATTTTTTTGCGTCTTGTCCGCAGGAGTTTTCTCCAGGCGGTCGCTCCTGTGCATAATTTTTTTGCAACTTGTCCGCAGGAGTAGGGTCCTGAGGCCTGCTCCTGCACGCAATGGGTAGGGCCCTTGCTCGCAGGAGCTTTACTCCTGCGCATAGTTTTTCAGGCCGTTGTTCGCAGGTGTGCTCCTGCGTATAATATTATCCAATTTTTTTGGGCTCTGAAATTTTGGCCCTGAGCTCCCACCTGGGAGGACTACTGACCACCAAAAAATCAGCGAAATCCAAGAGGGTCATTGTAAGACCCTGCTTTTCTTAAATAAACCTACTCACACTTCAATGCTCAATATCTTTGTTCAAATTTGAACCAGTGCCAAAAAAATTGTAATGTGCATCAAAACTGTGTTCCGAACACGTGTTTAAAATTTCAGCCCAATCCGTTGACTTGAGTTTTAGGTGATCTCGCACCTTAACAATCATCAGCTAAATTTCTTTATTAGTCTCCACGCGTCTCAAAGGATTGTTCGGGAATCGTGGGGACCCTGAATGGTTTGCATTCGAAATAACCGAAGTGGGTGAACCTTACAAGGGAACGTTTTCCGGTGATACAGTCAGAATATGATGGCGCTCTAGAATATTGTTCCTTGCGACCCTAAATGTCAGATTTTTCTTGACGTTCAAACTCTTTTTTAAGGTACCTGGACGTTTTAGAGTCTTTTTTGTCGAAATCGGTAATCTGACACTTTTATCGCCTTGCACCAAATATGACAATTTTTTTTCTTCAGAAATCGAATCTTTTTCATTTTTTGGACGCTTCAGACCATTTGGAAACATTTCGGTCAAAATAATTTTTCTCGACTTCTTTGACCTCTTTTGGAGATTTAAACGCGACCGTAACGGCTTCAAACCCCCTACGGACAGGTATAATTGGTGCAAAACCTAATTTAGGGTCGCAAGGAACAATATTCTAGAGCGCCATCAAATTCTGACAGTATCACCGGAAAACGTTCCCTTGTCAGGGGTTTTGTTGGGGCTCTTCGCAGGCTGGTGAGGGACGCGCGCGTGCGGCTGCGGGGCCGAGGCATTGGGCCCCTCAACAGGGATGCCTGCAAGGAACCATCCGATCCTGGTTTAGCTTCGTTCAAGTCCTCGTTAATATTCAGGCTTAGTGTGACTCATCGCGGCGTCGCCACACTCTTATATTATTGCTTTGGAAGCTCATCTTATATGAGGAAAATAAAAGCTGGCTTGTTCAACATACACGTACGCGTAAAAAAGAATTCTTCTTTAAAACAAAATATCACTACTCAAAAGCTGGAATTTTTAACATGAAGTAACATGGGCGCAGTGCTGTGATGATAAAATAGGAGAAAAATTGATCGAGACAAAACACATTACTAAATGGAACCTTGCATTTATTGAGAAAGTTCAGTTGTCGTCGTGGTTCCTGTGTGGAACACATTGCGTGGAACACATTGTGTGGAATACATTGTGTAGAGATGCTCTGTAGGGACCCTAGAAAAGTAGATGCTCTTACCAGGACCCCAAAAGCGAGAGAAAGAAATCCACAACAACCAGTCAGAAGCGCGCCCTCAGGCCGCAGCGGGTGCTGGACTTGGCGTTCGGTACTTCTGGTAGAGATTTTGCCAGAACTGGAACATCGGACCACTGAAGCTATCTGTTTGAAGGGTGAATCCGTCTGTCTTCAGCTCGAGGTAGGTGCCCAGATCGTCAGTGGCTGAGATGGCAGGCCAGTCCACGGGCAGGAGTTCGTCGGTTTGCGTGATGGGTTTGCTGCAGAGACACCACAGTTAAAAGCAGCGCACTGTGAAACCAACTCCGGACAATGATGCGTCCTAGGAATAAGCGCCGAAGTCGCCAGTTGCCGAACCATAAGGTCCGATGTCCCCAGCCGCCGAACCAAAAGTTCCGATGTCCCCAGCTGCCGAACTAAAAGGTCTGATGTTTTTAACCCTATATTTCCCGCCTCTTTGCAATCGTTCCCTTTGCTTTTACTGAATGAAAAGGATGGATACGGCAGTGAAAATGACAATCTTTCAAGTGAGGACAATCCGAGGGTATAAGTAGAAGTATGCTCCTAAGTCTGGAGAGGCAAGGGAAGCGATTGCAAAGTAGCGAAAAATATGGGGTTAAAAACATCGGACCTTTTAGTTCGGCAGCTGGGGACATCGGACCTTTTGGTTCGGCGGTTGCGGACATCGGACCTTATGGTTCGGCAGCTGGGGACTTCGGCGCTTATTCCTAGGACGCATCGAAACTCCAACGCCGAGGTGTAGAGTTTGCAGTCTCAACATTTGGAAGTGCAGAGTTTGCAGTACTCACACTGCAAGTGTGGAGTTCTCCACGTTTGCACCATGCCAAGAGATAGGTTCTGTGAGCGACTCCAAACATGACGTCTGGAGACACTCGCTCTGCAAACTCAACAGTGCGTTTACTCACGAGTACACTCTAATGAGCGTGTACTCAGATAAGCACACACCTGCAGCTGCATATAATGCCAGACGTCCTTAGGTGTGTACTCATCTGATCACACTCCCATCAGTGTGTACTCATCTGATCACACTCCCATCAGTGTGTACTCATCTGATCACACTCCCATCAGTGTGTACTTTTCAGTGAACACTCTCCTTGGAGTGTGCTCTCTGAGTACACTCTCTTGGGAGTGTGCTCATCTGAGTACACTCTCTTGGGAGTGTGCTCATCTGAGTACACTCTCTTGGGAGTGTGCTCATCTGAGTACACTCTCTTGGGAGTGTGCTCATCTGAGTACACTCTCTTGGGAGTGTGCTCATCTGAGTACACTCTCTTGGGAGTGTGCTCGTAAGTACACGCTGAACAGAGTGTACCGAGTACACTGTTGAGTTTGCAGAGTGGTTTGACCGTGTGCCCTAGACCGCCCCGGCCCATCGGTCCCGACCCGGCCCCCGCCTGGCAGAGAGTTAGCCGCCCAGGCAGGCTCGGCTCCGGCTGAGGCTGGAAGAGTCCGACCATAGTGTAGAGGTCTCCCAGCCAGGTCCTTGGCCGGGGCTGGGTCTGCCGGGTCTGGGCCGATATAAGGGTGTCCCAAGATATTTACAAAATGCCTTTTTTTGATGAGTGCCGGGGTGGATTTGAAAGATGACACAAAACGAAGAAAATTAAACATTTAGATTTTAATATGCAGGTGCCTACCTCTCAGGGGCAAAAAATATGACATTTTAGTGATTTTTCGTACTTTTTGCACACTGAAAGTGCTTGCATATTTTTTTAAAGGTCATATTTAGGTTCCCTGGACCAAAATACATCGGATGAAGTTCTTTTCTGATTTCAAAATTCGGTTCCCAAACTCTTAGGGGCTAATCACAAAGTATTTAAGTTATCATTGAAACCGCATCTTGAATACAGAAAAGTACTTTATCCAATATATTTTGGTCCAAGGAACCTAAATATAACCTTTAAAAAAATTTGCAAGCACTGTCAGTGAGAGAAAAATACGAAACATCACTAAAATGTCATATTTTTTGACCCGGAGAGGAAGGCAACTGCATATTAAAATCTGAATGTTACATTTTCTTAGGTAATTTTTCCTATGCAACCCAAATATTCCCCCTCTTTGAGATCTGATGACTAAAAGTGGGTCAAAAACGGTTTTAAGGTGAGGTGTGGGTGAAAATGCTTAATTCTACACTAAAAGCCCCAGGCTTTTCAAACTTAGGCTATCAATTGACTTCATAAAACAATGTTTCATACAAGATTTGGTTCAAATTCATACACTTGTTCGGCCTCACTGGACTATTTTTCCTAAATTTAGTCGCATTGTAGAAAAATCTCTTGCGCATTCCATTTTGATGGAGAAGTCTGAAATTTTTTTGGGGGCTTCTTTGAATCCTAATCTACAAAACTATAGAAAGATTTTGTATTATTTCTTATTTGATTCACCAACAAAAAATTTGTAGTTCCATTTTCCCAAAAAATTGTTGACTTTTTTTTGTCATTTTTTTAGGATGTTTGATTTTTTACATGAGAACAAGACCTCTTATTGGAAATATCTCTCTATAGCTTTGTTCTCTATACATCAAAGTGCTTCGGCAAAAAGAATGGGAAAGATAAATAAAAAATGAATGCGCAAGCCTCTTCCGGAGTAGAAAAATAAATGTTCAAATGAAGCGAATGCAGTTCGATGACCAGAATATAGACATCCGTTAAAACACTTTTTAGTAGCAATGCGACTTCAAGTAATGCAACTTAACTTAAACAAAAGCAAAGCACAATTTGTTTGAGGAATTTTGAAACAAAAAAAACAGAAGAAATCAAATTTGGGTATTTTAACCTTTTTTGGCCATATTTTCACCCACACCTCACCTTAAACTTTGAAATTAGCGAGTTTTGCAAGGAATCGTGCCCCTAGAAGATAGGCATTGAGTTTTACAGAAAATACGCTTTTACAAAAACGAATAACTTTTTTTTACTAACACAATGCCGTTCTCGGAATGGAAATCCGTTGAAAAATGGCTTACCTACGGCTGATTTTGTAACCCCATGTCCTACCCTACTCTGTCACAAACTTCAACCGCGATGTGCGGGCACTTTTAACTGTCCGAAATTCAATTCCTTTCCACAGATCTTCTTCATTTTGTTTCATCTTTCAGATCCACCCAGGCACTTGGAGGCATTTGGAAAATATCGTGGGACACCCTAGCCGATGGCCGGGACTTGTTTGGAGTCTAGGGTGGGGTTTGCATTGTGGGTCGGTTTGCAGTGCAATCATCAATGCAAGCGCGCACTCACCCATACTTGACGAAGTTGGTCCACATGGTGGCCATTCTCCTAATAGCGAGGTCTGCCTTGGGGCTCGGGTTTGTGTCGATCGGCCTGGCTAAGATGTAGGCCACGTCGTCCGCGTGAAACGCCACTGAAGAAATCAAGTTAGTTGTGAAACGTTCTTATGTTCCACTGAGAATGAAAGAGTCTTGATCAATACATACTCAATTTTGAGCAAGAACACTTGCCAAACACTCACCAAAATTTGAGTAAAGGAAGTCTACTCTCAAAAATTTGGTGGATGAAGGGCGTATCAGCTTCCTGAATAGCTACATTGGTCATCAAAATTAGGGCCCCGCTTCTGTTTTACACGATAACTTTCTCCCGAGAGGGAAACGACTGAGAAATTTTGTGTACATCGGATAGGGATTACCCCGGATAACCCGCGGATTACCTCCAGATTACATCGAAAAATTTCCCGGATTACCATTGGATTACGCCGGATTACCCCGGATCACCTCAGAATTTCCCCGGACTACCACCGGATTACTTCGAATTTTCTGGCTATCCGGATTACGACTTACTGCTGTACACCGGATAACCGAAGTCGTTTCCCCCTCGCTTTCTCCTCACTTCCAACACAGCACTTCCCGACGTGTTCGGTGGGTAAATTTTTTGTTTCAACAAGAATTTAAGAGGCTCAACTCCATGTCTTTAAGTAGCCAGAAGCGCAAAGTCCAGCACTGACTCTTTCAACCTTAAAACCTGCGACAAAAGTACCCCTACACACAATTTTGAAAATCGCCGTCTTTCGTCACAAAGTGGTAACCAGCTATCCGGAAACGATCCAGTACGGCTCATTTGACCTCTCTGTACCTTTTAAAACAGCATTTTTGGGTGGATAGAGGGCGTTCTTTATTTTTGAAATTGCATCCAACTCTTACAGGGGTACTTTTGACGCCTTGACACCTTTTTTTTCGAGGGCGTGGTTTACCCCCTTTGGGATAGCTTTCAGGTTTGCCATTCGAAAAACCGTAAGGACACCCCTTGAAGTGTTTCTGTGCCAAATTTGAACCACTTTGGTCAAGTTAGGAGAAAGTTATCGTGTGAAACAGAAGTGGGGCGCTAATTTTGATGACCAGTGTACATATCAGTATCACCTAAATTCAGGCGGTACAGAACACCACACCTAAAATTTTGGTTCTGATTATGACTTTAATTCTCAGTGTAGGACTAAAATCTTGGGTGAAGCGTTCTTCGTCACCGTTGGGTGAGAATTGCCCATATTTGGGCGATGAGAATGTTCTCACCCCAATATAGGTAATATTCTCACCCAAATTGGGGTAAAGTGTAAAATACGACAGCAAATTGCAAAATTTGAGAAAGGAACCCTTCAACACCCACAGTTTGGGTACCGATACCTGGATAAACGCCTTGATGCAGTGGACAAGGGCAGCTTTTATTACACTTATACTCCCACTGCTGTTGTAGTGGGTTCAGGCCAAGCAAAGGTGTCTTGTAACTCAACGCCTAAGGCGTTGAATAAGTAAGCGCCTCAGGCGTTGAGCTACTAACTGCCCTAAGGCGTCTTGGTTTTTGACGCAAACGCCTTGAGGCGCTTACTTACAGAGCACCCAGGAATAACAGTGTACGAAGCATAGTTTCGTACTGCGAAGAGAACGAAGGCATTGTAAAATCGACTAAGAAATGATTCGTATTATGAAGCTTAATCCTTCGCAATACGAAGAATTTCTTCGTAATAGGAAGCAATTCTACAATGCCCTCACTTTCTTTGTAGTTACGAGGAAGATGCCTTATAGACTTTTTAGAGTGTCAGCGATACCTTCTCGAAGGTCAGGCGGACAACGGTCTTACCGTCCTTCGCTTCATTGGGGTTGGGCGCGGGCATGTTGAGTTCCGTCCTCGTACTGAATTTGAAAAGGAAAGTGTCAGCCTTGGTGTTCTTAGCCCTGAACATCGCCAGACGATGCGCATCTGTTTCCATCCAGATGTCGTCGATGTACTGCAAAAGCAAAGAGAGAAACGCGTCGCATTAAGTCCTTAGTAGGAAGCACCCTTGCAAAAAGAAAAATATATAGGCAATGTATGGTTGACATTTTTAACTGACAATATATGGGATTTATGTATGGTAAAGATAATTAAGGGAGATACTTTTCAGATATAAACAATGTATGGAAAATAAATAAATCTCATACATTGAACAATATATAGGCAATGCAGTCTTTTAAAAAAACTACGAAACTTGACAAAGACTCGGAAGCCTTTGAAGAAAGGTTAAAGGGCACGCTATATCTGAGATTAGGTGATGTACTCAGCATCTTTCCGCGCTGCACCCAAAAATGATGTTCAAAATTTCCTAACTGTTTCACTTTACTTGGTTCATAGGATTTCTCAAAATTTGGTGGAGACTTAAACGCATGGGAAAGGACATTTTACTTGCTCAATATATGTCTTCAATATATTTCACAAGATAATATTATCTGGCTTAAGGTGCCAAGATATATTCGAGTGTACAGACCATATATGGCTTTAAGATATTTATATCTTGAGAAATATATTGCCAATATATTGCGGAGAACCAAGATATAACAAAAGTATATTGCAATATATAATACATACATTGGGCCATATACTTGCAATGTATTGAACAATACATAATTATATTGAAAATATATGAGCCATGCATGGAAAATATATGAACCATATCTGGAGAATATATTCTCCTTTTCGCAAGGGCAGGAAAGACTCAATTAAACTGGGGTACCCGCCGTATAGTTTGGGCGCGTAGTAGGCGACCGATGCGAGTAGGCAACAGCCGCACCGCACTTCTGTGCTGCGGGCTTCCCAACCTGCGAGGAGGCACCAGGCCTGAGTTTGACATTCGCGGTCGCGGCTAGCCATTAAGATAATAGAGGTATGCATAGGCCGCACACAAGCGCACAGTACGCGCGGCTGGCCACCCACTGGGCGTAAGTTCCGACGCACGCGTGAGGGCAAGGGAGGGGTCGAGGGCGAATGGTCAGCCTGTGATAGGCAGTAATAATTCGAAGTACAATCCGCGTAAAAGAAGACGAAACACGCGACTTAGTGGCTCAAAGTGGCTCAGTAATGGAGGTTCCAAATTACATAATTTGAGATGAGTAAATACTATATATGAGTATATATATAATTCCAAAGTCGAAGTAGAAGTGATTTTTGTGATCAGCCCTCATAAAACTACAGGAATCAATGTAAAGTTTGATTTTATAATTTTGGTCCCAAATTAGTGAAAATTGGGTGAGGTATGGGACATGGGAAAATTTGGAACTCATTTTATAGGTCAGCACACTGAAATCTGCAGGGTGCAAAGAACATCTCAACTTGATAACTTCGCTTCCAGAATCCGTACCGTTGCAGAACAATGTAGGTTATTGGCATTAAAACAAATGGTACACTGAAAACTACAGGCACTCTATAGTTCCTATATATCTTAATGAAGACCCCTCTGTCATCACCAATAGCTGGATGCCACTGATGCCACACCAATGCCAACCCTTCAGTCGAGTAATATTTAAATCCCACCATTAAAATGATGAATTGGCTTCTCGTATGCTTGAGTAACCATTCGACATCTTTTTTAACTATTTATCGAGTCATACAATGTTATTAGTTACAGTTACCCCCTTTTATCACCCTGATACACTACAAGAACAAATGTGTGCCTAGTACACAGCTGTGGGAGTGTACTTACAAGCACACATCTGTAGATGTATGCTTGGCAAGCAACAGATGTATACTTGGCAAGTACACAGCTAAAGGTGTATGCTTGGACAAGTACACACTGCGAATGAAAGAGTCATGATCATGACTAAAATTTTGGGTGAGGAATTCTTTATTACTGGTTAGAGGTAGGAGGTGAGTTTCACCTAGTTCTACCCGGTTGGAACTAGGTGGAACCTACCACGCCGGGAAACCTTATAACACCTGCCCGCTACAAGAAGCTGATCGAAGAGGTGAAGGCCGCACGCGAGAAAGTCCCGAAGACCCGAACTACCACCGACCGGCGACGATTGAAACGGTATGCTGTTGTGGAGGTCCGGGAGGATGGAGAAGTGGTCGAAAAGTTGATCAAACCCCTACACTGTTAAAAAATTCGGATTGAAATTTCATAACATGTTAATGTAATTATTATCACTTTTCTGTTTTGAAATTTCATAGCGATTTTCTGCAATGAAATTTATTTCATTGCAGAAAATCGCCATGAAATTTCATAGCAACGTGTTATGAAACTTCATTAAATTGTTAATGAAAATTCATATGTAAGTTACGACATTTCATTTGCGATTGTGATGTTGTATTTCGTACAAGGGTAATGAAATCTCAGACCGGTATCTGGACTTTTGGTCACCCACACCAGGTCTAAAAATTGCAAGAGGGTCAAATCCAACTTAAACATCGCTCCTTCCTGCCTCGGAGTGAAACGCAGCGAGGAGTGTCAGTGACACATGGTGCCCCGTCTATGCTGGGGCTCACGCGTGGACCTAACCTAATGGCCGACCATAGGCGCCAGCGAGTCGCAACATGGTAATGCGTTTTTCTCGACTTCAGAGTTATATTTTGTTTAAAACTGTTAGCATACGTCTAGAGCAGATATTCACTTAGGTAACCAAGGATAAACGTTTGAAAAAATATTTATTTTACTTAAATGAATCGGAAATACTCATCAGTGAACGGACACGGCGCTCCAAGCACCACCTAGCGGCAGGTTCTTGAAACCTGACTTTGAGCCCAGGTGGCTGACAGGCCTTACCATGTGAGCAGTGGATTGTGCACAGTTTGCGTTTATTGATACTAAAATACTATTTTGGTGCGACGTTTGATTTACTACCCATATCATCACGCTATATTACTCAGGGAAGAGCATCGGAATATTCAGAATCACGATTGGGTTCAAACTCAGTCAAAACTGAAGTTCCTTCCACCCGGGCAATGTAAGAGCCATCATAAATTGCTTATCACATGTCAAAGACCGACATGAAAGTTTATATCTTGGTTATAAATTTTCAGAACCACTCTAAATTTGTAGTGTCACGTTATGACTTTTCATCAAATCTCTTGACGTTTCATTGCAGACGTGAATTTTCAAAGAGATATTATGACATTTCATGGAATGTGTTCTGACATTTCATTACATTTATGAAATTTTATGGCCGCTATGAAATTTAATGGCGTTCATGAATTTTAAATGCATATTTGTAATGAAAATTCATGACATTTTTAACAGTGTAGAATCCGGCCAGGAACGGACAATATTCTTTATGCACATGGGGGAAATGTACGGCCAATTCCTTAAAGTCGACCAAAGTTTAGGACATGGGGGCCGCAACGTGGCCGCACCCAAAAAGAAGTCAACCCGGGCTCGGTCATCATCTGAGAGCAGCCCCCCGACATCACCCCCGTCGTCCGTAGGAAGTATCCAGCCATCACCAGAGCCCGGCATCGACGCTCAGACGCTGCTCGTTTTGTCCCACTCGCCACCGGTTCGAAACTCAGTCTTGCTCGTGCCCACTCGCTCTGTCCCGCTCATGCTCGCTCACTGAGTCTTGGTCTCCAAATGAGTCCCATTTGCTGAGCCAGGGTGAGGGGGGAGAGGTGTGGCGGTAAGATGTACTGATTGCCCGGGTTCGAAACCACCCGTCGTCCAATAAGCGGATTTTCACAAACGAATTTTGGATTTTTTGCGACGCATCACTGCTGGGCAGTAGTCCGCCAACGTACTGCGATAAGCAAAACCCTAAAAATACGATCTGACTCTAAGAAAAACAGCTGCCGCTGCGTGGAGTCGAACCGCGGTCTATCTTGAGCGAAGCCGGCAGCGGTGGCGTCCGAATCTCCGGATGTCGCCGGATCGGCCACTCGCAAACGAGTCCCATTCGAGCGTGGATGCCGGGCTCTGGCCATCACCTCCGGCTTCTCCCCTGTCATCTCTCCCGTCATCTCCCATCCGGCCATCACCCCCCGTACGGAGCAGTACGCCGTTTGGTCGTACCCGGCCTTCCGCCCGGGTGCAATTCAAGACTCCACCAGCACCGCGGCTTGTGGTCGTCCCTGGAGCCCGCACCCCTACACCCGACACACCTGTCTCAAGGCTCGACTTTGAGGGGTTCGGGTCGCCACAGCCTGGTCCCGCTCCGAAGTGCGTAATGTGCGACAAGCCTTGTGGAGAGCTCTGCGGCTGTGGTCGTCCAATGCATGCCGAGTGCGCTGACCAATGCCAACTCTGCCAGGGGTCCAGCAGGATAAGTGGCCACCGTTCGCAAGCAGTTACAGGACTAAAGGACCAGGCGCATAGGATGTTGCGGATGTCCCAGTCCAAGTTCCTTCCGGCTACAGTGGGCGACAATGTCACCGTCACCAAATGACTTGTCGCCCTAACACTTCTACCCGTTCCTCGTCGGGTGCAACTACGTCTACCCGAATGCAAGTCGGTTACAACCAGGCGGGACACTTCTACCCGGCGTGGTATGTTCCACCTTGTTCTAACCGGGTAGAACCAGGTGAAGCTCACCTACTTCTAACCGTAACATATACATAACATGTATACAGTATTCACTGTTTTTCAACGCATGTGACGTCACATTCGTTAAAATGTGAATTTTGTCACGTTTGTTTGAATAAGATGGCACATTCGTCTGAACGTGACACGGCCGTTAAGTAAGGGTGTCACATTTGTTTGAACGTGGATAAACATTCAAACGAATATGACGTCATATTCAAACGAACGTGACAAAATTCTCATTCAGGCAAATAGGACGTCACATTTGTTGAAGAATAGTTTTTGCGGCATACAGTGTACACAGTTCAGCAGACATAGAACGTGCATTTTCAATCAAATGCACAATTCCTTGCAAAACTATGCACCTAAAACTACGAAGTAAATTAGTGTGAGGGTGTTGAAATCTTTATCCAGTATGAGAAATCAGGTGTGCGTGGGTCTCTAACAATGCGGAATCCCGCAAACGAGATGTCTCATACCGATCGAATTCAGGTTTCGTCACTGTTCTGTTGTGCTATGGTCCCGGTCCGGATTGCACCCAAATACCACAGATGACAGTCAAGCGATATTTGCGCTCACCGTCTTCACGGTGCATCCAAGATTGCAGGCAGGAGTCACGGCGTCACGTATTCCCCTCTTGACTTCCTCATATACAGTGCTATAGTTTACTTGTACCTCCGGTACATTCAGAATCTTCCGCGTGTCTTGGAAAGGGAATACGTTCCTGGGAACGTGGTCGTAGACATTCTCCACAATTTTCTCGTCAACTTTAGGATCTAACGTTGGGTCTAAAAAAAAAGGAAAGATTTTAAATTAGATTACAGCGTAGAGACAGGCATTGCTCTAGTTCAAATACGCTGGCAATCAACGAAAATTACTATTGTGACACTTTTCATTACTAAGTTGTTTTTGTTTTGTGCATAGCTCTTTGCACAGCATCAGTCAAGCGCCTAATATGCATGAAATCGCGAGCAGTAACGCACATGGTTGCATAACTATGCATGTATTCATGTTTAGCTACGCAAAACATATGCACGGTGTCATGCAAAAGCTATGCACCAAAAACTACATGGCAATTTAGTGTATACACTCGGCTCGCAATGCGCTAGGGGCGAAGGTTTTTTGAATAATGCGCTTGCTCGGGACGCTTACTGTGACTGTAGTAGTAAAGGCGCCACTCCGCGTTGGTGTTGCTGATCAGCTGGGGGATGGGTGTCCTTGCCGGCTTCAAGAAGTAGCTCTCCACGTCCCTTGTGATTAGAAGCGGCTCCCCGCCGTGCAGTGGCTTCCGCCTCTCGGGGGTGGGGACCCAGGGCAGCAGAGGATCAGTCTGCAAACTCGAAATTCACAATTACTAAGTTTTATGCTTAAAACACAATGGTACAGGTTTGAGTCAACCGTTGTTTGCCAGCTCCTCTTCTACAAAGCTTGACATAGCTACTTCCGGTTCGTACTTTGAGTGTTCGTACTTTCACTGTTATTCAACGAATGCGACCTCATTGGCTAAGCGATTAGCGAAGCCAGTTACTCCACTAGGGTTGGAAAGTTTTGTCAGTCCGTCTGTGTAAGCACCACTCCTCCTGAACGGCTCGGCTGATCTGACTGAGATTTGCAGGGTTATTAAGTATGTCCTTAGCTCGCCACACGCTAAAATTCAGCTTTTTATCTCATCCCATGCAGTCGAACTAACGTAAAAACACTGAAAAAATTGCAGAAGGCAACTTTTTAGTCACTTAACACGTTACATGAAGTAAGACATCACCTTAGGACTGTAACATTCGTTTGAATGTTGACCCTCATTCAAACGAATGTGACACCCTAATTTAACGGCTGTGTCACGTTCAAACGAATGTGACATCATATTCAAACGAACGTGACAAAATTCACATTCTAACAAATATGACGTCATATTCGTTGAATAACAGTGATGCTTCAGATGAAAGCAAAAGCATTGCGTGTTTACTGCATGTTATATCTGGAGCACGCCTGGCATGTCGAGGTTGAGATCTCCTATTTAAAAGATCTCATCTGGGCGTTACCGTCTGAAACGTAAGCGCATCTCCATAGGTTATGTCATATTTCTCACTCTGCAAACTCAAAACTGTGCATAGTACGCTCCTCCTAAAGCATTACATGAAGCACGTTCTAAATTAGAGTGTGTCACCGGGCACGCTCTAAATTAGACTGTGCTTACAAGGCAGGCTTTATGTTGCAGCGTGCGTGGTAAGCACACTCACTGTTAAAAAATTTGTCGTAAATTTACGAAGATTTCACTGGAAATTTTTATAAACGAGAGCTTTGTAAATTGCTGTTCATGAAATATGTCGTGAAATCCAAAAATGCGTCGTTAACATCAATTTACAAGATACTTAGTAAATCTACAAAATATTCCGTTAATCATTGGAAGTAACATGCACCCTCGCATGCACCAAATAGTAGCGGGACAAACTGTTCGTTGGAGAATCTAAACCAGAACTTTCTGGCCTGCTGGCAGCGTACCTACCACGGCTCTACTAGGGTGGTTCGTAATAGAACTCGACCAGCAAGGGCCTTCACAGCTCGATACGCGGTCGGATTTGGCAATTCTACGACGTATTATGTAAATTTAAAAACTGTTTCATTTCTTAACAAAACATTCGCTAGGAATACCAAAAATATCGTAAAGCTGCTAATACAAGATATATAATGTCGATGTACGAAATAATCTCCAAATTTTAATAAATATCTTCTAAAGAATATTTTACAAAATGTATCCTGTTTAAATATTTCGTAGATTAACAAAAATTTCTAACAGTGCTCTAATTTAGAGCGTGCCTGGTGACACTCTAATTTAGAGCGTGCGTCGTAGAATGCTCCAGGAGGAGCGTGCCATGCACACATTTGAGTTTGCAGAGTGGGAAAAATACGCACGGAATAAGATCTTTTGAATAGGATCCCTCCACGTATACATACATGTCCAGGTGGCAAAGTACGCGGTACCACCTTGCGTGTTTTCGGAAAGTACACCTGCAGTGTGCAGGTCGCTCTGGGTGGAGTGTACAGTGTACATGCGAGCACGCTTTAGCACTGAAACTCCAAACGTGGTCTAGACCACACCAACTGATGCGGTCAAAATGGCACCCAGCTGACAACATCAGTTGGTGAGGTGACCACATTTGGTTTTTCAAAAAGGGTTTATGCAGGAGGGCGTTAAAGTGGTCCATTATGGGTATGGACGTTGCATTATGAATCTGCCACAGGGTATACAGGGTTGCGAAGGAGTTTTGCATCCCCCCCTCGCCCCACACCAAGATATACGCCTGAAGGGAAGACCAACAGCCAAACTTAGCCCCTGCAAGTAGGCAAAAAGTGCTACTATGTCCTCCCTCCTCCTTTTCCCCAATGCCGCTTCGGGATCCGGCACTTCACCTGGACGGCATTCCCAACGTCCTGGGCGTGCTTGACGATCTCTTGGACAGTGGCGTTCATTAAGTACTGCGCCGCGAGCGTGAGGTCGGTGACGGGCTGGCCGGCCAAACGGGATGCCACCCGGAGGGCCGTCGCCACGTGGGACTCCGTGTACACCCAGTTGTGGAAGGCTGAGCCGCTCATGAGCGTGGCGCCGTGGATAAGGCCTGCAATGCACCACACGATGAAATGTAATCAACAATTTTGTACGAGACATTACAGTTGTCAGTGCAGATGAACTTGCCGTACTCACTGCAAATCCCAGTCCGGGACTGGCAGGCACTACATTTTGTGAGACTCCTGTCAGAGACATTTGTCCCACGCGACACGGCTTCACCCCACAGGCATGGCACACGGTTCCGCTTACAAACGTGGGACAGTTTGTCTCAAGTTCTCAAGTGCATGCCTGTCCCACACATAGATTTTGAGTGCAATATTTGTGTGAAAAACTGTACATATTCACCCATTTTGGCGCAAAATCGTGTACCCATTTGTTTAAAAAGTGCATGTGCACAAAAAACTGTGACGATTCGAACAAAATTTGTACAAAGACATTAAGCGTGCACGTCATGATGGTTTTATCGTTTTATGGCAGCCCACTCGATCGCCAACGCGGCAGCTGATTCTCAGTGAAAACATTTCGAGCCGCAAATGAGTTGTGTTCTCTAGTACTCTTTAAGTCCTACTGACGAAGGAACGTTTTCTGGTCATGAACTCAGATTTCGACCCAAAAAAAGTTTTTTCGTAAGAATAACATATAAAATTAAAAATGTTCCCTAAAGTTGGTGCCAAGATACACATCTACCCTCTCCCCGACTTTATACAACGTAAAAAAAGGGGTTAAATAGCCTATGTTTTTACATTGAGACAGCAGATTTTCGGTCTAAATTTAGCAGTTGAATTAAATGTGTACAAAATATGATCCGAAACCCCCAAAAATCTCATTTTCGTTTTTAGGGGACCAAACATTGTAGGTAATGATAATGATAAAAACCTCCACTTCCAATTTACCAACTCGATGTCCGAAAATTACCTATATACAGCAAAAACGTCCATTTTACCCCGTTTTCACGTTAAAAAAATCGGGGGAGGGCGTAGATATGCATCTTGGTACCAACTTTGTGGCGCATTTTTAATCTTATGTATTATACTTAAAAAACAAAATGTTCAGCCGAAATCCGAGTTCATGACCTGAAAACCTTCCCTTGGGAGGTGAGTAGGTGCGGCACTGCCCCGTCTTACAGGGGAAGGTATACGAAAGTTCGTAGTCTGATCAAATACCCCTTGGTGTATGACAGGACTTTGTATAGCACAACAAAGTTTTAGCCGTGTAGTTGCCACGCCCATGCAAAAAGAATAGGAGCTTTGTTGAAAATGTCATTAATTTGTGATGAAATTGATCGGAAAGCGGAAGAAGGGGATGACTCAAATTTAAAAAAAATTTCAGGAGAAACAAAAAACTGTTCACAGATAAAACTTAAAATGAACAAATGAATTATGGAAATGGATTTTAGTTCAAAAAAGCATAAGTGATAACACTGAAAATTTTCAAAAGTGTAGGATCACTCCGTAGATGGTTTCTGTGATTTGAATCTTGACGTTAAAATAGACGACGGAGCCTTAGCCATGTTTACTTAGTTCTCCTTATCAAGGTGGAACTTTGAGGTAATTCAAGTGGAGCTGAGGTCTGCGTAGAGCCTATATTGTTCTGGTACATTTTTGGAGTTACCCCTTTCTTCCAAATTTAGTGTTCTTAAAAAAAAAGGGGGGGGGGGGAGTTAAGTTGAGTTGACTCGACTCTGTTTACTTTAGACTCACTAAAATACAAGTGGAGTTATCTCCTTCTACTACTTTGTCCAACGGAGTCATGTGGACTTTGGTTGAGTTATCTTCATTTTGTGTTGAAATTTAGACCGTAAAAGGGGTCAAGTTGAGTCATAACCATTTTCCAAGTGGATTTTCTCCTAAACTGCAACGAATTGGGTCAAAAATTTGGTGTAATGATGTAAACCATCCTGAGGAACAATAATAAAATAAGAACTCAATTTGGAGATAAGTCAAGTTATTCCCGTCTTCCGCTTCCTGGATCAAATGCTCGTCAATTTGTGATGTAAACATGATATAAAAGTAAAAATCAAAAAATTATGGATATCCATGTTTTTTTTATCGCTAGTGTCCCGGAGCGTGTACACACCATCCATCTCCGGCAGCACGGAGAGCCAGCCCGCCAGCGCGCCGCCAGCAGACTGCCCCCCGATCGTCACCCTGTTGGGGTCGCCGCCGAACGCCGCGATGTTCTTGTTGACCCACCGCAGGGCCGCCACGTTGTCCTTGACCCCGCAGTTGCCGGGGATCTCCTCAGTGTCCAGGCTCAAGAAACCTGAGCAGGATACGACCGTCTTAAGTCTAGAAGGTCTAATCGGTACTAGGTCTTTGAAAATTTGTCAGTCCGATTTTGGTACACAACCGATACCCATTTTCTCCATTTTTGGTCCGTCCCGTATTATTTATGAAAATAAATATCGGAGGACGGGCATATAGTGTGATGCGTGCTGTGCGTTCGTCCGTCCGTCCGTCCGTTCGTCCGTCCGAGGTCTTCCCGTGGACCGATCTTCACCAAATTTGGTATGCAGCCTCCTAGGGTGAACCTAAAAACCGCCCGGTGACGGCTTTTTAGATCCGAGCCCCTAGGGGCGCTGCTGCAGGTGCATCATGGTTTACATGGTGTACAGGAGGATCTCTGCAACGGAGGCCGCTAGAAGGGCATGCAGGGGTATTTTTGGAATCGGGGCGACAAAATAAGGACAACGGTGTTAATTTCGAGCCGATCGGAAAAGTTTGGGCCCAGGTTCGAATCCCGGTGGGGTAAAAATACGATCAAAATTTTCGACTCGAGTTGGACATTGTTTCATATGTTTTCGAGGGTGCTGACAACGAAAATGAGATCCATTTTGACCCCAGACTCAGGTTCGTATCCCGGTGGGGTAAAATACGACCAAAATTTTCGACTCGAGCTTGACATTGTTTCGTTTGTTTTCGAGGGTGCTGATGACGAAAATGGCATCCATTTTGACCCCAGACCCACTTACGAATCCCGGTAGGGTCAAATGCGACCAAAATTTTTCCTTTTTGACCCCGAACTGGACCCAGGCGGTCGAGTGCCGTTTCCGTCACATACGACCCTAATCTTTATTTCGAGGTAGACATGGTTTCATACGTTAAGGGTGCTGATAACGAAGGTAACATCTATTTAGTTTCCGACAGAGATTTGCATCACTATGGGCTAAAATACGACAGCAATTGCGAATGTTTTAAATGTACGGGACGGGCCAAAGTTTGCGATTTGTATCGCCACTTTCCCTGTTATTTGACCAAAGCCAAGGGTAGTTCTTATCGGTCTAAGAGAGGCCCCATAATTTTTGGGCTGAAATATGCACGGTTCAGATTTTATGGTCGATTTTCGTTTTCTCTGACAACTTTTTAAACAATTTGACGAAAATAAAAAAATCGCTATTCTGAGTCCACTACACTGACATTTCTTATGTGATAAGTTTCATACAATTAGCTGCGATGAAAAGACTAATGTGAATTCTACAAATATTTGCATCTGTGGCAATAATAAAAAATTATCGCGTTCAAAATGCAAGAAGTTTCTTACGTTTTGGCCAGTTTCGTCCCAGATTATCACATTTTGGTGTTTCGCCGTTCTGTTTCAGCGCTTTGTACTCTTTCAAAACCTTGCGAAGAATGTGTTTGCATTACAAACTATTTGGTTAGCAGCTTGCAAAGAATTTGGCTTGATTGTATTACGCACTGGTTGTTCCCAATTTTGCGAACAATGTGTTTGCAAGAGTTTATAATGCAAACAGGTTGTTGGCAAATTGCAAAGTACTTGTTTGCAAGTTGCGAACTAGTGGTTTGCAATATGGATGCGTTCTTTGCATAACGAACAAGTCACATTCTTCGTTATCTTACAAATACATCGGTTTACAAGGTTTTAGGAGTGTAGTATTCTTGGGGTTTCTGTGTTCGCACTCTGCAAACTCAACAGTGTACTCAGTACACTCTGTTCAGCGTGTAATCACAAGCACACTCTCATCAGAGTGTACTCATCTGAGCACACTATCATCAGAGTGTACTCAGATGAGTACACTCTGATGAGAGTGTGCTCAGATGAGTACACACCTACAGCTGCATATAATGTCAGGCGTGCTTAGGTGTGTTCTCATCTGAGTACACTCTCATCAGAGTGTACTCATCTGAGCACTCTCTCATCAGAGTGTACTCATCTGAGTACACTCATCTGAGTGCACTCTGATGATAGTGTGCTCAGATGAGTACACTCTGATGAGAGTGTGCTTGTGAGTACACGCTGAACAGAGTGTACTGAGTACACTGTTGAGTTTGCAGAGCAATCCATTTTAGCCAATCTGATGCGTGTCAGACTTCTGCAACGGACGCTGGTTCCGTCTGCCTGGAGACCATCGATCGTTAGCCGGCGGCGGACGCGACGCGGGATAATTCTTTCCCAAGTCATCCGAGATCGCAAAATCGATTTCTCGTATTTTGACCAAACTTTGTGGGGTAACAAATACCTATTTTTAAAAAAGAAAAATTTTTGGTCGGCTCACAAATTTCAGAAAAAATATTTTGTAAACTTATTTTGAACCGGCTTTGTAAATTTGTTTCTGGCCGTAGGTGGACCCCCGGTCGGCGTACCGGGTGGATTTCCGTTCTTTTCATCATTCTGAATAAAAAAGATCAATAAAGGTCCCGAGGGCCTCTTCACGAGTCTTTACAAGTCGCAGAAGGACGAACAAAAGATGTTAACACATAGTACTGGTTCTGACTCGAAATAAACAAGTTTTGGAGTGTTTAAAGTTTTTAGCGTCCAACGGTCCATAAATGTAGCAGTTTCATGCATTTTATGGTACAAACATGCAAAATTTCATTGGCGCGTCATAGAGTTGCCAAACGTCACCGTTACCCACGCTTTCTTCCTTTTAAAATGTTCGTTCAAAGTGAATTGGCCTTGTTACGAAGTTCCCCATCCGAATCTGTTAAGAACTGCCCAAGGGTACACAAACTAAATCATTCTGCTCCCCGCCAGGCTGATGTAGGGCTACGTTAATGTCCGCGGGTGCGTTACGTCCGTAAAACATGATACTAAAAGATAAAACAATTTCCCGGGGGATAATAGTTTACCGGGGAAGCCCAGACGGAAACTCCCATGGCATGAAAATTTAAGATTGGACCGATTTCAAGTGTAGCACACTTTCCCCTTCTTCTCAAGGCCATTCAACAGCACGGGTCCCGACCGTGTCGATTCCAAATCAATAAGATCCTTCAAATGAGAAATGGTTCACTCTCACGTCTTTTAGGGGCCTCCATTGCGTAAATATGGGTGGTTGATACGAACTGCCCCTGTCTCGAACTGCCCCATCGTCCCTTACTCACTTTTAGTAAAATGTGACGACCGGATACAGATCGTCACAGATTGGGTAAGAGTTGTGATAAATGGATGCGACAAAGTTTCCTCAACGTTATTTTGGCCAATTCCGACGTACCCAGGGCCTGTAGTCTGTACTGGAAGGTGACCAGGACGATGCCGTGTGGCAGCAGGTAGTCCGGGCCGAAGTCCGTTGGTGAACCGTAGAGGAATCCGCCTCCGTGGACAAACACGTAAACGGGTAGCTTCTCCGTCCGATTCTAAAAATGCCATAAAAAAACATGTGCGAGACGTGTCAAGTAGCACTATGTTCTAGACACCCAAAAGATCTTGTTAGTGTTGCTGCGTGATCTTCAACCTACCAGGTTAGTGGTGAACACGTTCACGAAGAGGCAGTCCTCGCTTCCTCCCGCGTTGCCAAGCCTGGCGACAATTTCAACGAGATATGAGCGCTTAAAGTCGTTACCGAAGAGTTCAGAAAACGTCTTGAACACTCAGTTAAAGCTCCACGATCGCCCTTCAGAATATTTTAAAGGTAAAATTGAGGTTACTTTGAGAGTTTTGAAACCAAATAACTACGTAGTCTTTACGTGCATAACTTTTAACGACATTGAGCATGTGCGGCAAATTGCCAAATCCGTGCGCAGCGACGCACACGGTGTAGCATAGCATTGCGCATTGTCATGCTAAGCTGCGCTCCACCTTGTGCATTGATAAACGTATGCTCTATGTCGTGCAAGGCTACGCACGAAAAGCTTTAAAGATATTTAGTGTGTGGACAGAGCGTAACTCTGCAAACTCAATAGTGAACTAAGTACACTCTGTCGGCTTGTACTCACAAGTACACTCTCACGAGAGGGTACTCAGATGCCTTATTAACCTACAGTTACACACCTGCCTGGTGTGCTTTGGTGTGAACTCATCTTTTGCGCTTCAAGGAGAGTGTATTCATCTGAGCGCACACTCGTTAGAGTGAACTTGTGAGAACAAGCCGAACAGAGTGTTTTTAGTACACTGTTGAGTTTCCACAAAACGCTCCAAAAGGCTCACTATGCAAACTGAGGAGTGTACCTAACCTAGTCGTAATGCACCTTATATTCTTCACTTAGCGTGTAGGCAGGCATGTATGACCAATAAGTGCGTGCATGGCAGGCATGCTGTAGGAAGACCGCTTTCTGGTATGCTCCAGCTAGAGCATACAATGTAGTACACTCTTCGTTGCGCAAATGCCCTGACACGCTCAGGAAACGCTTCATTGTCCTTACGATTTTCCCATGAGGTGGTCCCAAGGGGCTCCAGCCTGGAAGCACTGGGGTCCTGGCTTCTTGGCGGGTCGGACTCCTGTCCATCCTGGGTGGGGTCTCGGCGCCTGCAGCAGACCCCTGGTAAGATACTTGTCCAACGAGAAAGTGGCGATGAAATGGAGGAAGTAACTTGGGGGTGTCTCTTGCCTTGAATCTGAGTGGGCCCACCGGAGCTTGGGCGAAGGGTATACCCCAAAAGGCTGCGTATTCCACGCCGCCCTGCCCGCGAGTCCGCTTGTTTAGCCCCTCGAGGAGCCCCTGCTCCACCCGCACCACAGGATCCCGAGTGGCGGGGGAGGGGGTCGTGGTGCCATATGGTGTCTCGGACGGCGTGCACTGTGCCTGGTGGTTGTAAAATTATAACACATTGTTACTGCCCGGGTGGAAGGATCTGCAGTTGAAACTATATGACAAAACAGGAGTTTTTCTGTTGTAAAATGTATTGTTTTAAGTGAAAACAAAATTAGAGAATTAAGAAGTTAAAAGTAACTTTTAAGAGAAAATAATTGCAGTTAAACTGTAGTCAACTGCAGTAAAACTGCTGTTTAACTATGCAAAAACTACCAGTTATTTGGAACAACTATAGTTTCTCCCTCATTTTCGTGCTAGTTTAACTGCAGTTAAACTGCTGTTCAACCTTAGTTTCGAACAACTTAAAAGCCATTTGAAATATCTAGAAAGAGAGTAATGAGGGTTCAGTTTCGGAAAAGAAGGTGAAAATGCAAAATAGAGCCTCAGCCCTGTTTTCAAGTTGCCACCTCAGGTTTCCAACCTTGGGTGTTGGTGAGTGGAGGCAACTCCTCTCGGAGATGATCACCCGTCAAAAATATACTTCGTGCCGAGGGCTGATGCTCAGACCGGCACAGCGATCGGAGCCCAACCAAACTACGACCCGTAGCCGTACGCGAGAGGAAAGTTGTACTCAAAGTTATTTCCCTAATATTCCACCTATCGAGATCAATCTTTTTGTGGTAGAGTCATAGCATCTCAAATATTTACCCTGCACAGAGTTTGATCCAAAAATATTCCTCTGATCGGCTGCAAGAACACTTTTAACTCGAAGACGTAAATGATGCGACACTAGCGCCACCTAGCGGATGATGCACTAAGTGTCCATTTTTGCGGTAGTCGATATGTTTTGCTCCAACTTCACTCAACGAAAGTGTTATTTAATACTACTAGGATGTGATATTATGTTTACTTTAAAAAGGGTTTATGAGGGACTACACAGAATTCCTTTGATTTAGTTTTTAATAAAAAAAATAATTAAATACTAAGAATTTTTCTACATCTGTTAAACTACACGCAATTTTAGAGTAATCCTGTGTAAAGTTGTAGTCCTCTTAAAGACAAACTTGCATTTTATGACCAATTTTAATTATTAACTGTCATTATAAAAAATGTAAGCGCAAAATATTTTGGACCTTTGCGACAAGTCAGTTTACGTAAACTTGTCGCAGACTTTGGGTTGCTTTGTCTCTTTAGGGAGGCTAACTTAAAAAAAGGGGAAACTTGCATAAATTTTTAAACAGCGAACAACTATACCATTTAAAGTAAAGCCAACTGTATTAGGTATAAACTGTAAACGTTTGGTTTAACCTGAAACTTTGTTTAAAGGGAGACGACATAAAATTCAACGTAAACCTCAACTGCTTTAAAAGTAATGAAGCAGCCACTGTAATTCTGAGTTCCCCTAGTGGTATGTAACTTTTACTTGATACAGGTAACTAGAAGATTGCATAAGAAGTATGGAAACTTACTAGTTTTGAGACATAACTATCAACGTTAGTATGTCGATAAGAGAATATGTTTAAAATATATACTAAGTACGGAAACATATTAGATGAGAGACATTTTTTAAATATTTATTTTCAGCAGTCGCTTTACTTCCAGAAATGGATATTAAGTAAATTGTAACTAAAACTTAAACTGAACCTCCAACTGAACTTCAAATCAACACTAAAACTACATTGTGAACTGACAGAAAACTACAATTTCAACTGCAAAGTGGAATTGTGTTTAGTCTTCAGTTTCTTTTTAAAACAAACTATAGTTCGGGAACTGCAGTTTTGGTACTGTAGTTGAATCTACAGTTTAACTTAAGATCCTTCCACCCGGGTGATATAGTTGTGATTCTAAAAAGAAACTATCGTGTCTTTACCGGGAAATTGGTTATTTTCCTAAAAGATTTGCTTTTTACCCAATTTTTCAAGAAATAATATAGATTTACGAATAAGTTGCATTTCTACGACGTCGTCTGCATATTATGTTTATACGCTTTAGAAATTTTTGCTCTTTATTGGCGACACCAAAGCTTCCTCCTGCCCTCTCCCTCCTTGGTGATAACGTAATATGTAGACGACACACGTCACTGTTGACACGGACCACTTAAAGAAGTAAAACTAGACTGCTGGAATACCTTGGTTGTGAAGTAGACGATTAGTGCCACGGCCACGATTGCGACAACCACCCCCAGACCTCCAAGCACTGCGAAGAATGGAAGGCATCATCGGTAGGAAAAAAAGGAGTGACTACCTATTTTCCTGTTTTTTACTTTGACAAACTTTCCTCATCCATAACTCATCCTCCGGCCTGAACTTTGTCAAACACAACCTCAAAATAACGTAGCTTTGTGAGTCAATAAAAGAGCAAAGCTGGTCAAGTTGGCCTTGAACACAGGTTAGGTTATTTAATTTTATTAGGTTATTTAGGTTAAGTTATTTAAACCGAGCTAAACTAAGTTTAAGAAGAAACGTATAACAATCGAATCTATTACTGCTTTCAAACAGTTACCTAAGTGGTAGGTGCCTCAAATGTTGACATATTTAACGAACACCTCAAGAACCATCATCTTGGCCGAGCAAACTTGAAAATCCTTTGCGTTGCCAAAAAAGATGATGGTACTTATGAACTCGTGATAGCCCCCCCAACATGAGTTGTACAGCCTTCGAGAAAAGGCGAGCTCGGCGAGCATTGTGGGTAGCCGTTGATAACAAACGCAAGTTGAAGGAATGAGGTACGTGCGTTAGGAGTTCTGACAAAAGCTAACGTACCTTTGTGTAGAGTGCGCATGGTGGCGGCGTGGAGGCGGCCCGTTTACTGTGCCGACGGACGCACGGCCGACGATTATGTGGAGCAACCAAGGCCAGGGCTGAGGCACTTCAAGCAGTCGATAAGGTGCCAACTGATTGTTTCTTGTTTTCATCAACTGACAATGAATATGTGCGGGTGGAATATTGCCCGCTCTAATTCAAATACTTCTTCTAATTCACCTCCGACTTCATTCTTGGCCGCATGTTTAGCATGAGATTAACTATCATGTGGGTCATTCTACAGTAATGTTACAATTTGATGTCCCTGCCCCCTCGTGACAAAACGGTACGTCGACGGTTAGCGCGATGAGATGGTGCCTTTTGTGCTTTTAAGTGATCCACTATTTGGTTTGAAAATGTCTGGGGTTTTCAGGTGGCTGTGGCCTCCGGCAGGTGCAAAATGTAAACTCTGTAGCTGTCCCAACGCATAGTTCACTAAGTTTGCGCCTCTCTTATGTCTAAATGAGACACAGGACGATCGTTCCCGAGGGTTCTCTTTGCTGTGGCACTCCCATACTTTGACTTGATCTCACTGACTTTCATTAAAGTTGTAAAGCTTTGTGCCAGCAAAGAATTAACTTTTGCTCCGTCGTTTTCACGTCCCAATAATTCACGTGTACACTGTAACGAGTCAACAAGTCAAACGGGAAGTCGCAGCTTCTATCTGAGAGCTGCAATGGATTCCGGATGGAAAAACACTTCTGGTCACCAAGTTTGGGAGATGTGTGTCGAATGGATAACATCAGATTGGTACCAAAATTTCAAAAGGAGGGTCGCGTATTTTTTGTGTATGTAAAAACTCCGTACCCGATTTTCTACGGATCCCCTGTGCGACAAACTTTCGATATGTTGATAAAACAATGCTTGTCAGCTGTGTAAGCGCGTTCTACTGTTTCAACCCATACGGCAGCATTCCAGGTATTTGCTTCCAAATGTCAACTCCGTAGTCATTTTCCCTATGATTTTAGCGGGAATTTATTCTCTCGGAAAGCGTGGAACTCGATGTTGTTTTGCATTATGCATGCCTAAACAAGAAAAACGAGCCCAATACGAACAATTTCGGACAACTTTGAATTTTTTACAGTTCAAAACGCGAAATTGTAACATTTCTGTAGAATCTTCCTGTGCAAGGGACTTGGACGTTAAGGCGTGAAATTTCTTGCGAAGGCTCTTCAGCCCTTTTTCTACAAGAAAGAGGGGGCCATTTTTTTTCTTGTTTGGCATTGACGACACAGGACGTAATCGTACTGATAAAACAGATATCGACATGAAAGGCCACGCTCGGAATAATCGCAATAAGCCGCTTTGTGCAAAATAGTGGTTTTTCAGTGTTCTGAACCATGTTTCCGCCTCGTGACAGTCTCTAGGCAGTCGGTTCAGTGGTTTCTCGACTGGATGGTCTTACCTTGGTCCTTAAGAAAGTGTTTTCATGCATTGGAAGGTGAAGGACCTCACTCACATACTCTCAAAACCTCAAAATGTGCATTGTTTTTAACAAACTTTTCAAGAAAAGAAAAGGTTTTCGACATTTTTTTGCAGAAAAAGACAGCTAAATCACGTCCAATCATCATAAAATGTTGTTTTCAGGTGTGGAAGGACCAGCAGAAAAAAATTTAGCCCCCGCCGGGTGGCTGGGCGGGTTGGGGGAAGCCGAGGCGTCCACCACTCTGGTAATCCTGTGTACACTTCGTCCAGTAATCATTGGTAATCACATGCCAAAACTGGATATTTTTACTGTTTTTATCGGCTTTTGGGAGTTCTTCTAAAGAAAATAGGCAAAACATGCACCTTGCTGGCCAAAATTATAGAATTTCGTCATATTTTTTGGAGGTAATCACTGGTAATCGGTAATCCTGTGTACACTCATGAGCTGAGTGGTGGACCCCTCGGAGGAAGCTCAAAGCGGCGTCGTGCGGATGCGAGATTTTCGCGGTTTTTACCCATAGTGCCCATTTATGTGCAGGTCTCAGCTCGGCAAGCGTTTATTTTGCTGTGCCTACCCAGGACTCACTACAGGGAGGTGCCTGCACGTCGAGTCCCACCCGCCCTTCCACCCGGGCGTTTGTGGCGCCTCTAACGCATGTCAGGAGCGTTAAAGGCCAACTAGCTCTTATAACCTTGGGCATGGCTCACCGTGCTCTGATTTAGGTGCGGATAAGCCCATCCTGGCCTATCCCTTCTCTTCTCACCGACCATCTTCTCGGTCGCCTGCGTGTCCTCAGCGAAGTACCGCTCGACTGCTTGGGTGTGGCACGCTTATCGATTTGTAGATTAGTCAAATAGCAGGGCTGAATTCAATCGGAAACTCACTACACCCTACTCAATTGTACATAATTTGAGTCAATGACGGAGGGCCGCCTGGAAGGGCATGCCCCTGCCGTGCCAATCCCCAGGCAGTGGAGCGGTACGTCTCCAAGGTGACGCAGGCGCACAATGGGACGAAACGAGGAAAAAGCGATGATAATTACTTAAGACCCCAAATCATCGCCAAAACTTCTCCTTAGATTTTTGGAGGGTTCAGAACTCTCTTCTGACTGTATCGAAAAAAAGAAAAAGAGAAAGAAGGTCTCGCTATGTTACGCTAGTTCCAACAATTTACACGTTGTGTTTATATCTACCTTGGCCTAGGGCACCAGCGTGCTCTCGACAGGCTTCTTTGACAACCATCGGCATTAGAACCAAAGTGCCCGCAAATTAAAGCAGCATTTTTCTTGTTTTTTTTTTTGTTTTTTTTTAGTGCTGGGGGGGGGGGCCTCGCCACCGCGCCGAGGCGCTAGCCAATGACGCAGGTTTAATGGCGATTTTCTCAAAACGCGGATCTTTCGGCGATATAGGGCCTGAAGAAGAGTCGCTGCCCTACCTTCGGCATGTAACAGAACTGTTCGCGAACGTTCGCAACTCAACTTATTGCACTGTAAAAACCGGTCAAACGCCGATTTCGCAACACTTTTAACGACGGTGTACTCGTACCCGGGTAACTTGAGAGTAAATTGGAATGTTTCTGGACGTCACTCAGGCTGTCAGCTTTCCAGAAACATAGAGCGAACACTGCACACCTATTTTAATCTATGAACGAAAAGCTGAAAATGTGTCATGTTTGGCGCTCCACTGCAGCTCGCGCGAGTGATTTATTGTCAAACTAATGAGTGTCACGCATACACTGTTAAAATTTCTGTACTTTTGTACGGAAAATGTACAGAAGAATATAGTACGGAAGTACGGACGAAAGTACGGAACGTCCGTACCTGCTCCATATAAGCTCATGTAAACGGGTACGGAAAAAAGTACAGAAAGTTCCGTACTTGGCAAGTACGGACAGTCCAGGCAAATAGTTGACCAGACATGTTCCGTTCTTTTCCCGTACTTTTTTCTACCAGTGTAGGCCAGTCCTTTCGTATAATCTTTAAACAGTTTTGAGGACCCTGCCGTAATTTTCAAATTGCCACTTTCATTGCTTTTTTTGGCGTTTCGTCTCACTGTGAGGCGGCTGAGAAAGTGGTCGGTGAGATAAGATAAGAAGGGATGGGCTCATCCGCATAAAAATCAGAGCAAGGAGTGCGATGCCGAAGTTTAAGAGCACTCTCCAAACTCAACAGTGTACTCAGTACACTCTCTTTAGCGTGTACTGACGAGAGTGTACTCGGATCAGTACACGGTAATTATTCCGAATAGCGGCTCCACCTGTAGGGGGGTGGGGGGGAAGTTTGGTATCATTGAATAGGTATTGACGAGTACTGTTCGGAACTGCAAGAAATATGCGGCGCTCTTGAAGCATATTGCTATAAATGTTTATCTAAGTCCCCACCCTAACCTCGAACCATGCAAGCGATATCGTGAAATGCGCTCGTACCGTCAACTTACCACGCATTAGGTGGAAGGGTGAATGTTAGGGGGATGTGCGAAAAAATGTCGAAAAACTTGTTTTTTCTTGTACGAATTGCTTAAAACCATGCACATTTTGTGGTTTTGAGAGTCTGTGAGTGAGGTCCCACACCTTCCAATGCGTGGAAACACTTTCTTAGGACCAAGTTAAGACCATCCAGTCGAGAAACCATCGAGCCGACTGCCAAGGGACTGTCAGAAGGCGGAAACATGGTTCAAAACACTGTAAAACCCCTTTTTTGCACAAATCGGCTTGCAGGGTGATCAAGATCAACTCCAGTTGAAAAGCTGAGCACGTTTCTGAACCCAGCACAACAAAATACATTGAATGAGTGCTATTCAAAAGTCGAAATCGAAAAGTCCCTCTAAACGACGGCCCCGAGCGCAGGTGTACCAACTGACAGGAAGCGCGGTGGTACGGCGGTTCGGCGCTGTTACAACAGGAAATGCTGAAGGGCCGCGCAAATGATTCCTGTGCACGCGCACGATTCACGTGCGGGGCCCTTCACCATGTCCTGTTCGATCAGCGCCGACCAGGGTTGTTCCAGTTAATTTTTTTCGTTATCAAGTTAGCGATAAGTTAATTCTGACCCTTGTTATCGTTAACTTGATAACGATAACGGATCGCGAAGACTTTATCAAGTTAGCGATAAGTTTAACTTATCGGAATCGATAAGTTAACGCAGTTATAAGGATCTGAACGAGACAGGATCGCCCACGGCTCAATATTGCAGCCAGCAAAGGGCTGGCAGTCAACAATTAACAAATGGCAAGCGCTCCGAACGGTGGTGGGGCCAGGTTTAATAGCTAGAGACCTCTAGAAGCAGCAGGTGATTCCGTGTGGCGCGCGATTCGAAGTAAATTAAACGTTTTGTTGGGCGATATTTTCCAGTTCCACATTCAAAAATTAACTTATCGTTCGATAAGTTAAGACGCACCTTGTGAACGGTAACTTGATAACGATAACGCTTGCGGAAAAGTTATCAAGTTAACGATAACGATAAAATTAACTTATCGTTATACGATTATCGCCGATAAATTCAAAATTAACTTTAACAACCCTGGCGCCGACCCGCCGCACCAGCACGCCAGCAGTAGAGAAGAAATCAAGAAGAAAAATGTATGCGAAATATGTGAGAATGAGCGTCTTCGTCGCCGTTCTGCTGTTTGCGCAGAGCTATATTCTCATACAAGTTCGGATTTGTTCCTGCTTTCTTCTCAACTTCCGTCCTAGATTTTCTCCGAAGTACCCTATTATTGTCTTGTTTTTAATTTAACTTTGTATTTTACTTTAAATTCCCTGGCCCTGGAATAAAAGAAAAATGAGATCTGCACTAATAGACGTGACAGCATACTGATGTAGTGAACTGCATACTGGGAAATAAACCAATTTACTGCATTTTTTTTGGCCAGCAATGCTGCCTCCCTAGAGAACTGTTTCCTCCACTAATTCAGTTCCGCTTCCTTAGCAGCTGCTTTAACAACCAGTTTCAAAGCTGTTGAAGTTTGAAAGCAAAGGAAAGTGTATCGTGTTAAGTTGCCGGGACTACCACTTAAGTCTGAGTGCCAACTGCACCCATTACAGTCATTATTTTACAAGGTAGGTGTACGCCAGACCGTGTCTTGAAACAGGCTTCGCGATGCTACGCCTGTCTTACGGCTACCTTAGCCTGCGGCGCTTCCTGCTTGCCTTCGGCCAGCTGTTTCAAGTTTTGTTAAAGAAATAATAATGCACTACGTGATGAAAGGACGAAGTGGACCAGTAAGAAAATTCGGGGCACGGTACCCTCTTCGCGGTTTGAATTTTGTTCGGGTGTAGAAACTGTTTTTCTTTTCGTCATCAGCATCTTCCAAAACGTTAGGAAACTATGCAACAAGGAAGGTGATGTACGTCAGACCTTATAGGTGAGGATGCGCGTCTGCGTCGCCGTTGTGCCGTTTCTGCCGAGGAATATTCTCATACAAGTTCAGCTTTTCTTCTTCTGGATTTCTTTTGAACTTCCGTCCCAGCGTTTCTTCGAAGTACCCTATTAATGTCTCATATTTAATTTAACTCCATATTTTATTTTAAACTTCATGGCTCTGGTATATAAGAAATATGAGATCAGCACCAATAGATATGACAGCTAACTGATCTGGTGTTTGGCAACAAGGCAATGAACCAACTCACTGCATCGTTTTCATGGCCAGCAATGCCGCCTTCGTAGGAAACTGCTTCCTCCAATTATTTAGATATACTTCCCTACCAGCTGCTCCAGGGGCGAGTTTCATAGCTGTTGGAAAGCAGAGTAAAGTGTATCGTTAGTTCAGTCAGGGGGTGGCAACGGCCGGGGGAGCGCGTGAAGCCATGCTCGAGCGAGGTGCAGGGGTTACGGCCTTTTCTTCGATTGTGAAATCCAGGCCGTTGTTTGCAAAACGCTTTGCACAGGTCAAAAGAGGACGAAATTTAGGGTGCATTAGGCCTAGTAGCCTGTCTGATGCTTCCTGTTCAACTTAACACAATGGCGAAAACCTTTACATCAACATGGCGTAGACGAGATGGCTGTTATTGTTCGTCGTTGTTTTGTTCGTCTGAATTAATTTTATCGGACGAACAGAAAGCGGACGAACAATCGCAATCCTATTATAAAATACATTTATAATTAATTAAAATAATATTTTAAAAACTGATTCTTTTTTTAAAAAAATCTGCCAATTTTTTGGAAAGTTGCTCAATAAATCAGAGTCACTTTAAAAATAATCCGCAGCGGAAGAAAATTAGGCGTCACCTTTTTACATTATTAATATCAATAACGCCTGGGTGGTGTATTAGCCCGTATGGAGCATAGACGCCGCCAGTGAAGCCTAATAGAAGGGAGCGCAAACGTCGCCGGCTGCCCTGCGGTGAGGCTACACCGCTGGTATAAGAAACTCAGTCTTTCGTCAATGCTGGCGTGCAGGCGTGAGTTGTCTCTTCCAACTAATGTGGCGAGCCATCATCAGAGCTGATACGATTCGTAGCACTCAAGTGATGCATTTGAGGGCAAAAGAAGCCATCAAAAGCCATTTCTTGACTTTCATCGAGGTGGTACTCCGCGAACCGATGACGATAAACATTCTTTCTTTCCACACACAAACAAACAATAACAACGATGCGGTGTAGTTTGTGTGGAGTTTGGATGTGCATCATGTGCATCGACGAATGACTGAGTTTCTCATACCAGCGGTGTAGCCTCACCGCAGGGTCGCTGGCGACGTTTGCGCCCCCTACCATCAGGCTTCACAAGGCGGCGTCAATGCTCCATACGGGCTAAGAATACACCACCCAGGCGTTATTGATATTAATAATGTAAAAAGGGGACGCCTAATTTTCTTCCGCTGCGGAATATTTTTAAAGTGACTCTGATTTATTAAGCGACTTTCCAAAAAATTGGCATATTTTTTTAAAAAAAGAATCAGATTTTTAAAATATTATTTTAATGAATTATAAATGTATTTTATAATAGGATTGCGATTGTTCGTCCGCTTTCTGTTCGTCCGATAAAATTAATTCAGACGAACAAAACGACGACGAACAATCACGGCGCTCCCGTCTTGAGTCTCTTTGGATTTCTAATTACTTAAATTTACACATAATTGATGGCAATGGCAGAGACGCTAATAAAGAACAAATCTTTTAACTAACCGCCGTAGGCATGAGCTCGTTAACAAGTTGGCTGTTTTCTTTCTTTGAGCGAGTTTTCTGAGTCTCGCTGCAAAAGAATCCATGTACAGTTTTTTCCAGAAATCTTAATATGCTTTCATATGCAGGGGTATATTTTAAGCCAAATAAAAAACATGGTGCCATGACCTGCAATATTATTGTATTAGTTGTTGTAGGCCCCATTATGCTCATTGTTCCCTTATTCATTTTCAGAAGGGACTGGACAACCTTTACTTTGCCAGTTTCTCTATCATCATCAACTAGAACCAGCACACAGGGAGAATGGTACTGCTGTGTGGTATTAAGGATCCCAATCTCTCCTTGAACTTCTTGTATCTGAAACAAAGCGGGGGCTTATATTTGGGTATGAATTCTATCATTTTCTTCTGGATTAATTTTCTCTTTATTTTTCAAGTTTAGGGTCAAAGATTGGTATAGCATCGTAATGATAGTAATACTTACATGCCGAAAGGTAATAAGCGTGAATATATTGTCTTTCTTGAACTTCTGCGGTACTAACTTGTTTTGCAAGAAGTTAATTGCATCAATTTGATTAGGGCTTGAAAGGTGAAGCTCCAGCAACGATAACATTTTTTTGGCATTGTCCTGCAGGTCACATATTGATTTCACCTTTCCACAACTCAACTTGCTTACAACTAGTGAATACTCATAAAGCAGCTAAAAATAGAAGAACTTAGTCTTTACTTGAATGATAATAAATGAATGTTTTAAAATGCAATTGGTTGGATATGTACATACCATTTCACTGTCCATATAGTGTGGAAATTCTTTTATGAAGGCTTCCAACATGGGTAGATCCATGTTCACAGCCATGCCCTCTTGCCGTTTCTGAAGTGTTGTCCTCACAAGGAATAACTGTCTGTTTCTGGACGCTGTCCCTGCTTTCAGTTCTTCGATATAGACATCCACTTCGTTGACTGTGGACTGCTGCCTTCAGAGCAACGGCGGTTTGCATCATTTACTGCTGACTGTGAACTGCCGGACGCACTGTGAGAAAATAGATATAAGTTAGTGCTGTACAAAAGCTTACCGAGACCATTGATTAGAGAACTAAGTTTTTCACTTACACATAAGATGTTACAAACTTGTTTGCTTGAGAATCACGTGTAGCCTCTGCTCTATTTTTTCTGTAATTTTCCCCACTCATTGACTTTCTAATTCTAGTTATTAATTCTTCCTGAAAGACCAATTAAGTTTCAGTGTTAAATAAACGAACATATAAATGGCAAGATAGAACATCTCAACTTACATGCCCTTGTGGGTTGTCAATGTCAGCCAAAGTTGGAAATTTATCAATCAAGGCTTTACATACAAGCTTGTACTCGTTGCTTGTCGGGTATCTGCCTTCACCAATTTTGTCTTTAATATGTTCTTTTATCAAAGTCATGAGGGTGTGGGTATTGTACTTGCTGCATCTTTGTTTGTCGGATTAGATAGGGTCATTACCTACTAAACCCAAATGCTTCGAATAGTTCGCTTGCGTTGGATTGGTTTCCCTAGCTTTCAGAATACCCCAAACGTAACTTCCGTGACGGTCCCACGATAACATACTCGAATTTTCCGTCCCCAAAGTAGAGGAATGGTATGAAAATTCTGCCAACTGTCGATGGTCATCCAAAACGCCTACCAGTGTCGACGTGTCCTACACTTGGATTTGTAATGTAGAGTAAGTCCAAAATCATATCAGATGAGTCAATTTTAACTGGTGCACACTTACATGTTGTAAACAATTTTGTACGAGACATCACAGTTTTTGGTGCTCACGAAATTTTTGTACAATTTTTGTACAAAAGTTTGCACAACTTTCCCCATCATTGTGCGAAATTGCGTGCAAATTTGTATGTAAAGTCGTGTGCACAAAAAACTGTGACGTCTCGTACAAAAATAAGTTTATTTACATGTAGTGTGTAATAATCTAAGTGTCAAAAATGGGGATTAAACTTTATATTTCTTGAGGCGGTATTAAAGATCGTCTTACAGCAGAACAAAAGAAACCATGGGGTGATTATTTTTTGGCATGGAACCGATTTCCCTTTTTTTCGGGGGGGGGGAGGGGGGGGGGGGTTGTAACCTAACCCTACTCAACTGTCAAATGCAAATGCTTCAAATAATGCGTTTTGCTTCACTACATTGTGGAGATAAACACAAGCAATTCTGAGAAGTAAGACCAAGGTAGGTTTCGCCAGACCGTGTCGTGTCGTAACAGGCTTCGCGATGCTGCGCCAGTTTCGACAATCCACGCCTGGCGTTACACCTACCTTGACCTGCGGCGCTTCCTACTTGCCTTCGGCAAGATAGCCCCTACGTGGTTGACACTTTGGTCAGGGGTCATCACTGAAAATGTTACGGTCGGACACATGGCCAAATTATGGCGTGACAAAAAGTCACGCCACATAATAGGCGTGTCACGCCGTCATGTGGCGGGAATGCTAGTGCGTTTTACGAGAAAAGTCATGCCGAAAACCGACATGACAGGAATTTCTGTTTCACGGCGATTTTAGGCATGACTTTTTGTCATGCCGTTTTTTGGCGAGACCCTTTATTCACGACCCTAAAACGGCACGAAGTCACGCCGACAGATTTTCAGTGATAATGGTTTTCATTTTCGTCATTAGCACCTTCCAAACCATGCGAAACCATGGAAAAATCTCTCTTAAATGAAAAGTCACCAAAAAACCGCACTTTTTCTGCCGTTTTTTAAGTATTTTTTTAGGCACGAAGTAGCCTTATAGCCCACCGGGGTTTTTTTTTTTTTTTTTTTTTTTTTTTTTTTTTAAAATTTTTATTTCCAGTCTGGCCCCTTATGCAGTTTCGAAAATCTCTATACGATTCTGATGAGACTTGGCAAAGTGGTAGAATTTTGTACCTTGATTTCAGTGGTGAAATCTGGTTGAAAAGTGCAGGGCCAATTTTGAGAAATTTTGAGTTGAAATCGCCGTTTCCATGGCAAAACTCGACTCGTCAGCGAAAAACACAGGGAGAGGGGGGAGCCGAGCCACCGGAAATGGAATGCGACCAATAGCAGCGTTCCTTTTCGTGTCTGTACAGCTTACACCAAAAACGCTGGCTCCTTTGAAAAAGCGCGTACGAATGAAAATTGTATTTTACTGCAGCGAGAAGAGCTCCAACAATGGTACACATGTTTTCGAACGTGGTCATTTGGATCGGCTGGTCGGTCGGTGGTTGTTGAGCAGAGTGTCCGACGCGCCTGCGCGGGGGCTCAGTCGTTTTCGGAAATGCCATGTCATGTTCACCAATAACGGAAAAAAAAAAATGTTTTGAAAATGTTGATTTCTTGCATGTTTGTAGAGTAGTTAAAATAACAAAAAAATATTTTTGGGGAGAAAAATTAATTTTAAAAATTCACAAAAGGGAAAAAGATGAAAATGATGCGAAAAACTCATAGGAGAAGAAAGAGTGTTGCATTTGTGTAGTGCAAGTTCCAGAAGGTATCTGAGAAGTGCAGCTCTGTTCCTTTTCGAATTGAATCTGCAGCTTATTTTCATTTTTTGAAGGCTGGAAAAATCTTGAGAAAAATGAAGATATTGCAAGGAACTATTCATCAAGGTGACATTTTGCTATTTCCTGATTACTATGGAGTGCAATGCTGCTCAAGGGGGCAGACCAGTGTGACAGTAGGTTAAAGTACCCTAAGTTTGGAGGAGCACATAACAATACTAAAAAATTAAAACAAAAATTTGTTTGCTGCAATTTTATTATAACATATTAGGTCTCTCATAAAAAAAATAGAAATAATTTTTATGAATTTGGTAACGACTTTAAAAAATTCAATCAAATATACACTCCGTTCTTATTCGGAAAGCTCTTGTCGTCATGAAATTTTCCCAGGAAATCATCAGAAAAATTTAAAAAAAATATATTAGTGATTGGGAAGGGTGTGGCTATATCCTAGACTACAACCATTAGCAACCTATTTTTTTTAAGTGAGTTGTAGACTTCATTAGTGCAATTTTTCATTCTTATAAACCTAACGCAAAAGTTGAAATTTTGTAAAAAAAATCAAAAAATTCATGGATCTTTCTGTCTGTAGTCTAGGATATAGCCACACCCTTCCCAATCACTAATATATTTTTTTTAAATTTTTCTGATGATTTCCTGGGAAAATTTCATGACGACAAGAGCTTTCCAAATAAGAACGGAGTGTATATTTGATTGAATTTTTTAAAGTCGTTACCAAATTCATAAAAATTATTTCTATTTTTTTTATGAGAGACCTAATATGTTATAATAAAATTCTAGCAACAAATTTTTGTTTTAGTTTTTTAGTATTGTTATGTGCTCCTCCAAACTTAGGGTACTTTAACCTACTGTCACACTGGTCTGCCCCCTCAATTTGTGTCCTGGCTTGCGGTTATGCAGCGGAGCGGAATCCAGCTCTTTGGACTAAATATGATATAAACCTGTGTGTCTCTGTAAGTCAATATTGATCAATTTGAGATTAAAATGTGAAAGCAAATTGTTTATTTGCAATGTTTCGATTTTGCAGGCTGGAACGAATTTACACTGCCGTTCAAAATTAGCGGCCCCTTTTTTGCCCACGGCGCTGTTTCTATGTTTTTCGAGGTAGGATGCTGAAATTTGGCAGGTAGGTGCCCCCGTTGCTCTTTTTGAGCCCTACCAAGTGTGCAGTCCGTGCGTCCCCCTCGACGGCCTGTGCAACCCCTTCATTGCTTAAGGGTGTAAAAACTGAGAGAAACGTGGCGAAATTTTTGACTTTTAATGATCGGAAACGTGAAATGTGTCGTGTACCGACTCAAATGAGTCTCCCCTTCACAACCGTGCAAGCGGAATCGCAATCGGACAAACCCACCCCTTTCCACAGTCACCCCCACCCCCTCGAGGGGGTTGTTTTCAAAAATGTTTAAAACCGGCAGCAAACGATTCAGTGGCCTCTCCTGTACACGGTGCAAGTTTTTTTTCTTCGATTCCGACCACCCCGGGCCGTACCAACCCCTCGGAGGACCCACCCCTTTTTGAATTTGTGTCGTTTGAGTCCCAAAGAGGTTGAATTTTGGCGCTAATTTTCATTGGGACTCACCTTGGGTGGGCACGAACCCATCCCCGTCAAAAAAACCGGGGGCCGGAAATTTTCATCCACCGTTATAGGGGTGGCCACCCCCTATCGCCATCTGCTCGCCCGGGAAGGGAAGGAAAGGCGCTCAAGGGTGGTCTCGGTCGAAAAGACACGGCTGAACCATTCCTGAAATTTTGGAGTCGATCCGGTGCATCGTTCACCCCCCAGGACGTCAAAACTGTCGAAACCAGCGAAAAAAGCCCCTAAGTTCATCCCTCGCCAACGCCGAACTCAGGTGGGGTAGCGGCCAAACTCCAAGTGTCCCATCTCGGCACATCCCTTCCCTGCAAGCCCCTTAACTTTCAGACCGCTGCGGCAACGCCCGCGCCCATGCGAACGACGCAAAGGCAGTGATGCATTCGGGCCTCTCGCCTTGACAGCGCCTCGCGCCGTTGAGTCGGGCAACCAGTCACGCAGGCCGCGCAGGTGCGCCAACGCACTGGAGTTGTGCGCACGCACCAGGTCGGTGTTTTTTCAACGCAGGCAGTCCAGCTGCACTGCCAAAATGCATGCGGAGCGCAGGCGTCATCTGCACGGTGCTGCTGGACTGCCTGCAAAAAACACCGACCTGGCGCGCGAGCACGACTCCAGTGCGTTGGCACACCTGCCCGGCCTGTGTGATGGGTTGCCTGACTCGCAGGCGTGAGGCGCTGTCAAGGCGAGAGGCCCGAATGCATCACTGCCTTTGCGTCGTTCGCATGGGCGCGGGCGTTGCCGCAGCGGTCTGAAAGTTAAGGGGCTTGCAGAGAAGGGATGTGCCGAGATGGGACACTTGGAGTTTGGCCGCTACCCCACCTGAGTTCGGCGTTGGCGAGGGATGAACTTAGGGGCTTTTTTCGCTGGTTTCGACAGTTTTGACGTCCTGGGGGGTGAACGATGCACCGGATCGACTCCAAAATTTCAGGAATGGTTCAGCCGTGTCTTTTCGACCGAGACCACCCTTGAGCGCCTTTCCTTCCCTTCCCGGGCGAGCAGATGGCGATAGGGGGTGGCCACCCCTATAACGGTGGATGAAAATTTCCGGCCCCCGGTTTTTTTGACGGGGATGGGTTCGTGCCCACCCAAGGTGAGTCCCAATGAAAATTAGCGCCAAAATTCAACCTCTTTGGGACTCAAACGACACAAATTCAAAAAGGGGTGGGTCCTCCGAGGGGTTGGTACGGCCCGGGGTGGTCGGAATCGAAGAAAAAAAACTTGCACCGTGTACAGGAGAGGCCACTGAATCGTTTGCTGCCGGTTTTAAACATTTTTGAAAACAACCCCCTCGAGGGGGTGGGGGTGACTGTGGAAAGGGGTGGGTTTGTCCGATTGCGATTCCGCTTGCACGGTTGTGAAGGGGAGACTCATTTGAGTCGGTACACGACACATTTCACGTTTCCGATCATTAAAAGTCAAAAATTTCGCCACGTTTCTCTCAGTTTTTACACCCTTAAGCAATGAAGGGGTTGCACAGGCCGTCGAGGGGGACGCACGGACTGCACACTTGGTAGGGCTCAAAAAGAGCAACGGGGGCACCTACCTGCCAAATTTCAGCATCCTACCTCGAAAAACATAGAAACAGCGCCGTGGGCAAAAAAGGGGCCGCTAATTTTGAACGGCAGTGTACATGCTAATTCAAATCCATTACCAAAAAAATTTCTTTACCCGCATGAAGTGATGAGGAACTTAAGACTACCTAATAATTCCAATGTTTTTCTATTGGCAGAAAGGCAAGAAAAATTTTATGGGCCTATTCATAATGTGAGTGGTTATGGACAGGATTTTGTGTCGGCACTAACACAGTTTTTTCAAAGTTCCAGATTTGGAATCCTGACATGCAATGATTATTCATTTGCATTGATAAATGTGGAAAATAATCTGTGGGTTTTTGATTCACATGCAAAAGATAAAAATGGTAATTCCAATGGTGATGGGTTTGCAGTTTTAATTAAATTTGCTGACATAGAGGAAATTGCTGTTTATTATCGAAGTATTTTCAATGATCATACCATTTACACCATCACAGAAATAAATTTCGTTGGTGAAAAAGCATATAATGAAGGTTCATTAGGAGGTTCTTTTTTGAACCAACCTGAACCCACTAGCAATGAAGGTACCACAAGTTCATTAGGAGGTTCACCACTGAACCAACCTGAACTAAATGTAAATTCTGAGAAAAGACCATTAGGAGGTAATAACCAACCTGGTCTAAGTTCATTAGGAGGTTCATCAGCGAACCAACCTGAACTAAAATCAAATGAAAACAAAGGACCTGGTTGTAGTTTGAGATCATTAGGTGAAAACCGACCTGGCCCTAGTTCAGCAATGAACAAATCTGAAAAAAAAAAAAAAACAATTGGCACGCTGGAATCGACCTGATAACACACTTACAGATTTTTTGAAAAACATCAAATCCACACATAATACAAAACAAGCCAATAAGAAACAGAAGTTAACAGAGAAACTTAGTAAAGCAAGAGAAAACAAAACAGAAGTGATTAAAGAAATGCAGAAAAGACAAAAGACAGAATCTGATGTTAAGTGTGAACATATTAAAAGAGAAACATTAAGTAAAGGTGAGAAGAAAAAAAATCTGGCAAAAAAATTTATTATGAAAAGAATCTGAAAAATGATTCTCAATTTAAAAGGAAAAAAAGTGATGTGATTAAAAAGAGTGCAAATTACAAAGAAACAAATTTAAAAAGAGTTAAAGAAAAACTTGATTCTGATCGAGAATACAAACGCAAGAATCTTGAAAAGGGGAAACGTCTGGACGTACCCCCTACGGGACGTACCCCCCCCCGTATATTTTATTGTTTTATATTAATATTTATATTATATTTAATATTAATTAATATCATGTATTAAAAATAAATAGACGGATGACATTTTTTATTATTTAAAAAAATTGAGCAAGGATGAGGATAAATATTGGATGAAACGATGGGGTTTAAAATAAGGTTTTCAAAGGTACCCGCACTACATCATCCCCTCCCTCCCCGTCCAGCCTGATGACCGCGCCAGCACAATTTCTCATCGCATACACGAGTTCGGACCAGCTAGCCTCGCGAAAAAAAAAAATTGAATTTAAATTCAAAAATAAAACAAGTGATAGTGACGGTGCCTCCGAGAAGTGAAGCCGTGAAGCGCTCCGTTAAGTAAGTAAATAGTAATAAACAGCCAACCACCTGTGGTTACCACCAAATGTCACTCTTTTCCTCGCGGCTGTTAGAATCGATTTGTTTCTTAACATTATTGTTTGTCCTTACCTCCATACCAACTGACTTTGGAACAAGATTCCCCTTTTTGCAGATTTTATGATGGAACAAGTCCCAGTCCCACCAGGCATTGTTCAGGCAGTGCAGGGAAGAGAAGTGGACTCCCACTTGTTTTACAATGGAGACGGATATTTTTATCACGTCCGGGAAAGGCGCAATTCTAGGGCAAGACTCAAATGCTGCCACTATACAAGAGGGTGCCGTGGAACTGCATCTGTTAACCTTGTGACAGGAATTCTCAGGCCCCTGCAATTACACACTTGCCAGAGGGACCCACTGCGTGTTGAAGATTTGGAACTTAGAAGAGAAATGATCAATGCAGCCAGACACAATCTGAGGGATGGTGGAGTGCGCCAAATCCTTAGGCAGTTTAGGATCAGGTTGGGCAAGTTAAAAAAATTAAATTTTTAAGAAACTTTGGGAAACCTGTTTTAATGTTGTGTGTTGATTTCAGGTGCGGAAACCCTGAGTTGGCTGCCCGTTTTACAACAGCCAGGATGGCCTCAGCTATGTATGAGGCTCGAAGTAGCAACTTCCCCTGTATACCTAAATCTCTTTCACATCTTGGTGTTGTGCTGGGTTTGCCTGATTTTCAAGCAATGTGTCGTACTGTAGATGGAGAAGACTTTATTTTTAAAGGTGTCTGTGGTGCGATTCAGAATAAGAGTGTCTCAGTGATTTTTGCATCTGGTAGGATGTTACATTTTCTTCAATCAAGAAGAAACCTGCACCTTGATGGGACTTTTAAAAAACGACCCAAAAAACCCGTATGCATCCAGATTTTCAATGTCGTTACCAACTATAATGACACTGTAAGTTGTTTCTGATATAGTAAGCTTTATATTAAGACATTGACATTGACTCATGTTATTTTGTTCTATCTAGGTCATTCCTCTTGTGAGGGTTTTGATGAGGCGGAGAACGGAAGTGGCATATGATGCATTGTTTGAAAGAGTGAAGGCTTTGGCTCCTGGCTTGAACCCGACAAGAGTGCATTGTGACTTTGAACGTGCTGTAATGAACGCTGTCAGACGCGCTTTCCCTAATTGTCCGATAGCAGGCTGTCTCTGGCACTATGCTGTTGTGAGTACCACTGAAGAATCATCACAGTAACATGTCATGTTAACTGATTTAAAACTTATTCATTATTGTGACTCCATTTTTCATTAATGTTGACTCAAGTGTTATTGTTAATTTTATAATATTCCATACCAGTGAAATTTAAAAAAAAATTAGTTTGAAATTAATATTAAGAGATCAGTGATTAAATGTGAACTTATTTTGCTTTTTAATTTGTTCTTTCCAGGCTTCCAGTTCTATGGCTCGGCAGCTTGGTATTGCAGCAGTGGCAAGGGAAAATGAAATTGTCCATGAGTTTGTCAGATGCCTGTGTGGAGCTCCGCTTCTACCTTCTGGTCTTATTGAAACGGGGGTTGATGAGATTTGGTTAGAAGTTGAAGCATCAGGCTGGGGTCGACTTCTGGGACCTTTCTTTACTTATTTTAGAAATGAATGGCTACCTAGGAGGGAGGAGCTTTCAGTGTACGGCTTTCCCGAACGTACTAACAACATGTCAGAAGCAGATAACAAAATGCTTGATAATGTGATTCCTCACAACAGACCAAACATTTGGAACATGATAGGTAAAGTCGTTTTTGTTCTTATGTCCAAATTATAGTTCTATTGTTTGATAGCAAATTGACAAGGATATTTCTGTGATAATATCCCAGAGGGAATATCCCAGACTGACCTGTTTACCTAGGTCTATGCCAGTTGGGAATCATGCTCAATACATTTGCATATGCGAGCTTGTCCAATTTTTTTAAAAATATTTTTTTTAGGGTTATTGATGCTTCGAGTCAAGTTTTTTAAATCCTTCATTCTCTCATTTCAGGTGGCTTTGTGGAAGGTGAGCACCTTGCGTGGAGTGACAAATTGGCTGTTGACGAGGCGAGGAACGTAAATGGCAGAAGAAGATGGAAGGCCATTGCCAACGACAATCACATTTTGAGGATGACTACTTTGCTTCTCAGGGATGAAATCACTCCTGGCCGATTCTTGCATGGAGCTTCATATGCCCTCCTGGGACCTGTCAATTATGGTCTCCGCATCTTCAATAATGCTGACAGTGACAACTCTGGCAGTGACAGCTCCGAGACAGACACTTCTGATGGTAGTGATGATAGTGATTGATCTGTTTATTTTGGTGTTCTTTGCTTTAAGTATATGTTAGTCAGATCTCACTCAGATAAAGTTTCAGCAAATAGGCAAAGAGAATGAGTGTACAAATTGCCTATACATAAGTGTGCCTCTTAATTTTGATTTGACAGAGTCAATATATTCTGGTTGTTATTAGTTTTCCTGATGTTCATGAAACTTTTGAAAAAAGGTCAATATTCAATCAATCACATGCTGTTGCTTTATGTACTCATGTGCCAAATGAGCAATCAAATTGTGTAATTCAAGTCTTCCACAACATTACTGAAGGTGTCTCCATTATTTTTATTATTAGTAGTGTGCCTTCCTATTTCTCCTTCTGCAGATTGGGTCAGGAAGTTGTAAGTGAACTGATATCTTGTGTATTTTGCTAAGTGTCAGACCGTTCGTCAAGTGACTTTCTAAAGACTATGCTCATGTCTTATGTCACAATGTTTGATTTTTTTTGATTTGATTTTGTAGCTTTTTATGGTCAAACTATACAAACTTTTGTGGTGTTTTGTGTATTCTGTTTGCTTTAGTACGTGTTCAAATGATTAGTTCTCAAGGCCTCATATGGTTATTCATAGCTTGTCTCGTCTCCCATGCCTTTAGTTGAATTTTGTCTCTGTATTAGGTTCATCTTTATAATTTGGAATGTTCTCCTCTATTCTTTGTTTTTTTTTTATTTTGTTTGTTTCAACTAGGGATTGCGTGATGATCTTTGACGTTGCTGCTTTTGTTTCCTCACATTTTCTTTGGATGATTGACGTATGGTTTGTCAAGTATTCTTTTTGTCCAGTTGAAACTGTCAATGACGTTGCAGGGTCCTTTTTGAAATCACTATGATTGAAAAGCTCAGTATTCAGAATTCTTGTTAAAGTCTTATTTTTTTTAATCTGCACATTAATTCAGCAGTTTTAAGTGAACTTTTGTATATTGCATGAATGAAGATTGCTACAAAACCCGACCTTTCAGTTCTCTTCGTGTCTTCTACTTTTATTATAAAAATTAAATAGATTTGACCAAATATGGCATTTTATAGTTTTTTAATCCAAGCTTTAATTGAAACCATGTCAAGGAATGACAAATTGAAGTTGCCTTACATAGAGTGTTTTACCCTCTCCTGAAAACTTGCGAGAGTACGGTAAATAACAGGAAGTGAAATCATTTACTCGAATAAGCATCGACACTATGGTCATTGGTGCACCAACACTCAAGCAGTACAGAACAATACAATCAGATCATAAGCATACTGTACAGGCAGTACTAATGAATGTAAAAATGATTGGAAGAATAAGTGCACTAATCGTGGCGCAGGCATCACAGCTCTAAAACCTTCAGAAGTGGTTTCACTAGCACCTCTTCTGTGTTTCGGCAAGTTAGATCAGTTTCTTTAGAACATGTAAAAAAAATTATCAATTTACTCAACCAGATTTACTTGTTTTAGTTTTGAATCACTAAAACAGACAGACTGTGCCGAAAAAAATTTACTCCGATTTACTGGAAACAAAACTAGAATGAATCAGGCCTAACAAGTTGCTTTTTCGCTAATGAAGCAGACGTGGAACGTAGACGTCGACAGACCCTGCAACGCAAAGATCGGCGTGGTGGTGACAGACGCGGAGTTGCCGGTCTAGTCAGGACATGTAATGGGGACCCCCAGGAGAATGCGGAGGCCTGTAAAGACAAAGTTGTCCTCAGCCCCTGCTCTACACTTCCGTTGGGTAGCGGCAGTGCGATGCGAGGAGCCAGACGGTGCTGGCTGCAGGGGCGGCTCTAGGAGCCAGCGGATCTGACGGGGGGGGGCCATGGCCCCCATCACCCCCCCCCCCTCCCTGGAGCCGCCACTGGCTGGCTGAGCGCGTAGGTGCAAGTGAACCAGGCGCAGCGCAGCGGCCTTATAAGGTGGAGGCAGGAGAGTTGTAAACAGTCTTCGCCTAGTAGAGGTCAAGATCAACGGTGTATTTGCAGGCGAAACTCTTATCCTGCAAGCAGCACCGACAGTTATTGGCAGATCTTGCCGAGTATAGGCAGCCATCTGGCTTGTTTACAGTTCGTCTCCGATCCTATCTGCTTGATATGTATGTACTCTTGACTTATTTTACAACATTGGTATTCTGCTAATAAATTGTTATCAGGTCACGACAGGGTTCTTGTTTAGACAGCTGGCCATTGAAAATACTTTATGGAACCTTGCATTGAAGCTGCAACCCACTACCAATATCTACTGTCTAACCATTTCAAACAAGCAATAATTTGCAATTTCTCTGTATAGCATGCAATCTTATCGTTCACTGTTAGTGATGGGCATTCATTTACCTATGAGGAAGTGAACTGCACTTCAAAGAAGCCTTTCCGCAAACTGCAAAGTTCTCACACCCCCTACCAGTTAGATTCTGCTATCCACTAGGCTAAGGGCTATCTGGTCTGTTGTCGCTTTGTTGTCTACTGCTTCATTCATAGTTTGTGTTTCCTGTTCCATGTAATAGAAAAAGAAATCTAAATCATGTCAAAGAAAAAGTTTGCCTTGAAACAGAAGAAAAACTGTGCAAGTGGAGCTATCCGCAGAAGAGCTGCTGCTCGAAGTTTAGAACGGCAGTTGTCAAACGCGGCTATCAGATATAATTGCTCTGTTTCTTCTTTCAAGGTATGAGTTGCAAATGATTTCATTACATTCATTTGGAACATACTAACTATGATAAATTTATTTAATAGGGTGTTGTGTTTCCCTTTGTAGAATTGTCATGTCATCTTGCAGAATCTAGATCTGAAACCACACACTCAGTACCAAGAGTTGAAAATTGGTGAAGATCGGATCATCAGTAAGAGGCCTGTTGTCGTTTCGTTGTTTGATGGTATATCCAGCGGTCTGGTAGCTCTCCGGCAAATTGGAATAATACCAGAACGTTACTATTCTTCGGAAATAGATGAGCACTGCAAGGCAATACAGAGATTCAATTTTGGTAATGAGATAGTCCAGTTGGGAGATATCACGGCCCTAGATTTCCCAAAGTTGCAAGAACTCGGACCCATAGATTTACTTTTTGGGGGCAGGTGAGATTACCCGAAAACATCAGTTTTAGAGGTAATAATTTGTGTGAATTAAAACAATTGACTGTTTCAGTCCCTGCAATGATTTTTCTGGGGCCAATCCTGCACGGAAAGGACTGAATGGTGAAACACAATTCTGGTAACAACAAACGCCAGTTTGTTTAGAGCCTGATTAATCATTGTGACTCTTTCTTTTGTCTGCAGATGAAACGGGAAGTGGAATCATGTTTTATGAGTTTCTAAGAGTACACCTTTATTTTCAATATCAGGCGTTTCTTCAGAAAAGGACTGAAAAATATAAATGGTTCTTTTAGAATGTTTCTTCCATGTCTGTCAACATTAAACATGAAATTTCAAAGTAATTTTATTTCTTTATTTGTGAATACCTATAGATTGTCGATAAATTGTTTATCTGAAATGTATTTTTGGCATTTAAGGTACCTTGGGTGTGAACCAATCAAATTGTGTGCGTCCCAGTTTACAGGAATGAGGAGAGAACGGTAAATCTGCTAAAAAATGATATAAACTGCACGGAATTACTTAGCTTTTAATGAAAACATGTCACTGTTCGCAGGTATTTCTGGACAAACATTCATTTGACTAAGGTAATGTAGCTTCATTCAAGAAATTAAAAAACTGGGACAAGATAATGTTTTTCAGTGTCTTTTGACTTGCATTTCAGGAACAGATAGTTAAATTGCAAACGTCAAGGTCAGATACAGAGGAGAATCTGCAGAAATACCTTTGTGGATCAGGCAGACTAGCGCAAGTCAAACTCCTTCCAACCTTCACTTCTAATCTCAGAAACCTCTCTAAAGGAATGTTTTGCCACAATGCACTGATCCTGTTTTTATGTGAATGTCATTAACTTTTGTTCGTGTGCCATTCCAATGTTTAGGTGGACGTCTCCCAGTGATTGACAATAATCAAAGGACTGGATACCCCTTTTATTCAGAAATTGAAAATTTGATGGGCCTTCCAGTCAATTTTACATCTGGCCCCAACACACCACTTCACGTAAGGAAGAAGGTTTTGGCCAAGACTTGGGATGTGCACACCATAAGAAGCCTTCTCCAGCCCCTGACTCAAGTCTTGGCATTGCCTTAGTCTGTAATTTCTCATCTTTCAAGCAACTTAATGCCTTTTTTTGTAAATTTTCTCATTGGTTAAAGACAGTGGCTCTTGAAGGGATGAAGCCTTTTTTCTAAATTAATTGGCTCGCACATTAGGTTTCAGAATTGACTGTTATTTCTCTGTTCAAAGCCTAAGGGTTCAAATGACAATCAAAAAGGAGGCAGCCATAATTAAGAGAATTGCAGTTTCCGAAGTGCCCTTGAAATACAGAGGTCTCAAAACGTTCCAGATTGGACTATGACTTATGGTTCTTTACGCTAGTTTTTCAGTATCTTCTAGAAGTGGTTTCTTTGATTTCCATAACTATTTGTAACATAAATTTTAGATTGCACCTTTGCAAGTTGCTTCATTTCTCAATAGGTCAATGGGGAAAAAAAGGATGTTCCAGGCTATACATTTATGAGTGTATTGTAATATGTGAACTATGTGAAACCAACTTTTTCTTCATGTTTACTCTGGTTTTATTTTAATCCAAAATGGATACCTGATCTACAACATTTCTAGCTCATAAAACTCTGTGACTGCTCAACCTAATGATGTCTTTTTATTGTTGCTAAAAAAGTTGAGACCTAAGAATGCTTGTACCTAAGATTGCTAAATAAAAGATGTTGAACTGTCCATCAATGGCTTGAGTCTACCTGAATTCTGTTGTTATACTTGAGTCAAAAATGCAAGATTGTACAATTGTTGAAATTGTTTATTTGAAGATCATATAAAAAAGGCCTAACAAGTCTTGATCTTGTAAACAATGTGTTCCCATGATTAAAACATAAACATATTTAAACTAAAACTTACAAATGTGATAACCATTTCTACTGAGCAATTAGTCACATTAACATTTGTACAAAAACTAGTCAAAGGGTTTTTGTCACTTCCAACAGTCATGTCTGTAATTTTTTTCTTCCAAAGGAATATAAGTATTCTTAATTTCCATCCATTCGCACCAGTCAGCTATGGCCTATTCAAGTAACTGGAGACCGGTTCAAGTTACTCGTGACCAGCTCAAGTAACTCTTTACCGAGGACAAATGACCCAATCCAGTAGCTTTCCATTGTCACTGTAGAATGATTTGAGGTGAAGTAATTTTCCAAATTTGTGTCAGTGACATGTTATGATTTAAGCATATATTCGCCTTTCCAAATAATACAAGAACAAGAAAAAATATTAGTGTGGCAATCTAATCACTGCGCTGCCACCAAGGCCGTCAAGCAGGTCAAGGTGCAGACCCAGACAGCGTGCTTGTTCTAGAGCTGCGGCGCTAACGCCGCGCTGCCACCAAGACCGTCGGGAAGGTCAAAGTGCAGTCCCAGACAGCGTGCTTGATCTGGAGCTGCGGCGCTCCCGCCGCGCTCCCACCAAAGCCAAGAACGTCAAGTTGACGCTAGTAGTTGACGCCCCAGACAGCATGCTTGTCCTGCAACTGAAGCGCGCGCACCGCGCTGCCACCAAGGCCGTCGAGAAGGTCAAGGTGACGACCCAGACAGGATGCTCTTTCTGCAGCTGGAGCGCGCGCCGCGCCGCGCCGCCACCAGAGCCAAGAACGTCAAGGTGACGTCCCAGACAGGATGCTCGTGCTGCAGCTGCAGCGCGCGCGCCGCGCCGCCACCAAGGCCGTCAAGGAGGTCATGGTCCTGTCCCAGACAGCGTGCTTGTTCTCCGCCGCGGCGCGCACGCCGCGCCGCCACCAAGGCCGTCAAGGAGGTCATGGTCCAGTCCCAGACAGGGTGCCTGTTCTCTGGCGCGGCGCGCGCGCCGCGCCGCCACCAAGGCCAAGGACTTCAAGGTGACACCCCAGACAGCATGGTTGTTCTGCAACTGAAGCGCGCGCCGCGCTGCCACCAACGCCGTCGAGAAGGTCAAGGTGACGACCCAGACAGGATGCTCTTTCTGCAGCTGGAGCGCGCGCCGCGCCGCGCCGCCACCAGAGCCAAGAACGTCAAGGTGACGTCCCAGACAGAATGCTCGTGCTGCAGCTGCAGCGCGCGCGCCACGCCGCCACCAAGGCCGTCAAGGAGGTCATGGTCCTGTCCCAGACAGCGTGCTTGATCTGGACCTGCGGCGCTCCCGCCGCGCTCCCACCAAGGCCAAGAACGTCAAGTTGACGCCCCAGACAGCATGCTTGTCCTGCAACTGAAGCGCGCGCACCGCGCTGCCACCAGGGCCAAGAACGTCAAGGTGACGTCCCAGACAGGATGCTCGTGCTGCAGCTGCAGCGCGCGCGCCACGCCGCCACCAAGGCCGTCAAGGAGGTCATGGTCCAGTCCCAGACAGGGTGCCTGTTCTCTGGCGCGGCGCGCGCGCCGCGCCGCCACCAAGGCCAAGGACTTCAAGGTGACACCCCAGACAGCATGGTTGTTCTGCAACTAAAGCGCGCGCCGCGCTGCCACCAAGTCCGTCAAGAAGGTCAAAGTGACGTCCCAGACAGCATGTTTGTTCTGCAACTGCAGCGTGTGCGCCGCGCCGCCACCAAGGCCGTCGAGTAGGTCAATGTGACGTCCTTGCCAGTATGCTTGTTCTCCAGCTGCGGCGCTCCCGCCGCGCTCCCACCAAGGCCAAGAACGTCAAGTTGACGCCCCAGACAGCATGCTTGTCCTGCAACTGAAGCGCGCGCACTGCGCCGCCTCCAAGGCCTTTCGAGAAGGTCAAGGTGACGTCCCAGACAGCATGCTTGTCCTGCAACTGAAGCGCGCGCACCGCGCTGCCACCAAGGCCGTCGAGAAGGTCAAGGTGACGACCCAGACAGGATGCTCGTTATGCAGCTGGAGCGCGCGCCGCGCCGCGCCGCCACCAGGGCCAAGAACGTCAAGGTGACGTCCTGGGCGAAGGAAGGTGGCATCAGTGACTTCAACCGGCATACAGGACATGAGCCCCGTCCCGATTGAGCCCCGGTGGGCCCACGTTCATTCACACGAGCTCCTTTAGCGCCTGGAGGGTAGACCGACCCGCGGCGCTGCGGCGCGTTGCGGGCTGGCCTACCCCAACAACCGCATGCAGCTCGTATATTTTCGCGGCGCGGCGAACGAGGTTGAAGGGCATACAGGACATGAGCCCCGTCCCGTTTGAGCCCCGGTGGTCTGAGCCCCAACCTGAGCCCCATTTCAGCCCCATTTGAACGGCACTTGAGCTCCGTAGCAATAAATCATGCAAAAATCGTAATTTCCGGCCGCGGGGCTCAGCTGGGACACACGTCAGGGCTCAGACGCTCTGTCCCTCTCCCTCCCGGTCGGGACGCCCCGTGAGTGCGAGAGAGACAGAGAGATACAGCAGTGCTCGCACAGTGGCTCAGAAAAACGGCGGCCAGAACTCCAGACGCGTTTTGAGCTCCAAATCGAACCGAATGAGTGACCCCACACTGCACGAAAAAATGTGGATAGTACAACACAGACCGCTTGCGCCGGTCTTCTGACCCACTGTGTTGGGGAGCGCCTGGGCGCCTGGGGGTGCCGGCCTGGTGCCGGCCGGCCAGCTTCTTTCCAAGGATTGCAAGTGTTTGTGCGTATTGTTGGCATTCTCGGTTCAAGCCTAGCCATAGCAACTGAACCAGTTTATTCGTTGGTCGAAATGCAACGTCGACAGACTTTTCAGGTTGGCGGAGTGCCACATCAGCGCGGGGCGCAGCGTAGGGGCGCTTGCGGCCCGCGGCAGAGCGGTACACAGGCTGGTCCGGGACAAACTTGTGAGTGCGGCACAATTGAGTGGCATGAAGTGTGAGAGATGAAAATAGACCCACCACCAAGTTAGGTAGGGGAATCTTTGATCTGTTCATAGAGCGTCACAATGCCATTCAATTTCATTTCCAGATGGACCACGGCAGCAAGACGGTCCGCAAGAAGGGCCGCGGGGCAGGAGGCAGGGTGGGGCGCCGCAACAGCGCCGGAGCAGTGATGCTTCTGGCCAGGCTACCGGTCCAGGACTTCCCCCCATAATCGCTGCAGCGCGGGAACAGCGCAGGCAGCGCGATGAAGCTCAGCGCATCTCTTATGCGCTCCGAGCCATGGCCGCTCGGGCCAGAATTGTGAGTACGCTCCCTACATTGATGTTAACTAGGCAACTAACAAACGCTTCGTACGTAGCCGGCTGCTTTCGACAGTTGAACGGTCTATCGGACACACGGGACACACAGCTTGCCTCGGCTCGGGCTGCGCCGCGGAAACAAACCGCGGGGGAAGGGCTCCTCCACCCTCCACACACACAGTGGGCCAGAAGACCGGCGCAGGCGGCCACAACCCAGACTCTTTTTGAGCTCCAGAGTCGCTACACAGGACTCGACCAAACGAGTGACTCCACCAATGGATTCCATATTCGGAGAACAATCCATTGGTGGGGTCACACGTTTGGTCAAGTCCTGTTTAGCGACTCAAAACGCGTCTAGTTTTGGCCGCCAATGACGGTCCCCTGGCCCACGGCCTAGAAATGTCTCGGTGACAATGAAAGGCGTGCTTGCCGCCACTCAACTCTGCAGACCGCTGTGAGCCCTGTGAATGCTTGTGGATACGTGCCATGGGAGTGGACTTTGTGATTGGCAATCGAGTCAATGGTCAGATCAATTTGCCTTTCCACACATAAAAAAAATTCTCATAATTGGTAACATTTTGAGTGAGGAGGCTTTTATAGCTTGTCGTAATAAAGATACCCTTCATTGTATAAAGTTGGGCAATTAAACCTTGGGTGTTAGAATAATGCATGCCCTAATTTGATTGATTGAGCCTGCATGGCCAAAAATATGCTTCCGACCAAAAGTCTTGTATTCTAAGTGCAGATATTTAATGCTTTTCCTGACCCATGTATTTAAGCCACATTAATTTTTTGGGTTTGAATCACTATACAGATGGAACAGACTGCAAGCGACATGGCTGCAGCAGCTCGGGCGCTGATGACAGAGTCGAGGCAGTTGCATCAAAGTATGCTTATTTTGGTGCGGGACATGAATACACTTACTTCTAACAGACCTTAAAATGTTTGTGTTAGTATTTAGAGAGACATTACAGTCAATATGTATGCAAACCATAGTGTTTCCATAAGGCCTTGTAATCTGTTCTTAGTCAGTGAAAAAAATAAATACCACAAATGAGTTTACAAATGTTTATTTCACCTATAAGTATTACATCCATAAAAGGCCACTCCATAAACCTTGACTGCAGCATTACCCTATTGCCACTTCTTTCGCCTATCAACGTATTCCTGAAACATCAAACAAAAGTGATTAGTTACCATCACACGAGGGATAGTGAAACATGTGACAACCTCTGAAAATAAATGGCAGTAGAAGTGTGATCCAAATCAATCAAGACTACAGCTGAAAGTTATCCAATTGAAGGCAAAAAGCAAATTAAAATGAAAATGCTACAGGCTTGGTGCCCAGAAGAACTGGAAAACTGGAGCCTTAAGACTTATCAACATATCTTAATGCCTGTCAGGTACTCACACAACCACTAGCAGCGAAGATCCTTGGTGGCGATGTGGAAATCCACTTGCGTATGTTGGCAAACAAACAGCAACAAGTGAGACCTCAGAATCATGCAAATAGAAGGAAAAGCATGTCATAATATACAAAACAAAATGAAAAAAAAAATCACAGCAGAAGGTTGTGATAACAAAAGTGTAAGTCATAACCATAACCCACCACAAGTTGGGACCGAGTCCAACTTAAGACCAACGGGCGCTTCCACAATTGCACAACCCGGAGGAGGGTCGGAGATGTATACTGTCTGCAGTGCATGGTACGTTCGACATGACTTTCTCTTCACACTTTATTAACCTACCATCCATGCTATGTGCTACACCTTGTCGACTCGACACGCCCCCTCTTTGGTTTGTTTTGTTTCCTCTCATTCACATTCACTTGTTCTTTCCTTCACTTGTTTCGTTGCACGCGGGACGGTTGCAAACATTGTGTTGTTAAATACTAAAGACACTGTCCAACATTGGTAAAAAGAGGAAAACAATACATATAAAAATCGCGGCGTACTTAATTACATTTTTACGTATTTTATGTTTTCGCAACGACAGATCATTCGCTGCGCTCCGCGCAGGTTTCCGAAGAAGAGTCCATCACACTACACCACTTTTTAAACTAAACGCAGATTCTAAAAACTTGAAGTCAAAGACTTTTTAAGGCTTCGCGTCTTCTGTTTGATGAGGCTGCGCCTTTGGATGCTAAAATTGCGAGGATCGTCAGTTTGACAGTGTTCTAGTACTCAAAAGCTGCAATAAATCATATTTAAATGCGAAGGGTGCCAAATCTCGATTCCGACTACACTCCAGCACACGACGAAAACCGGCGACGGCAACACTGTCGCGCAAGAACCTGTTCTTTCTTGTTCCAACTGTTGCCTGGTCCGCATCGTTGCTTCTCGCTTGCTCCAGTCGCCCAACTCATCCTCGTCGTAATATCCCTCCCTGAAGGTAAGGAAGGATTAAGGATAAGCATTTGCATTCCCTAAGCTATTTCATTACTCGAATGGGGATCGAGTGGAACATGCCGGCTAATGGATTCTAAAAATTGGGTCTCGGGCTGTCAATCAGGAATCAGGATCTCTCCCCTTGTGTCAATGGTTGGCGCTCAAGCGAGGTTTTCAGTCAATTTTATTTCTTTTCAGGCGTAACGTACACTGCCTGTTCCATCGGTATAGTTTTTTGGTTCTGGGCAGCGTGCAGCGACCATTTGGTCATAGAATGAGCTCCAGGCTGCTGTTACTTTCATTCTGTTCTTCGTAGATGTCGCGCTACCGCAAGGGGGGCGTGCAAAGTTGAGGCAAATATTTAATTCGGAAGAGACTCCCGTAGTGTGTGCTCGACTTGGAGGTCATTGTAATTAACAACTTTCTTTTCACCACGTGGATATAACCTCACTTTTGCATCTCTCACACTCGTGCTCTGAGAGCCGGCGCGGAGCCATTTATATTGAAGTTTCTTGCTGTGTGGTGCTGCCAGCTAAACGACCTGCCACGATTATTTGCGTTTATGTTTTGATTCCATCTAATTCCGTGACCCATGCTCATTTATGAGATGTATGTGGAACAGGTTATGGTCTTGAAGCTTACTGAGGAGGGGGAATGCCGCACAATGCTCGTTGGTGGTTTAAGTTTGGTCTACCCTATTGCTGACCATGTTTACAGGTTTGTTTCGTCTCGCCTAAACCACGATGGAGCCGCCGAGGCCGGTTCCGGTTGAAAGGATGCGTGAGCTGAGGCTAGCGTATCTGGAGGCGAAGAAACTTCCAACTGTGGCTGTCGTTCCTGATCCTCCTGTGGATGCTAAGCCTACTGGTCCTCCACCGCCTCCTGATGGTGGGCCTGATCGGAATGTTGACCCTGCTCATCCTGCTGTTGATCAGCCTGCAATAGCTGCTGTCCCTCAGCCTGCTCAACTGCATGCATCGGTCGTTCCTCTAGGTACAGCAAGTGATTTCATGCAAGCGAGTGAGGGTACTTATCAATCACACTTGTGTGTACAAACCTCTGCATCCATACTAAACATTCAAGTGCGATATTGCTGATCCGCTGCTGCAAGTGTGTACATAGTACAGACCACTACACTTGTTGCAGTGTATTTTGCTCTTTTGTGCTGGTTTGTCTAGCATATGCTTGTGTAAGTACATCCACGCAAGTGTATTTATGTTCGGGGATTTAAGTGTGCTCTCCTATTTTATTGAATGAATACATCATTAAAGCCGGCATAGACTTTACTTTACATTTGAGCCCGCACTACAGAAGTTTGCGAAATTTAACTTCCATGCCCAAATTTTGAATTGTAGCAGTCCTTGTCAATTTGTATAACGTTGAGGCTGCTTACCGGAAACAGTTTATAAAATCTTATTCAAATTGAAATGCCCTGTCTCTTGAAGTTTGTAATGTCATGCTCTGCGCAGGTTCTAACCGTTCATCAACTCTGGCCTCTTCATTGGGCGTGGGCGGCAACCAGCCCATTTTTATCTGCATGCCCTTGACAAGCGATGTTGCAAGTATGTCTTCCAATGGAAAAACTTGAACCTTTGTTATTTCTTCATACACGTATTAACTGATTTTGCTGGTTCATCAGGTTTGCTGTCAAACCTGTTGTCCCGAGTGACTGCACAGCAAAGTTCGAGTGCTTCTTCTTCTGCTCGAATCTGGGAGGAGGAGGAGGTTCCAGCTCCGCTCGAGCAGGCTGCAGCCCCAGTCGAGCAGGCTCCAGCTCCAGTTGAGCAGGCTCCAGCTTCAGTCGAGCAGGCTCCAGCTCAAGTCGAGCAGGCTCCAGCTTCAGTCGAGCAGGCTCCAGCTTCAGTCCAGCAGGCTCCAGCTTCAGTCCAGCAGGCTCCAGCTTCAGTCCAGCAGGCTCCAGCTCCAGTCGAGCAGGCTCCAGCTCCGGTCGAGCAGGCTCCAGCTCCGGTCGACGCCCCAGCCCACGCTCCATTCGACGATTCAGACGAGAATCAGGCTTACTTCGAGAGATGGTGGCGGGAGGGGAGCCCACCTTCCTTTTCGGACGCAGCACCTGAACCATCCACTTCCAGAAGAGACGAGGAGCAGTCGCATTGGAAATCAAGCTTGCCTCTCGCTTTGGATGGGCGTAGCTCATCTTGGTGGAGATCATCCACCCCTTCTCAGGTTGCACCCGAACCATCCACTTCCAGAAGACACGAGGAGCAGTCATATACACTGCCGTTCAAAATTAGCGGCCCCTTTTTTGCCCACGGCGCTGTTTCTATGTTTTTCGAGGTAGGATGCTGAAATTTGGCAGGTAGGTGCCCCCGTTGCTCTTTTTGAGCCCTACCAAGTGTGCAGTCCGTGCGTCCCCCTCGACGGCCTGTGCAACCCCTTCATTGCTTAAGGGTGTAAAAACTGAGAGAAACGTGGCGAAATTTTTGACTTTTAATGATCGGAAACGTGAAATGTGTCGTGTACCGACTCAAATGAGTCTCCCCTTCACAACCGTGCAAGCGGAATCGCAATCGGACAAACCCACCCCTTTCCACAGTCACCCCCACCCCCTCGAGGGGGTTGTTTTCAAAAATGTTTAAAACCGGCAGCAAACGATTCAGTGGCCTCTCCTGTACACGGTGCAAGTTTTTTTTCTTCGATTCCGACCACCCCGGGCCGTACCAACCCCTCGGAGGACCCACCCCTTTTAGAATTTGTGTCGTTTGAGTCCCAAAGAGGTTGAATTTTGGCGCTAATTTTCATTGGGACTCACCTTGGGTGGGCACGAACCCATCCCCGTCAAAAAAACCGGGGGCCGGAAATTTTCATCCACCGTTATAGGGGTGGCCACCCCCTATCGCCATCTGCTCGCCCGGGAAGGGAAGGAAAGGCGCTCAAGGGTGGTCTCGGTCGAAAAGACACGGCTGAACCATTCCTGAAATTTTGGAGTCGATCCGGTGCATCGTTCACCCCCCAGGACGTCAAAACTGTCGAAACCAGCGAAAAAAGCCCCTAAGTTCATCCCTCGCCAACGCCGAACTCAGGTGGGGTAGCGGCCAAACTCCAAGTGTCCCATCTCGGCACATCCCTTCCCTGCAAGCCCCTTAACTTTCAGACCGCTGCGGCAACGCCCGCGCCCATGCGAACGACGCAAAGGCAGTGATGCATTCGGGCCTCTCGCCTTGACAGCGCCTCACGCCTGCGAGTCAGGCAACCCATCACACAGGCCGGGCAGGTGTGCCAACGCACTGGAGTCGTGCTCGCGCGCCAGGTCGGTGTTTTTTGCAGGCAGTCCAGCAGCACCGTGCAGATGACGCCTGCGCTCCGCATGCATTTTGGCAGTGCAGCTGGACTGCCTGCGTTGAAAAAACACCGACCTGGTGCGTGCGCACAACTCCAGTGCGTTGGCGCACCTGCGCGGCCTGCGTGACTGGTTGCCCGACTCAACGGCGCGAGGCGCTGTCAAGGCGAGAGGCCCGAATGCATCACTGCCTTTGGAGTAACTCCACCCCAAGGTGGACCGAGATCTGGGATTGGGTCACGGATTCGGTTCAAACTTTGTGGGTTCAATAGGTACCACTAGGACCTATCAACCCTAAAAGGAAAGTTGGCTAGCTGAAATAGAACCTGAGATATTTGCATTTTTCTAAATTTGAATAATTTAGCGGAAAAATGTCGCTTTCTGATTTTTAAATGGTAAAAGTTGTTCGCTTAGTTCTGGCTTATGTTTCTTCTTTCTAGTCATAAAAAAGAAGAAAAATGGTGGTAGGCCAAGATTTGTACGTTGCTTGGTTTGGCCTATTTGAGCAATTTTGTCGAATTCATCGAAACTCTCATACTCAAAATACTCCACCTTGGATTTGACCCAGGTACGTCTCATTTCACTTCTTTTACTCTAATAAACAATTGCTATATAGTCCCTAGCACCAACAATTCCATATAAGCCAGAAAATCAAAAACACAATTTTCAATTTTCTACTTTGACCTATTTTTGGCGCTTTTGTCAAGATTGGGGCTTCTACATGAGCTTGGGTGATAGGAAAGATCCTCCCTGCCCTCAATTTAGGTAGTATCAACACAAACAAAGAGACCCAAACTCAAGGCGCACTAAAAATTTATAATGAAATTGTTTCGAGCAAATTTTAAAAGTTTACGAGGGGTGTGAGGATTGACAAAGTAATGATCCATTTATTTAGGTTGTTTGCAACGTGTAAGCTGAGCCCCCTTAGTCTTAAGTCATCCGGTTGGTCTCAAATTTACAAACCAAATGGAACCAGGCTCAGTTTTTGATACTAAGCGGTTGAAGTTATATGTTGCAAACCTAAATAAATGGATCATTACTTTGTTAATGCGTTGAAATCGTAAGTCCAACAAACCCATATCAAATCAGGGTTTTAACACTGATTATCAAGGAGGAACATTCACATGGTTAAAAGGGCGCCACACCTACTGGAGAAAGCTAACTAATGCACCACAAATCCACTTTTGGCTGAAGCATTACATTTTCCTCCGATTTAAATTCCTCACACTCCTCGTTAACTTTTAAAATTTGCTCGAAACAATTTCATTATAAATTTTTAGTGCACCTTGAGTTTGGGTCTCTTTGTTTGTGTTGATACTACCTAAATTGAGGGCAGGGAGGATCTTTCCTATCACCCAAGCTCATGTAGAAGCCCCAATCTTGACAAAAGCGCCAAAAATAGGTCAAAGTAGAAAATTGAAAAATGTGTTTTTGATTTTCTGGCTTATATGGAATTGTTGGTGCTAGGGACTATATAGCAATTGTTTATTAGAGTAAAAGAAGTGAAATGAGACGTACCTGGGTCAAATCCAAGGTGGAGTATTTTGGGTATGAGAGTTTCGATGAATTCGACAAAATTGCTCAAATAGGCCAAACCAAGCAACGTACAAATCTTGGCCTACCACCATTTTTCTTCTTTTTTTATGACTAGAAAGAAGAAACATAAGCCAGAACTAAGTGAACAACTTTTACCATTTAAAAATCAGAAAGCGACATTTTTCCGCTAAATTATTCAAATTTAGAAAAATGCAAATATCTCAGGTTCTATTTGAGCTAGCCAACTTTCCTTTTAGGGTTGATAGGTCCTAGTGGTACCTATTGAACCCACAAAGTTTGAACCGAATCCGTGACCCAATCCCAGATCTCGGTCCACCTTGGGGTGGAGTTACTCTTTGCGTCGTTCGCATGGGCGCGGGCGTTGCCGCAGCGGTCTGAAAGTTAAGGGGCTTGCAGGGAAGGGATGTGCCGAGATGGGACACTTGGAGTTTGGCCGCTACCCCACCTGAGTTCGGCGTTGGCGAGGGATGAACTTAGGGGCTTTTTTCGCTGGTTTCGACAGTTTTGACGTCCTGGGGGGTGAACGATGCACCGGATCGACTCCAAAATTTCAGGAATGGTTCAGCCGTGTCTTTTCGACCGAGACCACCCTTGAGCGCCTTTCCTTCCCTTCCCGGGCGAGCAGATGGCGATAGGGGGTGGCCACCCCTATAACGGTGGATGAAAATTTCCGGCCCCCGGTTTTTTTGACGGGGATGGGTTCGTGCCCACCCAAGGTGAGTCCCAATGAAAATTAGCGCCAAAATTCAACCTCTTTGGGACTCAAACGACACAAATTCTAAAAGGGGTGGGTCCTCCGAGGGGTTGGTACGGCCCGGGGTGGTCGGAATCGAAGAAAAAAAACTTGCACCGTGTACAGGAGAGGCCACTGAATCGTTTGCTGCCGGTTTTAAACATTTTTGAAAACAACCCCCTCGAGGGGGTGGGGGTGACTGTGGAAAGGGGTGGGTTTGTCCGATTGCGATTCCGCTTGCACGGTTGTGAAGGGGAGACTCATTTGAGTCGGTACACGACACATTTCACGTTTCCGATCATTAAAAGTCAAAAATTTCGCCACGTTTCTCTCAGTTTTTACACCCTTAAGCAATGAAGGGGTTGCACAGGCCGTCGAGGGGGACGCACGGACTGCACACTTGGTAGGGCTCAAAAAGAGCAACGGGGGCACCTACCTGCCAAATTTCAGCATCCTACCTCGAAAAACATGGAAACAGCGCCGTGGGCAAAAAAGGGGCCGCTAATTTTGAACGGCAGTGTAGGAGATCAAGCTTGCCTCCCTCTCGGGATGGGCATAGCTCATCTTGGTGGAAATCCACTCCGTCTCAGGCTGCACCTGAACCATCCACTTTCAGAAGACACGAGGAGCAGTCATTTAGGAGATCAAGCTTGCCTCCCTCTTTAAGTGGGCGTAGCTCCTCTTGGTGGAGATCCACCCCTCCTCAGGCTGCACCTGAACCACCAAGAAATGAGACTCACCAGTTCCTCAGGACGGCCAGTCCTCCCTCAGTGGCTGGAGCAACTTCTAACTTGCGGTCTACAAGTCGTCCTCCCTCATCTTCCAGGGATGAGCAATCAGATGGGCCTGCTTCTGAACTTGACCGAGAGGATTGGAGAAGCCGCTTCGCCGAAGACTTTATCTTAGTTTCTGACGACGATGGTGATGAGACAGCAACAGCTCATGCACCTGCACCTGCCACTGGACAAGCCAAAAATGAGGACCGAAACGGGGTCCAGTACTTCATGCAGACTCCTGAGGGACTAGTGCCTGTCCAGGTGACAGAGGTCAAGCCCACTCCTCCCCCCAAGCGTCCAACTCAAGATGAGGACCCAGATGACTCAGATTTTGTGCCGAAAAGGGCTAAAAAGGATTCTGCAGAAAAGGGAAAGAAGACATCAAAGAAGAGGGGTCGTCCCAAAGGAAGCAAAAACAAGCCCAAACCTTCTGCGAAGTCACAAGACTGCGATGACTCTGATGAAGGCCTCACCGTCAAGTGTCGCATCTGTTTGCAGTCTACTGACGGGTTGGTGGTTACATGTTGTGGGCACTTATTCCACAAGGTTTGCCTTGAAAGGTGGCTAGATGTCTCCGGCCAAAAGCACACCAAAAAGAAGAAGTGCCCCTACTGTAGCAACATTTTTGTGAAGTACGTGGACTTCTTCGGGTAGCCAATAGTCTTCAATTTCTTACATTTGTTCTTTTCGGTTTAGTTTCTTTACCAAGATTTGTATCGTGATCTCATTATGCATGCTCTAAGCCAGTCAATTGTTAGTGTTAGTTGTTTGCTTAGGCTAAAAGTTTTTTAACATTTTCATATTGGACTTGTTTTTATTTCGGGCTTTGCTTTGCTCAGTGGAGCTTATTTATATGTAATTTTGGATCTGGACAATTTGGACCACAATTTGTAGTCTTCAATTTCTTTCATATGTTCTTTCCGCTTTAGTTTCTATATCAAGATTTGTGATAATCTTAGGATGCATGCTTAAGCCAGTCAATCATTGGTAATTAGTGTTAAATGTTTTCTTATTTACCCTACTTGTACAGAAGTTAAAAGTTTTGTAGCATTTTCATAGTGGACTTGTTTTTACTTCTCATGCTTCTTGCTTTGCTTTGCTCAGTGGAGCTTATTTTTATGTAATTTTGGATCTGGACTATCTGGACCACAATTTGTACTCTTCTATTTCTTTCATATTTCCTTGTTGCTTTACAGTGAAAGTCATTAGAAGCGTTGAAGAAAATTGTGATCATGTGCTTTATTATTGCACTGGAGAATCTCTGCCTGGCCTGTAATGTAATGTGTACTGGCATTATATTACAGTTCTAGCATAGGAGAATCTTCGGTGCAATAATCGCACAGATCTCAATGTCCTTCATCGCTTAAAGCAACTTTCACTGTAATTTTAATACCAAGATAAGCTACGATGATCTGACCATGCTCTAAGCCCGTTAATTATAGTGTCAAATATTGGCATGTTTATCCTAGTTTCATGGTAGACTCAAGTTTTTTTTCTCTCCTTATTTTGCTCAATGGAGCAAATTTTAGGTAATTTGTACCTGTTTTATTGTAATTAACCCAGCCTGTCGTGCTAGTTGTGTTTATAGTTCCTGACTATTCGTTGTTCAAACCTGTGTCAATAAAACTTGATGCTAATTTACGAATGTTTTCCATATTCCCCTTAATCACATTCCGCTTATGAGACAAGCTCCCTACAATCACCACACACATGGGTTTCCGCATTCATTTCAGCCCCTTGAATGTGAATATTTGGCAAAGTTAACTCATCCAAGACACTGATTTTCATCTGCCTGAGGTACTCAGCCAAGAAATATTTTGAACTGAAAAAACTGAACTGCAATGTGTACTTACTGAAGAACAATGTCATCAGGTAATGCACAGGGAGCTGGTGATATCTCTCCTGTAACTTTGCTAGAATACCCTGCTGAAATGAGTGAAATGATAACCATTGTAAGAAATTTTGTTCGAAGGTGATTTTATTCAGCATCAGCGCCAGGTAGTTTATGCTTTGATTATGGATTAGTTGTGCTGCTTCACATGGGAAATTGGCATGGGCCATGGGCCATGATAAGTTGTGTTCATAGGTAAAAGGGTTACAGTCTAAAAAACCATGTAACAAAGTTATGCATTTATTTCAAAGTTACTAAGAACTATGCTGTGGCCAGATCAGATATTATTTCACAAAAAAGGGAAAGATCAAATACAAATAACAAAATGACAAGAATTAACCTTAACAAAAAAAAAAAAACCAATCAGAAACACCAGGAGCAGGAAAACATTCCAAAGGCATGCAATAAACAGTTATTTATCACCTATCCATGCAAATGGGCTATGAAATTCCACTGAAGACAGAAGCATAAGTAAAAAATTATACACAATTAAACCAATGCACAATACATGATACAAGGCAAAGATGTACCAAAAGCAACATCATTCTGACATTGATCCTTACATGTTATCACAAAAGGAAAATTAATTGAGCATTCTTAAAACATACTACAAAAACCTTCCATGCACTTTACAATTTTTAATTCTAGTAATACTTTCTAACAAAAACTACAGTCTAAAAGCACTATTCTTGATTATCCGACAGCGCAAGAAAATGGAAGGGTGGGCTTTCAGGCAAATTTTAGTGAAAACTTGTGTCTTTGTCACAAATTTATGACCACAAGCAGATAACGGTGAAGGATATATATTCCTGAATCTTACCAAATGCGAAAGATGTAAGGTCTAGCACACAAATGAACATAACTCGTATACCTTCAAGGTTGGCAGATTTGATTCTCATAACTACAAAATAAAAAGCAAGCCTTAACAATAACATTTAGGTAACGCACATATACATGATCACACATGAAATAACAGACTGCTACTTCCTACTTTAAGTGCGTTGGTCTACAGAAGTTCACTCCACTAAAACTGGTTCATTTGACATTCTGACAAAATATATTTTGGTACAGCAAACAAGATCCGAAGAACATTTGAAAATCTCAGCTCCCGATTGCGACCCATAGCAAAGCAGAATAAAAGATTCTGAAACAAGGATATGTCACTTTAAGTATAAATCATTGTTAGAAAAACCAACAACATTAATAAAAAATAATGACGCCCGAAACAAGAAGTGAAACCTACCTGCCAAGTAGATAACGATTCCAAAAACGCCAGAGCAGCAAGGCAATCCTGATCTTGTGCCCCAGAAGCCCAAAATAAGTGGACCAGACAAAAGAAGGGGACGTCAAAGTGGCAGGTAGAATCAACAAAAGCCTAGACGGTTTGTCAATCTGACAACAGTAACCGTTGCCTGACATGACCTGCAAACAAGCCACTCTTAAGTTTATTAGTTGGGTCAAGGGTTGCATTAAGCAAGGAGATCACAAAATACCTGCCTTTTCAGTCTTACAATGTGAGGGTCCTTCATAATAGGCACCGAAGTGCATCAGATGTAAGCATTCAGGGAACGTCAAAAGTGGGCAACTTCAAACTCCCAATGAAACAAAGAGGAACATTCAAATTCAAATCACACTGAAAATAAAAGATAAAATTTACAAGGGAATCTCTGGGGGAAAGAAGTGGGAAATCTCAAAGTTTTACATACTTTCCTGAATGAAATGAAGGTCTAGTTCTTAAGGGAAACACTTTGGAGTATTCAAAAATATCAAAAATTGTGCTGTCATTTATGTAAAACACGCCACAGGAACCCACAAAAGCCACATTGTGCTGCACTGCTTTGCTCGCTTCAACCATTTTTGTTGTCTTTACATATCTTAAATCCTGTGGATAACATTTAAAGAAAAAATATGAACAGTAACAAACAACATCAACATATGTTTGTATTATACCTTACCTGTCTTGGTTTAGTTTTGATTAATAGAGAAATTAGCCAATTAACTAAGAATTCAAGATTTTCAGACCAGTTTTAGTTCCCACATTCAATATAGAATGTGGTATGCATAAACCCAACAGGATGACAAACTTCTTCTGGGTAAGATAAAAAAAAATTGGAAGATGAGTCCCTGGAAAAGAAATTCAAAACGTTAAGATATAATAGGAAGGGTTAAAAGGAAACACCTCCAGAACTCCCATCAAGTAAAAAAGAGAAGACAAAAGACAACAAGCAACAATAAGTGATACTTTGTGGCACTTACATGTTTGCTTCACTGGCCAGTTCCTGTGACACTGCAAAACTCAACCTTGTGGGATGATGTTATGGAAACTGAAGAGACCATCTGTCCTGACTACTCTAGATGTGATAGCAATCTGTAATGGATAAAAATGGTAATTACTTACAGCAAAAACAATATAAAACAAACATCTCTTAATTTGCTATGCAAACAAAACACAAACCTTAGATAAGTGCATAAGGAAGGAAACTTCACCATCCTCTTAGCCTGAGAGGGACCTAGGCAGTGATGGCAGCAGTCTGTCGTAGAGAAAGGTGGACCAAGGATATGGGGTCTTTGTGCCTGAAGCATTTACAGGGATGAAGCCTGGAACCAAAAATTGTCACACATAGTGCATCATGCAATAAAGCAACAACAATTTTCAGAAAGAATTCACATACCTGCAGCGGAAAAGTAGCCTTTGAAGTGGAGACATAGGAGGGTCAGACCAATACAATAAGTTAAGTCAAACAACTGTTTTGGTAATTCAGATATCACATTGGAAACTTGACATCAATAACCAATAAAATAGCATAAGCCAGGCTGTAATCAGATAAGATGAATTGGTTAGGAGTAACAAAGAAAAGAAAAAAAAAATACGATTGCGTTTAATTACCCTGCATTCATAAGGAAAGTTGATTGTGTAAAGCGATAGAGTCCAAAACTGATGATGTGAAGAGGGAAAACAATCTAAAACAAAAGTCTCAAGGATTAAGCCAGCAACCAAAAATGATCTTGTTCAACATGCAACAAAATCTTTAAGATAGAAAGTACTTCACATACCTGTAGGAGATAAAGAACCTTGAAGCAGTTGAGTGGGTGCGTTAGTACAACAGATAAGCTTACTCAAACATTTGTTTCGGATTTTCAAGTATCACACATTATTTTGCAAACCACATCCTTCATTTGGAGATGTGAAAACCAGTAAAACTGCTCTGTATTCATTAAAACAGATAAGGCTGCAACCTAAAAGAAAGGACAAGTACCAATTTGAAAAGAGGAAGTGAATATTCAAAACAAATTTGGTATCGAGCTACATATTGACCCACTACATCCCTACAATAATTATGATGAACTAACAGGAGGATGGTGATTTATCACCAATATAAAAATGTAGGATATAAAAAAGACACGTCCATATGATGAACTTCTGTTCTCAAGTAGAACAGACGCTGGATATTGTTGGCACATTCCTAATTGATCAGTAGGAGCATAAGGAGGGCTGCAGACAAACAAATACGAATAGCCATATGAACCACTTCATTGAATCTCAAATCCTTATTGGACTTACAGCCTCAACACGAAATAACCTCTGACTAATTTAATATTTTGAAGAGAGGGAAGAAATTTTGATCAGGTGATAGGACACAATAGCAGAGAAAGCAGTTACCTGGGTTGATACAGCATACATCGGATTACCCTTGCACTTACAGGTACTCCAAACTGGCTATTTTTGCATGCTTCGTGACATCACTTGCCCCATAAAGTGCCAATGCGTTTAATTAGAACTCTCCTATAGACTTGGTCATTGTTTATCACTTACATAATATTTACATGTTGTAAACTTCTGCACTGATGGCTGGATCTGCGCTCCATGGTGCTTCCAGGTTCACAACTCGAAATCCCATCGACAACAGTCCGCTCCCGACTCAGCTCTTCCTTCCAAAAGTTTCCTCGTGGGTGTCGACAGAATTGAAAACATTTTGGGCTGATCCTACAACAAAACAAACGCAACTATTCAGCACTGAGGTGGGGTTGGATTTAAGCCTAACTTACAGTACAGGCCCATGAAATCAAGACTTAAAAAAGCCGGTGTCGGCACAAAGAGCCAGTAAGTCTGAAGCAGAAAGTTACTGGAGAGTGAAAAGCATTCGCATCAAAACTACCGATGGTCTGTAATCAAAACGACGAGTCGAGCAGACGCGAGGCACAGGTTAGTGAAAGCGTGTTGGCAGCCGTTGATGTTCACTCACACTCACCTCGCGATGCAAGTGCCGCGCTGCGAGAAATCACTCCGTTGCGCTATACTTCGCGTTCACTTAAAACAATATTATTATAAAAGGTAAAACAACAAGTTTGTTGACAACTCTTGTCCGGTCCGGTCGGCTCCGTCATTAGTTTTCTCTTATACATTCATATTTACTTCGCGTCGCGAGGCTAGCTGGACCGACTTCGCATAAGCGATGAGAAATTGTGCTGGCCAGAATATCGGGAAAGGTCAGAGATAAATACTAGCTGTACAGAGATGTTCGGCTCCCGTGGTGGAGCTCGTCCTATGTCTGTCAGAGCCTGTGATTGGTCGGCGCAGGGGCGCGCTCTGATTGGCTGGCGCTCCCCCTACCCCTCCAGGTAGCTTGCCGGGCCGACCGTTGGAGATTCAAACGGGGTATGTCGACATAAGGCGTGATTCTGACTATAATTTCATTTAAGGTGCGGTGTTTGTACTTAAATAATTGTTCTGTGTGTTCCGGTGAACATTTTAAGCCATCCGGATGTGTGTTAAAAGAGATGGGATGATTATTCTCATGCAAAATAGGGCGTCGGTCAGGCGTCCTTTGCAGGTGCCTATTTTGCGATTGATTTGCTTGGCACAAAGTCTCTGGAACAATTCCAGAGGCTGTAAAATAGTGAAATAATAATTGTGACAGTGCTTTTGTGCGTGCGCCGTGGTCTGAAACGTCAATTTTAGTCGCTAAGTTGCGTGCCGAGTTACGGCTATGACAGCCGTCCCTAACCTGCAGCACGGTCTCATTTGCTGTTGATTTTAAGACTTTTGGGTACTTTTTAAAGCGATGTCAGGCGATTTTATTCGCACCGAAGGTCGCTTAGTTGCTTTTGTGTGCGTATGGTTGCCATACGTTCCCGTTAAAACTGATAAATTGAGTCTCAAATTGAGGCTGTCATAGGCGGACTCGGCCCGTCACTGGGCGTCCTTTGCTGTTGATTAATAGACAATTGACTTGGTTTTGAGTCGATAAGTAGTGTCCTTATGTTCTCTGAGGGTATTTTTGTTGCTTTTGTGTGCACTGGGATACTGTTCAAACTGATCGACAAGTGTAAATGGCTGTCAAATTGGTGCCTGTCGCAGCTTCTCACACCCAGTTAGTTGCTGTTCCTTTTCATAATTTTTGTTCAATTCAGTTTCATAGTGTTGTTTTTGTATCCATCGTATTGGATCCTTTGCCTTTGTGGCATATACTGGAGGTCATACGTCAGGGCGACGTTGCTCAGAAACTTTCACCAGGACCGGTCTAGAGATGTTTGTATGTGTAACGTCTTGGTCGTCTCATGAATTTTAACTCTGTTACAGCAGGTGTCTCCTTGTCGACTTCGAATCGCTTTCCTGCCGCTTTCTCCAGGTCCTAGTGCAGTGCAGATGTCCAAATGCTGTCAGCGCTGTCACCCCTGAGATCATTTGGACATTTGCATTGCGCCTGGACTCGCTTCGCTGCAAAGGATGGATGGATGCCTCCTGTACCAGCCAAGTGGAAGACAGATACCAAAATTATGTCAGCAGTGTCCCCAGTGATGTCACTCCCCACATAATTTTAAATTCTGTGCTCTGCTTTGCTCTGCTTGAATAAATAAAACTTTAAATAAATGAATCATGCTGTGTAGTGCTGCCTTTCCAAACCTTGATACATAACATGCATTATTTGGCCCTCGTCTGTAGTTAGCCACCCCCAACAGCCCAGCCCCCTGGCCCTTCGCTGCTGATTCGACTACATCGTTGCATCTCTCCCTTTCCCCTGTTTATCTTTAGTTAGGCATCCCTACCAGCCCCAAGACACTGTCTCCCTGACAGTCACAGCAAACACCTTCCTCCAATGAATTTCTTCAACGTTTTGCCCCCAGACTCAGTTATTGGTCTGTTAGGCACTTATTGGTTTTAATTCTGTTATGATCCTGATCCCTGTGGGTCCCTCCTCCCAACAGGTGCTGAGAACTTCACGGTCCGGCTCATCTACCCCTCCACGGGAATTCCCCGGTGCTGCCATCTAGTGAGGGCCCCCCCTCTCCCCTCTCCCTGCCCTTTACTCTGTGAAGAGGAAGGAGGAAACTTGGACCTGTCCTGTTTGAGACGCATAAACTTCAAGTAAAGTAAATGCCTAGAAGTAGCCTTTGAAAAAAGTTGTTAACTTGATAATTTTGCATCAATTTGTTTAATTCTTATTCAATCAATCAATGAGATGCAGTATGAAATAATACCATACACAAATAGCCATTCATTCACTTGCATAAAGATGGCCAAAAAAAATACCTTCAGTTTCTCAGTGATGCTTTTGATAAATTTTCACATGTTTCTCACTGGCCTGGGAAAACACAAGACTGGCTGCTGCTGCACAAAGCTTATGGCTTATTGTAATTCTGAACCAAGGATATGCAAAATACACACAAAATGAATATTTATCAGGGATCTATTGAAAAGAAACACCAACACCACTTCTTGTTTAGGACAATGCTGGCAGACATGGAGGAGACATCAGACTCAGACTCTTCAGCTGGTTCAGGTGGTAAGTATAACAAAATTTAGTTAAGGCACCGAGTAATCCCGGATTATGGAATATCTATCATTTAAATGCTTCTGGAACAGAACGATGTGCAGTTGAGAGCCAACTATCTAGCAAGATTTCCTTGCTACTTGACCCAGCAGAAGAAGATGGTGATGAGGATGCCATGGCCTATGATGCTGGGGACTACGACGACAGGCTCCCACTGCCATGTCCAGGTTGTGGTGTCGCCTTCAAAGGCACTTCGGAAAAGGGTAGGAAGGCCTTCTTAACATCCCACATACGCCTCCACAATTTACAGGGTAAGACATTAAACATTACAAACCCTTGAATGTGAAATGGCCAAATTATTTAAACTGCTGCATATACAAAAAAGTCTTCTTTGATAAACGAGTACATTTTAAAGTACAAACAGTTCTTTGAAAAAATGTTTCATATTTTTCTTTGCAGCACGGCGTAGATTGCTCTGCAGTCCTGTTGAGGTGAAAAGCGCTGCCAAAGACCTTAGTCATGCTGCACTGGACAACATTTTGGCAATGGAGGGTAATGGTGCTTCTATGACGAGGGTGAAAGCCATTGCCAATAAACTGAAAACTGCTGAAGCTGATGTCTTCTTCAAGTTGGTGGTGGGAGAAATTGCAGGGATCTTGGATCAGTCAAAGCCAGTATTCCTGTCCCAAGAACGACATGACTTAGTGACCCCTCTCCATGGCCTCATTTCTGATGAAGAGTTCAGGAACAAGTGCTCGACCATCCTCCTGAGGCTGACAGCAGGATTGGAAGGAACATCACAATTCCTCAGCTGTTTCTTCATGCGGGTGAAGGACAACTGCGCCCTCTTCAGACTGTCCAAGATGAGAGAGCGCCTTCCCCCACCTTCAATGGCACAAGCTGAGGACAGGTTGGAAAACGTCCTGTACATCTCAGGTTGGGTCCTGTGGAAGACCAAACGGGTGTGCTGGCAAAACATAAAAAAGGAAAGAAACACCATTATGTTCCAGTACATAAAGAAGAATTTTTCTGAGGGTGGTGAGAATGCTGACAAGATAACGGACCCAAAAGTGAGGAAGTGGATTGACCGCAAGAACAGAGGAAAAATTGTGGATGGTAAGCGGATCAATGGGCTTACCGTTCCCAGCGATACTGCTTTTAGGTTCTTCTGCAGGCTAGATGCCCACGTCCAAAGATTTGAGAGCAGGGATGGACTGAAGACGAAGCTCAGCCAGGAGGCTCTTCTCTCGAAGGTTTATGATGATCTACAGCTGCTGGATTTGTGGGGTAGACTTGTGTCCGGGATGGAAGAGGGCCTCCAGCAGCATCTCCTGGAATTCGTAGCAAACGTTTACAGGAAGTTGATAGGCAATGCTGTGGCCAAGAGGATGGTGCGAGGGCTGTTCAAACGCACCACCGTGGCAACAAGAACCAACCTGAAGAAAAATCCATCTTCAAAGTCCAGGAAGCAGACATCCCGCACCACAAAGAAGAAAACAGCAAGAAAACCTACGGAACATTAGGGTTTGCTTCTTGGCTCTTTCTCCAAGTTCGTGGCCAGTGTCGAGTTTTCCTTCCATGCAAGAACAATAGAGATTGTTCTAGTTTAGTTTAGTTTAGTTTATTTTATGGACCATTGATACAGACTACAGTAGGCAGTTACATTCAGTCTCTCGGTTTTCGTCACAAACTTAGTAAAATATAAATAATACTGAAATAAATAAATAAAAGGCGGATTTCTTAAGAAATATAGAAAGAATTGTGGTAACTAATACACAGATAATATGACATTAGAAATTTTTCATTTTTGCCAGAACTCATCCATATTGTAAAACTCATTTTCGAGAACCCATTTCTTTAGCTGCTTTTTGAAATTGTTAAAAGTTAGTTTAGTTTAGTTTATTTTATCGAATGTTGAGGGAAATCTTACTGTAGACATCCGTGATAATACAATTTGGCGCTTTTTTATCCATGTGTTCTTTATGTATTTCCCTTTCGCCTCTCGTTTCATAGTTATGGACTTTCTCATTTGTATTATTCCTTAAATATTTGTACGCGTAAATCCCTGCTTGATAGATAAAAATTGAAAACACTGTTAGAATTCCCTTTTTTTTGAAAACACCCCTGCAGCTTTGTTTCTTACGTTCTTTACCCCTTAATATTTTTCCGAATTCCCAAACTCAAACCCAAACCCAAACTCAAACGACACTTGTGCCTACTTGTGCCATGTGATGGTGCAGGTTCTCGTTCTCTATTTGCAAGACGATTGTGGTGTGCATAGGGAAGAGGGCGAATAGTTTAGTGTATATAGTGTCAAGCCAGGCGCGGCACCTGGCTTGACCTGCACAATCACGAACTGCACACTGCACAGCAGGTATGATATTAATTCTTACTTAGTCTGGACTGGACAGATATGTATAGATACAATGCACCATTCTCCTCAGTCTTCCACTATTCACTTTGCATATTTTAATTTGGGATCTAATTTAAGTCCTCCATACAGAAGCAGTGTTTCCCCAATAACCCTCACAAATTGGGGTGTTGCTCAGAATGTGAAGTTCCTAAAGTTATTGGTGTAAGGGTCTCCGTCAATGTAAGTGTGTACTGAAAGAAAGGAATACCCTTCATTGCTTGTTTAATGTTCATAAATTTTGCATCCCTTTCGAATGACTGTTTGTGCAAAACCCTGGAAAATACATGTATCATGCATGTGTGATTTTTATGTAGTTTGTGTATTTTGCATGTATGAATGTTATGTTGTAAGCATGAGTTGTCATAACATATTTTGAATGGTTGCAGTTTGTTAATGGTATGGTATGTGAGCTATGGTATTAAATTGTATTCGGTCTGGGATAGTTGACCATGTCATCAAATAGAAACAATGCGGGCTAGTCATTCTCTCAAAAAGTCTTCCACTATTGACTGTACACATGAATCATTTTCATTTGTATTTGGGATCTAATTTAAGTTCTCTATACTGTTTATTTCTATTTTTCAATAACCTTCAATAACCTTTTCAGTCTTTTTCTTCCTTTGACGCTGGGTGTTACTTAGAGACAATTTAATTTTGTACTCCCCTAACGGAGATCATAAGTTCAGGCATCGACAAATAAAAGGTTGTATTGGAACCCCACAGTATTGATGCTTTTCCCCCTTGACTTCTAGTCTGTATGAAAAGAAATGAAACCATGATACTTTGTTGCTTGACAGTAAAATGTACATTTCAACATTAAAAACATACCAAAGGTAATATTAGCTTTTAACTGAATGATAACATGTCTTGCACTTAAATATTTCAGGACACTGTCACAATGCTACCAATATACTAATTTCATTACACAATTTCATAACACAACAGGGAAAATTTAAATGCCCATGACACAAAAGAATGAATATGAATGAAGGCAATTGTCATGGCTTGATAGTTATCAGTTACTTTTATGAATGTGCCTCATGCAGAGGAAACAATTAAATAAATTAAATATGCATCAACAACCTACTATAAATACTAAAGGCAACAACAAATAAAATGTATAATATATGTAATATTAGATTTTAACTGGATGGTAACATGTCTTGCATTTAAATATTTCAGGGCACTGTCACAATACTACAAATATACTAATTTCATTACACAATTTCATAACACAACTCACATAAAATAAAGGGAATCATTTCATTAGGCATCCCACTCAAACCAACTCATTCAGTTTTGGGGCAAGCCCAGACAACAAAACTAGACCTTAAAATTCATTGGCATTTTTCAAATTCATCAGACATTTGTATACTATAATCTTTAAATTCAATAGACTGGAACAGTAATTCAGTTAAAATTCATTAGACATTGTTGAAATAAAACTCACTTAAATCTACTTAACAAATATAAAATTTAAAAAAAATTCACCATTTTTTCATTTTTCAACTAAAATTTGTAAGACTATCTTAACAAGTACATAACTAACTTTTAAGTTCATTAGATAAGGCACATCATTGCCTACCAAATAATTGTGCTTGACATTTCCTTGCACTTCTTCCAAGAAGATGGAAAAACGGAAGCCCCAATGTAGGATTGCTGACCTGAACCTGTAATGAAATAATTGTTGACAATGCCAATTTTAACTCAACATAACTTATTAAAGCAGGAATCATTTTTTGACTTACTTTAGTTCCTGAGAACCTTGGGTCGGCGAGGCATTGGCGTCTCATCGATCTCAATCTGTCTTGTTTTTTTCCTTTTTGTGTTGCCCTTGAAAAGGCGTGCTGATATTTCCCCTTTTTTCAATATTTTTGTGTCGTTGTGAAGGGCCTGCTTTAATGAGGGATTGTTGTTCAGTTTGCCTCTCTCCCGTTGCTCTTCAAAGTATTGTTCCAAGTCATCTTGGCAGGTGAGATCTCTGGAGTTGATGAAACTCACTCCCACTTCAGTTAGGAGATATGGTACCACTTCAATGAAACTGCTAACAGTGATGCAGATTCCATGATACGTTTCTTGAGTCACTGTCATGGATTTCCTCTCCATCTTGGAAAATTTACCTGGTCTCCTCATTACCTCTTCTCTCCATTGTTTCAGATAATCCACATAGCTCTTAAGGAATTCGAATCGGGGGTCATCAGGCTTTGTGTACGGATCTCTGTCCGGTTTTAGGTGATGGCGTCCTTCAATGGTATTGTGACCGTTCAGACAATCAAAGAACCGGTCTGCCAGTCTGATGAAGTTCACTGTTTCTTTGACTTTGTCTCCATGCAGATCTTCCAAGTTCAGTGCAGTGGTTTCACTGCACACCTGCGCTGCAGGAGCCACCTTCATCTTGTTCCAATTGTTCAATTTCACATGGTTTTCGGTAAGTTTGCAGCTTTTCCGGAGGGTTTTATGAGAATCTTTATAATATAAGTCCATAATCCACTGCCAGCTGATGTGTTCTCCATTCTTCCACAGGTTGTTTGCAGCAAATATGTTTCGGAGACACTTAAGTAAGTGGGCGACATCAGATATAAAATAGAGAAATCTCAGTCCATCAGGAGAGAATATGTTCCTTGTCTTATATACAAACTCATTCTCATCTGCATCAGCATGTTTGTGGAATTGGAAGAATGCCCTGTTAGTCCTTGCCCCATCACAAACAATGATGAGAGTGGGCATATCCAGCATCTCCATGGCTTCAATGACAGCCCATGACCTGTCATAAATTTGTGTGGCGCTGGCATAAGTGACACTGAAAATGCCCACCGTTTGTTTCAGTTCTCTTGGCCCAGCCACACATTTAGCCATATACACCAGCACCTTCTTAGCTGGTTTCGGCTTGTATGATGACTGGTCTGTGTCAAGCCTCTCAATTTCCTCTTCAATGGCAGACAAGTTGATGAAGCCCAGTAGCCTTCCTGTCCTAGTACAGAACACAACATCTTCACTTATACTCATCTCGTCGTCCATAACCAGGAAGACATTTCTTTCCTTTGGTAAGTCCTGTTAATAGAATGAATGTTTTATTGATTGGGTCTACGCTTTGCTAGCTAATCCATTCTCAGTAACAGAGAACTTACCTTGGTTTTCTCCTTAAGAGCAGCAAGGTTGTGGTGCCTGATACCCTCCTGCTCTGGATAAAGATCTGTGTAGTCTCTGAGAGTGGTTTTACAGGGCAACCTTACAACGCCTGTCTTTCGGAGGGACTCATATGACCCACATGACTTTGCTTCCAGGTGGATGGCAAGCCGGATCATCATCGGATTCCACCGCATCCCTGATGGGCCTTCGCAAGAAAGTGCCTTCAACTGCTCTTTCCAAAATAAAGCTTGAATGGGGGTCATTTTATCGGCATGTAGCTCCATGATCTTCCGAAAGGTCCCATCCAGATCTTTCAAATTGACCCCATTCTTCTGAAGAGCAATCATCCTTATTTCTATTGCAAATTTGGCTCTGGTCAGTTGCTTCACCTTTACGCTCAAGTACAGTATGCGTTCTGTTTTTTCTTCACTGGTCATTGTGGAAACTGGTTTCTTCTCAGGGTGTGCTGGTGGATGTTGCTCTCTCTTGTGGGCCCTACTATGGGAGGATTGTAGGTTTCCTCTGAGTTGGCAGCAACGTGGGCATGGACCTCCAAAGTCCCCCAACAGTAGGCAAGTTGCAGATCTCAGGGTCGACTGAGCGCCCTGATGATCAACCACTGCGGTGGCTTCGGAGTACTTTGGCCACAGGTACTTGTATCTTGGATTGCTGACTCCAGGACACAAATTGGAGTCATTTATTGCACAGCAGACCTTCCCAATTGATAATTCCTGAACATCAGTAAGGAGGGAGTGCACCTCTTTCAACTCTTGTCCATGGATCTCCACAGTGAGGATGGAGTTGTTCTGCAGTGTGACCCGGCGTAATGGTTTCATGTTTTCATCCAGTAAAGCAGCAACAGTTTTATCTGGAAACTTTCTGGAAACCCATTGCCTGGGAAGGCCCTCAGTACATGATGAAATATCCTGCAGGAGAACGTCAGAAAATAATTAGACTCTGTATGTTCAAAGAAAATTATTGATGAAGATATTTTGGACATTTACCCTTCTGTGCAAGTTCTGATGTGGTGCTATAAATTGAGGAATATTTTTTAGGGGCAAAGAAGACGGTTTGGGACATAGAGGCCTCAGGACTGATGATGATGGCTTACTACTTGTTGGTACATGGGTGTTGTTATTCATTCTCCTCACTCCCAAAGTCTGAAATTATTTTTGGTTTTCAAAATTTATATTGAAATTTTTACTAGTATTCAGTGTAGTATCTCAAAAGACAATTCATGCTGCTCACCTTGGTAGGTGGTTTCAATGTAGAGGTTTGCTGAGGAACCACTGGTTGATAGGGCGGAATGTCCTGAAGGGGCAAAGACGCTGGTTTTGGGCAAAGAGACTTTAGAGCTCTTATTGGTGTGCAAGGAATACTTGTCCTATTTTGGAGCAGGAGAAGCCCTTCCAATGCATCACTTATTCTGTTTGGGGAAGGTGTTGAGTTGCTTGGGTCAGGTTTGTGGTGAGGTGGTGGTGCTGATGTCGTAGTCATGGCATCTGGAATTTTTGGTAATTAATTAATAGAACAAGAATATATTTGTGGACAATGTTGCATTTTATGAGGAAAAAAATATCTTACCTGTTACTGGAGTGTCTGTAAAGCTAGTTCCAAGTTCTTGGGTACTTTCGAAACTGAGTGTTGTGGGTATAGGTCCTGCAGTTTTTTGCCATGGTGCCAAAGGGGAAACATCTGACAACAACGATGATGATAGTTCATCTGGCAAGGCCGTAGTCATGAGATCTGGAATTATTTAAAAATTAATGCTTAAGATAAGGTTGTATTTCTATTGTTCCCTCGTAAACTTTTTTTATTGAGGATTAATAGTAATAATAATAATAATGCTTGCCTGTTTGTTGTTGCTCTATTTGACATTTAGAAATGGAGTTCTGCGGAGAATGAATCAACGGCATGGGTGTTGATGTTACCATGGGGGCCGCCTTCAACAGACCTTGCTCTATGTCAGGTGACCTCATGAAAACTCCAGAGTTTGAGTCATCAACACCACCACTGAAGGAGGGGATCTGAACAGAATATACAGGTGAGAATTCTTATCATTGCTATTATGATACAAGTATTTTAAGGCAGTCATAGTGACCATACCTGATGGTGTGAAAATTCTGTTTGTGTGATGCTTGACATGGTCAGTTCCAACACACTCCCAGTGACAGTTGTCCCCAAAGAGGCACTAACAACATCTGCTTCAGTATCTGCACTGCATGCATTTGGTGATGATACAGGGAGAGATGCAGCTTGTTTGGGCAGAAGAATCCTCTTTAATCCAATAGGCTGAAATTGTCATAAATTAAATTTATTTTCAGAGAAATAATAATAGAGTTGGAGAATGAACCTCTAGGCTGGTGGTTGTAATACAACTTAACATAGGCTGACTTACAGCAGAGGCTTCTGCTGGCATGCGGTTGTTAGGTGCTGCATGTTGTATCGGAATCATCAGTGTCTCATCGTAAGTATGCACTCCTCTGAAAGCTGTGTACATGGAAAGTTGCATCAATTCACTGTACTTGATTTGAAAAACAACTTAATTTTTTCATTTCATAAACTTACCAGGGATTCCAGCATGTGCAACAGAGTCATAATGATCCGGATAGAGAGTCGTTGCACTGAACCTCCGGTGCGATATTTGCAGTGTCTTAAGAGCTTCAGCCTCTCTTGGAACAACTCTGATTTTGGTGGATCCTTCGACATGAATTTCTATTGCCACTTGGAAGATATCGGCCACAGCCATCACACATTCATGGCATCCCCATATTTGGCCAGAGAGCCTCAAGTCATGTAGGTATTTCAGTATCTTCTGCAGGGATGCGATAAATCCCTTTTCCTGCCTTTGTTGCAAATTGAAACCATTTTGAATACTTTCAGGAACTGCAATATCAGTGGTCTTATATCTTCCACCCCAATACTCCACTTCACCCCTCAACGTTTCATAGAACAGTGGCAAGTTTTTCAAGAGGAAGTCTGATATGGTTGATCTCAGCTTCATTGCTCCTTTGATATGTTCAGCTGAGTTGATGGAGTATCCAAACAGCTGGTGGCTCATAGACAAAAAGAGGCAGTTGCCATCTGCAGCCACTTCGAATACTGCAACATCTCCCTCTTTGGTTTTAACTATGAGCTTTTCAGGGCTCGTGACAGCTCCTAACTTGCATTGAGGTTTATTCATTTCTCCACTGAATGAGACGATCTGAAAAAAGAAAGTTACTGGTAAGAATTCTCAAATATGTAATTGTAAGTAGTTTATGGTAAGCGTAGCAACCATACCTGGTTGGAATTGCTTGGATTGGAACTTGACGTATCTTTACTCAGAGCCAAGGCCGATGGTTTTGGTTGTTTGGGCAAAATAACCCGCAATCCCATTGTCTGAAATTGCCATAAATTTTGATTTATGTTAAAATGAATAATATTAGATTTGAAACATCTTTAAAGAAGTGTGTGTATGGTCACCTTGGTTGGTGGTTTGAGGATGGGAGTCTCAATCCCAAAGACCAGAGAAACCGTTGGTCCTTGTTTGCCTGTAAAGCTAGTTTCAAGTTCTTGGGTACTTTCGAAACTGAGTTTTGTGGGTATAGGTCCTGCAGTTTTTTGCCATGGTGCCAAAGGGGAAACATCTGACAACAACGATGATGATAGTTCATCTGGCAAGGCCGTAGTCATGAGATCTGGAATTATTTAAAAATTAATGCTTAAGATAAGGTTGTATTTCTATTGTTCCCTCATAAACTTTTTTATTGAGGATTAATAGTAATAATAATAATAATAATGCTTGCCTGTTTGTTGTTGCTCTATTTGACATTTAGAAATGGAGTTCTGCGGAGAATGAATCAACGGCATGGGTGTTGAAGTTACCATGGGGGCCGCCTTCAGCAGACCTAGCTCTATGTCAAGTGACCTCATGAAAACTCCAGAGTTTGAGTCAACGTCACCACTGAAGGAAGGGATCTGAACAGAATATACAGGTGAGAATTAAATGTAATTAGTACACTGAAACATATTGACCACATTGAATTTGAAAGAAGTGTCTGTATAGTCACCTTGGTTGGTGGTTTGAAGACAGGAGTCTGTACACCAAAGTCCAGAGGAACCGCTGGAGAATGAATCTCTACAGGGGTGGTTGGAATACTACTCAATGTAGGTTGAGTCATGATGATCTCATCAGATGGATGTACTTCTCCGGAAGCTGCGCAAATGGAAAGTTGTTTTAGTTCACAGTAATTTGAAGAACTAATTTATTACTTTATTTTAGAAAACTTACCTGGGGTTCCTGTACAGAGAGTCTCATTACTGTCCAGAGCTGGTTCACCACAAGGTGTATCATTTAATGGCACCATGAGGAGCACCTTCAATGAACTTGCAGCTGAGCTCTCAGACATATCAGTAGGAGGTAAGTCATAACCTGCGAATAAAAACCATGAGAAGTAACGAAAAGAGAAAAAAAATAATTTGAAATTAAATGCAATATTGTTGGTAAATGTACCTGAGTGGAGATTGTTTGTGTCTTTTGAGGGAAAAAAATCAGCAAGAGGTGATTCATTACCTGTCAGTGAAGACCATAAGAAGTAAGGAAAATAGAAGCAACCGTAAAATTACATGCACTGGAATCATGTCAATACCTGGGATACTCAGGGAGTGAAATTCAGCCTTAGAAATCCATGCACCACTTTTTTTAAAACCTCTCCTATTTTCCTCTTTCCTGATTCTCCCAATCCGTTTTCTTCGGGTTTTGCAGTGTTTGTTCTGTAAGTGAGATCATTTTTTATCACCATATCACTATATCTGCCTAGAAGTAGTAATTATCATAATTAAAACGCACCCTTTTCTGTGGTTGATTCATTGCAGCAACTTAAACTTGACCCAGCGGGTCACCGCATACCTGACGGAGTCCAAAGGTACTTGTCAATGATTTTTGTTTGTATTCATATTTATTCATTCATTCCTTAGCTTTCAAATTTGTTCAAAAAATTGTTAATTGGGATTATTATTGCTTTCATAGTTGAGAAATTAAGAGAAATTTGCAAATATTCTACTAGCTCACATTACTTTTTTGGCCCGCCCTTCTATTCAAAAAATAGGGGGAGGGCATATGCATTTGCCTTTGTGTCTGTGTGTCGTCGTCGTTGTCGTCGTCTGTGTACAAGGAAGGAGTTGAGCTGGAGTGACCAGATTTGGAGGGTACTTCAGGAGGGCCGTCCGAACAAACAATCCGGTGGTGCAAATCCCGTCCGACCCGCGCAAGGCCTGCAGCAGCTGCATCATGGTTTGCATGGGCGGGAGGGGGATTTCCGCCATTATTGGTGCTAGCAGGGCACATAGGGGTATTTTTGGAATCAGGGCGACGAGACAAGATGAATGGACCTAGTCCCGACCCCATCGGCCGCTTTTACAAGTTGGCCAGATCAGGATCTTCAAAAAAGGGGGTCGACCGACTAAAAAAATTTATTGCAGATTTCGATTGGTCTCAGCAAGACCTTTTCAACGAGGGGTCGGAAAGGGGGTCCAGGAGCCCGACTTCGTCTATTAGTCACATCAGGATCTTGAAAAAAGGGGGTCGACCGACTGAAAATTTTTACTTAAGTTTTCGATAGGTCTTGGCAAGACCTCTTCAACGAGGGGTCGGAAGGGGGGTCCAGGAGCCCGCCTTCATGAGTTATGTGAAAAAGTGCGACGGGCTCGTTTTGCGCTCCTGCTGTGCCTCCATTGCAAGGAGTTGCAGTAGCATGGCAAATATGAGTATTTTCGGAATGAGGGCTAAGAGACAAATGAAATGGGCATATTCTAAGGACAGTTGGAGTAAAAAGTGTAAGGACTTTTGCATATTGTGAATAGAAGGGCGGGCCTAAGTCACGATGGTACATCGATAACTTTGCCTTACCCGCTCACGGGGTGTTTGATGAGAGCGGGCCGAAGGCCCGGGCCTTCGACTGGCCAAGTTGGGTCTGATGCGAGGGCCGAAGGCCCGAGGAAAGGCCGCCGGCAGGCCAAGCTGGGCCGGCCCTCTGTCGAACCGAGTTGCCGGCGCAGCGAAGCGGAGCTGGCAACTCGGTTCGACGGAAGGGCGGGCCCTAGCTTGTTTTTTATGAGTATGGTATTTCAACAGGTTTAACTGGCTGGAAGTGATAAATGGCATCGTTGAAAGCAGGACTTAGGTATTTGTGCTTCTAGGCGTTTACTAAGTAAAAATTTAATTTTTAGTCATGTTTATACATGGCCAGTCTATATAGCTTAATTTATTTGAATCCATGTCTATTCATTGCTAAGTCTATGTGACTTGAATTTTTGACATTTCCTATTAAAGACCTGTTTTTCATCTATATTTTTATGGCCATTTTATTTTACTTTTGCCATCTGCTCCAATCAAGTTAAATAAAATTCAATTTAGTTCATTTTTATTATTATTGTGGCTTGTGACAGTATAAAATAAAGGGCAGATCATCAGGACTAATTTACAACAATAAGGAAGGTCATCAGTAATAATTTATAGGGAGAAACAGAGGTGTCCTTATGAGACACAATGTACAGGGTGACAACAGCTAGTTATAGCTTAGCTCAGTTAATTGCCTATTCAAAGCCAAAGGTTCTTCTTGATTAATTTTTTAAAAATTGAATAGTTTACTGCAGGATAATAACTGTGATGTAACTTTCTTTCGTTAAAATCTGAGCATTCAAAACTGCTTTACTTAAACGATTTGGTTTGATCAGAACGCATTAAAGTTCCTTACTTTTACTGAGATGGTTTCGCATCTTTTCCCTGCATTGAGTGCTCGCTCATGAGTAGGGGATCAAAGGGCCGATCAGCCTTACACCTTTGAGTTCACAGCACTCCTATTACTGAGTATAAGTAGGAGATAAGGGTCTTATACGTACCACAGAGGGAAGGGACAGAGGGGGGGAAGGGTGCCTCCTCACCAGATGCACTAGCACGACGGGCTACATGCGCGTTGCGCGAGGCCGCTAAGCAGAGATTCTCTCTCTCTTGCACTAGCACGAGGGCAGGGAATTCCCGAGGGCCGTGAAGTTCTCAGGAACTGTTGGGAGCAGGGACCCAGAGGGATCAGGATCATAACAGAATTTTAATCAATAAGTGCCTAGCAGACCAATAACTGAGTCTGGGGCAAAATGTTGTTGAAGAAATTGATTGGAGAACGGTGTGTCAGGGAGACAGGGCCACACAGAATAAAAGCGTGGCAGTGTCTTGGGGCTGGTAGGGATGCCTAACTTAAGATTTAAAAAATCAGGGGAAAGGGAGAGATGCAACGGTCAGTCAAAACAGCAGCAATGGGCCAGGGGGCTGTTGTGGGTGGCTAACTACAGATAAGTGCCTAGCAGACCAATGACTGAGTCTGGGGCAAAACTTTGTTAGTTGGAGAGATGCAACGATCAGTCAAATCAGCAACAATGGGCAAGGGGGCTGTTGTGGGTGGCTAACTACAGATAAGTGCCTAGCAGACCAATGACTGAGTCTGGGGCAAAACTTTGTTAGTTGGAGAGATGCAACGATCAGTCAAATCAGCAACAATGGGCAAGGGGGCTGTTGTGGGTGGCTAACTACAGATAAGTGCCTAGCAGACCAATGACTGAGTCTGGGGCAAAAATTTGTTAGTTGGAGAGATGCAACGATCAGTCAAATCAGCAGCAATGTGCAAGGGGGCTGTTGTGGGTGGCTAACTACAGATAAGTGCCTAGCAGACCAATGACTGAGTCTGGGGCAAAAATTTGTTAATTGGAGAGATGCAACGATCGGTCAAAACAGCAGCAATGGGCCAGGGGGCTGTTGTGGGTGGCTAACTACAGATAAGGGCCAAATAATTCATGTATCAAGGTTTGGAAAGGCAGCGTGACTACACAACATGATTCATTTATTTAAAGTTTTATTTATTCATCATCCATGTAAGCAGCTGGCAGAGCAAAGCAGAGCACAGAATTTTAAATTCTGTCTTCCGCCTGGGTGGTCCATCCATCCTTTGCAGCGTGTCCAGGCGCAATCCAAATGTCCAAATGATCTCAGGGATGACAGCGCTGACAGCATTTGGACATCTGCACTGCACTAGGATCTGGAGAAAGCGGCAGGAAAGCGATTCGAAATGGACAAGGCGACACCTGCTGTAACATAGTTAAAATTCATGAGACGACTGAGACACATACAAACAATCACAAAGCCCATTGTGGTGAAGTTTCTGAGCAACGTTGCCCAAACGTGTGACCTCCAGTAAATGCCACCAAGGCAAAGGAGCCAATACGATCGAAAAAAAAACTGACTCTGTGGAACTGAATTGAACAAAAATTTAGAAATGGAACAGCCAGAAACTGGGTGTGATAAACTGCGATAGGCAGTAACATAGCACCCAATTAGCGACAGCAATTTACTCTTGTCGATCAGTTTGTAGAGTAACCCAGTGCACACAAAAGCAACAAAAATACCCTCAAAGACCATAAGAATACTTCACATCGACCCTGACCCAAGCCAATTGTCTATTAATCAACAGCAAAGTGATGGGCCGAGTCCCCCTATACAGCCTCAGCCTGACCTCAGTTTGAGACTCAATTTATCAGTTCTAACGGGAACGTATGGCAACCGTACGCACACAAAAGCAACGAATCGACCCTCGGTGCGAATAAAATCACCTGACATCACTTTAAAAAGTACCCAAAAGTCTTAAAATCAACAGCAAGTGAGACCGTGCTGCAGGTTAGGGACGGCTGTCATAGCCTCAACTCGGCAAGCAAATTAGCGACTAAAATTGACGTTTCAGACAACGGCACACGCACAAAAGCAATGCCACTGTTACGATTTCACTATTCAACAGCCCCTGGAATTGCTCGAGAGACTCTGTGCCAAGCAAATCAATCGCAAAATAGGCACCTGCAAAGGACGCCTGACCGACGCCGCATTTTGCATGTGAATAATCACCCCATCTCTTTTAACACACATCCGGATGGCTTAAAATGTTCACCGGAACACACAGAACAATTATTTCAGTACAAACACCGCACCTTAAATGATGTTATAGTCAGAATAACGCCTACTGTCAACATACCTCGTTTGAATCTGGTAACGGTTGGCGCAAGCTACTACCTGGAGGGGTGGGGGGAGCGGCAGCCAATCAGAGCGCGCCCCTCCGCCGGCCAATCACAGGCTCTAACAGACATAGGACGAGCTCCACCACGGAAGCCGAACATCTCTGTACAGCTAGTATTTATCTCTGGAAAGGTTGAGGGAAAGGGGATTGTGGAGTCCGGATAAGTTTAAAGACCTTCATTACGCTCTATCGATTCACTTATTATTTTTCCTCATCCTACCATTTTTTTACCGAATAAAAAAAATAGTCACCAATTAATCGGCGCCATTTATTTTTATTCAATTATATTTTAATAATATAAATATAATATTGAGAAAAATTAAAAAAAAAACAGGGGGTACGTCCCGGAGGGGGTACGTCCAGGTCCTACCCTTGAAAAGGTGAAAGAAAGATTGGAAAATCCTCAAAAGAGAGAAAAAAAGTATTGAGTATGCCAAAAACAGACTCAACATGAATGCAGAAAAGAAAAAAAAAACCTTGAAAATGTTAAAGCAAGGTTGAAATTAGACCCAGAATATCAAAAAAGAAATCTTGAAAATGTTAAAGCAAGGTTGAAATTAGATCCAGAATATCAAAAAAGAAATCTTGAAAATGTTAAAGCAAGGTTGAAATTAGATCCAGAATATCAAAAAAGAAATCTTGAAAATGTTAAAGCAAGGTTGAAATTAGATCCAGAATATCAAAAAAGAAATCTTGAAAATGTTAAAGCTAGACTTGAATCAAATCCTCAATACAAAGAAAAAAATCTTCAAAATGTGAAACAGAAACTTGAAAATGATGTTGAGTACAAACTAAGGAATTGTGAAAAAGTTAAAAACAAACTCAAAACTGATCCAATATACAAGAAAACATGTGACAATAATAAACGGAAATACTATGAAGAAATGAAAAACAATTCTATTGAATATCAGTCATTGATTGAAAGAAAAAAGAAAGCCAAAAGTGAACATGTTATTGAGAATTATTTTCAAACCATCAAGGAAGGGCCAACACACATTTGCTCATGCTGTGGTCAAATTAACTTCCAAAAATCAACCTCAATGATTGACAATAAATATGAAGATGAAAATTTTAAATTGGAAAATGTTTGTATCTATAATTCAAAAGTAGGAAACAAGTTTGTTGTTTGCAATACATGTAAAAATTATCTTGCAAAAAAAAACAATCCCACGCAATGCTCTTGTCAATGGTGTCAACTTTCCTCAAGTTCCTGACATTTTGCAAGGACTGACTCACTTGGAAAAAAGGTTGCTTGCTGTTAGGCAACCATTTTTGAAAATAGTTGAATTATCAAAATATGCTGGACCACAGTTTGGTCTACATGGCAGTTGTGTGAATGTCCCTACAAATTTGAACTCAACTGTTAGTGTTCTTCCTCGGCATCTTGATGAATCAGAAACGATTCTGGTCAAACTGCAACGTCGCATGGAAGACAAAAATCCATATGCTTATGATTTGATAAGACCACAAAAAGTTTATAAAGCTGCAGAGTATTTGACTGGAACTGATATATAAAAGAAACACAATATAACACTTGATCCAAATTGGTTGACGAATGCAGAAAAACACTGTGAAATTGTTCAAATTGATGCGAATTGTCAGCAAAGTACAACAGAGACACCTGGAACAGAAATTGATGTTTCAAAATTGGCACATAAAAGAAAAGAAAAAACCATTGAAAGCGAAAGTGAAATACCTAAAAAAAGAAAACGTGATGATGATATATTCAGCGATGACTCATCCAATGACAATGATATTAAAATTGTAACATCTGACGATGATTCAATTGATACTGATGAAGAGTTGCAAAATCAAGAAAGTTTGATCATGCCTGAAAATATTCCTGATCACATTACAAATGACTTTGGTATAAAAATAGCGCCTGGTGAAGGGCATGTTCCAATTTCATTGCTTCAAGATGAAGATGTTGATGTATTGACATATCCCACAATATATTGTGGTAAACCAAGACATTTTGCATTCCCATTGAAAGATGCAGAACTCCGTAAATTTGAATTAAAAAGTCATGATAGAAGAGCTGCAAAACACATTCCAAAATTATTTATCAGTTTTTGTAAATCGAGATTAAGGCGATTAGTCAATAGGATCAGTATTGCAATGAGAAAAAAGAAAGGAAAAAACATTACTGCAGGCGAGATTTTGGAACCAAATGGGCTTGATAGTTTAATCCAAGAAGATGAAGGTTATAAAGTTTTGGATGAAGATCGGTCAAGTCCTGCACATTGGCAAAAAGTAACAAAAGATGTTGTTGCCATGATTCGACAATATGGTCCAGCGCATATTTTTGGAACATTTACATCAGCAGAAGCATTTTGGATAGAACTACTTATTATTTTGATTAAAATTAGTAACGATCAGGAACTATCAGAGGATGGGGCAAAACTTTTGCCAAAACTTGAACGGCTCCAGCTGATCAAAAAAGATCCAGTCACTTGTGCTTGGTATTTTCACCATAAATTCCAATCTCTCATGAAAGTAATTCAAAATACTCCATTAGGACCATTCAAAAACTTTAAAGTCTACCATTTCATCACTCGTTATGAAGCACAGAAAAGAGGTAGTTTGCATTGTCATGCAATGTTCTGGTTGAAAGATTGCCCCATTTTCAACCCGGAAGATCCTAACAGTATAAAAAAACGTGAAAATTTCATTGATGAATTCATGACATGTGCAAAAGATAAATCACTTGGAGATCTTAAGAAAAGACAATATCATAAGCACACATTCACATGTAAAAAAGGGAAGAAAAAATGCAGATTTAACTACCCTCTTCCACCAATGAGACATACTAAAATTTTGTTCCCTCTAGATGACATGGAAAATGAAGAAAAACAACACTTTAAAACAATTTTCAATAAAATCAAAATTCAAATGGAGGTCATTGCAAAGAAACATGAGGACTGTTCTTTTGATGAATTTCTTAAATTTCTTAATTTGGATGAAGAAACATACATTCTTGCTATTCGTTCAAGTATAAAAAGGCCAACAGTTTTTCTCCGGAGAAATTTAAATGAAAGAAAAATTAATAGCTACAACAGAATGATTTTAATCCTCTGGGAAGCAAATATGGACATACAATTTATTTTGGATCCTTATGCAACAGTTAGGTATGTTTTAAATTATATAAATAAAAGTCAAAAAGGCATCTCAAAGATTTTACGAGAAATGGCAGAGAGTTTGAGAAAAGAAAACATCCCTTTGAAGGAGAAACTAAGAAAATATGTAAATGCATTTACAAATAAATCAGAAATTTCAGCACAAGAAGCAGTCTGTCATCTCATGAGTATCCCTCTTGCAAGAAAATCAGCAAGTGTGCAATACATTAACACTGTATTACCTCATGAGCGCACAAAAATGCTCAAATCAAAAAAAGAACTTGAGGATTTGGAATCACCTAGTAATGACATAATGTACGATGGATTAATTGAACACTATGTTGATAGACCAAAATTTCTTTCAAATATAACACTTGCTGATTTCACCGCATGGTACACATAAAAAAAAAAGCACCATTACAATCTACACAAATTCAAATCAATGAAGAAGAAATGATATCATCTGAAGACACAGATAAGAGTGAAACTGAGAGTAAAGAATCTGAATGGATACCACTGAATAATAACAAAGGTTTCATTCGAAAAAGAAATAAACCAAGGGTAATACGATTTAGAAATTATGGTCTACTTCAAGATGAATACAATTATTACAGAGAACATGTTATGTTGTATCACCCATGGCGCAATGAAGAAGAAATTATTCAAAAACCAAAACAAATCTTCATTGACAATGAAGAAAAACTCGATATCAACAAAAAAATTTATACATTCAATACAAAAATCAATCTCAATGATACATTAAATGATGTGAATCAAATATGTTCTGATGAATCTTCAGATGATGAAACATTCACTTCAATTCCATCCGAATTTAAAATTTATGAAATAGGAGCAACTGAAGCTGATATTGCTGTTGAAATTCCAACAATGCAAACAGTTGATGAGAAATACAAATTTGGCACTTTCCCAATAACACAATTGATTTCAAACGAAGAGTACATTAAATTAATCTCCCAGTTGAATGAAAAACAAACAAAATATCATGACAACTTCATGCACGTTATCAAATCAAATAATCAAAGACAATTTTTCCATTTCATCTCTGGTGCAGGAGGTGTTGGAAAAAGCACCCTTCTCAAAGCTTTAGTGCAATCAGGACTTCGTTTCTGGATTCACCAAATTGGAAATGATCCAGACGCGCTTTACATCATTCTTGCTGCCCCAACAGGAAAAGCAGCATTCAATATTGAAGGACAAACACTTCATAGTATTTTTGGACTAGATTTTGATTTGAAAAAGGGATTAACATCAAAAATGTCAGCAGAGAAAAACACATTAATGTGCAAATTCCAAAAACTAAAGATTTTAGTAATAGATGAAATTTCAATGGTTTCATATGATCTAATGGAATTGATTAATGTAAGGTTGCAAGAAATTTTTGAAAACAGTTTACCATTTGGTGGAATTTCAATCATTGTAATGGGAGATTTTAACCAACTGCCTCCTGTGTACCAAACACCAGTTTATCAACCATCAAAACAAATCATGTCCACTCTTTCAAACCTTTCCAAAGAAATAACCACAATACGATCTCCAGATGGATCATTAGAAACATTTTATATGTCACAACTGTGGAGTCGTTTTGAAATTTTTGAACTAACACAATTCAAGAGACAAAAAGATGATTTTAAATTTGCAAAGGCACTATTGCGTCTTGCAACAGGACCAACGACAGACGAGGATGATAAAATGTTTGAAAGCAGGCAACTTTCAAATCTTGGCATTTGTGATGATGCAACAATTCCAGATGCTGTGGCCATTGCTAGACCAAATGCAAAAGTTGATGCATACAATCTTCTGTGCCTCCAAAACGATTTCAGAGATGGAGCTATTTCAGAGGCTATTGATGTTTTTTCTTCTCTAAATGAACAACCTGTCAAAAAAACAGAATTTAAATTTTTCAAATCAAAAGGATATCAAAAAACTGAAGGACTACCATCAACATTAGATGCAAAAATTGGAGCAATATACGTCATCACTTGTAACATTGATGTTCCAGATGGATTAGCAAATGGAGCATACGGGCAATTGAAAAAAATTGATAATGGGAAAACTATTAAAGGAGACATCATTCCTTTAAGAATGTATCTCCACTTCACAAATCCAAAAATAGGGGAAAAGAACAAAGCCAAATACTATGATGTAAGATTAAAAGACAATGCACACTTTGACTGGGTTTTGCTTGAACGAATTGTGAAAACAATGCCACTCTCTAAAGGATCAGTAAAATTTGTTACACGGAAACAATTCCCATTGGTACCGGCACAAGCAATAACAAGTTACAAATCTCAGAGTTCAACATATGAAAAAGTTCTTGTCTTTTTTGAAGGAATGCCAAGAAGACACGCTTATACAGCATGTAGTAGAGCAAAAACTCTTTCATCTCTCCTTATCAGTGGGAAATATAAATAACCATCACCTTCATCAAAGTATGATTTAGCAGGACCACTTATTAAAAAAATGAGAATGGAGATGCATTTGTCCTTCGTACTTGCTTTCCCTCATGAACATAATAAACTATATGCACTCTTCCATAATGTTAGATCACTGAACCTATATTTACCATACATTGCATCACACTTCACATACCTGAATGCTGATATTTTGATGTTTGTTGAAACACGATTCATGAAAAATGAACAGCACGAGCTTCCACACCATACGTGCATTCACAGAAATGATTGCATTCTCCCTCAACGCCACGCATATGGATCAGCAGTGTATGTAAAAAAAGAAAGAGAACACCTTGTTAAAATCATATTCACACATGTTGATAACATTTTCCTTGAAAAGAAATTGTATGCATTTTTAGATGTTACTGCAATCTCGTACAGATCACATACAATCATTTTTCTCCACAAATCTCCCAACTATTCTCTGAATAAATTTATAGAATATCTCAACACACTTTTGAAAAATTACAATCCAAATGATGAAGTGTCAGTTGTTGGTGACTTTAATATCAATCATGCAACCATTGATGAAACTTTTCAAAAGAACTCTTTCATTTATAACTTGATTGGAGATTTCTCAACAGATTATTTTACACTAATTGACTTATTCTATACAAACAAACCACAAAAAAAAGCTTCACTATATGAATCGCCAATCAGCGATCAAAAACCAATCTCCTTTTTTATTTGAGCAAGCAACTCAACACTTAACGTGGTTACATTTCTTAAACTTAAAATACCCTTTTATTGCATTGATTTCTATACTCCTCTCGATTGCTGATATTACTCCATCTTCTTGATTATGCAGCCACAGCCTAGAGCTCCACTGCTTCCTAATCCTTGCATTAATTCTTTTCCTGAAGTTCTCAGCAACTCCTTCGTCGTTGGTTGTCATCATCTCTATTCGACGTTCATCATGTAAACAAAGAAAAAAATAATTTAATTCTGGTCTCTTTTATCTTTCCATTCCATCACTTTTTAATCCTTCACATGTCACCATCATCCTTCTTCAAGCACAACACATTTCAAAATATTTTAATGCAGCCATGATTCAATAATCATGATCGTCTCAAGCCGATAAAATGCAGAGAGAAATATTTTGAAATAAAATACACATTTGCACACACATATCACAATTCTACACATTTTTTCCACTCATTTTCCTTCCCTTGTTACAAAGGAACGAATTCCCATCAACAAATTGGCAAACATTATCTTCACCAAACAAAAGGAAAGAACATAACCCTACCAAAACAACATGACCACAACACCTACAACTCTGAATCTTTGTTTACTAACATATCCATTCTTCCCTATCACAATGCTTAAATCTCATCACAACTTCCCTTCCATTAAATTTAAAACTAAGACTCAACGTGTGCAAACGTGTGTCCTTATTCTGAAATCTTCCCTAAGCTCATGACACTGATAATATACTTTCTATCCGTCCAAATAATACGTTTTATACATCACATCATTCATATTCATGTTCCCAAAATTCATATGTGAATCTAAAAATTTTTCATACTTTGATTCCGACCCAGTTTATTTTCATACTACTTTCAACAAACACGCGCCGAAACTCAAGTTGCTTTCAGACGACTCCCTTCACTGTCAATTACAAAATCCCAAAATGGATCAACAAGACCTCGAGAAAAAAGTTGAAAAATTCCTTGATGACATGTGGAAAGAACATGAAGAGAAGGTAACATTGAATAATTACGGGTAATTTTTAATTACCAATTTGCTAACAACAGAATTAAAACTGCATTCTAACCCTCACAGAAAATATTGAATGAGAAAAGAAAAACATTACTCCCAACGTTAACCTCCAACGGAACATCCAGAAAACGTCCTCTCTTGCCAACACCAAATTTATTTGATGTGCCCAACAAAAAACCTTTGCTCCCAACTCCACCGACTAACCCTGGAAAACAACCACTTCTTCCGACTCCAAACAAAATCGTTTCAACGTCAGTACACTTTCTTTTCCCAATAATTTCATCATTAACAATAATACTAAACCTTTTTTTGTCTTTTTCCAGGAAAAACAATATGATAACAATCACTTTCAAAAGGACCATTTGACATGTTATATTTATAAATTGCATTTCGTTCTGTATCTACTCTATTCTGTTAGTCCATTCTACTTCTTTATGTTACTTCTATGTGTAATACCCTTACTATTTCCTTCTAACATTTGACCAAATCTTGTATTGATCCATTCTACCAATTGATATTACTTCTATGTTTAATTTCAAGTACTATTTCAGTACTATTACCTTAAATTACTATATACTTTTTACGGGTTCTTTTTATGTTATTAACTCACTAATTGTACTAATTCTAGCTTTTCTAACACTTGACCAAAGATTCTATCGAAGGTCAAACTAGATTAAACTCATAATTTCTGGTCAAGATGCCTCAACAACCTCCTGCCCTTTTTATACGCATCAGTCCTTGTAATCCATTCATTAATACTGCTCAAAAACTTTTCTACTTCTTACATTTGAACTATCCACATTTCGTTCGATGATTTCTCATATCCACAACAATTCTTACTTTCTGTTGAATTCATTTATTTCCAAACATAAAACACCATCCAACATTAAACACACTTCTATTCCAAAACAACAAATTTGGATTCAAATCAATTCTACCCGCCCAGAAACACACAACTCCTAATCACTTCCAGAACAACAAATTATGATTCACAAACAAAACAAACTTTCACATCAAAGCACAGAACAAAAAACTAATATATATGCCACCTTCATTACATGCACCATGGAAAACTAAACATACTTTTATGTCAAAACAACAAATTTTGATTCAAAACACAACAAACTTTCACACACACCCATTAAATATAAAAATAACATGCCATCATTAATACATATGATACTGACATCACATCAACAGTTTCATTCCATCTACTTCACAATGCCAAAAAAAAACCAAACCCAAAACATTCCCTTCACAAACATGCATTTCCTCCATCACATCACATTTCATACTCACACTCAGACGAAACGATCTGGACACGGGGGCTGTGCTTTTTTCTAACCTTAAAGCTGGGTGAACTGGACTATTTTATTGCACGTTTCTGTGAATAACTTGTCCTTCAGGTAATATGAGACTGTCTTAAATGTCTGTTTTTGACACAAATTGATACGCAGCTGGTCTTTACGTAAGTTTGAGTATTATTTATAATGGTCTGACAAACGTAAACAGAACTACACACAACGCAGTCCTAGCCTTAGCTATCTTTGTTAAACCAGAACATAAATATAAGAGTAACTTCGTGACTACCAGGATTTCTTGAAATCGTATTTTTTTATGTTAATATGACTGAGTCGATCGAGGTAGAAGGCTGAATTGTAGTGTGTGGCGAGCTAAGGACATATATAATGACCTTGGAAAATCTCATCCAGGTCGGCCGAGCCGTTTAGGAGGAGAAGTCCGGACAGACAGACAGACAGACACACTGACAGACAGGCAAAATTTTCAACACCACTCGAGTAACTGGCTTCGCGGTCAAGCCAAAAATTAGTTACAATTCGCTGTGTAGCACATTAATTCTAATAAATACGAACTTTGCAGAGTAAACGCATTAAAATGAAAAACATTTATAGAGGGGGAGTTCTAGAACTCTCCCGGTCGTCCATGTTCTTACAACAATGTTCAAGCTGCCTGTCGGACGACGGTAAGGCGTATGGTTGAGTTGGGTACTTCTTACCTTGAAGCCACCTTGTGTGGGACTGGGCCTCAAATGGCAGAAAAAAGTCCCTTAAGACGGTAAATAATAACAAGGTGAGTTTACGCCAGACCGTGTCTTGTAGTAACAGGCTTCGCGACGCTGCGCCAGTTTAGACGATCCACGCCTGGCGTTACACCTACCTTGGCCTGCGGCGCTTCCTGCTTGCCTTCGGCAAGCTGTTTTCAAGTTCAGTGAGGCAATAAGAGTGCACCACGTGACGAATGGTCCAAGTATATTAGCATATTCTAGTCGAGGTAGCCTCTACGGGGTTGACACTTTGGTCAGGGGTCGAAATGGATTTCATTTTCGTCATCAGCACTTTCTAACCCATTCGAAACCGTGTTAAAATGTCTCTGAAATGAAAAGTCGCAAAAAAGTTGCACTTTTTCTGCCTTTTATTTGTAGTGTTTTTTTCGTTGTTACGACTGAACAGATTGCGATAGAAAGCTGCATTTTGGCGTGTGTCGAGCCAAGGATATACCTAATAACCCTGCCAAATCTGAGCCAGATCGGCCGAGCCGTTCAGGAGGAGTAGTGCGGACACACACGCACTCAGACAGACAGGAAAAGTTTTTCAATCCTAGTGGAGTACCGTCGATGGGGGTAACTTGGGACAGTCTTCCCTATCGGCCTTGGTGCTGCCATCTCGCGGCGGAGGCTCGTAGCGTCCAACTCGCGACGGGGTTTTGTTGAAGAGGAATCAAGGCGCGCGCGGAAAAGAAGAGAAGATGCGTATCATCACAGTAAGTATGCAGAAATCGGCAAAGAAGGAAATAAGGTTTTTGACAATTTATGTCAAACACTGCCACGTTGACCCTAGTACGAGGAGTGAATTGCAGATATGGATCTCTGGGTTGTTAAATCATACATTTATACAGAAGGACACGACATGGTGCTGACTTCAGTCTTGCCATCTTTGGCCCAGACTTCAATTTATAAAATATCGTCAGTGCACGGGGTGACTTGGGACAGTCATTCCATCATGTTCCCTGCACTCTTGGCCTCCTAGGAATCGCCTGTCCCGGTTTATAACATAACCTGACCTTGAAATGTTACGCCAGAGATGTAAACAGATGCCTTGCTTTGCAGTTTTTGCTTCGGCTAAGCCATGTTTTTCACTTTTCAACAAATACCTCGAAAATGCATGGGATATAGCGGAAGAAAAGAGAGTCCCATATGTTGTCCCAATCTTCATCCCATAACGACTCAAAGGCCTGGATTCTTGGTCGAGACATTGTCGACCCAAGTTGCATGATTTAATTATTTCAATAGATGGATGGGGATGAAGGTTCGTCCTGAAGAGGATCCTGTTCGTCCTCCTGTCCGTCCCGAAGGGAATCCTTTCTCCCCTACTGCCCCAAGTTACCCCCGGTCATGGCGTAACTTGAGACACATTTTCGGAGCTGATTGTATTCGACATACTCAAGGCAAATAGACCAGACAAGCATGAAATAATGAGCAAAGGGTCAAACTTGAACATAGTTAGGACCCAAGGGCCTCGGTCGAAAATCTTGCCTTGAGCGTTAAAAACACGTGAAAAAGTCTCCCAAGTTACCCCCGTTGACGGTAACTGGCTTCGCTAATCACTCAGCCAATGAAGCAACGGTAAGTGTAAAACTTATTACCTTCATTGCTGTCTGTCAGATACAAAGCCATCGCGTACAAGGTCCTGCCTTGCCCGGGCAGCTTGATGTTTTCGTTATAAGGTAGGTTTACGCCAGATCGTGTCTTGTCGTAACAGGCTTCGCGATGCTGCGCCAGTTCCGACAATCCACGCCCGGCGTGACACTTTCCTTGGCCTGCGGCGCTCCCTGCTTGCCTTCGACAAGCTGTTCCAAAGCGTTTCAAGGTTCATTGGGGCAATGAGTAGTGCATTACGTGATAAATGGTCGAAGTATAATATACAAGGTAGGTTTACGCCAGACCGTGTCTTGTCGTAACAGGCTTCGCGATGCTGCGCCAGTTTCGTCAATCCACGCCTGGCATTACACCTGCCTTGGCCTGCGACGCTTCCTGCTTGCTTTCAGCAAGCTATTTTAAGGTTCATTGATGCAATGAGTGGTGCACTACGTGATGAATGGTCAAAGTATACTTTGAAAGAATATTCTAGTCGAGGTAGCCCCTACGTGGTTGACACTTTGGTCAGAGGTCATAATGGATTTCATTTTCGTCATCAGCCCCTTCCAAACAATGCGAAACCATGTAAAAATGTCTCTGTAATGCACTTTTTCTGCCTTTTATTTGTAGTGTTTTTTTCGTTGTTACGACTGAACAGATTGCGATAGAAAGCTGCATTTTGGCGTGTGTCGAGCCAAGGATATACCTAATAACCCTGCCAAATCTGAGCCAGATCGGCCGAGCCGTTCAGGAGGAGTAGTCCGGACCGACAGACACGCAGACAGAGAGACAGACAGACAGACAAAAATTTTCAACACCACTCGAGTAACTGGCTTCGCTATCGCTCAGCCAATTAGAATATTCGAGTCGAGGTAGCCCCTACGTTGTTACACTTTGGTCAGAGGTCATAATGGATTTCATTTTCGTCATCAGCACCTTCCAAACCATGCGAAACGTTGTTCAAATGTCTCTAAAGTGAAAAGTCACAAAAAAAATTTACCTTTTCTGCCGTTTTTTTCGTGTTTTTTCGTTGGTTCGACTGAATGGATTGCGATAAGAAGCTGCATTTTGGCGTGTGGCGAGCCAAGGACGTACCTAATAACCCTGCAAAATCTCAGCCAGATCGGCCGAGCCGTTCAGGAGGATTAGTGCGGACACACACGCACACATGCAGTCAGACAGGAAAAGTTTTTCAACCCCAGTGGAGTAACTGGCTCTACTAATCGCTCAGCCAATTATGTTATTATGTCGTGTTTTCTAGTTTTATTGTTGTGTGTGTTTTGTGTAAAATAAAGTCCCTTCCTAACGCATGATATCGTAGGTAAATTTTCTTCTAATTGCTAAAAAATCCTTTCGTAGAGGAGGAGATGGCCGATCCGGTGAGCTAACCGCAATTAATGACCTGCAACAAAACGGAAGCGTTATCACATGAATTCATCATAATTAAGGAAAAAGAGTTTATCCGAACCAATTTTTACCTTTGAGGCGCTGATGCCGGTGGAGGTCGTAACCCCTTTTGAACCCTTTGCCACAGTTTTCACACTTATAAGTTCTTTGATTGGTAGTGTGGACTTCCTTCGTGTGCTTCGTGAGGTTGCCAGTGGACCTGAACTTCTTTTTGCACAGAGGGCAGACATGGTCAGACTCCCTGTGACGTTTGACGTGTTGGTCCCGGTTGTCCTTCCTGTGGAAGGATTCGTGGCACACCGGGCAGGGGAACACGTTGCGTGCAGGCTGCACGCAACGTCTTATGTGTTGTTTCCTCTGACTCACACTCCTTTTGCTCAAGTCTGCTCCACACTTCTCGCACTTTAAGTCCTCTGCGGCCTCTGTGTTATTAACCGGGATCGAGTCACCGGCATCTAGTACAGAAAAGTTTGCAGCCGCCACTGTTTGGGACCGGCCGCATCCGAGGCTTTCTTTAGTTGTAGTAGCAATAAAATACAATCCGGCAGAGCTGCTGACCCTACCGAAAAGCCGACCCGAGGCCGGGGTGTGGGGAGGTTTTTAGCCCGTGTCACTTGGTTCGGGGGTCAGCCTTATGCGGTTTGCATCACCGGGACCCCTTATCCGCGCTCACGTTGGCTGGCTAGGCCTGGACGTGGACACTCGGCACTTGGATCCGATAGTCAGAGAAAGGCGCGAAAGACAAAAGAAGTGAATTAATACTATGCAGTGAAAGTAACCGTGTCAACTTATAAACAAATCGTACTTACCGGTGCGCCTGGGCTGCGGCTGGTCCATCTCTTGCAACACTGCCTTGCCCAGCTCCTCGTCAACATCCAAACTAATGTCCATTTCAAAACTCAGCTCGAGTTCAGCCATAGTATAAAATAAAGAATAAAGACGAAATAAATTTGAAATTAAATTCCTGCACTGCAAAGTGCAGTTAAAGCTGTAGACAGCTAAGATGCTGTAACTGGAAAAAACGGGATAAAACAGACTGATGGGTCGGTCTCGCAGAGTCGAGGTCCTTTGTACTTCGGATCTGTAATAAAAAAAAATATTTAAAAAAAGATATGCAACTAATACAGCACGCCGCAGGTCGCAGCGAAAGAAAGTAAATTCAATACGAGGGAAACCTCGGGACTTGTTCATTTAGAACTTAACCAGGCGCAAGAGTCAACATTCAAAACAAAAAAGGCGTTTCTCCCAGAACTCGAAGGCCCGCCCATTGCGTGACGAAGTCTTGGAGCTGGTTACGTCGCGGGAGGTGATGTTCTTCAGCACCAGCCGCAGAATAACCCCGGTGTCCTCCACCAGCCGCAGACGACCACGGTGTTCCTTCAGTCACCAGTCACCTGCAACAAAAACACTCACTGCGACACTCATTAATGCGAACGAAATGGCAAAAGAAGAGGCCCGGTTCTCTCCTGTCTTGTGGATGGCGACGTTGACAGTCCTGACACCGTGCTTGGTGATTTCAGCACTCTGACTTCGGATGTATTCCGTTGTTCGGAGCCCGTGCGCTGTGGAGGGCCTTTTTCCATTAGCCACCATGTACAGGGCCAACCACTTCGTCACGAAAGACAAACAAGTAGAAAGGTCAAGTGAGACTTTTCCCCTGGCGCTGCAAACAAACTTCCCCTTAAGAGAAATGTGCTTTTCCAGTTTGTCTAGATCTTTCAGCAGCCTTGGTGTTTCTGATATCAGGTAAGTCGTCATTAAGGACAGGTCAGCAAAATTGGAGGCCTTCTGGACCTTATCCTCCCTGTTGCACCTGTCGATAAAAATGAAAATATTTCTTGAATTTCTAAAATTTCTTAAGGGTCTTATTTATTTTTTAGAAACATTCCGGGCATTTTAAACCCACCTATCCACCATTTTCTGGGTGTCATTGCGTATAATTGATTTGAACATCTCTGCAACGAGGTCAAAGTCAGCGTGGAACTCCTTTAGAGCGGGATCTGACTTAAGCTGCAGATGCTTTTGATCCCCTTTGCGTGGTTGTTTAAGGTTTCTGGCTTAAAGCCATCCCCTTTTGGTCGGGGAGCTTTCATCAGCTCAAACCGCTCTTTGAGGAGTTTCACTTTCTTGAACCTTTCGTAGGTCCCAAGGTGGGGTTTCTTAGAAGAAACATACCCCAGGAACCTGCGCCCAACTTTTACGTAGTTCTTCTTGTTGCCTTTAGTAATTTCAAGGAACTTAACCAAGGCTGGGTCGTCCTTGCCAACTTGATGAAGTTCAACGTTCCCGAAATTTCTTCCTTGTATGTTTTCTGAATCAGAATCCTCCTATGGAACTTAAAAAAAAAGTAAGTTTTTATTATTTTCGTGTCATCAAGGTCTCAAGAAACTGCCGCTAGGTGGCGCTTAAAGCGCCGTGTCCGTTTAGTAATAAGTATATCCGATTAAATTTAGTAAAATAAATAAAAATTTCACAAGTTTATCCTTAGTTACCTTAGAAAATATCTACTCTAACCGTAGGCTAAAAGTCTGCACTAAAGTCGAAAAAAACGCATTAGCGTGTTGCGACTCGCTGACGCCTACGGTCGGCCCTGTGGTTAGGTCAACGCTAGATCCCTCTCGTGGACGTGGTGCAATGTATCACCAAGATGTGAAAGTGGATGTCTACCTTCTTTGTCCTGAGTGATATCGGCCGAAGGTCGACTTCGCCAAAGTCCGATTTTTGTATTGGGGTGCCAGGCCTGCCCGCTTTCATGGTGGACAGGTCAGGTCATCCCGGCCACATATGTCTCTATCGAAATGTAACGTTTCTCCAGAGGGAAAGGAGACGGGCTTAAAAGACTTCTTCAAGCAGGATAAATAGTGATAAAAATGCTATTGAAACTGCTAAACTACGCTTGTGACTGCAGGTGGCATTGATGTTTTCGCATGTACTCGCGACCCTACTATTCTTACGGTCAAAACTACAACCGAAACTGCAGTGTTCGGAAATACTACCAGAATATCTGTATTTAAACTGTAGTCAAACTGTAGTTTCACTACCAAAACTACAGTATGAGTGTAGGTCACTGCAGTTAAACTGCACTGAAACTGCATCGATCCTTCTGCAGTGTAACTGCCTTTGCTCTGTACACAGTTTGCACTTAAAAAGAACAGATTACCTTCACTTTAACTCTTGACATACAATAGTTGTTCTGCAGTCTTTAACAGAGACAATATGCACTTAACAAGTATACATCAAATTATAGAACCTTCCACGCGGGTTTTGTTTCAGATACATTACCTGGGTCGTCTGGATCATGGCCAAGATCGCCCTTCTCCTCAGGAACATAAAAATCATAAACGATGACTCCAACTTTGGCCCGCAGGATGTCAATTGCCTTGTCCCAGCCTCCAGAGAGCGCTTCTGTAAGGTCTGCTTTTGACAAAACTCTTGGGCCGGCGTGACGTGACAGGCATTGGAGGCCCTGTTGGACACCCTGTAAACTTCCTTTCCCTTCACTTCTGGGTGCCAATTTTTAATGTGTTTCGTCATCCCTTTAGAGTCGCAGAACACGTTACAGAGTTGACACACCCTGTCAGTTGTCCTTGGGGGCCTTCTGTAGCAGTAGTATCTCTGCAGACAAGAATAGGTAAGAATTAATATTTTGCCTTTTTCAAACATTTCGATAGGTCTCAGCAAGACCCTTTCAAAGAGGGGTCGGAAGGGGGGGGGGGGGGGTCTAGGAGCCCGACTTCATCAGTTGGCCGAATCAGGATCTTGAAAAAAGGGGATCGACCTACGAAAAAATTTCATTGCAGATTTCAATAGGTCTTAGCAAGACCTTTCCAAAGAGCGGTCGGAAGGGGGGTCTTTGAGCCCGCCTTCATGTATTGTGAAAATTGGTGCAACGGCCATGTTTTGCACATTAACTTTGGCACAGTGGGAACACAAGAGCGGGCCTCAGTCCTGATGTTACATCAATAAGTTTGCGCTTTACCTCCACGGGGTGTGAGGAGCGAGGACCGAAGGCCCGAGAGACGGCCTCCGATTGGGCCAAGCCAGGTCTGATGCGAGGGCCGAAGAAGGCCCGAGAAGAATCCGCCGGCAGGCCAAGCTGGTATCGGTCCCTCTCTAACTGAATTGCCAGCACAGCGAAGCGGAGCTGCCTACTCGGTTCGCCGAAAGGGCGCGCCCTAGCTTGAATACTTCGACCATTCATCACGTAGTGCACCACTCATTGCATCAATCCTTAAAACAGCTTGCTGAGGGCAAGCAGGAAGCGTCGCAGGCCAAGGTAGGTGAAATGCCAGGCGTGGATTGTCGAAACTGGCGTAGCATCGCGAAGCCTGTTACGACAAGACACGGTCTGGCGTAAACCTACCTTGGTAGGTTAGGTTGGTAGGTTCACGCCAGACCGTGTCTTGTCGTAACAGGCTTCGCGATGCTGCGCCAGTTTCGACAATCCACGCCTGGCATTTCACCTACCTTGGCCTGCGACGCTTCCTGCTTGCCCTCAGCAAGCTGTTTTAAGGGTTCATTGATGCAATGAGTGGTGCACTACGTGATGAATGGTCAAAGTATATTCCGTTAGAATATTCTAGTGGAGGTAGCCCCTACGTGGTTGACACTTTAGTCAGAGGTCATAATGGATTTCCTTTTCAAAATCAGCCCCTTCCAAACAATGCGAAACCATGTATAAATGTCTCTGTAATGCAAGGTCACCAAAAAGTTGCACTTTTTCTGCCTTTTTTTTTGGGTAGTGCTTTTTTCGTTGTTACGCCTGAATGGATTGCGGTAGAAAGCTGCATTTTGGCGTGTGGCGAGCCAAGGACATACCTAATAACCCTGCAAAATCTCAGCCAGATCGGCCGAGCCGTTCAGGAGGAGTAGTGCGGACACACACGCACACATGCAGCCAGACAGGAAGAGTTTTTTAACCCCAGTGGAGAAACTGGCTCTGCTAATCGCTGAGCCAATTACGTCATTATGTCGTGTTTTCTGGTTTAATTGTTGTGTGTGTTTTGTGTAAAATAAAGTCCCTTCCTCACGATTGCTGTCGGAGGTAAATTTTCTTCTAATTGCTAAAAAATCCTTTCTTGGAAGAGATGGCCGATCCGGTGAGCTAACCGCAATTAATGACCTGCAACAAAACGGAAGCGTTATCACATGAATTCATCATAATTAAGGAAAAAGAGTTTATCCGAACCAATTTTTACCTTTGAGGCGCTGATGCCGGTGGAGGTCGTAACCCCTTTTGAACCCTTTGCCACAGTTTTCACACTTATAAGTTCTTTGATTGGTAGTGTGGACTTCCTTCGTGTGCTTCGTGAGGTTGCCAGTGGACCTGAACTTCTTTTTGCACAGAGGGCAGACATGGTCAGACTCCCTGTGACGTTTGACGTGTTGGTCCCGGTTGTCCTTCCTGTGGAAGGATTCGTGGCACACCGGGCAGGGGAACACGTTGCGTGCAGGCTGCACGCAACGTCTTATGTGTTGTTTCCTCTGACTCACACTCCTTTTGCTCAAGTCTGCTCCACACTTCTCGCACTTTAAGTCTTCTGCGGCCTCTGTGTTATTAACCGGGATCGAGTCACCGGCATCTAGTACAGAAAAGTTTGCAGCCGCCACTGTTTGGGACCGGCCGCATCCGAGGCTTTCTTTAGTTGTAGTAGCAATAAAATACAATCCGGCAGAGCTGCTGACCCTACCGAAAAGCCGACCCGAGGCCGGGGTGTGGGGAGGTTTTTAGCCCGTGTCACTTGGTTCGGGGGTCAGCCTTATGCGGTTTGCATCACCGGGACCCCTTATCCGCGCTCACGTTGGCTGGCTAGGCCTGGACGTGGACACTCGGCACTTGGATCCGATAGTCAGAGAAAGGCGCGAAAGACAAAAGAAGTGAATTAATACTATGCAGTGAAAGTAACCGTGTCAACTTATAAACAAATCGTACTTACCGGTGCGCCTGGGCTGCGGCTGGTCCATCTCTTGCAACACTGCCTTGCCCAGCTCCTCGTCAACATCCAAACTAATGTCCATTTCAAAACTCAGCTCGAGTTCAGCCATAGTATAAAATAAAGAATAAAGACGAAATAAATTTGAAATTAAATTCCTGCACTGGAGTGCAGTTAAAGCTGTAGACAGCTAAGATGCTGTAACTGGAAAAAACGGGATAAAACAGACTGATGGGTCGGTCTCGCAGAGTCGAGGTCCTTTGTACTTCGGATCTGTAATAAAAAAAAATATTTAAAAAAAGATATGCAACTAATACAGCACGCCGCAGGTCGCAGCGAAAGAAAGTAAATTCAATACGAGGGAAACCTCGGGACTTGTTCATTTAGAACTTAACCAGGCGCAAGAGTCAACATTCAAAACAAAAAAGGCGTTTCTCCCAGAACTCGAAGGCCCGCCCATTGCGTGACGAAGTCTTGGAGCTGGTTACGTCGCGGGAGGTGATGTTCTTCAGCACCAGCCGCAGAATAACCCCGGTGTCCTCCACCAGCCGCAGACGACCACGGTGTTCCTTCAGTCACCAGTCACCTGCAACAAAAACACTCACTGCGACACTCATTAATGCGAACGAAATGGCAAAAGAAGAGGCCCGGTTCTCTCCTGTCTTGTGGATGGCGACGTTGACAGTCCTGACACCGTGCTTGGTGATTTCAGCACTCTGACTTCGGATGTATTCCGTTGTTCGGAGCCCGTGCGCTGTGGAGGGCCTTTTTCCATTAGCCACCATGTACAGGGCCAACCACTTCGTCACGAAAGACAAACAAGTAGAAAGGTCAAGTGAGACTTTTCCCCTGGCGCTGCAAACAAACTTCCCCTTAAGAGAAATGTGCTTTTCCAGTTTGTCTAGATCTTTCAGCAGCCTTGGTGTTTCTGATATCAGGTAAGTCGTCATTAAGGACAGGTCAGCAAAATTGGAGGCCTTCTGGACCTTATCCTCCCTGTTGTACCTGTCGATAAAAATGAAAATATTTCTTGAATTTCTAAAATTTCTTAAGGGTCTTATTTATTTTTTAGAAACATTCCGGGCATTTTAAACCCACCTATCCACCATTTTCTGGGTGTCATTGCGTATAATTGATTTGAACATCTCTGCAACGAGGTCAAAGTCAGCGTGGAACTCCTTTAGAGCGGGATCTGACTTAAGCTGCAGATGCTTTTGATCCCCTTTGCGTGGTTGTTTAAGGTTTCTGGCTTAAAGCCATCCCCTTTTGGTCGGGGAGCTTTCATCAGCTCAAACCGCTCTTTGAGGAGTTTCACTTTCTTGAACCTTTCGTAGGTCCCAAGGTGGGGTTTCTTAGAAGAAACATACCCCAGGAACCTGCGCCCAACTTTTACGTAGTTCTTCTTGTTGCCTTTAGTAATTTCAAGGAACTTAACCAAGGCTGGGTCGTCCTTGCCAACTTGATGAAGTTCAACGTTCCCGAAATTTCTTCCTTGTATGTTTTCTGAATCAGAATCCTCCTATGGAACTTAAAAAAAAAGTAAGTTTTTATTATTTTCGTGTCATCAAGGTCTCAAGAAACTGCCGCTAGGTGGCGCTTAAAGCGCCGTGTCCGTTTAGTAATAAGTATATCCGATTAAATTTAGTAAAATAAATAAAAATTTCACAAGTTTATCCTTAGTTACCTTAGAAAATATCTACTCTAACCGTAGGCTAAAAGTCTGCACTAAAGTCGAAAAAAACGCATTAGCGTGTTGCGACTCGCTGACGCCTACGGTCGGCCCTGTGGTTAGGTCAACGCTAGATCCCTCTCGTGGACGTGGTGCAATGTATCACCAAGATGTGAAAGTGGATGTCTACCTTCTTTGTCCTGAGTGATATCGGCCGAAGGTCGACTTCGCCAAAGTCCGATTTTTGTATTGGGGTGCCAGGCCTGCCCGCTTTCATGGTGGACAGGTCAGGTCATCCCGGCCACATATGTCTCTATCGAAATGTAACGTTTCTCCAGAGGGAAAGGAGACGGGCTTAAAAGACTTCTTCAAGCAGGATAAATAGTGATAAAAATGCTATTGAAACTGCTAAACTACGCTTGTGACTGCAGGTGGCATTGATGTTTTCGCATGTACTCGCGACCCTACTATTCTTACGGTCAAAACTACAACCGAAACTGCAGTGTTCGGAAATACTACCAGAATATCTGTATTTAAACTGTAGTCAAACTGTAGTTTCACTACCAAAACTACAGTATGAGTGTAGGTCACTGCAGTTAAACTGCACTGAAACTGCATCGATCCTTCTGCAGTGTAACTGCCTTTGCTCTGTACACAGTTTGCACTTAAAAAGAACAGATTACCTTCACTTTAACTCTTGACATACAATAGTTGTTCTGCAGTCTTTAACAGAGACAATATGCACTTAACAAGTATACATCAAATTATAGAACCTTCCACGCGGGTTTTGTTTCAGATACATTACCTGGGTCGTCTGGATCATGGCCAAGATCGCCCTTCTCCTCAGGAACATAAAAATCATAAACGATGACTCCAACTTTGGCCCGCAGGATGTCAATTGCCTTGTCCCAGCCTCCAGAGAGCGCTTCTGTAAGGTCTGCTTTTGACAAAACTCTTGGGCCGGCGTGACGTGACAGGCATTGGAGGCCCTGTTGGACACCCTGTAAACTTCCTTTCCCTTCACTTCTGGGTGCCAATTTTTAATGTGTTTCGTCATCCCTTTAGAGTCGCAGAACACGTTACAGAGTTGACACACCCTGTCAGTTGTCCTTGGGGGCCTTCTGTAGCAGTAGTATCTCTGCAGACAAGAATAGGTAAGAATTAATATTTTGCCTTTTTCAAACATTTCGATAGGTCTCAGCAAGACCCTTTCAAAGAGGGGTCGGAAGGGGGGGGGGGGGGGGTCTAGGAGCCCGACTTCATCAGTTGGCCGAATCAGGATCTTGAAAAAAGGGGATCGACCTACGAAAAAATTTCATTGCAGATTTCAATAGGTCTTAGCAAGACCTTTCCAAAGAGCGGTCGGAAGGGGGGTCTTTGAGCCCGCCTTCATGTATTGTGAAAATTGGTGCAACGGCCATGTTTTGCACATTAACTTTGGCACAGTGGGAACACAAGAGCGGGCCTCAGTCCTGATGTTACATCAACAAGTTTGCGCTTTACCTCCACGGGGTGTGAGGAGCGAGGACCGAAGGCCCGAGAGACGGCCTCCGATTGGGCCAAGCAGGTCTGATGCGAGGGCCGAAGAAGGCCCGAGAAGAATCCGCCGGCAGGCCAAGCTGGTATCGGTCCCTCTCTAACTGAATTGCCAGCACAGCGAAGCGGAGCTGCCTACTCGGTTCGCCGAAAGGGCGCGCCCTAGCTTGAATACTTCGACCATTCATCACGTAGTGCACCACTCATTGCATCAATCCTTAAAACAGCTTGCTGAGGGCAAGCAGGAAGCGTCGCAGGCCAAGGTAGGTGAAATGCCAGGCGTGGATTGTCGAAACTGGCGTAGCATCGCGAAGCCTGTTACGACAAGACACGGTCTGGCGTAAACCTACCTTGGTAGGTTAGGTTGGTAGGTTCACGCCAGACCGTGTCTTGTCGTAACAGGCTTCGCGATGCTGCGCCAGTTTCGACAATCCACGCCTGGCATTTCACCTACCTTGGCCTGCGACGCTTCCTGCTTGCCCTCAGCAAGCTGTTTTAAGGGTTCATTGATGCAATGAGTGGTGCACTACGTGATGAATGGTCAAAGTATATTCCGTTAGAATATTCTAGTGGAGGTAGCCCCTACGTGGTTGACACTTTAGTCAGAGGTCATAATGGATTTCCTTTTCAAAATCAGCCCCTTCCAAACAATGCGAAACCATGTATAAATGTCTCTGTAATGCAAGGTCACCAAAAAGTTGCACTTTTTCTGCCTTTTTTTTTGGGTAGTGCTTTTTTCGTTGTTACGCCTGAATGGATTGCGGTAGAAAGCTGCATTTTGGCGTGTGGCGAGCCAAGGACATACCTAATAACCCTGCAAAATCTCAGCCAGATCGGCCGAGCCGTTCAGGAGGAGTAGTGCGGACACACACGCACACATGCAGCCAGACAGGAAGAGTTTTTTAACCCCAGTGGAGAAACTGGCTCTGCTAATCGCTGAGCCAATTACGTCATTATGTCGTGTTTTCTGGTTTAATTGTTGTGTGTGTTTTGTGTAAAATAAAGTCCCTTCCTCACGATTGCTGTCGGAGGTAAATTTTCTTCTAATTGCTAAAAAATCCTTTCTTGGAAGAGATGGCCGATCCGGTGAGCTAACCGCAATTAATGACCTGCAACAAAACGGAAGCGTTATCACATGAATTCATCATAATTAAGGAAAAAGAGTTTATCCGAACCAATTTTTACCTTTGAGGCGCTGATGCCGGTGGAGGTCGTAACCCCTTTTGAACCCTTTGCCACAGTTTTCACACTTATAAGTTCTTTGATTGGTAGTGTGGACTTCCTTCGTGTGCTTCGTGAGGTTGCCAGTGGACCTGAACTTCTTTTTGCACAGAGGGCAGACATGGTCAGACTCCCTGTGACGTTTGACGTGTTGGTCCCGGTTGTCCTTCCTGTGGAAGGATTCGTGGCACACCGGGCAGGGGAACACGTTGCGTGCAGGCTGCACGCAACGTCTTATGTGTTGTTTCCTCTGACTCACACTCCTTTTGCTCAAGTCTGCTCCACACTTCTCGCACTTTAAGTCTTCTGCGGCCTCTGTGTTATTAACCGGGATCGAGTCACCGGCATCTAGTACAGAAAAGTTTGCAGCCGCCACTGTTTGGGACCGGCCGCATCCGAGGCTTTCTTTAGTTGTAGTAGCAATAAAATACAATCCGGCAGAGCTGCTGACCCTACCGAAAAGCCGACCCGAGGCCGGGGTGTGGGGAGGTTTTTAGCCCGTGTCACTTGGTTCGGGGGTCAGCCTTATGCGGTTTGCATCACCGGGACCCCTTATCCGCGCTCACGTTGGCTGGCTAGGCCTGGACGTGGACACTCGGCACTTGGATCCGATAGTCAGAGAAAGGCGCGAAAGACAAAAGAAGTGAATTAATACTATGCAGTGAAAGTAACCGTGTCAACTTATAAACAAATCGTACTTACCGGTGCGCCTGGGCTGCGGCTGGTCCATCTCTTGCAACACTGCCTTGCCCAGCTCCTCGTCAACATCCAAACTAATGTCCATTTCAAAACTCAGCTCGAGTTCAGCCATAGTATAAAATAAAGAATAAAGACGAAATAAATTTGAAATTAAATTCCTGCACTGGAGTGCAGTTAAAGCTGTAGACAGCTAAGATGCTGTAACTGGAAAAAACGGGATAAAACAGACTGATGGGTCGGTCTCGCAGAGTCGAGGTCCTTTGTACTTCGGATCTGTAATAAAAAAAAATATTTAAAAAAAGATATGCAACTAATACAGCACGCCGCAGGTCGCAGCGAAAGAAAGTAAATTCAATACGAGGGAAACCTCGGGACTTGTTCATTTAGAACTTAACCAGGCGCAAGAGTCAACATTCAAAACAAAAAAGGCGTTTCTCCCAGAACTCGAAGGCCCGCCCATTGCGTGACGAAGTCTTGGAGCTGGTTACGTCGCGGGAGGTGATGTTCTTCAGCACCAGCCGCAGAATAACCCCGGTGTCCTCCACCAGCCGCAGACGACCACGGTGTTCCTTCAGTCACCAGTCACCTGCAACAAAAACACTCACTGCGACACTCATTAATGCGAACGAAATGGCAAAAGAAGAGGCCCGGTTCTCTCCTGTCTTGTGGATGGCGACGTTGACAGTCCTGACACCGTGCTTGGTGATTTCAGCACTCTGACTTCGGATGTATTCCGTTGTTCGGAGCCCGTGCGCTGTGGAGGGCCTTTTTCCATTAGCCACCATGTACAGGGCCAACCACTTCGTCACGAAAGACAAACAAGTAGAAAGGTCAAGTGAGACTTTTCCCCTGGCGCTGCAAACAAACTTCCCCTTAAGAGAAATGTGCTTTTCCAGTTTGTCTAGATCTTTCAGCAGCCTTGGTGTTTCTGATATCAGGTAAGTCGTCATTAAGGACAGGTCAGCAAAATTGGAGGCCTTCTGGACCTTATCCTCCCTGTTGTACCTGTCGATAAAAATGAAAATATTTCTTGAATTTCTAAAATTTCTTAAGGGTCTTATTTATTTTTTAGAAACATTCCGGGCATTTTAAACCCACCTATCCACCATTTTCTGGGTGTCATTGCGTATAATTGATTTGAACATCTCTGCAACGAGGTCAAAGTCAGCGTGGAACTCCTTTAGAGCGGGATCTGACTTAAGCTGCAGATGCTTTTGATCCCCTTTGCGTGGTTGTTTAAGGTTTCTGGCTTAAAGCCATCCCCTTTTGGTCGGGGAGCTTTCATCAGCTCAAACCGCTCTTTGAGGAGTTTCACTTTCTTGAACCTTTCGTAGGTCCCAAGGTGGGGTTTCTTAGAAGAAACATACCCCAGGAACCTGCGCCCAACTTTTACGTAGTTCTTCTTGTTGCCTTTAGTAATTTCAAGGAACTTAACCAAGGCTGGGTCGTCCTTGCCAACTTGATGAAGTTCAACGTTCCCGAAATTTCTTCCTTGTATGTTTTCTGAATCAGAATCCTCCTATGGAACTTAAAAAAAAAGTAAGTTTTTATTATTTTCGTGTCATCAAGGTCTCAAGAAACTGCCGCTAGGTGGCGCTTAAAGCGCCGTGTCCGTTTAGTAATAAGTATATCCGATTAAATTTAGTAAAATAAATAAAAATTTCACAAGTTTATCCTTAGTTACCTTAGAAAATATCTACTCTAACCGTAGGCTAAAAGTCTGCACTAAAGTCGAAAAAAACGCATTAGCGTGTTGCGACTCGCTGACGCCTACGGTCGGCCCTGTGGTTAGGTCAACGCTAGATCCCTCTCGTGGACGTGGTGCAATGTATCACCAAGATGTGAAAGTGGATGTCTACCTTCTTTGTCCTGAGTGATATCGGCCGAAGGTCGACTTCGCCAAAGTCCGATTTTTGTATTGGGGTGCCAGGCCTGCCCGCTTTCATGGTGGACAGGTCAGGTCATCCCGGCCACATATGTCTCTATCGAAATGTAACGTTTCTCCAGAGGGAAAGGAGACGGGCTTAAAAGACTTCTTCAAGCAGGATAAATAGTGATAAAAATGCTATTGAAACTGCTAAACTACGCTTGTGACTGCAGGTGGCATTGATGTTTTCGCATGTACTCGCGACCCTACTATTCTTACGGTCAAAACTACAACCGAAACTGCAGTGTTCGGAAATACTACCAGAATATCTGTATTTAAACTGTAGTCAAACTGTAGTTTCACTACCAAAACTACAGTATGAGTGTAGGTCACTGCAGTTAAACTGCACTGAAACTGCATCGATCCTTCTGCAGTGTAACTGCCTTTGCTCTGTACACAGTTTGCACTTAAAAAGAACAGATTACCTTCACTTTAACTCTTGACATACAATAGTTGTTCTGCAGTCTTTAACAGAGACAATATGCACTTAACAAGTATACATCAAATTATAGAACCTTCCACGCGGGTTTTGTTTCAGATACATTACCTGGGTCGTCTGGATCATGGCCAAGATCGCCCTTCTCCTCAGGAACATAAAAATCATAAACGATGACTCCAACTTTGGCCCGCAGGATGTCAATTGCCTTGTCCCAGCCTCCAGAGAGCGCTTCTGTAAGGTCTGCTTTTGACAAAACTCTTGGGCCGGCGTGACGTGACAGGCATTGGAGGCCCTGTTGGACACCCTGTAAACTTCCTTTCCCTTCACTTCTGGGTGCCAATTTTTAATGTGTTTCGTCATCCCTTTAGAGTCGCAGAACACGTTACAGAGTTGACACACCCTGTCAGTTGTCCTTGGGGGCCTTCTGTAGCAGTAGTATCTCTGCAGACAAGAATAGGTAAGAATTAATATTTTGCCTTTTTCAAACATTTCGATAGGTCTCAGCAAGACCCTTTCAAAGAGGGGTCGGAAGGGGGGGGGGGGTCTAGGAGCCCGACTTCATCAGTTGGCCGAATCAGGATCTTGAAAAAAGGGGATCGACCTACGAAAAAATTTCATTGCAGATTTCAATAGGTCTTAGCAGGACCTTTCCAAAGAGCGGTCGGAAGGGGGGTCTTTGAGCCCGCCTTCATGTATTGTGAAAATTGGTGCAACGGCCATGTTTTGCACATTAACTTTGGCACAGTGGGAACACAAGAGCGGGCCTCAGTCCTGATGTTACATCAACAAGTTTGCGCTTTACCTCCACGGGGTGTGAGGAGCGAGGACCGAAGGCCCGAGAGACGGCCTCCGATTGGGCCAAGCCAGGTCTGATGCGAGGGCCGAAGAAGGCCTGAGAAGAATCCGCCGGCAGGCCAAGCTGGTATCGGTCCCTCTCTAACTGAATTGCCAGCACAGCGAAGCGGAGCTGCCTACTCGGTTCGCCGAAAGGGCGCGCCCTAGCTTGAATACTTCGACCATTCATCACGTAGTGCACCACTCATTGCATCAATCCTTAAAACAGCTTGCTGAGGGCAAGCAGGAAGCGTCGCAGGCCAAGGTAGGTGAAATGCCAGGCGTGGATTGTCGAAACTGGCGTAGCATCGCGAAGCCTGTTACGACAAGACACGGTCTGGCGTAAACCTACCTTGGTAGGTTAGGTTGGTAGGTTCACGCCAGACCGTGTCTTGTCGTAACAGGCTTCGCGATGCTGCGCCAGTTTCGACAATCCACGCCTGGCATTTCACCTACCTTGGCCTGCGACGCTTCCTGCTTGCCCTCAGCAAGCTGTTTTAAGGGTTCATTGATGCAATGAGTGGTGCACTACGTGATGAATGGTCAAAGTATATTCCGTTAGAATATTCTAGTGGAGGTAGCCCCTACGTGGTTGACACTTTAGTCAGAGGTCATAATGGATTTCATTTTCAAAGTCAGCCCCTTCCAAACAATGCGAAACCATGTATAAATGTCTCTGTAATGCAAGGTCACCAAAAAGTTGCACTTTTTCTGCCTTTTTTTTTGGGTAGTGCTTTTTTCGTTGTTACGCCTGAATGGATTGCGGTAGAAAGCTGCATTTTGGCGTGTGGCGAGCCAAGGACATACCTAATAACCCTGCAAAATCTCAGCCAGATCGGCCGAGCCGTTCAGGAGGAGTAGTGCGGACACACACGCACACATGCAGCCAGACAGGAAGAGTTTTTTAACCCCAGTGGAGAAACTGGCTCTGCTAATCGCTGAGCCAATTACGTCATTATGTCGTGTTTTCTGGTTTAATTGTTGTGTGTGTTTTGTGTAAAATAAAGTCCCTTCCTCACGATTGCTGTCGGAGGTAAATTTTCTTCTAATTGCTAAAAAATCCTTTCGTAGAGGAGGAGATGGCCGATCCGGTGAGCTAACCGCAATTAATGACCTGCAACAAAACGGAAGAGTTGTCACATGAATTTATCATAATTAAGGAAAAAGAGTTTATCCGAACCAATTTTCACCTTTGAGGCGCTGATGCCGGTGGAGGTCGTAACCCCTTTTGAACCCTTTGCCACAGTTTTCACACTTATAAGTTCTTTGATTGGTAGTGTGGACTTCCTTCGTGTGCTTCGTGAGGTTGCCAGTGGACCTGAACTTCTTTTTGCAGTGAGGGCAGACATGGTCAGACTCCCTGTGAGGTTTGACGTGTTGGTCCCGGTTGTCCTTCTTGTTGAACGCTTTGTGGCACTCCGGGCAGGGGAACTCACCTAAACATGCGTAAGACAAAAGAAACGAATTAATACTTTGCAGTGAAAGTAACCGTGTCCTTCTCCACCAGCCGCAGACGACCACGGTGTTCCTTAAAAATCAGTCACCTGCAACAAAAACACTCACTGCGACACTCATTAATGCGAACGAAATGTGCCTTACTGCTTTGTCCAATTCGGTTCACTGCAGGCAAAAGCCCGCAGTTATCCAGCGCTAATGACTGGGACGTATTGAACACTTGCGCCATTGGAGGGAACAAAGAATGGGGGTGACGAGGGGGGGGGGGATATTCACTGTTTGTGTTACCCTAATTTCTCTTTCATTAAGTTTTAATGAGTATTCGAGTTAAAACATTAAAATTGAAAAGACAACTAAACGCGAGGGAAATAGATTAATATTCTTTGTTCCCTTTGTTTCCGAAACAGAAGATACTAATGCTAACGTATCGCGGTACAAAATACACAAATCAATTTCTAATGGAAATTACAAATAATGATTATAAAAGAAAAAGGTTTGGCGACAAAATCGATGTACACCGTACACATCAGCCAATCAATTAAGTACGAATTAGAAATACCAAAACCAAAATACAAAATACACTACCAAAAAATCATCGTCGTCTATCATGCTCGTCCACGCCATTTCCAAAGACGTTACCCTAAAAGGCCTGAACGAAGTGCAATGGGAAGTGGTCGGGACATGAGATTTTGACGGATGGGGTGGTGTCACTCCAGGAGCTCGCGGAAGACGATGTTCAACGTCTTGTACCGCACAGTAGCTGCCCGCGTACCGCGCAATCCGCCGACCGGGCTTGGGCGGGTCCCCTTCGCTATTGCGATGAACACTCTGTTCCGGCGGCGACCTCTCCCCACGCCCACTTAAAACTGACCGAAGGAGAAGACGGGACGACGAAGGAACAAGCCGACGTAGTCGAATGACTGTCCCTGCACCTTATTGATGGTCATGGCGAAAGCAACGCGCACCGGGAGCTGAAATTGCTGGATCGTACCAGCCGCCGGCACGTCGTCAGACCGCATCAACATTCGTGGCAGGAACAGCGTCTTCGGCTCAGTGCCGTACGGCGTCAAGCGCTCGACGAGGATAATTTCCCGGAACAGGCCCCGAATGATGAACCTCGTGCCGTTGCAAAGACCTTGCTTCTTGTTGAGATTAAGCAGCAGCATCACGATGCACCCCGGCTTCAGCTCGAGGCAATGGGGTGGCATACTCAGCGGATAAATCCGGTCGAGGTCCTCTTGGGTGACCGTGAATCTAGGTCGTCTGTCCGGGGTCGCCTCCGCATCCTGCAGGGCTATGGTCTTCTCCGAATAGTAAAACTTCCCCGAGCTTAGCAACGTGCGTACGATGTAATTGTTGATGTCGATGAGGGCGTCGTTAGTAGGGGCGACTATGACTCCGGATCGTTTGCGGTCTTCTGCGAGATCCTCAAAGACCTTACGGACAAGCGCCTCTACGAGTCTTGTCTCTTGAGATCGTTTGTCTCCGCGCTCCACGTTTCGAACCGACAACAATATATCATGCGGCACCAGAATTTCGTCTTAGCCGTTGAAGGTGGCGCTGCCGTCTCGCACCTTCTCCAGCCATGCTGCCAATTACGGGTCACTAAGGGCCCGCATGTTCCGCGTCAGGCTGAACTTGTGGAGTAGGGGCCAGTACTCCCCAAGTTCGGACCGTATGTAGTGCAACGGCCCTTGGTGAAAGCCCACGAATGACCGGTAGCATGTCGCCGCCGAAAACGACGCATTTGCCGGAGATCGCGCCTGCCCATCAACATCCGCAGTAGCTCGTCGATAAGGGTGGCCTGTTCAGACGACATAGACACTTTAACGATCAAGATCAGCTCAGCCATACAGAGGTTCTCCGCCTCTGGCGAGCAGTTCTCGATGAAGGACCGTTCATCCCCAGACGTCCGACCTTTGATGGGAATGCCCTAAGTCTTGTGGCAGGTCTCTCCGCCGGGGAACAGGAGGGCTGCTATGGCCGTGAGGGCACAGGGGATGGCCGGAAGACCCTCGGCTCTGCAGGTCGACAGCAGCTTGTTTAACAAGGCTGTCTTCCCGCAGCCAGCCGGGGCCATAACGGCAAAGCCGCGGTGCGCCACCACACTTCCCTTTGGCAGCCTTATAGCGTTCATGATGGCGTCGTAGACACCTTGCTGCTCGCCCGTCAGGGGCCAGGAAGGAGGAGGATGCCTAGGAGAAGGAGCGTCGGTGGTGGGGATGTCAGTGGCCGTAGGTGACGTGTTGGCGTCGCCTTGCTCACCGGCGTCCCTGGCTTCGTCACCCTCCAGCGGCAGGGCGTCGCGTCGTTGGCCTCTACGACCAGGTTGGTGATCGCCTCGCGGGCGCGTTGTACATCCCTGCGACTGGCGAGGCGGCCCCCTAGTGCTCAGCGCGCAGCCCTGGCCTCCCTGTGCCGGACCCACAGCTCCGTCGTGTTGCGCAGGTCGCAGGCGGAGATGAGGGTGGCAAAGAACCGGCGGATCTGCCAAGGAGGTCCATGGGTGACAACCTCGTCCATGGCAGTGTCGTAGTCCCTGCCCTCGGCCCCGGAGCTGATGCCGTAGGCTATGGATGCGTCCGTGAAGTTGTTGTACGGCGTGCCGTGCTGTCGACGGTGAGGAGATCGGCCTAGGATTCCGCGCCGCGCACGTTCAGCAGGATGAGCCGCAATTAGGAGAGCTCCATGTTCCTCGGGCAGGGGTTTACGTGCATGAGGCGACCAAGACAGTTGTCAGGCGCCTTGGTCACCACCCAACTGTTGCCGTCCCACTTGAACCTGGAGATCACTTCGCTGTAAAGCAGCGCGCAAGCACTCGGATCCTTTTGGTTCAGCTTGAACTAAGCCACTAGCTTCGACCTTTCGAGCCGTTTTGCAGCCACGCTTGGATCGCCTCTGTAGTAGACGTACTAGACGGGAGGTGCACCGGCAGAGTTTCTACCGCATGGCTGAGTGCTGTGAATGCCACACCCAGGATTCTGAACACGGCTTTGAATGGGCCAATGAGCCTCATGTCACGGCACTGTTGAATCTGGTCCCAGTCCAGGACGCCCGTGTCCAAGGCTCGCTGCAGTGTTTAGCTGAACTTGCTCCCTTGTACGTGGTGTCCGGTCGATTCCTTGTCCATGTAATCGAACTAGTACTTAAAGAATATGGCATCGCCGCACAGCCTCACGTTTAAGTGGTAGTCTAGCCGCAGTAGCATCCTGGGGTTTAACTCGACGACCCATCGGTTGTCCACAAAGCAGCCGAACCGTGCATGCAACACAGGAGCCGTCTGCCTTCGCCGGTAAATGGCGCCGCGTGCAATTATTCGGGCCTCCTCGCAAAAGTCCTTGGGAAACCCGTGCTTGCACGGGCCTCCGTCGTCGGGCCGGCACTTGGGGTTGGCGAAGCCCCTGGAGCTGCCGTCGCATGGCCTGTGAAGCATGAAACCCATGACCTTCTTGTGCAGCCTGGGGTGTTCCTCGGGGGATGGAATTTCGGCGCAAATCAGGGCGTTGAGCGTGTCAGGGCCGTCGGGCCGGTCCACCTTGTTCAGAATGACGGCGAGGTGAAAGTGAGGCAACATGGTGGTGGTGAATTCGTGCACTCTCACGTGCGCGAGCACCTGACCGAAGACCGACTTTTTCACCACGTCATTCAGAAGAACGTTTACTCTGCCGAGGTACGTGCGCACCACGGCATCCGCCATGTGCATGAACTCCTGTGTGGAGAGACCCCGAGCGGAGGCAAAAGCGACCGCCTCTGGCCATCTGGGATAGGTCGTCATCGTTATGAACAGATCGGGGGCACCGAACTTGGACGCGATACACACCGCGTCCGTGTAGTTGGCGTCAGTGCGTAGTAACTCCGGCCTCAGAGGATTCTGTTATTTGACCGAACTGGAGGAGCAGGGCGAAAACGTAACTTGGCCTTAAAAAAGAAACCCTCAGGTGTTAGGGGGAATTCCATTTCCCGCTATTTGGAGAATATTGGATAGAATAGTGCGTATAAAAAAAAGGAAGCGCATGTTATAAATTACGAGTTTGAAAAGCTACATTTACAAGTGTCAGTTCAACTTTTTATTTATCCTCTTCTTCCTTTTTCTGGCATTGAGCTACCACCTTGGCCAAGGTTCCACTATTGATACTCCCACCTCAGTTCCCCTTCCACTTCCCCTCACTATTGTTGCCAAACCTATAAATTGAGCCTCACCTTTGGCCCGGCTAACAGTCTGTAGGCTGGTCTCATGCTGTTCGGTTCTCCCAATAAACCACTGAAACCTCTACTCTCTGTCGTCCTGTTCGCCCTTTACCACTCTTAGTGCCCAACACCACAAGTGGTGACAGCGGTCAAACTAACGACTTAGCGTGGTTGATATCTACTTTGAAGGAGGATGAGAGTATAGAGTGTTATAGAGTATGTGTGAGTAGACAGGTCGATTAGTGACCTAGTAGGAAGTGTAAGAGGGAGCTGCCTGATTGAATAGTCGTACTGCTTCTTCACGGAGCGAAAGCCACTACCAATCTGTGCAATCCAAACTTCTCTGAAACACTTGGGTCAGTTGATCGAAAGCCTTTTTAAGTGCTGATTGTCAGTACGAAAGGGTTGTTAGGAGTGAAAGCCCGGTGTTGCATAGAGTGGAAGCCGATTTCGTGCTCCTTGACGCGAAAGCCCATTTGGTGCTGCGAAAAGGGAAAGCCGAACGAGCTACTCTAAGCGAAAGCCCATAGGTGCTATTCTAACAAGGCGAAAAAGAGGTGAATTAACGAAAGCCGCAAAAACGAGCTGTTAATTCATTGAGTGTTAGGACGGTGACTGAAAGCCGAGGTAACTCGAGCTAGAAACCGTTGGTAGGAAAGGGAATACACGGAATGGAATAACTACACCGAATTCAAGAAAAGTCACTGTATAATGCATCCTTTTCGTCGACGGGCTCGTGATTTCTTTGACCCTCACGTCGGTCCGCTCGTTCATCCAATGGAACCGAGCGATGATGAAGCAGGTCCTGCCGCAGAGGAGCAACGACAGCAGGCGGACGTAGTGGTCCGTCTGGTCCCACCTGGCGCCGGACAAGCTGGTTTGCCAGATTTCGAAGGATTCAACGTGGAGGAGGTGCCACAACCTGGAGTGGAAGAAGAGCCCAACGAACCAGCAGCTAGAGGTCGAGAGCGAGGCAGAGGACGTGGGCGCGGCAGAGGTCGCGGTGCAGTCGCAGGCCAAGCGCGTGTGCTGCGACGGTGGCCTGGTCAGACCGACGACGAGGCCGATGACGAAGACGAAGGACAAAGCGACCACGAGAGAGAGAGCATGGTCCCAGATTTCAGACAGATTTTCAAGCCATGCAGCCGCTGTTCAACATGATATCACAGATGATGACACAGCAGCAGCAGCAGTCTTTCCAGCATTTCCAGCAGCTGCAGCAACAACAAGCGAACCAGTTACAACAACAAACAAATCATCAGCAGCAAAATGGACAGCAGACAAAAGTCCAACAAGGAAGTGAGCATGCAAAGATTCCAGACTATGCCACACGCTGAGGAGGTCTCAATTCCAGAAGTTCACAACGAGACTTTCAGAAGAAGAGAAAGGCGAAAAGCTGGTGTCAGCTTAGAGAGGCAAAGCCTTGATGGTTTTGCCCATGCTTGACCAGCAAAAGAAAGCGCCTACTTTCCAAGAACTTGATGCATTGCTCCTAAAAACCTTTAGTGCGGTGACATCGCTGTGGCAGAGAAAGCGAGACTTCGAAACTCTGAAGCAAGGAGCAGAACAGAAAACAGAAGACTTTGCTCTACAGGTCGAACATGTGGGACGCAAATACATGGTCACACATAGTGAAGAGACCTGCGAGAAGCATTAGCAGGGGGTGGCAACAGCCTAGGTAGAGCGTGAAGCCATGCTCGCGCCATCAGTGCAGAGGTTACGGCCTTTTCTTCGATTGTAAGAACTAGGCCGTTGTTTGCAAAACGCTTCGGACAAATCAAAAGAGCATGAAATTTAGGGTGCATTAGGCTTATTTCCTTTCTCGAAACTCCCACCTTACCTAGAAATAAATTGAAGTGAAGACACTGAATAACACGAGAAATCATATAATGTAAGAAAAACCTCGTCTGCGCCATGTTGATGTAAAGGTTTCGCCCTTGTGTCAGGTTAAATTGGAAGTATCAGACAGGCTACTTGGCCTAATGCACCCTCAATTTTATCCTCTTTTGATCTGTGCAAAGCGTTTTGCAAACAACGGCCTAGATTTCACAATCGAAGAAAAGGCCGTAACCCCTGCACCTCGCTCGCGCATGGCTTCACGCGCTTCCTATGCCGTTGCCACCCTCTGGCATTAGTAACTGCCGTGAAACGGGGTAATTTCGGGCACTTCTGAGAGGTATTTTTAAAATTGTGAAGGTCGTGGTGTTGCCATGCACTGCAAGAAAAAGTGTGGATAGTACAACAAAAACTGTAAAATGAAAGTACAACAGGGATAGTAGAAAGTACAACGAGAATTGTACGAACCACAACGAGGCCTGGACTGCACAGCACTCGTCATGCCGGTTCCATTGTACTTTGTACAACAATTGTTGTATTTTGAAAGTACAATTAATTCCTGATAAAAAATTTGCCAGTAATTTGTGTACTTTCGTTGTGGTTTTTTCTTGCAGTGTGGACCTGAGGGTTAAAATTTATCATCTACCCACATTTAGCTTCAATTTGACGCCAATTCCAGATATCTACGCCTCACCGTTTTTACAGTGGAGGGCCCAAAGCAGTGCCCGAAATTACCCCGCGTTTGGGGGTAATTTCGGGCACCCCAGGAAAAAACAACTTGTCGTTCTGATTTTGGTCTCAAAATCAATAATTTTCTCTTTCTTTTGAGCTTATGTAATAACGTGTGAAATTCTTAAGGATGTAGATGTGGAGGAATGGTACACGGTGAAACCGATGTCTGGAAATTTCCAGATATTTTTTCGCATTTCCAGATATTATCTGGAAATGGCCGTTTTTTTCCAGATATTATCTGGAAATGTCTACTTTTTCCAGATAATATCTGGAAATAGTCAATTTCCAGATATATATCTGGAAAAAAAACGGCATTTCCAGATAATATCTGGAAATAAAATGTTCCAGATAATATCTGGAAATATTTTCCAGATAATGTCTGGAAACAAAGGCCTTGACGCCGAGGTCCACGGATTGGCGACCTGGGGGTCCCCGATGGTGTCCTCGAGGTCCCCAGGACACGGGGAGTCCAACGCCGAGGTCGCCGACGCTCTGGGACAAGCGGTTCCGGAGATACGAGGACGTACCACAAGGAGTCCGTCAGAGCAACTTTTTAGTCGGAGGCCAAAATCATCTTCGGCCTCTGGCTGCCTTCCACTTGGGTGTCCGGGACTTTTGACTTCGACACTGCGTTGGGGTGCTCCTGGGCTACCAGGAACCCGTCAGCGGTCGTCGTCGGACCTCTGGTGCGCCCAGGATGCCGACGAACGTGGGTGCTGTGCCGCCACACGGTTCAACACCGTTGCCGCCACCACCCAGGTGGTCCCTGGTGGTGTCCTCGAGGTCCCCAGGACACGTGGAGTCCAACGCCGAGGTCGCCGACTCTCTAGGACAAGCGGTTCCGGAGATACGAGGACGTACCACAAGGAGTCCGTCAAAGCAACATTTTAGTCGGAGGCCAAAATCATCTTCGGCCTCTAGCTGCCTTCCACTTGGGTGTCCGGGACTTTTGACTTCGGCACTGCGTTGAGGTGCTCCTGGGCTACCAGGAACCCGTCAGGGGTCGCCGTCGGACCACCGGTGCGCCCAGGATGCCGACGAACGTCACGCACGCCGGAGCGCCGTGGCCCACGGCGTCAGCCCCCGTCGTCCAAGCTGTTGGTCGCGTCGGAGGACACGGCGGCGACGGTGGCGACGCGATCGTTCAGGCACCCGGCCCGCCACGGCGCGCCAGCGTGCCAGACGTTCGTCGGCACCCTCGGCGCACCGTTGGTCCGACGGCGACCCCTGACGGGTTCCCGGTAGCCCGGGAGCACCCTAACGCACTGCTCAAGTCAAAAGTCCCGGACACCCAAGTGGAAGGCAGCTAGAGGCCGAAGATGATTTTGGCCTCCGACTAAAAAGTTGCTTTGACGGACTCCTTGTGGTACGTCCTCGTATCTCCGGAACCGCTTGTCCTAGAGAGTCGGCGACCTCGGCGTTGGACTCCACGTGTCCTGGGGACCTCGAGGACACCACCAGGGACCACCTGGGTGGTGGCGGCAACGGTGTTGAACCGTGTGGCGGCACAGCACCCACGTTCGTCGGCATCCTGGGCGCACCAGAGGTCCGACGACGACCGCTGACGGGTTCCTGGTAGCCCAGGAGCACCCCAACGCAGTGTCGAAGTCAAAAGTCCCGGACACCCAAGTGGAAGGCAGCCAGAGGCCGAAGATGATTTTGGCCTCCGACTAAAAAGTTGCTCTGACGGACTCCTTGTGGTACGTCCTCGTATCTCCGGAACCGCTTGTCCCAGAGCGTCGGCGACCTCGGCGTTGGACTCCCCGTGTCCTGGGGACCTCGAGGACACCATCGGGGACCCCCAGGTCGCCAATCCGTGGACCTCGGCGTCAAGGCCTTTGTTTCCAGACATTATCTGGAAAATATTTCCAGATATTATCTGGAACATTTTATTTCCAGATATTATCTGGAAATGCCGTTTTTTTTCCAGATATATATCTGGAAATTGACTATTTCCAGATATTATCTGGAAAAAGTAGATATTTCCAGATATTATCTGGAAAAAAACGGCCATTTCCAGATAATATCTGGAAATGCGAAAAAATATCTGGAAATTTCCAGACATCGGTTTCACCGTGTAGGGGTGGTCATTTATACATAATTTGAAGTCATGATTGGAACAAATAGTTAGATGTTTGGGAGAGTGGGGTGGAGCTGTATTTGGGACGGTTCTTGTTGAACGTCTAACCTTGAACCTTTTTACTTTGTTGTTTTTGATAATGATACAAGTCGGGCCACACACGCGAAAATAAGTCGTGGATCTTCCTCTTGAAACTGACGTACATGGGAGGCAAGTCTTATGCACAATTGGGAAGACACAGGAGCTTTCTGGAAAACTCTGCATTCCGTAGCAACCCGGCAAGCCATGCGGCCGTTCTCTAAGTGAAAGTCTCGGTAAACATGATAAAACTTTAGTTACGAACCAATCATTGACGCTAAGATAGGATGTGTACATACTACACATAAGAAGTACAGATGTGGCCTTGGCCAATTTTTAGGATAGTCAAAGTTCCACAAAGCGACTGCTGCGGCAGTTGAGTATTATCTTTGTTAAAAGACTATCTCCATCTTTCAGAAGAGCTCTGAAGAGCTGGAAGAAGCTTACACCACTCTAGCCCTGCGAAATTCAAAGTACTCAGAACAACCCTGCTTGCCCTTGCATGCCATTTCAGTGCCCGAAATTACCCCTAAAAGTAACAATTTTTTAGTTTTGAGCCCCTATTTACCATACTATTTGCCGCAGGTGATTGAAAATTTGAAACAGCATGCTCAAAACATGTCTTAATCGAAAAAAAAATACCTTATGCACCGTTTGTGAACAGGTTTGGCTTGCCAGTCGAAGTTTTCACGCATACACTAAATTAACGTGAAAAGTGTAAAATACGAAAATCACTGTATCTCGAAAAGATTGGATCTGTTTTGGTCTCCACAGGAATGATCCGACGGTTATAAGTGTGGCGAATGCGATGCGCGCAACGGGACAAGCCTCCGAGGTCACCGCTAGACGGCAGCATCAACGCAATGCTTTCGGGCAGAGATGCCCGAAATTACCCCGTTTCACGGTGCTTTTGTCAAAGGTTTGCCAGACGCTAGCGCAGCAGAAAAGCTAGCATATGCTCCATGCGACACATTAGCAGATGCAGTACACTGTTACAGTTGTCTTACGTCATGACTTGATGTGCAACGCTCTTTAGCGACCTGCTTGACCTCATGTTCTTTTGTGTCTTTGAAGGGACCGGCGAACTTGTGCTCCGGCTCCGTCCACTCGAGCAGGAGCCATCTCTTCTGGCCCATTACGGTCTCGAAGTGAAACCCCGTGGGAGGGGGCATGTGATCGGGCCTATCGCAGATAAGCATTGCAGAACTTGCAAGCGCAAAATTGAAGAGAGACGACGTCCTGGTTCTGATAGATGTGCCGTTGTAGAGACAGCGAGGCGCATGGGTGTAAGTCGTGTGCATGCATATGCTTTAATCTATTAGTATGGTCAGATGTGTTACATTATGTTTTGTTTGTCTGCAGTTCACGGTGGAAAACCGGCAAACGCGTGAGTCGCAGCCTCTCTGCCTGTGTCCCCTCTGTGGTGCCATGAACACCGACAACATTCGTACGCATGCGCGGCAACATGTCGACGAGGGTACAGTCAGTGGCCCTAATTCCGGACCGGCGTCCTAATTCCGGACAAAATGTAGTGTTACCCTTTAAGAGTCCCTGTAGACGTTACCTTTTCACTTAGTTCAATTCTGAAAAAACCTGCGTGTAGGGAAATGTGCAGCGGAAAAAAAACCGTAGATGGCCGCTGAAGGTGGCTTGGAGGAAAATTTGGCTGACTGGAAAAGTCAGGGAAGGAACAGAAACCTTACTGTACCAAAGCCACAGTTTTCAAAGCTGCTGAAGAAGCTAGTCGACGCAATCAGTGGTAAGTCATCAATAATGATAAAAAATGTATAATAATAATAATAATAATAATAATAATAATAATAATTATTATTATTATTATTATTATTATTATTGTTATTATTATTATTAAATTATCTTTTTTAGATCGCAGTGAAACTAATCTGAAGGCTGCCTTCAAAGCCACGGGAATACACCCCTTGGACAGACATCAGGCTTTGATGCGAATCCCTGGAGGAGTGGTGACACCGACGCGCGAGGAAGTTTACAGGAGCGTTTCCAATACTTTTGTGGAGAGACTGCAAGTTCAGAGGTATGGCGACGCAACTGCACCCAAACGCGGTCGGACACTACGCCTTAGTCGACGCAATCAGTGGTAAGTCATCAATAATGATAAAAAATGTATAATAATAATAATAATAATAATAATAATAATAATAATAATTATTATTATTATGTTGTGAAATGAACTATAGAGAACATAACCACAGCACGGCTTACTAGCAGTCATTCCCTATCTTTCGCAACCACTGCCCTAAGGATCCTGGCCAGGACCTCTAACCCATATTCTTCCTTTCGTTCCTCTCCTTAATACCCTAGCCACACAATACCATTGGCCATGCACCCCCACTCTCTACTACTATTCTTCCTGATGTTCTTCTACTCCTGTAATATAAGCGCGCGCAGCCAAGCAGCCGCTACCATTCTGTACACGGTCAACCCCTTGATAATACAGAAGCCTTCCGTCTCCTTGAGACCTCGACTACTCCTTCTCCTACAAGTCCCTTTACACGTTGCACACTATAACACTGGTGACAGCGGTTAATCGGGCTTTAAGGTTAAGGTTGGTCTGTGCCTTCCCCGTTAGGGAGGAAGGGAACCGAGTGACTGTGCGCGCGAGAGTTTGAACTTAGCAGTTTTGTGTCAGCGAGTGATTGTGTGCGAGCTTGAAGCTAGTGAAGGCCCACCATAGTCGGCACTGGTGTGTGAATTGTGTTTGAAAAAGCTGCTAACTCAGACTAACGAAAGTGGATAAGTGAGTGTGTGAGTGAGCCGGACCTACCTTTCGAGGTTAGGTACCCCGAGTGTATCTGTGTGAGAAAGAGTGTTGGAAACTCGCCGCGAGGTTTGAGTGTGTCCAGCAAGAGTATAAGGGAGTGATTGAAATAGTTTACGCACCTGATACCTGAGTGAATAGTCATAACCTGCACCTCTGCTGTGTTAAATTACTCACTTACGGAACGGGTCAAACCTGTAGATACACAAGTAGTGCGAGGATCACCTGCACATTTGCTGTGTGAAATTGCCTACGCGAGTACTACAGCTAATTATAAGTCAGTTTGTTACGTGAACAAGTGAGGATCACCTGCACTCTTTGCTGTGTGAAATCGTCTGCTCACCTATCGAACTTATTCAGTCCACACGACTGCTTGATGAGGATCACCTGCACACTTTGCTGCGTGAAATCGTTAAGGACAAGTGCTTGACTGACCAAGGAATAAGTAGCCTATTGCCCACAACGCATGATCACCTGCACTATTGCTGCGTGAATTGCCGACTGATCAGTAGACTACAAATTCGGTGCTTGCCACGCATTGATGATCACCTGCACACTTGCTGAGTGAATTCGTGCTGCGGTAAGACTAGTTAAAGGCCTACTCTGCCACTGCGTCAAAGTGACCAGCTGGCATCGAGCTGTGCTAGTTTTAAGGAGTGTGAGAGAGTGAGTGAATCTAACTAGAAATTAGAGGCTTGAGATCAAGTCAATCCTTTATTAAAATCAAGTGTACTATGTCCCAAACCCCACACCCGACTGCGTCTGAAGTCCAAATCCAAGTCCATCGCGAAGCAGGGCCGTCGGAAACCTGCAACACAGTTAACGTCGATTATTGCACAGTAATTACCTGGGATAACAAAGGCAACTTGGTCGAGACCAAAATCCCAGTACGCGCGTACGGTAACGCACCCCCGTCTATCGAACCCGCACGTCCGACACCGCGTATTCGCCCAGTGCAGCAAAGACACCGGTCTCTAAACACCGTCTTGTACAACCGCCGCTGGTGGGACTAACGCGCTAACTATGGCTGACGAGCAATTTCCCCGTGACGTGGAGGAAGTCGTAGTACCCCACGAGCAACCTAACGAACTGGATGCCCCTGTCCAACGCGGACGAGGCCGCGGGCGAGGACGCGGCCGAGGTCGCGGACGTGGCCGAGGCCGTGGACGCGGCCGCGGAGGGCTCGGAGATGGCCAAGTCCCAGACCGCCCCCGCCGCGTCATCAGACCGTTACAACGCTACGGCTATGAGGACGACGATGAGGCCGACGACGAGGACCTCGGGCGCGACGAACCCAGACGACCGCGAGCTAGGAACCACGGCCTACAAGCCGGCGCGCCCGATCGTAGTGACGACGAAATGGACTGGGACGAGGACGCCGGTAACAACCGTCGCCGCGACGACATATATGACGATGGAGAAGAAGACGAACTCGAGCAAGTACCACGCCGCCGTCGGCGCGCGTACCCGTATGAACGTGAAGATAGACGCGAGCAACGCGATAATGCACAACAAGGCCAATTTTACAACTTCATGCGTGAAATATTTAATAGACCCCTGCCAGCACCAGCGGCTGCTGCAGCTACGTCCACTTCAAGTTACGTACCACCCTTTAATGGCACTACTGGCTACGATGTCTATAGAGCACAGTTTCTAAGTATCGCAGAGCATAGAAATTGGTCAGAGCAGGATAGAGGGACTTTCCTATTGCAAGCGTTACAAGGTGATGCCACTAAAGTGATCAGGACCCTAACTACGCAAAACAAACCATTGACATTTGTCAATCTTGACATAGAACTAGAAAACACTTTCCACATACGGAGAGAGTTATGGGAAAGGACTCGAGTTTACGAGTCGCTTAAGCAAGAAGAGGGGCAAAATCTGAGGGATTACGCTCAGAAGGTTAAAGAAGCTGTGGTAGATTACATGCCAAACAGCAATCAAATAGACAGGGACCAAGCCGGTGTAAAGGCTTTCATTAAAGGGTTAACGGATAGGAAAGTAGCAGAAAGGATTTGCTATGCATCAGTAAATTCGGTAGAAGATGCACTTACTCATGTCAACAGGGCGTTGTCTCTGACATCAGAGCCACCAAATAAGAAAGTCCGCAAGGTAGAAGTTGACCACTCAGACGATCAGGCTGAAGTCAATTATGCAGAGCAGGAAGCGCCTCCTGGAACAAGTGCACAACCAGTTAGAGGCAGAGGTAGAGGCCGAGGCAGGGGCCGAGGCCGAGGCAGAGGCCGGGGTGGCCAAGACAGTAATGATTCAACTTGCCACTCTTGTGGTAAGCCAGGGCATTTTGCAGCTGATTGCAAAAACCATTTAACTTGCTATTACTGTGGGAAACAGGGTCACATTAAACCAGATTGTAGAACACGCATTGCTGATGAAGCCGAAGGCCGATACCAGCAGCACAGCTCAAATTACGAGCAAAGTCAGGGCCAGGGTTCAAATGGTCGAGGTAACCCCAGAGGTAACTCAAACTACAGAGGTAGAGGGCGAGGTAATTATAGCAGAGGGCAATACAACAATAATGAGTCCAGAGGCCCCTACGTCAGATTCCCTGATGTACCACCAGATTTCTATCAGGCGGCCATGTCCTGGTATGCCAAAAGCAACCAACAACCACAGCCATTACAAAACAATAACCATCAACAAACTAACAACCAAGGTAATAATTCCCAAAACGATAACAAGGTAAATATGCCCTACGTTCCCAAGTCGGAAAACCAGTAAAGACTTCTATTGAACCGATGGAAATGGAAGTTCAGAATGCAACAGTACCATCGGAAATTGAAACTAGTAAACTTGAACCTACTGAACCTAATGAACCTAATCAACCTATTGAAATTCTAAGAATCCAGGTAACTCCACCAATAATTACTAAAGCATGTAAGCATCAAACTAATGTGGATAAAGAAAATGTTGACCCCAGCAGTAAATTAAAATGTGCAGCCTGTCTACCCCATAAGAAAGGACCATTGGTCGACTGTACAGTAGCAGGCATCAGCAGAGAAGCTATCATTGATACTGGGGCAACCATAACTGTCTTTAAAAGAACTAGAGATTTACCAGTATCTAAATTACGTCTTAAAAGTGCAACGTCCCACAAGACATCACTGTATGGGCCAGAGTGGACTGACATTACATTTGGTAAACAAACCTATAGATTCCCAGTTTACGAAGCAGACATTACAGAAAATTTAATTGGCTATGATTTTATTGACACTTTTGAAGGTGTAGTCAACACCAAAACTAAGATGCTAGAACTTGAAAATAATGTCCAAGTACCATACAAAGTGGTTAACTCAGTGCACAAAGGAGATTTCGCAAGCGGAAATCTGTCCTACCCAATACGTGCTAATCAGAAAATCTTGCTGAAACCTTTCGTAGAGAGGCAGGTATCTACAAAGTTAGATACTGACCTGGTGGTTGATGAGTCGGAATTGTCTGACGCGTTGCTTGCCATGACGATCAGTGGGTATAGTCGTCCTCCGGAGTCTGAAAGGAAACTGTCCACTTCCGATCCTCCTCCGGAAACGACGTGCGCCACAATTCAGTCTCAGGCAAGAGCGAGGGGGGCTGATCATCGCCAGCTTGACAGCCAGGCCAGTCATATCCGGAATGATGGTCTAAAAACTGAAACAAAAACCATGGTAAAAAAAAGTGATAGTGAAAGTGGTGCGGCCAACGCACATGGAAATGAACAAATTTTGGGAATCCAACCACCCGAAAGAGCAGAAGGCAAGATGCACATAGGTCTGCTAACAAACAGTAAAAGTAACCCTAATATAAAAAGTAAAATCTCAGAAAGTGTGGTCACACAGACAGGCGTCGTACCGTGTGTGACAGGTCCAGTAAATGTAACTTTACTAAACCTTGGAGACACTTGTGTCCAAATCCCTAAATATGCAATAATTGCTGAAGTCCTACTACTGCACCCACTACAGTATGATGGCCTTGATGATGACATAAACCCAAATTACGAGGAAGAGTTAGAAAGAGAGGAAGAGAGTGAGTATGAGATTGAAATTGAAGATGAAATTAAAGAGTGCCCGTGTAGAACAATTAGAATCGCAAATGGGACAGAGCAACTAAATTTAACTGAACATGAGATAGAAAAGTTCCATGATGCTGAGTATAAACTACCAGATAAAGACCCAATCCCAGAAAATGAACCATTACCTGCAGATCTAGACGCCATGATCAAAGCCACTGCATTGTCGCCAGGAGAAAAAGCAGAAGTAGAGAAGCTCATCCGTAAACACCATGATGTATTTGCTCCAGATAACTTCACTTTTGGGCGTTGTCCATGGATGAAATTCAGGATAGACACAGGAGACCATCCACCAATCAAGCAGAATGCACGACCAGTGCCCCTGCATTACAGAAAAGAGGTTTATGAGACATTCATGAAATATCTAAAAATGGGAGCAATTAAACCTAGTCAATCAGCTTGGGCTTCACCCATACTATGTGTTCTCAAAAAGACAGGAGAAGTTAGAGTCTGTGTAGACTATAGAGCACTAAATGCAATCACCAGAGTGCCAGCAGCACCAATACCCAGAACTCAGGAAATTCTACAAAATCTGGGCGGACACAAAATGTACCACACCTTTGACTTAGCTCACGGCTATCATAATTTAGAAGTACACCCAGATGATCAACCAAAAACAGCAATAATACTACCAGAAGACTTAGGTCTTCCACACAGACAATTCGAATACACCCGATTAAGTTTTGGACTCTCAGCAGCTCCGGGAGCATTCCAACAAGTAACAGACAGACTTGTAACACCAGCATTGGAACCAAATGAAGATAACGATTTAGGACCAACAGTGTCAGTTTACCTCGATGATGTCTGCATTGCAGGAGACAATTTCCAGCAAATGATGCAAAGGCTAGAAGCATTTCTCAATAGAGTCAGGGCAGGAGGTTTTCTCCTTAAAGCCAAAAAGTGTGAGTTGTTCCGAAAGGAGATTTCATTCCTGGGACACATCTTGTCTGAAACAGGCATTAAAGTTGATACCAATAAAATAGACAAGATAATTCACTGGCCACAACCAGTTGACAGCACAGAGTTAAAATCATGGCTCGGTTTAGCAGCCTACTATGGTAAATACGTACCTCACATGGCCACCAAAGTGTATCCCTTGTATAGACTACTTAGGAAAGGAGTCCAGTTCGAATGGACACCCTTTTGCCAGGAAGCTTTTGATTCCGTCAAAACAGCTCTAACTACAGCACCAGTCCTTGGATCACCAGATGTAGATAAAGGTCCTTTTACGCTGACTTGTGATGCCAGCCTCACTGGCTTGGGAGCAGTCCTAACACAAGAACAAGACGGCAATGAAGTAACAATAGCATACTGGTCGAAAACCTTAACACCAGCACAGAGGAATTACTGTGTTACTCATAGGGAACTTTTAGCATTGGTAGAGTCAGTAAAAGCGTTTAATCACTATCTGGCTGGAGCCCCATTCATAGTAAAATCAGATCATGCAGCCTTGCAATGGCTTAAAAACTTTAAAAATCCAACAGGAATGTTAGCAAGGTGGCTAGAAAAACTGTCACCCTATAAATTCACTGTTGTGCACGAGAAAGGCACAAATATCAGCCATGCAGATGCACTAAGCAGACGCCCCAACAGGCCCTGCGACCCAGAGTGTAAAAAGTGTACTAAAATAGAAGCCAAAGATGCAGTAGCTTACCTTATCAGTTCCACCTTGATTGAAGGCTTAACCATTCAAGAAGTGTTTACATCAGTACTTGAGGCTCCAAATAATGGACCAATTGTCCACCCAATCAGTCTCGAAGGAAAATTCACTTCCCCGTTAGCCAGCCAAATTGAAGAATGGTTCCAGGTTAAGGAAGAATTTCACTCCAACACAGACAACACATGCCCAGGGTTGGTCCAATACACTAGAAACAACAAAACAATCATTAGTCTCATAGTCAAAGAGAAAATGGAGCACAGACCACACATACACAATGTAGAGATTGCACTCAACATTCTAAAAGCATGGCTCATTAAAGAAAACATCACCGAGTGGAATGTACCAGAGTTTGACTATTACAAGAGCCCAGAAAATAATCTAGAAATAATTCCACTACTCTACAAAGTGTTCAAAGACACCAACATGACAATTAATATCTGTCACCATCACACTCAGCCAGATCCGACAAAAGCTAAGACTTGTGAGGAAAGTTGTCTTATTTGCCAGACAACAGCAGAAGCCAAAAGGATCACACAAATATTACACACAGCAGTCTCACCTGAAGGAGAAACACCAGAAGAAATGGCCAAACTGCAAAAAGCAGATAAGGAGATAGCACCCATCTTAGCAGCGGTAGAGAATGGTAAGAAACCACACCTCCAGGAAATCATAGGGTTCGGACGCAACACCAGAACACTTTGGCATCAGTATAACTCACTGACACTCAAAAACGGAGTCCTATACAGAAGACACGAACACCCATCAGGTGACCCTAAAAAGGAAACACTACAATTAATACTACCAAGGGCCAGCATAAAAACAACAATTAAAGAATACCATCGTCAACTAGGAGAGGGTAATCACTTTGGAGAAACAATGACAGGAGACTACTTACGAAGGTTCTTCTGGTGGCCCAAAATGGCAGATGATATTGCAGCACATGTAGCCAATTGCGACACGTGTCAAAAATTCAAAAAGCCCAAACACACCACCAAAAATGCAGCACTCAAAATATTCAGAGAAGGCACTCTCCATGGCAGATGGCATGTAGATATTTGCGGCAAAGTACCTAAAACAACAGAAGGTTACGAGTACATATTAGTAGCGATAGAAGCATTCTCAGGATGGCCAGTAGTGGTCCCACTAATTAGAAATAATGCTAAGGAAATTGCAACTGCACTAATAACCCATGTCTTCTCAGTCTATGGAGCACCACGCTCAATTCTTACAGATCAAGGAAAACCTTTCGAATCCCAATTATTTCAGGAAATTATGGACTTGTACCAGATAAAGAAATACCGAACTACAGCTTTCCACCCTTCAGCCAATGGAAAAGCGGAAAGATGGATAAGAACGTTAAAACAACAACTATCTATGCTGGTCAGCAAAACTCAAAAAGAATGGGTGAACTATTTACCTTTCATAGCTCAGGCGTACAGGAATTTGCCAAATCCTGTCCACAAGTTTTCACCATACGAAATCATGTTTGGCACACCAATGAGAACTCCACTGACGTTGAACCAAGGAAGCCCACCATGGACAAAAGGAATGGAAGCCGTTCCACAACAAGTCAGAGAGCGACTGGCAGAAATCCATGAATTGGTCAGAAAAGTGCATGGTCAAGCTGCAACAAAAATGAAACAACGTTATGACAACACAGCACTGCTAGCACCATTCAAAGCAGGAGACCGAGTCTACTTGTACAGGCCCAAAAATGAAAAGGGAGTGTCTCCAAAGTTAACAACACCATGGGAAGGACCTTATACCGTGATAAATATCATAAATGACTGCAACGCAAGAATTCAAAAAGAAGCTCACCCTTACACAATGATGATAGTCCACATGGATCGACTGGCTGCGTATCCAGACTCCGAAGAAGAAACCCAGTCAGCATGGCTGACATATGTCTAAAGACATCCAGGGCTGAGTCTAACAGTCAATTGTCAGGGCGGCCGCCGGGGACCCGTATCCTGGCTGCACCCACACCAGGAGACCCGGGAGCCTGAGAGTCCGCAGAAACCCCAACCTGGCTCGACAGTGGGGTCCTCTCATAGTCTTATGTCAGTCTAAGTCATGTCCGTCAGTCAGGGTGTCACACCGAAGGCGCGTCTAGCTCCCTCTGCGAAGCGTCAGGAGACCTGGCATCACCCGCTGGAGATGATAGGACTGGCGCACGCCTTCCGCAAACAAGTCCGGGCTGACCAGCCTCACACTTATGATGCCGCAGCAGACTCTCCTGGTCTTCGCGGCGGTGATGGACGACACCAGTTGAAGGCCTGCTCTGCTGCTCTCGACTGAGGATGGCGCAGAAGCAACAGGGTCGCTCCAACCCTCCAAACGGCAGGGGCCGCACAACGGGGGCCAAATCCCGAAGGCGGCCCAGGGCCCTATCGTACTTGATCTCCGGGCCCCGCCGAATAGGCAACTTCCAGCCCAAAAAACCTCCACCCGGTCCGTGGCCAACAAGAAAGGCTGCTGACAGGATCCCAAGCCTTCAACAACCTCCGGGACCGAAGCCCCGCCGGGTAAAAATCCTTTGTGGACGTGATCAGACAAAGACCAACAAGGCCATGTCGAAAGTTAACCTCCAACTCTTGTAAACAAACTTCAATCGACTGCAAGCTCTAAGGCACTGCCTGCTCGAAATCGGCACTTCAAGCATTCGAAAATAGCCAAGTCCACATAACCTAAAAACAAAAGACAAGCATAAGTTGAACCGACTATACAAGCACCGCCATCTAGAGAACCGGAAACTACGCCCGCCATCTTGTATCAAACTCAAACTTAAACCAAACCCAACTCAATTACTAATCGGAAATCGGAAAACATCTTCGAAAATGGCCCCCAGAAAATGGATTGCTCATGACGGAACCAACGCAAAGGAACCTACCAACAAATTGAAGCATGGAAAGGTAACAAAAACTTACCAAATTCCCAAAACTGACAGGCACAAGGAATGGACAAGGGAATCCCCACTGCAGCCAAAGGACACTCACAAAATGGAAATGGATCGGAAAATGCCACTGCAACAGAAAAATGAACAGAAGATTAACACGACTAAAATATCACCTTTGGCTAAACTATTTGAAAAAGAGGAAAAGAAAGAGGAGGAGAAAGACAGAAAATTCAGACAAAAACAACACCAAGAAACAGTCCAAAGACAAAGACTAGAAGCAGAACTGAAAAGAAAGCAGCTCGAAGAAAAAGAAAGAATTAGAAAAGAAAGAATTCAAGAACAGAGAGAAAAAGAAGCAAGAAAGAGGAAAGAGTATGCAGAGAAACTTAGAAAAGAAGAAGAAATGATAAGTTGGTTTGAAGACCCAGGCTACACAAACCCATGGGCAACAGATTCAGAAACAGACTCAGAACCAGAAATTGAAACAATAGATTTAGAAGCAAATGCAGACTCAGACATAGAAGAAATTTACGTCGCAAGCCCAAGAGTAGAAAAAGAAAAACAAAGAGAAACAGAGCAAGTAGAACAAGCATTAGAGAATATCAGAGCAAAAGAGATGGAAATCATGCAAGAAATTAAGGAAATGGAACAGCAGATACAAGCAATTGAGAAAATAGACTCACCCAAAGAAAATCACCAAGAGAAGCGGTCAGACGATCCAGTCAGCAGCAACACGGACAACATTGAAACCGCAGCCAGGTTCACAGCAAGCCTCGAGACAGCTCCAGAAACCGCAGCAAAACCAACGGAAGTAGAAGTCATAGAGACACTGCAACAAAAAGAGATGAAAAATGAAGCAAGTAAACAAACAAACCTCAACATGACTAAGAGAAGAGGCAAAACCAAGAACGCAAGATGCAACAAATGCAGACAAAGAGACCACGTCACCAAAGAATGCAAACTCACCAAGTAAACAATAAGACGAGATAAAATGAACCAGCAAAAAGAGAACTTCGGTCCCTTGGGCAAAGAAGTAAACGGCTTCACAGCAGCCCCATGTGGATCTCAAGCAAAACAAAATAAACAAACCTGAAACAAACAAGATAAATTAGAACAACTGAGCAGGGGAGCGCCAGGATGGCCCCACCATTAGAGAGACTAACTACAATAAATCAACAGAAAAGTGCACATCACCCAGGTTTCAGGAACTAAGGAAAAGTAAAGGAAGGACAACACTCACCAGGAAAAGGATCATCATGAGGGACAGGGGTTAATGTCAAAACATGCCCCAACGTGCGATAAGTAAAACAGGAACAGGCAAGGACAACATAAACAAAAACAAGCCAACTCCAGCGCCAGCCGAACTCGGCAGCCAGGCCAAGTCAAACCAACGCCAAAGGATGGCCAACAGAAATAACATGCTAGGTCGTTTAATTAATAAATCAGGTAACAGACTACCACAAAAACATAGGTGTCAGAAATAAACGTTTTAATCTCTTAATCAGTGCGTCAGAAATCAAAATAGCATGCTCAAGTAACAAACACAAGGGCGTACGGGACAAAGCCGCTAAGGGTCACTATTAAAGTCGGGCTCACTATCAAACTCAAACCCGCAACACAGGCAAGAGTCCAGGAGAAAAAAATCATCCCCAGAGCAAGGGTCAGGGACTGGCATTATACCAGCACGGCGCTCCTCCAAGTCCACCGGAAAACGAAAAATTCTAATACCCCTAGGGGGAATGGGGGCACTCTCTTCTTCATCAGAGTCAGCCTCGTCACCAAAGATCTGCTCTACATCCAAGTTCAGAGCGAATTCCTCAGCGGCGGCAGCCGCTGCCCGACGGGCATCGCGGGCAATACGCTCATTCTCCAACTACGGAGAAAACAAAAAGGGGGAAACGTCAAAAGACGTCATCATAACCCACCGACGGGACAGGAATAAAATCACTCACCTCAGAGAGCGGGACATCGACAAGGGGCAAAGGATCCATGGAACTGAGAGGGGCCCCAGTGGCGGGACCAACACCGGGCCCACGCCACACGAAATTATCCTCCGGAGTTGGCAGAAGGAAAGGGTGGATATTTCCTAATTCCGCAAGGACGGGTACGTCCTCCCCATCCCCAAGGACCCATACATCGGGGTCTTCCGGTTCATTCCAGAACCCATGCACATCGAGATCCTCCAATTCATGCCCAAAACCATACAGCTCCACCCCATGCTCCTGGCCCACACCAAGCAAAGGATGGTTTGGGGGTAGGACGTGGTACAAGACTTCAGGAGCTATGACGGGAAGCATCGGGCCAACAGGGAGCTCCTCCTTCAGGAACGGAAACGAGGGCATTAAGAATTCCAAAACTACACCGTGAAACCACAAGCGTACAAGAATAAACCACTCACAAAAACCCGCCCCCCACAATGGACGCACAGGAACAACGGCCAAGTTAGGATGAGTGCCACTGAGTCCCAGTCCTGGTCCCCAAAAATTCCTTCGTAAGGAAACACCACTTGCAGGAAAACAGGAAGCAACCCTGCCTCCCATGCCATGAAGCACGTACCACAAAGCTACAACAAATAAACCCATGCACCATGCACCGTCCACAGGCACCGAAAACAATAAAAAAAAAAAAGAAAGAGGATACTTACATAGCCAGTATGCCCAAACGGCGAAGAGCAGAAACAAACGACACGGTAGGCCAAGAACCGAAGCCACAGAATGACGGGAGGATCCATCAGGAAGTACGGCGCAGAGGCAAACGCGGATGCTCGCACGAGGAAGACTGGACGACGAGTGAAGCGGACGGAACGCCGGCAAGCCAAGGGACGCCAGGCCAACAACGCGGTTCGACCCACCAATCAAAACGCACGGATACAACACACGACCCGAGCGGCCAATCACAGACCAGAGCAACGGCACGGACTGGAGCGCGAGGACGCCGGCCAGCGCGTCAACAACGTCAACAACCGCGCCGCGGCTAGCAACCGGCCGGCGGCAGCGGGAGAGCAACGCAAGTTCTCGCCGCGACACCAACGCCTCACGCAACAGCGGCAGAGCACGGTACTGCGCCGCGCTAAGAACCGGCGCAAGGGGTATCGCCAGCGCGCGCCAATTCAAACGAGTGTAGTCCACAAACACTCTAGCCACTTGGAACAAATGTTACGAACGATACATGTCATAACCCTGATTGTACAAAAACAAGTGAAGAAGTAAAATAATTATCAGATGCATCGCATTCGTTCATTCAGAGGGAAGTGGGAGACTAAATTCAAAACAGCAAATTAACAAGTCTAAATCCGCAGGACCACTGTCGACTCGGCTCACGCCAAACCGAGCCAAAATGCTTTTCATCATGCTGAACGTCACCTTCTTGGCTGTCATCGCTGCATTGATAGTGCATTACTTCATGAAACGGCAGCGCAAGTTCGCACCAATCATTTACCTGGAAGGCAACATTGCCGCTGGAAAATCGACTCTGGCAGCCAACTTGAAGAAATTAGAACTGTTCCCAGTACTGGACGAACCGGTCAAAGACTGGCAAGATGTCGAAGGGTACAATCTGCTTGAAATGCTCTACACTGATCGAGCAACCTGGAGCTACCCTTTCCAAGTCTTGGCACTAGCTACGTTGGGACGCCGCCAGACCCACATGCTGGCTAATCACCCGGAAAGGCTAACTGTCCTGGAACGCTCTCCCCAATGTTCACTGAGAGTGTTCGCACAAGCCCTTGCTGAAATGAATGCCATAAGCCAACAACATATGGCTATTTTACGGACCCTGCGCGACGCTGTCGCCCCGCCAACTCACAGACCAATCCATTACATCTATGTACGCACGCCTCCAGCTGTAGCGTACCAACGTTTAAACCGTAGAGGTCGCACTGAAGAAGCAGGTGTCACTGTCGAGTACCTCAGCCTACTGCACGAATTAACTGACACCTGGCTGTTGCGAGAGGAAACCAATGCAGTACATGTCCTGGATGGAACGCTCACCCCTGAGCAATTACTGGCAGCCGCCTTGGACATTATCCAGAATCTGAAGGATGACGTCACGCCTGTCCAGGAGTCCCCGTCTACACGCGAGGAGTAATTCCATGAGTTAAGTATTTGCACTAACAAACAGTTAGTTAAGTTTCTTAGATTTCAAGGTGCCTTTAGAATAGGATTAGCTAGATAGTCAGGATGGCACCAGGCAAAACCAACCAAACAGAGTAGGGGTTGGATATTTTAAAGCGCAAAACTGTGTAGAGTGTTTTCTGTTTGTTTCAGTTGGAGTCTCATCAAAAACTAACTTAAACTTTGGTTGGCCTACAGGAGGAATACTCGACTTCATGCGGTGTTGCAATTCGTGACGACGACTGTAACATCCGCCTGGGGCAGACAAAGTCCACCTGGCGTGACAGCACGCCGCGGGCCATACCACTCTTTATTTTTCTTTTTTTAACAACGAGTGGAACCGTGGGCTTAGGACTGGACACCCTAACGCCCGGCATCGTACAGTGTTATCTGTGCGGTGTAATGGGGAAGCGCACCTTTGTAGCATCATTCACCACAACGTTCGGCAAACTACCAGACAAGAAATCCAAGACAGCGCAAGAAAGTCAAGAAAAACAAGAAATTCTAGAGAAATTGGACATTTAATCAAAATCATGTAAATTGCAAAATTCAAGTGAGAGAGTGTGGGAGGAAAGAAATTCAGTTCCTTCAAAAGAGGAAGGAGAGCAAAGTTAAAATTTAATTCATTAGAGATCAATGGTACTAAATTCAAAATTTGAGTCGAGTCGAGTTCAAAACGATTGGAAGAAAATTTTAAGAAACTTCGTTTCTTTTGTTCAGGAGGGAGTGGTGTTGTGAAATGAACTATAGAGAACATAACCACAGCACGGCTTACTAGCAGTCATTCCCTATCTTTCGCAACCACTGCCCTAAGGATCCTGGCCAGGACCTCTAACCCATATTCTTCCTTTCGTTCCTCTCCTTAATACCCTAGCCACACAATACCATTGGCCATGCACCCCCACTCTCTACTACTATTCTTCCTGATGTTCTTCTACTCCTGTAATATAAGCGCGCGCAGCCAAGCAGCCGCTACCATTCTGTACACGGTCAACCCCTTGATAATACAGAAGCCTTCCGTCTCCTTGAGACCTCGACTACTCCTTCTCCTACAAGTCCCTTTACACGTTGCACACTATAACAATTATTATTATTATTATTATTGTTATTATTATTATTAAATTATCTTTTTTAGATCGCAGTGAAACTAATCTGAAGGCTGCCTTCAAAGCCACGGGAATACACCCCTTGGACAGACATCAGGCTTTGATGCGAATCCCTGGAGGAGTGGTGACACCGACGCGCGAGGAAGTTTACAGGAGCGTTTCCAATACTTTTGTGGAGAGACTGCAAGTTCAGAGGTATGGCGACGCAACTGCACCCAAACGCGGTCGGACACTACGCCTCTCTCCGGGCAAGAGCTATGCCAATACCAGCAACGCGGACGCGGAGGAGGACGTTGACGAGGAAAACGTTGATAATCCTGCAGAAGGTAAACACACTCTCTTTCTCTCGGGCGTGTTTGAGCGTGTGTGTGGTTGTGTTCATGATTTTTTGAATTTCTGTTTCAGTTCCGGTTGTCGCCGATGCTCAGAGCAACGCCTCACCGCTGAGCAGGCCTAGGAAGAGCCGCCGGCGACAAAACACCGACACCAGTCCTGCTGGTCAACGGCCGGCCAAGAAGCCAAAGAGTAATTGCAGAGCGTCGCTTCCCCGTGAGGCCAACCCCAAACCAAAGATCGGCATCGGCCGGTTCTCGGCGCCCGAGCAGAACCGACGACCGCACTGGTAGCCAACGAATGTGACATCACATTCGTTTGAACGTAAAAATTGCGATGTCAGTTTGAACGTGACAATCAGTGAAAATTTACAGTGAAACGAATGTGACACACCGCTCCGCTTTGTCACATTAAATCGGGTGTGACACAAACTCAGCAAGTGAACTGTCACATCAAAACGAATGTGACACATGGTACCCAACGATATATGTCGTGTCACATCCAAACGAATGTGGCACCCATATACTGTCACGTTCGTTTCAATGTGACATGCCAAATTGTCACATTCAAATGAACGTGACACCCCACAACCTGACACTTACGGCATGTCCGAGGGCGTGTCACATTCAAACGAACGAGACAGGACGTGGGTGTCACATTTAAACGAATGTGACACCATATAGGTGTCACATTCGTTTGGATGTGACACGACATGTCAATGAGAACCATGTGTCACGTTCGTTTTTGTGTGATAGTTCACCCTCTGATTTCGTGTCACACCCGAAGTAATGTGACAAAGCGGTCCAGTGTGTCACATTCGTTTCACTGTAAATTTTCACTGTTTGTCACGCTTAAATTGACATCGCAGTCTTCACGTGCAAACGAATGTGATGTCACATTCGTTGGGTACCAGTGCGACCGTCTCGGCTAGACGCCGAACCGAACCGAGCTCCGGGCGGTTCGGTTCGAGTTCGAGCCGAGCGGACGGTTCTGGCCCAAACCGATGCTTCGGTCAACCAGACGGCTGGACCGGCCAGGTCGGCAGAAGACGGGGGAGAGGGGCCAGCAGGTGACAGCTCGCCACGCCATGCCAGCGCCAGCCGCTGGCGCGGCCGTGAAGTGGCGTGGCGTGGCGTGCTGGTGTGCGTATGGAGTGTTGCCTACTCTGCGCGGCGGCGGCGCCGCTCGTCTGAAATCGGATTTCTGCCGTCTGCCCTGCCTGCCGCTGGCGTGCGGCGTGCGTAGCGAATGGCTCACATGTGTTTGGTTGTTAACGCTACACAGCGCCAAGGGGACGTCCATTAATAATGTAACGCATCTTGGAGATCATTTTAGAGAACCGCTTCACCTCGCGGCGCGAACCTACCCCGAAACGCTCGTATGTGTGCCGTGAGCTGCATGCAGCGCTGCCCGCAACACAACGGCGCGCGCTCGGTTGCCTACTGCGCAGGCGCGAAAGCGAAAGCTTCGGCTGCACCCAGGGAAAGGGAATGATTGATTATTCTATCTTGCACTTACCACATCAGCGAACGTTGCACATCCATGTCGCGACTGAACCCCCGTGGCACAGCAGTTTGCTTGGTTGCCTACCTACAGGGGCTAGCCTTTTGTAAATCGTGCAACAAATACTCAATGACGAAACTTATTTATAGGCTTGACCCCCTGAAAATAGGCAACCAAACGAACTGCCCGTCTCGTGATATGCTAACTACTGTATGTGGAAATGAAACAAAAATACAATAACGCGCCGTAGACAGAATGGAATGAACTCAGACCTTAAATTACTGATTCCAAGCAACGTCCGCTCACCTTTTTGTTAAGAATGATTGACTGGAGAGTGGGACCGTAGGAGGCCCGTGCCGGCTGTGCCACCTTGACGGCTCCTTTCAGTTTCTTCAGGTCAAAACTGAAATTACCCGGCTTGGCACTTTTTACCAACCGTGCAGCCTCCAGGTAGGGCCGAGCCACGTCCTCGATGGTCTCCACACCCACAGCATTCACACATTTTAGTCGAAGTTCTTGGAAGGACAGGGTAAGGTTGTGCTTCATGACAGTGTTCAAAACGTGCGCCACACAATCTGATCTATTCAAGCCCTCCAAAGCTTTTTTCATGTTTGCTCCTTGATCCGTGGTCCAGTCGATTGAAAGAAATTCATCCTTGCTTATTCCATGCTTCTCAAATTCTTGGACTAAAATTTGACGGATATGAGATCCACTTTTTTTTAGCTTTGCAGGGTGTTTGATCGTCATTAGGCGGTGGGACTCACTTTTCCATTTTGTACTCATAAAATGCACAGTAACTGCCACATAATTGAAGACCCTGTTCGATTCCGTCCACATGTCCGTGGTGGCACTGCAGCATTTCATGGCAATGGCTGTTTTAGTGTCAGCCACTACCTCAGCCCTGGCGACTGATACTAACCGGTACAGGTGGCGACGCATTGTGGTTGAGTCCGGCATTACAGTTTCGGCTTCTACGCGACCCACACTGCAAAAAATTCCGTGTTTTGGTACGGAAAATGTACGGAAAATAGGGTACAGAAAAGGTACGGACCTTCCGTACTGGTTCTCTGTGGTCCCCATAAGGATCTCATGTAAAGTGGTACGGAAAACATGTACAGAAGCTCCGTGGTAGGCAAGGTACGGACGGTCCAGGTAAAAAATTACCAGACATTTTCCGTGTAATTTCTGTACTTTTTTCTATCAGTGCACGCTTTTGCCAATGTCGATACCAAACTGGAGGACTTTCGTCATGGCCTCAGAACATCCAAGTTCTAGTGAAGACATACTCTCAGTCACAAACGTGACGAGCTTGTCCGTAACAAGGGGCTTTAAATTTACAGGATGAGAACTGGTTGGCATGTAGTCGGTTTCCCGTAAGGGGGCCGCCCCTAAGCAAGTTTGTTGGGAATGTACGGTCATACTTGACGTACTACCTTTGGAGTAGGTGAAGATCATGGAGCACTTCATGCACCGCGTCGCACACACCTCAGTCCCCGTGGCCTTCTCCACTACAACTTCAAAAGTTTCCCAGCACTCACTGCGTCTTTTTCCCTTCGGGGTGGTCTTCTTTACCGTCACAAACACGCCGGCATCCAATTTGTCTTGAACGTACTTTTTGAAGCCGTCGGTACCCGGCCGGGGCGGCCCCGTAGACGCCGAAGTCGAAGCCTGCGCCGGTGGCTCACCACCAGTGTCTTGCAGATTCTGCCCCTTCTGGCCCTGGCCGCCGCGGCGCCGTTTTCGGCGAGTAGTATCACTCCCATCCCCGTCCGGTGCATCTGCACCTGCAGCAGCACGAGCAGGCTGTGGCTGTGCCTGCGGCGGTGGCGGCGGCGGTGGCGGCGGCGGCGGCATGGCCGGCCACAAGAATCAAACCTAACTCCCGTCCTTCGCTTCACTCACGTTAGTTTTTCTTTAAATTCTACACGTTTAGGTCGCACTGCACACGCACACTCACTAAACAAACACTCCACAACAAAAAGTTCTCTATGGCGACGCCACGCAGCTCCGCTCTCCGCCCGCGCGAAACAACAGAACTTGTCTCAAAATAACACCGGGACTGAGAGAGACTGACGATGACGCTGACTGACTGTCCGGCCGAAAAGCAGCGACGGCTTCCGTCAACACAATCCAAAACTGCACTGCCCCCCCCCCCCCCCTGACCCCTCTCCTACCTATCCTGCGAACGCCGCTAGCGATAGCAGCCGACGCGATGACACAGGCACGGCCCGGTCCCGGGTGGCTGTGCTGGACTTCCCTAACGACCGACCCGTAACTTGAGAATGCCTTCCTCGGACGATTTGTCCTCCATGTGACCAAATGTTTCCGTGTCCGAACAATGTAAATGTGTAAAAAACTGCCTGTATCAATCAGCAAACAGCCTCCCGCCCGCCCCTTCCTCTTTCCTTAGACGCTAGCGTTGGTCGTTCGAACGCAGCCAGCAGCGCCAAGCAGCTCCGGTCAGCGACGAGCTGGCGGCGCACAGCCGAGCCGTCGGTTTTGAGGCAAACCGACGAGTCGCGCTGCACTCGGCGCCCGGGCGGCCAGAGGAGTGGGGGGCCAGTGCCACTGTTACCGCAAGCCAGGGCAGGCAGCAGTCTATCTCTCTCGCACACCAGGCAGTCAAACCGAAGCAAACCGGCCGACGCCGATCTTTGCCCCAAACCCACTGCCCCGGGGACTGTGGCAGCGGTTCAGCCTCACGTCGCAGACTGGGTCTTCTTCAAGAGTGGAGCTGCTTATTCTGTGGGTAACATTACAGGTATCAACAAGGACCATGAGTTGATTTGCAAAGTGCTGAGTCCAAAAGAAAAAAATAATTTTATGTGGCCAGCCATGGACATTGTAAAGTCCATTGATTACTGTGATGTGTTAGAAATTTTAACACCTACAAAGCTCAAAAAGAAAGGGGTTCCTTTGAGATTTGACTTTTCTTTCGAAGGTTTTCAGTTAAAGTGACTGCCTTAGCACTTATTTCTGTGAAAGTGATATCCACTAGTCTGCAAATTGTTTTTTTTTTCCTACGCATAATTTTTTTTTTGTTCCCATGTGCCATAAAGAATAATAGATTATACTCACATAAATGTAAAACCATTTATACTATTTAAGTTCCTTAGGTCATTTCAAGGCCAATAGTAGCGTTAAAATAAAAATAATTTTTTTCTATTTATTTAAATGGATTTAATTGCCTCTCTCTCTTTAACATACCCCCCCCCCCCATACTCAGACAAAATTACGTTCAAAAAACGCTATTTGGACTCCATTTGCTTCATAATAATACTTTTGTCCGGAATTAGGATACATGTCCGGAATTAGGACACTTCGCGTCCTAATTCCGGACACTGTTATGCGGCGTGTGTACGGCGTTCAAACCGACTTCGAATTTATTTTTTTGGTCTTTAGATGCGTTAGGGCACGTACTACCTAGAATCGCATTTGTTTTTCAACCGCACCATTAGAGCAGGAGCTACGCTAAAAATTCGCTCAAAATTGTCCGGAATGAGGGCCACTGACTGATATTGATGCTGAGCGTCTGGCCGTGTAAACTACGGCCATGTTCTCACGCAATGCGAGAGGACCTGTTCATATACCTACACTCAAGTCGGCCATTCAGGACTCCATTGTGGAAGCTGGCAATGATCTTGAGAAGGTGCTGGAAAACGTGTTCCACATGGTTGGCGTTGGAACATCGTATAGTGAGTGTGCGTCCTTGCCACTCTACAATATGCAGTCTGTGTTCAGGACCGGTGCTATAAGTAGTCATTACGTCGCACAAAGTGACGCATTGTTCTAACCTGTTTAAACCCCATTCGTTGTGTGTTTCAGATCATTCCAAGACATCACCTACAGGACGTCTTGAACCAGGCTGACGAAGAGCTTCGCATCTCTGAAGATGAGAATGATGATACTGACTGATTATTGTGTTATATTCCTTTAAGATGATCTCGAATAAATGTTACATGTGCTCATACTTTTACATGTGTCTGACTGTTTTGTCCTCTCTCCAATTAGAAAAAGAGATTGCAACCCCTGTGGCGACACAGTGGGGTTGAAGGCTCGCCCAGTGGTCGAGGAGGGGTAGCCCAACCGCATGTGATACTTTGTTTTGTCATAATTTCGAGTACCCATATGGTTGCGTCTATTCTATACTCGCGTTTCATCATGACGCAGTTCGTGTCTAGGACGGAGTCCCACAAGCTCGTGTACCCAACTGGGTGTACGACATCGGCCTTCTCTATTAGAGATATTTCAGGTGTTGCGACTAAGTCTCGCTTAGTCATGTCATGCAAAGGCCGATGCCGTGTATCCCTTTGGTATGTGTACCAGAAGATGCGCGACATCGGCCTTTGCTTTTAAGGATTTTTTTGTAACTAAGACCCATCGAGATCGATCAAAGCACGTACGGTGCAGTTTGTATACCTGGTTTACCTACCTTACGGTGAGCGGCAGCAATGTGGTGCTGCGTTTGCATGACGAAGGTAGAGCGTCGTGATGTTGTTAGTAAAATCCTCACCGTGCGCCGTCCTCCACGTTTCGTCGTGGCTGGTGAAAAACGGATCAGGGAAAGTCGCATGAGATGGATACCGAGAGTTAAAATCACTGCGGTATACCAATACATGTGACTCCCCCCTTCCTCGTTTCCTGTGATGTCTCCGTCGGAAGGGGGGGCGCACTTGGGGCATCTGGTCCGGGATCTCTTCAGTGCTTTGATGACGTACCTGCTGTTTGACGAAGAATGACCTGCTGGTAAAATAAGTATACGTTAAAGAGAGAGGTGTGTTGCAAAAGTATTAAAAAATGCGATGTTAAGTTAATTTTCGTAGTGAAACTTTATTAAAGTATTATGATGAACATTTATGTGCGCGTTGTAACATACGGGTTACTGACTAATCAACTGTCATGTAACATGGCGCTAAAGAATGATATGGTTATAAGCATAGTAATAAATCAATTTAAAACATTAAGGTATGCCGACCTGAGCGTACCCAATGTGTGTGTTCCTGTGCCCAGGTCGATTCACGCTTAATCATTGCCTCAAGACAGGGCATATTGATACATGCCACACTGTTAAAAAAAATGTTGTAATTTAACAGCACTTGTGCTGTAAAGTTTGATAGCAACACATCTTGTTATATAACAAACATGTTGTAGCCCTTGGTGTTGTTTTCTGATGATTCGATTGTGTTACAACAATACTTTTGTCGCGTCTTCGATCATGTCTCTGCCAAATTTGTGTTCGCCTCAAAGTGTTGTAATTTAACAACATCCTTGTAATCTGACAACTATTTTTGTTTAAGGATTGCACAATGGTTGTTGTTAAACAGAAAAACTGTCGAACGACAACATTACTTTTTTAAATCAGAATTACATTACTGTTTGCAGACAGGGAAGTTGTAAAGAAACAAACGAGTTGTCTGTAGATGAATTTCCCGTTCAGGAGCCGAACAACACTGTTGTAATTTAACAACATTCTTGTAGGTGATTGTGTTGTTATTTTACAGTGGATTTTTAACAGTGCACTAGTCGTGCCAGCCACTTGGCCTATCACTTATTGTCCCTGCCCGGTGCAGTCCTTTTGATGACGTATCATCGAAGGTCTAGATTGGTAACGGCGACCACACTTCTCACAATAGAAATACTCCACCTGCCCGAGGTGGTCTCTATTAAAATGTTTCCCCAACGTGGTTGCCTTCTTGAATACACGGCCGCACTCGACGCAAACGTGGTGGAGCATTCCCAGGTGATTCTTCAAGTGCGTCAACAGGTCGTTTCTGCGCTTGAATACTGTACCGCACTCCGTGCACCACCACGGGAGCTCCGTGTGGTGCGTCTCCTGGTGCAGTTCCAACCCGCGCTTTGTACAGACTTCATGGCCGCAAATGACGCATCGGTACACGTCACCTGCAACAGATTTATATTATTATCCATGTACCTTGTGCCGTTGTCGTGATAAGATCAAGTGTTCGTACACTCTTGCGGGGATGAAGAGGAGCCACACGTGGTACACGTGTCGTCGTCTTCTTTTGCTTCCGACGGATCCGTCTCTGGTGGGTCGTTCCTGACTGCGTGCTGGACAGTTTGTTCTTGCTCTACTGCTGGTGTAGTTTCAGCATCCGATTCGTTCCCTTCCTCCATCATTATAAACGGCCCACGGCTGGTGGATGGGGCGTCCATATTAGCTGATACATATATCACACGCCGATTAACAGGCTCGCTCCTTGCTACAACAGTTGGTTGCGTGCTATAAATGAGAGCCAGATGTCCTGCAAGAGACATATTACCGCCGTCCGTCAGGTTGCCATGGCGCGTCTTAAGAGATCTCTACGTGCGTTTATATTTATCATGTCGTCACCTTCGTCTGATGAATGCGACGACATTGAGTCGTTGAATGCCTGCACTTCCCTTCGTATTACTCCAAATGCAACCTCCGCTGACGGGTCTTCGGACGTGTCTGTAAGTTTACTGTAAGTTCACTGATGCTGGACACGGACGTGTCGGAACACTCCATAGTATCATCCATAATCATCATGCCTTCCTCTTCCTGTATTTGGCCGCCCTCCTCGACCAGGCGAAGTAGATGTGCACGCCGTGCCATTCTGTTAACTGAAGTGAAAGAAATGGGTAATGTGCGGTGGAGGTTGCAATGCGTGCGTTTCGTATCACCAGACGGCAAAACGTTACCTCTCACCACCCAGTTAACTCCAGAGGTTGCCAACAGATAATCCCTGTTGTCCATCAGCAGTTTGACAATATTTGGCGGAAGGGACTCTAGCACCGCTACATTTTCTGCGGTGGCATCGGGAGAGTCTCCAACTGGTTCATCCTGCATCTGATTAGCTATTGCTGTGAGAATAAGTGATTGTAATGTACTGACACGTAAGATTTCGCGCTCACAGTTGACAGTGCGAACCCGTCAGTGTGCGTACCCTCATCAGTATCCATATCACGAAGCAGTCTGTCAGATTCTGTTGTCCTCTGATGCTCGTCTGACGTGTTGACTGGGAGAACCGCGACGACATCCTCTTGCGCGGCAGGCGGGGCTGCTGCCTGCTGCTGTTGTGGTATTAGGAGTCCATCTGCGACAAACAGAAAGGATGCTGATACACGGTACCGAAATAATCCCAACACTATACGAGTCAGCCTCTCATACGACTACTGTAAGGTAAATATACTCCGTACCGTTCCACCAATCATCTCCCGTCCCCGACGGGTAGTACGGGGTGAGATCGAAATTGGCCATATAATCCAGGACTTCCTGCGGGCACCACCATTTTGGATCACAGCAGCACACCCCCGTCCAGGTGCACTTCCAACTATGCGCCTGTATGGCCATGGTCAGTGATATAGAGGAATCGGCGCCTGGACAGAACAACCAGTTACCAATTTTGATACGAGCCGAATGATGTGTGCATGTTTTTGGGATCGTGTTTATGTGTTTGTCACCCTTCCGAAGAAGGTTGTCTCGATGCTAGCAAACGGAAGAGAACCTGTTTGGTTACGCTTCTTTCCCCAGTACTCACTGGCAGCCGCTTCCCCAGTGCGTCAAGATGACTCGGTACAGCCATGTAAGGCCTACCTCCTATGCCCTCTTAACTGATCCCTGAAGCGGAAGAAGGGGATAAGTCGACTTATTCCAAAAATGACTTTTTCATGGATTATAATACTTCAAAAAATTTCGAATCTAACTGTTTTTAACTTTTGCCTGAACTCCTCATAGAAAGGGAGCAAATCGACACAGAAAAAGGGGATAATTCCCCTTGGCTCCATTTACGATCACCTTGTAGTCCCAAAAAGGAGACAAGTCACGGAAAATCCACATGGCTCCATTTGAAAGTTGGAAAAGGAGATAAGTCAACTTAGGTTGTTATTCATCGGTTGGAAAAAGGAGTTATCTCAACTTCAGTCCAAATGTCAAGTCTCGTTTCAACAAAATTTGACTTGACTCCAAATGTGTTGCTAAAAGGCTCAAGTCGAATTTTTGTGCAGCGTTTCTAGGACACTTGGAATTTCATGTAATAAATGAGAAAAGAACTCTTCTTGGCGAGTTACGAGTGTCAGTAACACATCCAGAGCGATAATACTTATCACAACATTGCAATAAGCAGTGGCTTACTCACAGGTTAGGTTACCATATTTTGGTCCATTGTAGCTGCAAAAAGGGCTGCCCACTGATTTGAGCAGATGAATACAGTCGTTGAGCCTGGCACACCAACTTGATGGCGATAAAACAGGGTGACATGATCGAAACTTAAGATAAAAACATACGTTCTTCTGAATTTTTGAACTAGCTGTTGAATGCCAAGGCAGCAAGCAGAAAACATTTTCAAATTGAAGCCAGTGTTGACAACCAACTGTACAACATTTACTGTTATGTTGTTGTCAACGTGTACATTTTTCTCGGTTTGTTTCGCGCAAATCATTTATATTTTTTCCACTTATTTTTTTAATCCGCAAACGCGACCAGGTTCGCATGGGCATGGGCAAGATCACTGACACTCGTAACTCGCCAAGAAGAGTTCTTTTCTCATTTATTACATGAAATGCAAAGTGTCCTGGAAGCGCTGCACAAATATTCCACTTGACTCTTTTTGCAACATGACATTTGGACACAAGTCAAGTTAAGCCCTTTTACCAATTTTTTTTGCTGACTTGACTCCATATTCCATTCATTTGATGGAACTAAATCGACATGACTCTTTTGTCCACTTATGTGTCTAGTGGCAAGTCTCCAAAACCCTAGAAGGAGCAGCCTGACCCCTCCAACTTTTGTCCCATTCTTGAGGCATGCTTTATTGAATTATCAGCATTCATGATATCATGTCAATTAGTTTGAATTGGTCCTGCAAACTGTTTTTTTGTTTCTCCTGTAAAATGTCTAAAAATGACTTATCCCCTTCTTCCGCTTCATGGATCAACTGACTGGCGAAGTCGACATACCCGCTTTCCCTGGTTCGTGTCACCGGCAGGATTTCACTACCTTCCGATGAAATGCGACCAATGAGGATGACAGTCTGATGTAGTGCATAGTGCAGCATCAGTTACCTGTGGTACTGAAGCTACACGTCCACTACTATGACATACCCTGTACATTTGTGTTCGTGTCACACAAAATGCGCAGTCCAGGGCTATAATGATGTCTGACGACAAAATGTATAAAACAAATTATGTTCGTCTTTCACGCGCCGGAGGGTCGGCTATCAGTGAGTACTGTGGAAACATGCCTAGGCAGTCGGGTTCTGGTCCGGCTGCTAGCATAGAGACAACCTTCTTCGGAAGGGTTCATACACATACAAGCACATATCACACTCTTTCCGATCTGAATATTTCCTCTTTGTCGAGTTCATTTTTTTTTTCGTTATTTTTGATTAAAGTTGCAATATTACTACACTGAATTAAAAATCTTTATGTTTTCCAGACAAGTATCAACCTTCTCACGATGACGTTCGAAGGGCGTACTATAATTCAGGGGGTTTCGTTTGATGTGTACAGAGCAATATCAAATAAGAAAAGCCACACCTTTTCATGACCTTCTCCGATTCTCCTAATATTTTGTGGGCTTGTTAGACACCTAAAGGGAAGTCTTTTGCCAAATTTACAGATCCTGAAAAAAATTATCGGCTTTGTTGCGGGTAATTTTAGTTTAACTTTTGGAGTAAAAACACGGATTGGGGTATTTTGCGCTACATGGACAACTTTCATCCCTGGGGGTTCAAATTTGCCATCCTTATGTAAAATTGACCAAGAAACAAGAATATAACCTCGGATTTGACGTGGGACGAATAATGGCTGCACCAGCCTCAGAAAACCACAAAAATATGGCCTAAAATTTACGTTTGGCTTGGGACTTTTGTGGAAATTTTTTTTTTGGGCCATCCAATGTTGGGATCATGTTGAAAAAAACGAGACAAATCGAATGAGCACCCGCGCAGATTTTTCTTACAAGACGTTTAGAAGTTATGAGACTTTAAAGTCTAAAAGTTACGTCCAAAATACCTGAGATAGGAAGTTTTTTCAAAAAATTGACGAAAAATACCTTTTGCATACATAAATCGATTCATCTCAGCAAGACAAAGAAAAAGTTCCATTACAACTACGACGTCCGAATCGAAATGTAAATGTTCTAGACCATTATAGTTTAAAACTTGTATGATCCAGAAAATTTACATTTCGATTCGGAGGTCGTAGTTGTAATGGAACCTTTTCTTTGTCTTGCTGAGATGAATCGATTCATGTATGCAGAGAGTATTTTTCATCAATTTTTTGAAAAAACTTCCTATTTCAGGTATTTTGGACGTAACTTTTAGACTTCAAAGTCCCATAAATCCTAAACGGCTAGTAAGAAAAATCTGCGTGGGTGCTCATTTGACTTATCTCGTCTTTTCCTACATGATCCCAACATTGGATGGCCCAAAAAAAAATTTTCCACAAAAGTCCCAAGCCAAACGTAAATTTTAGGCCATATTTTTGTGGTTTTCTGAGGCTGGTGCAGCTAGTATTCGTCCCACGTCAAATCCGAGGTTATATTCTTGTTTCTTGGTCAATTTTACATAAGGATGGCAAATTTGAATCCCCAGGGATGAAAGTTGTCCATGTAGCGCAAAATATCCCAATCCGTGTTTTTACTCCAAAAGTTAAACTAAAATTACCCGCAACAAAGCCGATAATTTTTTTCAAGATCTGGAAATCTAGCAAAAGACTTCCCTTTAGGTGTCTAACAAGCCCACAAAATTTTAGGAGAATCGGAGTAGGTCATGGAGAGGTGTGGCTTTTCTTATTTGATATTGCTCACAATGTGCCGCCCTTTGGCAACTGTATGTTCGAGGCATTCTCGTACGGCCTTCTCGAAACTTTGGACGCTGCCCCTGAGCTGCGCAGGGATTGCGTTCGGATAATGGAGTCCTTGTGGGACGATTTAGGTGCTTACACCGACGACGGCTCTGGGAAGCCTTATCAGTCTTATCAGACATATGGTGCGTAAAAAAGTGATGGCATGTACGTTCTGCAAATGCGTCTCATGTAAAAAAATGTTCTTGATACTTGCGCTTGTTTTGCAGCTGATGCCATGTCCAAAGACGGCACCTACGCCGGTGCACCAGAAGTCCACGCCCTCGCCCTGTTGTACAACTGTCGGGTGCGAATTTTCCAAGATAACGTGTTGATGGACACGTCGAATCCGACTGGTCTTGAACAGGTGGACCACCTGTTCATACGACAGGGGATACATTACAAGTGTCTAAAGGAGGTGTCTGAGTACATTATCTCTCAGGAAAACGAGGATGCCGAGCCAACGGATGAAGACATGCACATACCATTTCCTGAGACAGATTATGACTGGCACGGTCCTCGGTCGTTTTATGATGGTACATCCCAACTAGCGAAACGATCACCATCTCTATTGTTGGCCAGTTTTTGTATGTATTATGCCGTGCTTAAATCTGTTGCAGTCCCACCTCGCAATTACGAAGATGACATGTTTGAGGATGATCTGCCCGCTGCGTTTCCAGTCTATTCGGCGCTCGACCGAGTTTATCCTACCACAGCTCCACCAGGTATATTGCCGTCTGATTGACGTTCCTTACGTCTACATTTTTTTATGTTGTCAGTGCGGTATCAGAATGCTTTTGTATGTTACAGCTCTGACCAAGAAGCGGTGCTCACTTAAGTTGTCAACGACGATCGGTGCGCACTATCAGTGGGCGTGTAGGTATCGAGGGGAAAGTGCCAGTGGGATAGAACGAGTGTCTCTGGGACCTTTCAGTGTTCACTGTCCGGATTGCAACGCCACTTTCTGGGAGGCCGAGCGCCTCGTTGCAGATGAAGAAAATCCGGCGTGGTGCTGTGGGAAACAAATCAAAACTGACCTATCAGCCACCGCCCTCTTCAGGCCAATACAGGACCCGGTGATTCGGGAGTGGTACAGTGGGAGGTCCGCCGACGCACTAGAGTTCCAACAGCACATCAGGGAGTACAATCACGCCACGAGTATTGCAGTCCCCATAACCAACTATACTTCCCGCAACCTGCGGACTGGGCGTGTGTTATGTATCAACGGTCGTGTGACTTATGAATGTGACGCCACAGTCACTTCGGACCTGCAGATGGGACAGTTGTACTTCGCCAACATGTCCAGGAAGGTTATTGATCAAAGGATGTTGAGAAGCGATGCGCAACTCCAGGGGCACATCCTTGACAGATTAGAAAAGTACCTGCGGCATCATAATGACTTGGTCCGGACGTTCGAACTGGCTGGCAGGGTACAGGACACTCACCCTACCGCCAGAGTATCTCTTGTCATCAATCCCCATCGTGATGGGTTCAGAGTGACAGACAGGTAACATGTACCCCACGTGTGTCTCATAATGTTTCTGCAACTATCTATTACCTCATGTTCTCGTTTCTTTTTGTTTTATTTACAGGGAGTTTCTCAATGATGATGACGAAATGCGTCGACCCGCGGGGAGTGCCTTCGTTGCCGCAGTGTATGTTGGCGATCGGCTGCAGTATAACTATGATGTCGCTCTCTTTCCCAGAGGAGGTGACGCCATTCCAACTCATACAGTGCACGAGGCCAGTCCGTCCCTGGATACAATGTTATACCCTCTGATTCATCTCCACGCGGAAGACCCGTGGGTCGAGATGGTTGTTCCGCGTGATCGGACGACGCGCCCCTTCCTCACTAACAGATCTCTTAAATGTGGGACGCTTCGCGATTACTATTCCTCTAGAATCATGATCAGACCAGGAGATACAGGGATTCTTTTCAAGTGCAGATCCCTCTTTCAGCAGTGGTTGGTCGATGCGGCCACCAAAATAGAGGATAACAACCTGAACTATGCACAAAGTCAAAATGAAGAACTTCAGGTGTGCCAGCTAGACTCTCTGCAACGTTTTGTTGAGTCTGAGGCGGAGGAGTCGGGAAAACGACCAGGGAGGATCGTCATCATTCCAAAAAACGTACAGACCAGTGAACGGAGCAGGTACAATAGTTACATGGACTCTATATGCATATCCATGAATACAGCCCCGCCTACCCTCCTCCTGACATTTACCACAAATCCCAGATGGCCAGAAATCTTTGATATATTACAGCAAAGGGGTCTCGATAGGGATGAATATGTTAATGTGGCCGACGCACTCGTCCGAGTCTCCTTGGGACGTTTGAATGTATGTCTGGGTGATGTTATTGCACGGGGCGTTTTAGGACGTGTTCTTGGATACTCTGGAGTGCACGAATTCACATCTACCATGTTGCCACACTTCCACTGTGCGGTCATTCTTGACCCTGCCGACGTTCCACGGACGCCTGAAGAGGTCGACGCCTTTGTCACCGCGGAGATCCCTTCAAAAGAAGAAGATCCAGAGGGACATGAATACGTGATGTCTTTCATGACTCACCGCCCGTGTGGCGGATCTTCGCCGGGTTATAGGAATCCTGTATGCAGACCTAATGGGGGGCCTTGTACAGCGGGCTTTCCTTTTTCATTCAGGTGCCATACAGAGATGACAAGAAGAGGCCCTCTGTTGCGAAGACGAGAAACGGCGCCTGTGTACTCAACCAAGTGGCAGTGCATGATTGACAACAGATGGGTTGTTCCATGCAATGTCCGATTGGGGATAAGGACAGGGAACCATCTAAACATCATGCTATGCGGAGAGAATTTGTGTTACAAGTACTTGTATGGATATATTACAAAGGAAAGCCGTGGGCAGTGCGTGCAAGGAGGCATGCTCAGATATTTCAATGAACAGAATGAGGGTGATGAGCTGCACCGGGATGGAATTAGTCACTTTAAAGACCTGAGAGTGGTCGGTCCTTATGAAGCTGTGTTCAAAATCCTCGGCATTCCTATGGTCCGACTTAGTCATAAAGTTAAGGCTTTGCCAGTGCACTTGCCAGGCCGAGAGTATCAGTACTACAGGGGTAATGCCCGGGCGGCATTTGAAAACCCAAGGGCGTCGAAGCTAGTTAAATGGTTTGAACTGAATGCCCGGGATCCAGCTGCCAACCACCTATTCTATGCGGAGGTTATCAACAACTACCGGTACGGTATATCTTAATATTTACGTATGTTGTCCATCCTGAATCCATTAGATTTTTAACCGTTACTTTAATTTCTTACACAGATGGGCGAAAGGTGACTGGGTGCCCAAAGTCAAAGGACACACCCTCGGCCGCCTTATGCACGTGAACCCTTCACCGCGCAACATGGAGTTGTTCTTCCTTAGGTTGCTCCTCCTTAACAGACCTGGCATGACGTCATTTGAGAACATCTTAACAGTAAATGGCACTGTCCATACGACCTTTAAAGATGCATGCGAGGCCATGGGTCTTGCCGACAGTGAAAATATGAACTATGATGCCGCTATGCTCGAAGTAGTGACATACGGAGCTCCGTATCAGATCAGGGCATTCTTCGCCACGATCGTCGCTGCGTGTGCTGCATCTAACAGCTGTGGAGAAGCTACCGGGACTCCATGAGTGACGATTATATGCGTAGTGGGTGTGGTCGCAGAGAGGCCATCGTGAGAGCCAGGAGGGATGTCCTGAGAAGAATTGGTGTCATTAACGGTAACGCCTCTCCAACAGTCCAGGTCCCGGAGCATGAAGATGATGAGAGCTGTCCGCAGGTTGACGAGCTTCAGAATCTCAATTTCGGGGTCCCTGTCAATGACGATGAGGAATGTGACGCAGACGAAGAACCCAGAGCGGACTACATGGATGATATTCCTCCTCATATGCGGTGGCAAGGTAACATTAGTATCCATATCGTTCAATTGTGATGGCACGTTGTGGTTTTATTGTTCTTATCAATCTGATGTCTAACCGTATCTTCTTTACTTTGTTCCAAAAGGTGGTGTGCGACCTGATGTGGACTACGAGTAGTTCTTTGACGAACATTACGGTCGATACACGGACGAGCAGAGGTTAGTTCATGATCGCGTAATGGAGGCCGTCCTGCAGAATGAACACGACGCAACAATCTCTACTCGCTCGTCGCACCTGCTGGTTGCGGGAAGACTTTCCTGTACCAGGGGCTTGCCCTGGACTGTCGCCGGAAGGACTTACCATTCGTATCATGTGCAATGACCGCTCTCGCGGCGCTTCTTCTGGATTCTGGCGACACATGCCACAAGACATTCGGCATCCCCATTAGGGCCCGACAAGACGGAACCGACCGGTCTTTCATTGAGGGATTTTCACCAGAGGCCGATAGCCTTCGTGCCGCCCGTCTCATCCTGATAGACGAAGTATCTATGATGTCGAAATGGCAGGTCGTTCTCATCGATCATCTACTCAAGGTAATGCTGTTCGGACCCGATGATGTTTGTCTTCAACGTTCGTCTCTACCTCGCTTGATTTTAATTCTTTTTCACTGGCAGGATCTGATGAACACCAGGGGGCATCTTTTTGGTGGTAAAGTCGTGCTGCTAGGCGGTGACATGGGACAGATACTGCCCGTTCTGAAAAATTCCTCCACTTCTGAAATTGTTGCCAACTCCCTCCCGCAATGGGATCACTGGGGCGAGCGTACTGAACTAAAGCTGATTAGAAATATGCGTGCGGCCGACGATCTAGCCTTCGCACGCTGGATCATGGAAGTCCGAGATGGAAGTGCCAACATACATGGGTCAGACTACGTCAGAGTACCGCCACACATGTTGGTATCCGTACCCAGGGCGACCAAGGGCCCAACTGAGTCAGATAAGAGGAGGGTGTATGCCACGACCACAGACGAGTATAACGCTGCGTGTGCTCTTGTCGATAAGGTGAGTAAAGTGAATTAAAGTGTGACTTCTTACGTTGATATCTGGTTATACGCTCGTGTTATCTGTATTATATCCTCAGGTGTATCCTGATGCGTCAGAAGACGTTTTCCGTACGGGAATCATTGTTGCACCAACCAATGCTGAGGCTAGATTTACAAACAACATCATAGTACAACGGATTCCAGGGACTGATAGTGAGTACTCAGCTAAGACTACTGTCGTGTACCAGGACGTGGGTCGTCAGAATGCCTTGCAACCGGGAGAGTTTCTGATGACTACCGAGGAGTTGGAGAAACTAAACGCTGCAAACCTTCCTCCTCACCATCTCAAAATTAAAGTCGGTAGCGTCGTCATGCTCCTTATCAATTTGGACAAGAAGAATGGCCTCTGCAATGGGGCAAGGTTCTTGGTCCGGCGTATGCTCACTCATGCCATTGTGTTGGAAAAACTGCATCCCTCTGCCTCCGGGGAGAATACCATCTTCATGCCACGAATGAGGATGAGATCAGGCGATGTTCCTATTGCTGGATGCGTTGAAAGGTTCCAGTTCCCCATAACGCTGACTATCAACAAGAGTCAGGGGCAATCCTTCGACAGAGTTGGCCTTTTCCTACGAAGACCAGTGTTCAGCTTCGGGCAGTTCTATGTTACTGTCGGGAGGGCCAGAAGGGGAAAGGACGTGTCGATTGTGGTGATGAGAGGTCCTCTGCAGGGCCCTATCACGGGACCGACAGGTGGACGTGTTGCCATTCGCACGAAGAACCTTGTCTATCGTGCAGGAGTCATCTAGACAAGGTGTGTTGATGAACAGACAGATTTGGTCTAGTAAGTCTTGTTACGTTATCGGAACTATATATGCAATACATTTATGATTTTGTTTCAGATGGAAAGTGACGCAGTTTGTAGCTATCTTTAATTCAGACTGCAAGCCTGCCTATTGTATATAATGTTATTCACACAAATTTCTAACTATTTAATTAATCATTATACATACTTGATTTAATGCAACGACGAACGAGTATGTCTTATATAGTTTCTCGCACGCATTAGTCTTGGTCCCGTCCTTTATTTGTACTCATATTATCTCCTTCTTTTACAGTCATTTCGTCACAATTGTTTGTACATTCTTTTGATTTTAAACACGTCCAAGTGTCCATGACAATATAATCATCTAACATATCATAAAAGTTTTAGTCATAATGTACCTTATTAAATTTACATATGTACTGCGGTATTAGAGCGCTCTATATGTAAATCTCAGGAACAAACGAGTAAGTGTCGATTTATTTATGAAAGTTAATGTCGTCAGACTTTTCTTCTTCCTGTTGTTTATTTTTTCTTATTCATTTCAGTCATTCTGTTTTCTGTCTTAAGCGACTCTCATTCCTTAAGATGCAAGTACATTATACCTATGCAAATGCACACACATTTGTGCAACTTGATGACATCACTAGCTTATAAGGTAATAAATATGTTTGGTTGCAGCTTTTTTTTACTATCTAAGCTCATGAGACTGTGAGTTCTTATCTTTGTAATTCTACACGTTGTAGGTACCGCGCAGTGGAGGAGCAGGCAGGCCACCCAAAAGAGATTGCCTCCTCCGTGGAAGTTCCCGGAGAAGTTGAAGGCTCGCCCCCAAAGTAATCAAAGGAGGGGGTAGCTCAACCGTTTGTGGTACCGAGTGTATTTTTAAAAATTCGGTATCCATTCAGTTGGTGCTTCCACCTACTTGATGTCTGCATGGCGGGTTCGAACGGACTACAAGCAGCGCATCAACATGTGGATGACACCAGTGACTTATGGGTGGCCGATAGGGGTGGGTGGACACGAGCCCCATATAAATTGAGCCCCGTCAACCGGGGCCCGAACTTGAGACCGAACTTGAGCCCGGACTTGAGCCCGGACTTGAGCCCCCGGCTGAGCCCGGAAATCTGAACCCCGACTTGAGCCCCGGCTCGAGCCCCCGTCTGAGTCCCGGCTCAAACCTCGATGGTCTATGACCCCGGTCTGAGCCCCGGCCTGAGCCCCACAGTAGGTAGAGGCTCAAGGAACTGAAATGGGATGGGAAGCAATACAATGCATACACGAGTATTTTCGGAAGGCGCATGACCAGTCAAGGCCAGTCCCTGGATAGGCAAAAAGTGCTGCCTTTTCTCTGTGATGACAGAAAAGTCGCGACGTGAATCAACATGGTACTCATGTGTACAAGTTGGATCGTTCCCATTGGACTGACACGTGTGAAAAGGGCCAAATTCGCTTAGTTTTGGACACGATTCGGCGTTGTGTGTCGTCTGCGACGCCAAATAAGGCCAAAAACGTTTATTTTCCCTTCTTTTCTTACTTTATGAGTTTAAAACAGTGTACCCACTTGTATTCATGTGTACACCAGAACGCTGATTGATTCACCCCTCGCAGAAAGTGCTGCGTAACCTCTGTGAGAAGGCAAGAGGTGCTAATTTGCCCCCCCCCCTTTTTCCCCCCTTCTTTTTTTCTTCCCTAATTTTAGGCCAGCTTCGGGTCCGCCACTGACAATGACGCCCTTGAGCGCCGGGCGCAGCGCAAGTCAGCCCCATGAGGGGCTTGCCTTACGCAGGGGGCGTCAAGTCAGGTTGCGGGGAGCGGGATGTCATCCAACAGTGTGCTCGCGGTCTAGCCGTGCAGCAGAACCTTCTTGGTCTCAAACAGAGACGATCACTCGTCTGCCTGCGCTGTGTGCGTGGCGTGAACAGGTGTTTTCTAAATTCGCGTGCGCGTGTCTCGCGATACAGGTGAGTTACGCCGCGAGATGATGCCGTTAATGCTACTGACACTTGGTCACGCTTTGGCTAGCCATGAATGGTAGCTGTCATTTTGCGTAACGTTGCAGCTTGCCGCTTTGTACAAACGCAGCAGCTTCCTATTTTAAGGTGGCACTATTTTCTGCCCTCCAACACCCAAATTTTCCGATGCACGTGGTTGGCCTGAAACGCCACTGTAAGTTGGCCTCAACGCCGTCTTCACGGACCCCTTTCGGGCGCCTGCGTGAGAATAGGTAGGCAGCACGCTCGACATCTGCGTCGTGCGGGTTTGCCTACCTTACGCTCCGCAGGCGTCCCACTGTCTAAGTACTGCATGCATACAGGAGTTTCCCTTGGATTACAGGATCAAAGTCTAGCCGAGTTTTGTGTCACGCGACTTTCTCTCATCTAAAACATGCATTTAATGGTGGAGTGAGAGACAAAAAGCTCCAGCACCTCCATAAAAGTTTTAGGACATGGGTTGCGTTGTATTACAAAAGTAAAGTTTAGTATTACACAAAGAGCGGTTTCGTAATACTAGGCTATAGTTTTGTTGTAACAACTGCATCCCGTGGACGAGAGAAAAGTCTGATACAGATCCGCACGCTCGTCGTCCCATGTAGGCGTTCCTGGGAGGGGCCCCTCTCCTCCGGTCGCCTAAGGCAGGTAAAGAGCGGCCACGAGTGGCGCTATGCCGGATGGGTTGGGCCGGTCGGTGCGGGCAACGTCCACGAGTTGTCCTCATGGCCCACGAGTGCAGCGTGCATTGCACACGCGACGTCCCAAACTCTTCGCGACGCGCGCCATTACGCTATCTGCGTGCTTGACGTTGCCGCTGTATTCTCGAATAAAACAAAACATGTAGCTTTTGTCAACCTTCCCTCTTTATATGGCTCCTCACTGTTACAGGATTGTCCCTGCAGAGACGCCAGGGTAAGGCGTCCCATTCGGTCCGAAGTGGTCTTGGCGACGAGAGACGGGCGTCATCGGGGACCTTCCATGCATCCATGGTGGCAGCGGGCGGTGGAGCCAGTATGGGAAGCCGACAAACCGTCAGTGCCCGTCAACCTAAGAAAAAGTTGTAACAAAACAATAATAAAATAAAAATTATAAATTAGAATTAAACGAAACAATTATTTAAACTTGAAATTTTCACAGAATCAGTATCACATGTAAGAGAGCCTCAAATACATAAAAGTCGGAGATACAATAAATTTATTCAACAGGTTTCTTTGAATTAAGAATTTTCACCACCGCGCGGCTGCCTCAGACGACTAACTGTCCTCCAAAGTCCACGACATTGCCGGGCCGTCTTCAGACAGAGTCCGGGACACCGAACGGCTGCCGCAGACAACCCTGTCCTCCAAAGTCCGCGACACAGTATTCGTACATCATCCGAGGCACGGCCATATCCTTGACTAGAGGCCTCACTTGGTATGACTCCTTCTGCAAAAAGTGGGCAAATTTTCGGAATTTTTTCCCCCCCTTTTTTTCGGTTTTTGTTCCATTCTAACGTAACTGTTGTTCCCGCGTTGGAGCGCGTCTTCCGGGACGCTGTGCGCTCGGATGGCTGCAGGTAGATGTTGTTCCCGCGTTGGAGCGCGTCTTCCGGGACGCTGTGCGCTCGGATGGCTGCAGGTAGATGTTCGTTCCCGCGTTGGAGCGCGTCTTCCGGGAAGCTGTGCGCTCGGATGGCTGCAGCTAACCTAACGGCAGACCGCGTCTCGGTGTAACTGGCTTCCCGCTGCTACGACAGTCATGCCGATCTGCGCCTGGCGCGTTCACACTTCCTGACTACCTGGCCCTGCGGTGCTAGGCAGCCTTCGGCAGGCTTTCAGGGCAGACGTAAAAATTCCCGGTCCAAAATAGCCGAATCTGGGTTTAAAATACAGGTTAGAGGGCAAATTGGGTGTCATTTTTGTGATCAGCACATCGCAAACCTTGGGAATGGAGCTCGACACAGAAATTCTGGTCGAAAATTGTCCAATTCGGGCTTGAAATAACGGTTTGGGGGCAAACTGGGTGCCATTTTCGTGACCAGCACATCGGAAACTGCCGAACTCTATGAGACACTCGATAGTTCCACGAAAACAAAAGTGACAGCAGCGCCGCGCGCCTCTGACAGAAAAATAACCTATTTTGTGTAGTCCCTTACCCAAATTAGGGAAGTCGCGAACCTGTTTTGGGTGTGAACCGAGATGGGGGAACAAGCTAAACCTACTTGGGGAGCAAGCCTTCCGACGGTAAAAGTGCCGCCTTGAAATCCATGGGGATGCACTGGGAGAAAAAATAAAGGTCGTGGCTGCTAATCTTAAGGTTCCTACCGTACCCAAGGATACAGCAGACATTGGACCTCTAGGAGTGGAATACCCTGGGAACCTGCATCCGCTGTACCTTAGAAACTGTCCAGACACTGCATACATTATAAATGTAAAATAAAGGCAAAATTTTAAATTTGCAATAGAATTGATTTTATGGTGGAAATGAATTCATCTTACCGAGAGGAACAAAAAATAATAGGCATGTTATGGCCTCAGACTTGAGTTCAACAGCAATTGGTGTCAGAAGTTTCTAAAAGTACGATTTTAAACTACTTTTAGAAACTTTTGACACCGATTGCTGTTGAACTTCAAGTCTGAGGCCATAACATGCCCATCATATTTTGTGCGTCTTGTTGAGATGTACTCATTTCCGCCATCGAATCGTTTCTAGCGCAAATTTGAAATTTTGCCTTCATTTTACATTTATGCTGAATTCGGTGTCTGAACAGTTTCTGAGGTACAGTGATTGCATGTTACCATCCCTGGATACGCCTTCTTTCCATGTACAGTGAAGATTAAAATTACATTAAAATTAACATTACATGGACATTAAAATTAACAGTCACAACCTTCATATTTTCTCCCATTGTGGCTGTGCAGCAAATGAACGCGCAAACTAATCCCAACCGAGACAAGTCGAGTAAAAGCTAAGTCGAATAAACTTACAACACGGTATTGTTGTTGCTTTCTTGATACAATTTCTTGCTCCTCATTGAATGGCTGCATACCAAGACGAGCAAATGCTCACACTGAAAGACTTGGAATGCTTCACTATGCCCGCAGAGTTGTTCCCCGACCGTTAAGGTTAGTGTAAAGTGAAAATCTTACTTTCTAGAATATTTGTGCCAGCAGTTTTGTTTTGTCAAAAGTTGATCACTGTAAGATGAACTTCAACCCAAAGTTGGGAGCCCCAACTCCCATCAGTTTCTGAGTTATTGAGGTTTACGTTACAAATTAAGTCGTCTCTCCCAAATTCTCTTCACGAACACCAAACAAGTTTCCAGTCTTCAGCTCTTGGCAAATCAATCTTAAAGAACACATAAATAAGATAGCATAAGCTTTTCGCAATATAACAATTAGTTTCTTGACAAGAAGAGATTAAATATGTTTAGGTTTCTAAAAGTACGATTTTGGACAACTTTTAGAAACTTTTGACACCGATTGCTGTTGAACTTCAAGTCTGAGGCCATAACATGCATATCATATTTTGTGTGTCTTGTTGAGATGTACTCATTTCCACCATCGAATCGTTTCTAGCGCAAATTTGAAATTTTGCCTTCATTTTACATTTATGATGAATTCGGTGTCTGAACAGTTTCTGAGGTACAGTGAATGCATGTTCCCAGGGTAAATCGGATTCCGTTCCTTGAGGTACAGGGCCTGCTGTATCTCTGGGTACAGTAAACACCTTCTTTCGATGTACAGTGAAGAGTGGCATTAAGATTAACAGTCACAACCTTCATTTTTTCTCCCAGTGTGTGAAGGAGAGCACTCGTATGACAAACATGTGAAATTGAAATTTATGGATTCAAAGAAACGAAGCACGAAATATTAAAAACTGTTTTGAGTTCCTGCCTAGGGCAATTCAAAATTACCTCATCAATATCCTAGCATGAGACATTAATAGCACCAAATGGTGAAACTTTGTTTACAAGTTGGTTGAAAAACATAACCTCCTGAACTAAACAACTGCATAAACTGCTTGCGGTGAATCAGAATCAGTGTCGATCGATTCTAAGTCAACAAAAACGAAAGACATGTTTAAAAAAATGCGTGCTACAACGGTTTTGCCGAAACTATCCGCTCGAGTGATCAATCCACAAACACTGTCTGTTTGAGGGGCAGTTCGCGCACCGGGTGTGGAGAAGAGCATCGGGCGAGAGGGGCTTGGCGATCTCCTCGAACTGAAATCCACTCTGTGACAATGGTGATGCCAGCAGTAATGATGGTTATTCGCTTCCGACACCAACGTCCATCACATCATATCGCTTTCACATTACCGAAATTCCCAAACAAACATCTCGTCCACAACGCCCACTTCCGTCTTTTGTTACTTCCTTCTTTGTTTACGTCGGCCCAAACTACCGGCTAGGGAGCGGCGTAAGACCGTCAGGCCGTCTGCACGTGAAGCAGGCGGTCTATGCTCATAGTTGGTTTTGTATGGCCTTAAGTTTCACGACTTCTGCACGAGAATACTACCAACCAGCTCGGTTCAATGACAAACAGAGAAGGCAAAACAACAACAACCGAAAAAAAAACTTTCTTTCGTTTAAATTAACAAAAAAAAAAAAATTAAAAAAATATAAAATAATGGAATGAAAAGTGGCGTTGTGCTGTCAGTCGCACCCAATAAATCAAGAGTTACAGAGATTATCTTATGTTTGCTTTTGTAATATCAGGGATGACAGTCAAGGAGGGGAACTTGCCATGGAAATGAAAACAATATTGCTTTTGTCAAACTGTTTCTTTCTGTTTTGGTAATACAACACAGTGTGTTGAAACATTGAATGTCAACAAGTATCAAATAAACTGAAACCATACTTTGGAAATACACTTTTGGTGAACAAATATTGCACCGAAAATTAATTCAACTAAATAAAATCAGGAAACATTGAGTGGGAGTAACTTGAAAGTATAGAGACCAAAATATTGAAACCCTGGCGCACATCTGAAAATCTTTCACCCTGCAGGTGCATTGAAGATGGACGAGATAGTACTTAGCAAAGTTTCAAAATCAACTTTTGTCTCAGACAAGTAATTTTTTTTTTTTTTTCCCACTTTACAAAATTTAGAGGCGGTACAAGTTAACCGCTCATCAAAGACCTACTCTGAAACAATACAACTGATTGAGACCTTGACCTAGAACGCAAAAAAGTCTTTCCAAAACAATTTTTAGATAAGTAAACATTTGGTAATAAAGCGAAGCGTGCTAGTTCTTGAATCAACTGAGCGTTGAGATTTTCCTCCACAGGTTGTCACAAAATTGGTTACAGAACCTGCAAGTTAAAAGCCAAGATTCGCTTACTTTCTAAGAACATTTTAGGCAATGAGAAATCTTTTGATTTGCCATCTTGGCCATTTCTTTTTCCTTACAGAAAACTTGCACAACCAGATTGACAGCCAGTCACAGTCTTTACTCAAAGACGTGCCTTTCTTAATCGAGTCGTTGAATGACAATTGCAACAAAATGAAAGTACCTCAATGGGATGGCATTGGCTGTAAGTATGCAGTATGGTAAACTGCACAGAAACCAAATATAAAAGATTTTAGTTCTGTCAAACAGATTGAGGAGCAAACGGCAGGCACTTGAAAATTAATTACTTGTTACAGAAAGTTCCATAAGACTGGCAAAACAATTAAAATTAAAACTTCCATTGCAACATTGCCTAAACACACAAAAATATGACTAGAAAGACAGCAATAAGGTTGTGCCAATGATTTGGTCAACTAACTAGGTACACAAATAAAACATGACTAAACGCAACATTATCAAACATGTGACTGTCTGTTGTCTGTTGCTGCGGTCCACACTGGGAGGCTATGAAGTTATGAAGCACAAGCCAATATAAGCATGCAAATTATAAATAATTATTAAAGTTGATTTTGAATGCAATAAAAATTGTGGCAGTGAACATGATTAAACCAAGAGCAATCGCATTGGTAAACATAAACTATCTTGACACAAAAGCAGTGCAGTGCTCTTATGACCAATGCACTGCCAGCTGAAAGTTTTGCAGCGAGGAATCAAGCAGCACAAATTGTCTTGATCTAACAAATCGTAGCCGCACCGCCAGGCAATTGCATTCCAGCATCAGTTGGCCTGAACCATGAATTTCAATGTGGTCTCTGAAGGAATCAGGACAGTTTGTCTGGAAAAATAAATGTTCCAAATTAGACTGACAAACAACAAAGCCATAACTCTAGTAGGAATACACTGTCATTACACACATACACACCTATCTTAAGTGGTTTTGTGACGTGTACTCAATCCTTCTGGTGGTCACCTGTGTAGGCCCCCTGACTTCATTCGCTGCACTGGAGCTGACCCCAATTCCTGTCCTGCGATTCACTGATGGATCTCTTTAACAGTCTGAGACGATGAATGGAAGAAACCAATCTGAACCTAGAACAACAACCAAATCCCCCTTAACAGAAGGAAAAGTAGGCTCTTTCTAGACATGCAAGAATGTTTTGGCGATAAACCTCTGTTCAAGGAGGTAACCAGAAAAGCTGCATTGATAATATATGTACAAGCAGAGATTTTGTTACTTCCACAAGGATCATGAAAGCCGCTTTCCCAGACCATTATGCCCAACTAGGCGGAGTAGAGCTAAAGTCAGCTTGTCACATTGAGGAGGATATAAACGTCAAAGAGCCTCAGAGTGTGAGTTTGCTAAAAATTAAATTGTCACATGAAAGATGGGACACTATTTTTCTACAAATTCTTTGACACCTTCAACTTTTATTTAGATGAAACCCAACCAGTTAAAAAAAAAAAAAAAACTAGACAAGAACAAGAACATAGGCAATGGGCTGGTGAGAAACTTTAACACGAAAAGGGAATCCTGGACTTTGTAGAGGAAGCACACACATACATACCCATGCAAGATGGTTTTGAGAAGTCTTTTCCAATCCTTCTGGAGGTCAACGGTGTGGGTCTCCTGGTTTCATTCGCTGCTCTGGAGTTGGCAAAAAGCTCTTGTCCAGCAATTGACTGATGGAGCTCTTAAACGGTCTGACACAATGAATGGAAGACACCAATTTGAAGGAAACCATTTTACTACCAACACAAAAGGTTTCAATTTGTATATTTACTTTTAATTGGTTTACCTGTCCATTAATCCAAGTCGATGAAAACAGCCGTCTCCAAAGTTAAAACATGTACTAGTCAAGTTTGAGGAAAGTCCCATCCTCTGTTGTTGCTGTTGCTTTGCGAAGCCGTAGATCTCCAACAAGAACCACAAAATAAATAAATAAATAAATACAATGCTGCAACAACAAACAAACTGCAAATCTCACTTTACCTGGTTGAAAAGATGGAAAGAAATGTCCCCTCATTAGATGAGGTTGAGAGCTGCGTTTTGGTCTGTCCACTTGGAGGGAAATGAAGATGAAAAAATGAAAAGGCTTAGAAAACAGGTGGCTTTGACAGGACACTTTGGCCAGGCACCAGGCAGCACAAAAACCAATCCAAGGTCTGAAGCTCACTGATCACATTCCTACGCAAGCTTCTTTGTGAAGCTGATGGGAGGTCCAGTGGGCAGCGTCCCAGTCTAACAGTTGCCGTCTGGCATCAGGCGGCACAAACAATTACTATCAAACTGGGTTCCAGGGCCATCTAGTCAGCCAGCTAAAATAGAAATAAATAAAAAAGTAATAATAATAAAAAATAAAAAAAAATAAAAAGAGAGAGAGAGAGACAGAGAAAGAGGAAAGAGAAGAAAAGAAAAAGATTGTACAAATTAAATTAAGTTGAGAGAAAGCAAACACTTGTCAAGACTCAATGGCTCAAATAATCAAGGCAGACAGTCACATGTACGAATCATCCTTGGTTCTAATCTGATTCTGGCAACTGTAGCAGATCCCTCTGAGAAGTGAAATCGTGAGCGCAAGATGTTTCACTCAATGGGCCTGAAAACAAAAGTACCTGTAACCAATACAAGAAGAGTGCAGAGCTGCAGCTGAATCACTTGGAGGGCAACTTCAACCAAAGCAATGTGACTCACAACTCTGCTGATGAACGGTGCTTATCCATTGGGTACCCTCGCTGGCCTGGGATGGTTCGATAGATCCTCTGGATGATTTCAGACTACACCTACAGCAGAAACAAAAGAAACAACGTGGATATTAAAAATCTGGCAACACTTCCTTTTTCTAATTTAAACTAAGGTTAAAAATTCAAAAGCTGAAGGATGGCAACCCTGCAGTGGATGTAATTATGACCGTGATGTTGACCGTTTTTGTACCACTTGTATTACATAAATATCAGATATCAAATATGCTCACCTGCTGAGTTTTCCAACCTGATGGTAAAAGCCATCTCCACAATGAAAGAATCTAGTTCGATGACAGATCTCACCTAGCAGACCTACAGCAAGATATAACAAGGTGAGATAAATAAACAAAAGACACTCCGCAGCAGTTACAAACAAACAAAATAAGCAACAGTTGGAGGCTTACCCGCTCAAGGCATCTGGCACCTGGCACCAAGCAACAAAAATCAAAACAAGCAGTCTCAGTCTGAAGCCCATTGTATTGTACATGAGCCAACAGTTAGCTTCTGGCATTGGCTTCTGGCTCTGAGAGCATCTGGCCAGCCACCTACAACAGAGACGGTGCAAACTGGGATGAGACGACTCAAACCAACACTCGTATAAAGAAAACGAATCATCACATGTATTGGGGAGAAAAAAATAATCAGTGAAGCAGAGGTTTCAAATGGAGTTGAGCAACTTCTTACCTTCCATCTGTAGGTGCACACACCAGGTCGCACATGAACCATCCTTCATTCTAATCTTGTTATTCTGACCACAGTCGCTGAAGAGTCTGGGACGGAGAATCCAGAGCATGGCTGAAAAGAAAAGCACTTGTAAAGGCTCTCACGCTCTCACAAAGGAAAATGATACAGAAACATTCAAGTCTTGAATAGCCTATGCATGCAAGCACCGACAAACAATGAAGGATGGGAGTGGCAACCCACACCAACTGCCTTGAGCCAGCAAGTTGAAACCGGCAACTAAACAAATGCTTGGGGGGCATGAACTGGGCTGAAGAATGACTCTAACCAGATGTTGACAAAAGCACTTTTGCCAGATTGATGTGATGAATCCTCTGAACTGCTTGATACTTTGAACTGACATGCAAAGTTGGCCCTGTAACCTAGAACAAGATAACTAACTTGAATTGTCACATATCTGAGGCTTGCTTAGTTCATGTAGAAGTGGAAAGGTAAAACTGGTAACATAGTTTGGAAAACCGAAAAGTGAGAGCTTACTGAAATGTTTCAGAATGAAAGCAAGAAACTATTGAGGGAAAAGCAAACATTAAGAGACAAACAACCATGGGTGGACATTCAAGGGAGGGAAAATGTATGGTACCTCGCATAAATTAGAGCCCTAGATCTGTTAGAGAAACGCAGGGCTGAAAAACGTTGCGGTTTATTCTTCATACTTTGGGAAAAGAGTACCTATAAGTTTTTCATAGCTCGTTTCAAAATGGCGGCCCGACTGCACCCGAATCGCGCTCGGCTGACGCTCGGCTGACGCTCGGCTCCTTGTTATGGTTATGACGTATTGACATCAGTTATCAGTTCGCGCTCGTCGACTTTACGAACAATGTAAGTTCACTAATGTCTCTATTTATGTAACTTAGAAGTTAATGTCTTCACAAGCATTTATCTTCTTGTTGGTCGCTTGTCCCGATAGTCCCATCTTAGACTGAAGTTTAGGCAATGTCGTTCTCAACCGATATGTATGATTGTTGTGAAGTTCTGCTTATAGGGTTAAAGTGGCCATGTACAATTATTCTTAAATTATTGTGGTTGCATTACAGCTTAGTTTCAAATCTGCATGTCGTGGCTACGAATTCTTGATGTTGAATGTTATTATTTTGTGTTTTCAGTGTAACTCTGCCTGTGGATTGCTGCTGCTTTTTGCCCTGTCAGCTGTGCAGTTTCTCGAGGATCAGCATCATGCCCACTGTCTCACTGAAAACCATGGTAATTAACCTCCCAACTGAGAAATATTTTAGTGTGTGTTGTGCTTTCCAGACAGTACATTAAAATCAACATTTCTCCTTCTGTGTGCAGGATCCAACCACGATGAGTTTTCTTCTTGATGAGATCAGACGGAATGATGAAACTATTAAGATGCTGGAGGCAGAAAATCGACGGAAAGACAAGACTACTGAAAAGCTTTGCCAGGACATTTCAAGATTGCTGCAATTTCATGCTTTGAGAACCACCGGTTAGCTGATTGGGTTATGTAGTTCTGGTAATCGTGTTTGTACTTAAACATGTGACAGTTTCTAAAACTAGGCCGCTTGTGTACAATACGGAACTAATCTCATTCCAGGACTCGTCTCTGAGAGACTCGTATGCCTTTCTGTTCTGCATGTGGTGTATCACACATTGTGTTGAGTTTATAAAACAAATCCACAATAAAGGTCAATAGAATGTAATCGGTCTCTATTTCTGTTCTCCATGTGGTGTGATGCATTGTGTTGTGTTTATAAAACTGATACACAATAAAGGACAATGGAATGTAATCAGTTTATTTTTATTGGTATATTTCCGAGTGAGAATCACAAAAAGTTCATTACCAATAGGTCATAATTGTACCATCAAACTAATGATGAATGTTAGGAACATAAATCAAAACATAAGGCTCTTTAAAATAGAAAAATATAACAAGTGTCCAACAAAAAATTGATACAAATGTTATGTTTCTTTTTACATGTCCGAGTGACAATCACAAAAAATTCATTACCAATAGGTAATTGTTGGAGTATAAAAAGCATCAAATGTCATTTCTTAAACAGTCACAAACTAATAATAAATATAAGGAACATGAACCGTAAAACAACAAGCTCTCCAAAACAGAAAAAGCACAAAAGTTAATTTGACTTATAACATTACTACTTGTAGCTATAAAAATGAGGAACAATGACTAAAATGTTATCACAACTACACTATTGATACAACACATTGATAAAAATAATGCAATGTATAAAACAAACGTGATTGTTTTTAATTGACTGTTGTCAAGGTACATCAACTAAAGCATTGATACAACTGACACGAGTAAATTTAAGGGAATCATTTACTCTTTAAGGTAGCACACGGTTGTCTGTTGCGCCTGGGTGCAACTGACTTTTTTGCAGAAGCTGGCTTGTCAGTGCCATCAGCTGGTTTCTTATTACTTTTAGTAGGCTTCTTTTTTTCTCCAGCTTGCCTCTTGTTAGCAGAGGCTGGCCTCTTGTTTTCATTAGTCTGTTTACAAGTAGGCTTCTTTTTATTTTTCCTTGGTTTGACAGTCATGCGATTTGCACTATCTCTCATGCCACAACTTTTACTGTTGCGCCTGGGGGCTTTGTTTTTATCAGCTTCCTTTATTGATTGTTTTACTTTGTTGCCGTATTGCTGAAACCTTGTCCGGATGAAGAAGGACAGAATTTTTCTTCCTATTTGGTGGCAGTCTGGAAGGGAGCTATCATTCCACACATACATGAGGTTTTCAACAAAAAAATGCTCTGCATTGGCTGTAGATAGATGCATACTTTTAGCTCTGAACTTTTTGAAAGTAAGTTCAGCTATGAGGATTGCTTGAAATACCTCATCGGAAGGGTAAATTTGTAGCATAGTTGAGCAGTCTTCTCGGAAAGCATAGTATTCCTTGGCCACAGTTACTTTTGCTTGTGGATGTGCCTCACATTCCTCTTGCCACTGTGCTGCATGCAAGCAGACAAAGCATACCGTCACATTAGCTTTCATTATATTTCTGATGACAGACCCAGCCATGTCATATAGAACCCTCTGCTCCCATGCACCAATTTCCTCGGTGTCCTTCTTGGTCACTCTCTCTGCTGGGTCTATTACCATCTCATCCAATGACTCGATAAATTTTGTTGCAGCCCTTTCCTGTGCCTTCTGTCTTGCAACTTCTAACATGTCTACACCTGGCAACCTGTCAGCCTCTTCATAGTCATATCCAGAGCCTTTGACTGCTTCGGACAGTTGCGACAAGGTGACAACCTTCAGATTTTGAAAAAAAGCAACAGCATTGGGAACTGGTTGGGCTTGCCGTATCAGAGATATAATATTTTCAACGCAGTCAGAAAGAAATCGACCAAGACTCAGAAACTTGTAGTCTCCAATTGGACTCAAAAAGCGCTCCTGCAATCCGAGTAAGCTGTTGCACAGGACCATCATGCCCCTTTGGCAGGGCTTCCACAACCCCTTCTCACCGAACCTCAGATTTTCAAAGAGGTAACTCATCTTCTTGATCAGAGCAATGGACTTCTCATAAACAAACTCATTATCTCTGGACAGAGCCAGAGGTCTGCTCCGGCTTGTTATCAAATCGAAGAAGTTGTTAAGTTGCTCAATGAACCAGGCTGTTGTCCTATACGCTTCTTTCCCTTTCTCTTCTGATAGCAGGTTCAGGGCGACACTAGTTCTGTGGCAAATCACTGCTCGGTGAGTACCCATCTTCATTTTGCTAAACTGTTGATTGCAGTTAATATTCTCTGGTTTAAGTCTAAAAGCCACTTTTAATTCAAATTGTTCTTCAAAATCATAAAGCTCTTGGATGTGAGAATAGTCAACAGTATCACATTGCAGCCCTTCAGATGCAACTAATTCAGGAGGCAGTACCACAATCTTGTTTGACTCTGTTGTAGTTTTGATGGCTTTGAGGAGATGAATGCCATCAGGGAGGAAAAAAAATGGAGCATTTCTGAAGGGATTTTGCACAGATGATACAACTGGTTCTCCCCTTTTGGCAACCACTCCAAACACTCTCCAAAATGCCAAATTCTCTGGACCCATATCACTTGTGACGCCTGCAACTCTGAGACCAATTTCTTCTGATTTTCTTAGAACTTGATTAATAATACATTTATAAGCTTCACCAGTAGATAACAACTCCTCTTCTAGAAGGTCAGGGTCCTGCTCTTCTGTTGAGGTGATAGTGTCTTCTCCCTTGGCTGAACTTGTTAGGTAAGCGGCTACTGCACATTTCCATCTGCGACGTATCCCAGCTAGGATAATAATCAAAGCTTTCCCTGCAATGCCTTTATGGGACGGAAAAGTGGCTTGTCCGAGCCACTTATTGTTGCTGCGGCAGAAGACTACCGCTTTCTCAATGGACATCTCATCAAGGACTATTTGACAGTCTTTGTCAGCAGGGTTCATCTCCTCTGCTGCAACTTCCAGTAAATCAAAAATTTCATGAAACAGGCCACTGTCGAATTTAATGAATTGCACTGAGAGCTGGAGCAGGCGAAGTGAGGGTAATAGTGGGATTCTGTTCACAAAAGCGGAATATCCGCTACTGCCTGCCTTCATTTTTAGAATAAGCCCTTCTCTAATAAGGTCCATGTGCCATTTGATGCCTCCTCTAGAAGCCTTGAAGAGCAGCCGATGCTGTGTTTTGTGCAACCATGGTGCAAACTGCTTGTCCTCTTTGTTGGCTTTCACTTTGAGTCGTTGGTGGGCTTTCTTCAAGGCTGCATTGGCACGATCCTTCTCTCTGGCCTCCTCTTCCAAATATTCTATCCTCTTTCGTTGTTCAAGAACTATCAGAAGTAACTCTTCCGGACTGGAAGTACTGAGGGAAGGCACTTGTGAAGCCTGCAACAATAATGGCATAAGAATAAAATAATTGCCTCGACAAAATAATGAAAAGGGCAGTTTCTAAAATACAAACCTCAGTAGATGACAGAATGGAAGCAGTTTGTTCCAACATGAACCGATTATCAATGGCAGGCCTAACCTTTGATTCTGATGGAGGTGGAGTATTCAAAACCACTTCAGACAATTCTACAGGCTGCAACAAACATGAAAAAAATAATAAAGAAAATGGCTCGTCAAAATAATGGAATGGGCTGTTGCTAAAATACAAACCTCAGGAGGCGACGGAGTGGAGGCAAATTGTGTGAACATAAATTGTTCATCAATGGTGGGACTGGGAAATTCTGAATGTTCTACTGAATGTGATAGTGGTGGAGTATCACACACCTTTGAAGGCTGCATAAAATTATGGCAATAAACAATTACATATTAATATGAAATATGAAATATTGCAAAATAAGAAAGTAGCGAGGATTTAGATGCAACCAGAATATTTACCTGAGGAGAAGGTAAAATGAAGCCAGTTTCTGGACACAGAATATAGTTGTCAGATATTGGATTTGATGCAACTTCACATGCTTCGGAAGCCTGAAACACATTTCACACGAATGTACAAAACATACCATGAAAGGTGCAAAGGTAAAACTTAGACAAATACATAACTAGACACAAGCATACTAAGCATACCATATCTAGGCGCACAGGGCGAGGGATTGAAGGAGCACACGGAGTGAGGACAGGGCGAGGGATCGAAGGAGCACATGGTGTAACTACTACGGTTGGTTTTACACTCCGTCTTGGAGTGTGTATGGTTTGTGGCGGTGGAGCCTGCAATCAAATGTACAAAAGGAGTAAGATTAATTTGTCATGCAGCCCAATGAGCGAGTGCCTATTCTAGGGGAGACAGGTATTGCAGTATACCTTCTTCATTGTGTACATGTGGTCAAAGTTGTTGTTGATGCTGTTGGTGATATCTCCTAAAACCCTCTTCACAATAATAATGGCAGGTTTTGGCTGTTTTGGTGAATCACAAGCGGTCATGTTCACTGTAGGCACAGCCGACGCCTTCAACTGGCGTGTCCCATCGACTCGATCTTTCTCCCACTGTGAGTCATCGAAGTGAAGCTGAACAAATCGAAAAAAAAATGTGAATGAAATGAAGCGAAGTTCCGACCTAAAAACGTACGAAAGTGGTATGCTTACACTACAAACGCGTGCATACCGCGCAGGCCGAAAGCCGCGAGGAAACTGTTGAAGCCATTTCGGGGTCAGGACCGAACAGTGTGGAAACTGTTTGAAACTCACACCACATCCTCGTTTAGACGTGCAATGGGTCACCGCACACCCATACGACGACATTTTCCGAGACAAAACACTTTTAGGACACAGCAACCACCAACTCGCACAAGTGCAGTCCACGCATTGAAGAAACGGACGACACACGAGCCAACCCGAACCTGAATCCGAATCCGAACCCGAACGCGACGGAGGGCAGAGGAGTGGGGGACTCGTTTCAAGATGGCGGACCAGAGGGACAGACCCTGCGTTTCTCTAACAGATCTAGGGCTCTAGCATAAATGGGCGAAGTAAATACCTTGCATGAGCAACATACGTCAGGACAGTGGAACACAAGAAAATTACTTTGAGATATGTAATGATCTAACGTGGTTTTATGGCACTAGTGAAAAAACAAACGCTCGGGACTGTGTCAACATCGCCGCTCGGCTGCGGAAAGAAATGAACGTCCTCGGTTCCGCGCCCGCGCCAAAACCACCCTGTGCTTGAATAGCCTGGACCCTGGACTCGCGGACAAGAGAGATTGCACTTCGTTTTTTTTTTAAACAAGATTACAGACAATGAAACTTTTCAGGGCACAGAGATAAAAGAATAGGAAAAATAAGAGATGTGTTTCAGTTTCAAGTCAGATAGTAGATGCCGAGCCTTTAATATTTCAGGAGAGCTTCGCGCCGGACACAACCAACGACTTCCAACCGTCAAACCAAAATTGAGGAAAGGATGTTGCGATGGAACAAACTGTTTTCACAAAGCAGGGAGCGCCATCCGTTTAAAATGGTCAGGTGTGATGAATGTGGCAGGTACCCAAACACAATATTTCAACTCGCATAATCAGATCTGAAATCTGGTGGCGCCGACAGTTGACATCCATGCAAAGTGACAGCAACCACTTCCGGTTGGATCAGCTGATGATCAGCTGGGCGCCAAAGTAACAGTTGTTGTTTAGCTGCTGGCGCGTCGAGACGTGATGGAGTCGCTGCTGAGAGAGGGTCATCTGTACAAGTGCGAACAATACCTGGACTCGGGGCAGGAGGCTGCCACGTATTTTGCCCATGATGGGTACGGATATAATGAGAGGCACGTTACGGCGAACGGTTGGGTGGAGTACCACTGCCGTAGGTACAACAGGCAAGGCGTCCATTGTAAGGGCGCCTGCCATTCGCGCCCAGGCCCACACTTCGATGGCTACCAGGTGCATACCCACCACACTTGTGGGGCAACGGTGGAGGACGCGCTAGTGTTCATCACACTGGAGCGCCTGAAACACGAGTGCAAAAATCTGGGTGCGCCTGCCATCAGGGATTACGTCCACTACGCCATCAGAGAGTAAGTACAAGAACATATTCCCGGGTCACGCCGACGATCTCTTTGGCTGCAGCTCCGCGTGCGCCGCGGCGTGTTGAGCCTCATCGGCAGCGAGGCGCCACCGACGTGTGCGTGCGGCAGCCAGGACACGCGCGGCCGGCACCACTACCTAGTTCCCGCCCTGTCGCCGCGGGGGGCGGCTGCGGGAGCGGCCGGTCATGCCCGCGACACCGATCTGGACTGCGGCGCCGGTCACGGCGCGCCGTCTGTTCGATACCTCCTAGCAATAGGCACGTACTTCGGGCACGCTTTTCAAAACTCACGTACTTTCGGCAGCTTGTGCAACAAACACGCAGTTTCACGATTTCTGGTCAAAAAGCACGCAGTTTTCGCATTTTCGTCCTAGCGGGTACGAAAATGCATTCTGGGTAAGTTTAATGGTTGGGCAAGTAAAATGCACTCAGTAAGTAACCATTGATAATCTCAAAACCGTTTCAGGAACGATCTGCCATTAAATATAGGCCAACCCTTGACCAGGGGGTGGAAACGGCCTAGGCTCCGCCTGGTCCCATGCGCGTTACCAGTGCCGGTCTACGCCGCTCGGGCCGATATTGCACACTATAGGACGGAAACTGTTTACAGAAGCGACAAAACCTTTTGATCATCCGTTAGATAAGAGTCTGAAGGGTGCTAATATGTCTTGACATGTCTGGAAAACTGCCCCTAAAACGTTCTATTAGCGAAAAAGTAACAGAATTAGCGCTGAGCTGTTCTTTAGAATTTCTCATACTAGCAGCCGATTTTGACGCTGACGGCCTGTGACGTTTTCGTTGTCAGACGGTTTCGGGAGCAGTTTTCCTGTAATGTCAAGGCATATTAGCACCCTTCATAATATTTTCTAACATGGGTTCAAAGGTATTTGTCGCGTTTACGAACAGTTTCCGTCCTATAATGTGCAATGTCCGGCCGTGCGCCGCGCGGAGATCGTCACTTCTTCGCTTGTGTATAAAGTTTCAGTGTTTCGGCAGCTTCAAAATAAAAAACCAATGGCATGAAATAAAAGATCACAAAATTCTACGTGGAATAGGCCCATTGCATATCCTTTTAACAGGCTTTATGTTGATCAAACATTGTTTTGAAAATGGGTTGTGGCGTTACAGCGGTTTTGGCGACACACATATTATGGCTAAGATAATGATAACTCGTTTGAGAACCACCATGAAACCTAGTGCATTCCATGTGGCGATCCATTACCTCTATTTTGTTCACTGCATGTTGGGCGAAAACTGAATCTAAATAGTATAAACATTGTGATTTATATCTGACACAGCGATCTTTTTGTAGGTTAGTCGTCTTTCGCAAGCCCGTGCTCGGCAGTGGTGGCACCTAAAATTATTTTAAAAATACCTGAACAAAGCTTAGAGAGCAAGCTTTCAGGAAAACACAGGCCTCACTTTCTTTCAAGACGAATCAAGCCCACAATTCGGGTCGAACTGACGCGTTGCGGTGCCCGGCCGGCACGGCGCGCGCCGCCACTGGTAACGCGCATGGGACCAGGCGGAGCGTAGGCCGTTTCTACCCCCTGCCTTGACCTTCAAACCTTCAGTAATATTTGATGGTGGATCGACCTGGAACCGTTTCCAGGTCATCAATGGTGACTTAGATAAGGTACCTCACTAGCCCAACCAAAAAAACTACCCAGAATGCATTTTCGTACCCGCTAGGACGTTAATGTGGAAACTGCGTGCTTTTTGACTAAAAATCGTGGAATTGCGTGTTTGTTGCACAAGCTGCCGAAAGTACGTGAGTTTTGAGAAGCGTGCCCGAAGTACGTGCCTATTGCTAGGAGGTATCGTGTTGTTCCCCTGCGGACAGTCTCGCGAAAGGTCGTGGCCCCGCACACGTGTGACCCCACCGACGGATTCGTCGTTCGGAAAGCAGTCCATTGGCGAAGTCACACGTTCGGTTCGAGTCCCATTATGCGACTCTGGAGCTCAAAACGTGTCCGTGATTTTGACCCGCCTCCACCGGTCTGGCTCACTGTGCCTCGCTCGCTGCAGCAGAAGAGCCCGTGGAAGGTCCCCCGGCCCGCGCCACGGAGTGCCAGGCCCTCCGCGTTGTTCCGCGACTGCGCGACCAGCGCCTCCGCCGCACAGTGGGCCAGACGACTGTTGAGGCGGCCAAACCTCTAGACGCGTTTTGAGCTCCAGAGTCGCTAAATGGGACTCGAGTCGTACGTTCGACCCCACCAATGGATTCCTCGTTTGGAGAGCAATCCAATGGTGGGGTCACACGTTCGATTCGAGTCCCATTTAGCACCTTTGGAGCTCAAAACGCGTCCAGAGTTTTGGCCGCCTCAACCGTTTTCTGGCCCACTGGCCGCCCTTGTCTCATGGTGCGGCGGTCTGGGGGCAGCCACCGGCCGGGTGGCCGGTACCCGCGCAGGTTCGCCGTGGTCCCCAGCGTCGTCCTGGCGGGCGTCCGCAGCAGACGACGGGCCGGCGACGGCTGACACCTGGCCGATGCGGATCGCCAGGGCCTGGGCCAAGAGGGCGGCCTCGACCGTCACGGCGGAGGTGTAGCGATGGGCGAGTGACTCATGACAGGTCCAGTGTCCAGCTCAGTGTTGAGGCGCAAGAACTCCGCCATGGGGAACCGACGCAAAGATCTCAAATGTTGTAAATTCTGTTCCTCTGCAGCCTGCCCTTCGGCGTGCGCACAAGAGTAGATGCCCAGGTGGTCGTCGATGCTCTACGGCGACGCAGCTCGCGGGCGCGGCCACTTGAGCCGGAAGTCTACTCAGACGTGACCGCGGCGCTGGAGGCAGGAATGTACGGCAGCCTGCGCATGACGGAGGACGGCGAACAGAAGCTGTTCCAAGGCCAAGTGGGGCTACCAGGCCACCAAAGTCTGGTGTTCGCGTCCAAACGCCTCTTGGAATGGCACGCCAGGAGGCTAAGGTCACCGGACACCGTGACACTGGTTGACGGTACCTTCTGGTCATCGCCGTGCAATCCAACGCCACGCCCGGTGCAGGCGCTGCGGATTGGGACGGTGGAATTCAACAAGGTACGTAGGAAAATGAGGGTTAGCAAGCACGACGGAGAGGGCATCCCCATAAATCTATTCTAGAATAGAACTATTGAATTTTCTATGTCCGCTGATTTCAGGTGTACGTGTTGGGCCTCGCCGTGATGGAGCGCGCTACCACGGATGACTACATCCAAGTCCTCTCCCGCCTGAGGGACGTGGGACTACGGGGGAGAAAGTTCATGTCGGATATGGAGCCCGCAACCATCGCTGGCCTCCAGGCGGTGTTCGGGGCCGATGACGGCTTTGAGTACCTGACATGCCTCTTTCATGTCTCAAAGGTAATTTACAAGACAACAAGCAGCAGGAGAAACGCGATGGGGGTCAGGACGTAGGGTCACAGATAAATTCGTAAATTTGCTCCGCGAATGAACCGGATTAGCGAGCATACGAAAATGATCGAGTAATGCTCAACTTCCTTTCAACGGGTAAAGTTGGAAGGGACGACTAAAAAATAGCTTCATATTACGACGCTCTCCGAAGCGTTCCACGTTCATAGAGGGAATTCCAGAAAGGGGGGGGGGGCTGTTTTAGTCAAAGTGCATAAAACATGTTTAATACTTAGTTTTTAAATACGTTTTCCGTGCAATTTGTTTTAGGCAAACCTCACCTACGCGGTGAAAGAATGCAAACTGGCTGAGGAGATCAACAAGGTCCCGGAGGTGGCACTGGCGGTGAGAACTCTCCTCATCGCCCCGCGGTGCCACCCCGAAGACCTAAAGATCATATGCAGCGACATCATCCAGCCAGCCCTGGAAGGGGCCAACAAGTACTCCGGGGGGGGGGGGGGGGGGGGTCAGAAAGTTGCTTACATACTTCAACAAGCACTACCTGAAGAGGGTGACTCCAGAGCGATTCAGTGTGTGGGGGCAAATGCCACACGTGACCACGTCCGCTCTAGAGTCGGGCCACAAGGTTTTTAACAACCTGATGCCTCAGAAGCACCCCGGCTTCTGGCCCTTCCACAGTCAGTATTCTCATACCATGGGCAAGTGCTTAGGAGGATGAAATGTCCAGGATATTAACGAGTCGAAATTGCAGGAGTCGTCCGCCGTATGGAGCAAGAAACCTGGGAGAAGACCAAAAAACCAGTGTCAAGGAAGAACGAGGCAAACGCCATTAAATTTGTGCAGAATAGGCAGAGCGTGGCACGAGCCAGAGAACAGTTGAGGCTTGAGGGAGGCTCACTTGAGGCCTTTCTGCACTCCTGGCTCTTCGCTGAGAATGAGGCGGGAAACCGCCTCATCAGATACTTTGGGTAACCTTTTCTTTTTCCTGATGAGACCGTTCTGGCAGACATTTGTTTTTTTTAGAAATATTGGTTACTCACATTTCAATTAATGTCACAGGTCCTTCCCAGAGTTCTTGCCCGAAATGAGGGGGCCGGCGCCGGCAGCAGCAGCCCCAGCAGGTCCTCAAGTCGCTGAGTACCGCCTCAGGAGGGCCCAGTTTGGGGGTGGAGATGAGGGGTCCAGTCTGGATGCAGAGGACGAAGAGGAAGAGGACGTGGACGACCCTGCTCCGGCTCCTGAAAGGGTAGGATTTATTCCCTTTTATCTCGAAAAAAGCAAACAGTCACATTGTAGTTTGGAAGTTTTCTCTCTGATGATGGTTATTTTGGTTTGAATCAGCCGTTACTAACGTTCAGCAACCATGTCTGTCAGAGATTTATAATTTTTCAGCATGAGCACACCAAATAATTCTTATGATACCAAGCAATTTACTAACAGTCATGGTTCTACATTCCAGCCGCAAAATCTAGCTTGGGATATACTGATGGAACCGTTTGGAAGCCCACCCATCAACAACTACACCGGACATGACAATGTAATTACATAGTTATTTTTTTGACCTCTGACTTGCTAAATTAAAATGGATCATCATATTAAACTACAATTATTACCACAGCCCATCTCACCTGGACCACCTGGATACCAGCTTGTGAGTACTTAAACTGCTCGAAGCACCATGTATATATCCAACTCAAAACAAATCAGTTGTTAATTTTACGATGCTTCACCACATGTTTCCAGGACTTTGAATTGGATTGCCCTACGTCACCTGCATCGGAGGATCTATTTAGCACTGGAGTCGACAGACCACAGGTAAGAGTAAACTTAATGAGTCTTAAACCAAAACAAGGAAGATATCCCAAATTTAATCTATAATTTAACTTGGGGTGCAGTTACTTTGGAATGTGGGAATCGGTTTTATTGTTGCAACTGATGCACGACTTAGCAACTACAAGGCTTAGCACTTGTGAAAAAAGTGGTGTAGTCTTAAAACAACAGTTGAGTAATCAAGCCACTGGCCATTGACAATCAATGATAAAATGGTTATTGCACAATCCTGCATAACTAAAAAATTCCCTTGCTAAAGTGAAAATTCGAACCAATGACGCAACAACTAAAATATTACAATTGAGAACCTGGATGAAGCCAATTCAAGGGGTCACTTAATAAAATATTTAGTATGTAGGAAAAGTTTGACAGTTTTGCCACTCAATCAATATAAGATAAGTTCCAGATTCAAAAAGCCTCCAGTTACATTGCAGTAACACAAAATTTTCAAGTACTGTTCACTTTGGGTCGAACCCTTTCAACACTAAGCACACACAATAATTAGGAAAACATAGTGCAGTGTAGTAACACGTGTGGTTCTATATTCTGGCTGCAAGACTCACAAGACGCCCCCCATGTCCGCCCTAGACCGAAATTTTCAAAATTTGTTTGGTAAAAGTTTTATTTTTATCTTTTTTTTTTGGTGTCTGACGTCCCAGTCAGTCTCAAACATGCCCCGAGATGTTAAAAGGAGAGTGGGGGTAGGTAGAACGCAGCCCAGCCCCCGGCCCGGGTCTGAGTTGCGCAAGGGAGGGGTGAGAGGAGGGGGGAATTTTTTTAAAAACTAACAAAAACGCTGAAGTGATATGCGCTGACCGCACGTTTGAAAGGAACTGTAACCTAACGTGGAATCAAGATTAAGTGTAGCTTCAAATCATGCTTCAAATCGCACCAACATCACTGCAGTGAATCCTGAAATTGAGAGATCAGAAACCGTCGTGCTGGCTGATTTAACCAAATGCCACGTCCAGGGGTGCAAAACGGAGATAAAGTACAATAACCCTAAAAGGCACTACCTGTCAAAATGCCACAGAAACCACAATGTGTGCGACACAGCACAGAGCAACATTTTTCTTATAAAATATGATCTAAATTCTTTTGTTGTCAGGGCCTGGCTCCGATTGCTTAACTTAAATTGGTCTTACCTGTTGGCCTGGTATGCAGCCCTGCTTACCATTAAATAACCATGTTTCCATGACAAGAAATACAAATTTTACTCACAGTACTTACCATTAAATTACCTTGTATCTATGAATGGCAAACGAAATTACGTATGGGATGCAGCACTAAGATAACTAAAGGATACAATCCAGGGACTTGTCACACAAAGTATGTGAAAGCCTATGTTTTTACGACTAAAACACGTTTTAGTAACGAAAAACTTGACAAAATTCCTATTGACCAGGACGGGAATGCAGCAGTGCTGAGATAACCTCAGGATCCTATAACAGGACTTCTTCCTAGACGCTGGATGCGCAGAAGTTAATCTGTCACACACAGCATGTGAGAACTTATGTTTTTCTACTAAAATACCGATGCACTAACGAAAAAATTGAGAAATTCCTATTGACCATTCCTAACCTAACCTTTAAAAAGATGAAAAATGAAGAAAAAAAATGAAATTTTTACCAAATAAATCATGAAAATTGGGGTCTAGGGCGGACATGGGGGGCGTCCGGTGGTCCGGCTGAGCTGCAAAAGTTACCATTATGGTCAGCTATGACCATCACGTCATGGGACAGTCACCCCGACCCTTGAAATTCAATGGCGGGGCTTAAAAACCGTTAGAAGTCAAAAACCGCCGTTTTTTCGGATAAAACGTCCGGAAGCCTAATGAAGGAGTCGTCCTATCGCTAAAGCAAGGTCCTTTTTGGAATCACCATGAAAAAATGAAACTTTTGAGTGCTATCCAAAAGTCGAATTCAAAAAATCGTGCATATCGACGCACCCTAGCCAACACTGCTGTGACATTTGATCGGGCTTCGCCTAGAGCGGGCCACCCTGCTTATACCCCGCTTTCATTTTATGATACTTAAGCTGTACAGTTTCCAGCCCTTTGCTCATTGTGTACAGAGTTTTGTTTTCTATTTAATACATGTATTAATCTTACCTTGCTTTTCACTCGGGTAATCCTGTGTTCCTCACTCGCTCAGCTTCCATAGCTGCTTCACTTGAATTGAAATGGATTGAATTTGATTCTGCCTGCATCTACACGCAATAACTTGTTTGCTTGGCCGAGTTGCTTTTAACTTAAAAATTAGCACAACACTCATACTTGAACTACTTTGGCACGTGAGACTTTGGCAAGAATTTCAGATCCTGGTTCTTGTTCACCACAACAATCTCTCGAAACTGATGAATACGTGACACACCTCTGACAGACGGTGGAGTCAGCACAGTTTGAAGGTTCTTCCGGAGTCATACTGACATGGCACACAACAAGAAGTCTCTCAACCCTTCAGCTGATTATGACACACCACAATGGTGGAGTCAACACAGTTAAAAATTTCTCTGGAGTCTTCAAGACACAGAACAGAAATTCAAACTCGCACTCACTAAAGTCTGGCGTCAAACTGACACAGACAGGCCTTCGCCTCTTGAGCCCACTACTGCAAGTAATTTGCACAATTGCTTGGTAACTAATAGTGCAATGGAAATCAGATCAACTTCCAAACATCAAAACACTTTCAAGATCACCAATACTTGGATTGAAAGGAGGAAGGGAGGAAAAGGTAGGAGTAATTGTACTGCTTGTAAATGTTTTTGAGAAGCACAAGTCAAACGCATGCACCGCGGCGAACAGCCAGGTCGCGCCACGCTTGAATTCACTTCGAAGAAACTTAAAAGTAGAAGCTCTAACGAAACAAGTAGAACTGTTTACATCCACATGGGCTTATGCACCCTTCCAAGATCGCTATCTGCACTCGCGCCGCGTCAGCCAATGACAGGGCGAGCCACCGGAGCTGCCAACCTTGCCACGCGAAGCGCACGATTCGAATGCAGCCTCCCTATTCGCAGGACGGCCGCGCTGTCGACAAACAAGCAGACGACAAGCCGGAGCGAAAAGAAGCTAACATCGCGAGTCTTTCGACAGCCATTCCACTAGAAGAATCAACGCACCTCGACAGGATTCGAACTAGCGCACGACAAGCTGATGCTGCGAGTCCTCGGGGACAGCACTCAATCAGTCTCGCTTCGGTTTCGAACCTTCGCCTCCGGACGACAGTTCCCCAGTACGACAACTTGGATGACGGGCAGCAGAAAAACAACGCACTCCACGCCGGATTTGAACCCACGCCCCCGGACGACGACCCGCGGCCCCTGCTGGACGACCAAGGTCTGACGGACTACACTTCGAACTGCGAGAGAATGGACACCGTTGCTGGCCCACCCCGATCAGCGTGGACATCAAAACCTCAAACAAAAGCTAAGTTTTCTGTCTAACCTTTCTGTCCCACTGCAGTAATTTCAAACTTAAATCCAGTGTTGGAACTCTAATTTGCCTTGCACTAACCTCTTAATTACAGCCTGGTTAACCAGCAGTTAACTTGTTTACAACCCATGTTGTTTACTCCCCTCGATTTGAACCCAGAATTGTTAAGCGAGTAACGGTTTCCTAATTTAAAAAGCCTTCAGCAACCAGTCTGGCTTAAACTCACTTTGGACTAATTAACAGTTTCATTTGGCCAAACTTAAAGCTTTTCAGTCTTAATTCTTGCCGATCCCCCAAAATTGAACCATCGTGTAGCAACTAAAGCCTCTCACCAGTTTGCACACTGCTAATCCAAGTGTGGATCAGGTCCACGCTAGGTAGCGTGGACCATCGTGGTCCACGCAAGGAAACGTGGACCACAAATGGTCCACGCTAGGAAACGTGGACCACGAATGGTCCACGCTAAGAAATGTGGACCACGCCGTGGTCTACACTTGGAATGAGTGTGGCTGACCTATGAGGAGTTCAAAGCTGTAAAGCGTGGACCACACTTGGTCCACGTTTCCTTGCGTGGACCATTCGTGGTCCACGTTTCCTAGCGTGGACCATTCGTGATTAACGTTTCCTAGCGTGGACCATTCGTGGTCCACGTTTCCTGGCGTGCCGCCGCCGCAACCACCAACCCAACACGCGGCCCCAGGACCCCACGTCACCGATCTCCTGGGCATCGAGGACCTCGCGCCACACAGCTCGGCGCACGACGAGGACATCGCCCTCGCCCTGGCCGACAGCGGGGAAGACGGAACATGGACTTCGTCAGCGTCGTCGCGCGAGGACGATTTTGACTTGGACGACCAGGATGTCCTGGGAGCGGTGGGCCCCATGCCGCCCCATCCAGTCGAACAGCCACAGGAAAAGGTCATCCCGCCAGACTATTGTGACAATTGCGGGTGCCCTACCCACATGCCGCTTATCAAAGGGCTGTGTCATTGGTGCCAGGAAAAGAAAAGTATGCAAGCGAGGCGCCAACGACAACTGAACCAAGCCGCGGTGGCGCACCCATTGCCCGCGGCGCATAATCAACGACCGCCCCAGCAGCCCCAGCAGCAGGTGGTCAACCAAGTGATAAACGTGGTACATCACCACCACGCCCACAGCAGGCGCACGGGGCGGCTCCGCATCCTGTGCGCCCTCTGCGGAAGACGACACACCTGCGCCTTCTGCCCATACACCTGAGGCACTGTGATCAGCTTCGCCTCAAGGCGGGCCAACCTGACTGGGCCACGCTCAAGACAGCGGGCCATCACCAAGCTAGCTTGACTGGGCTTCACCCTATGGCGGGCCACCTTTTATGTTGTATTATTTTTTTACGCTGAACAGAGGCACCCTTTAACCGTTTGTACAAAATAGTTTAATTTTTGTAAATGTGTACAAATGGCCATCTTATTTTTGTAATACATGTATTAATCTTACCTTGCTTTTCGCTCAAGTAATCCTGTGTTCCTCGCCTCGCTCAGCTTGCATAGCTGCTTCACTTGAATTGAAATGGATTGAATTTGATTGTGCCCGCATCTAAACGCAATAACTTGTTTGCTTGGCCGAGTTGCTTTTAACTTTAAAATCAGCACAACACTCATACTTGAACTACTTTGGCACGTGAGACTTTGAGCTCTAGGAAGAATTTCAGTTCCTGGTTCTTGTTCATCACAACTTTCTCTTGAAACTGATGAATACGTGACACACCTCTGACAGACGGTGGAGTCAGCACAGTTTGAAGGTTCTTCCGGAGTCATACTGACACGGAACACAACAAGAAGTCTCTCAACCCTTCAGCTGATGACACACCACAATGGTGGAGTCAACACAGTTAAAAATTTCTCTGGAGTCTTAAAGACACAGAACAGAGATTCAAACTCTCACTCACTTAAGTCTGGCGTCAAACTGACACAGACAGGCCTTCGCCTCTTGAGCCCACTACTGCAAGTAATTTGCACTGCTTGGAAACTAATAGTGCAATGGAAATCAGATTAACTTCCAAACACCGCAACACTTCCAAGATCCCCAAAGATTGAATTGAAAGAAGAAAGGGAGGAGAAGGTGGAAGTAATGGTACTGCTTGTAAATGTTTTTGAGAAGCACAAGTCGAACGCATGCACCGGGCGCACAGCCAGGTCGCGCGACGCTTGAATTCACTTCGAAAAAACTCAAAATTAGAAGTTCTAACCAAAACAAGCAGAACTGTTTACACCGACATGGGCTTATTCACCCTTCCAAGATCACTATCTGCACTCGCGCCGCGTCAGCCAATGACAGGCCGAGCCATCGGAGCTGCCAACCTCGCCGCGCAGAGCGCACGATTCGAATGCAGCCTCCCTATTCGCAAGACGGCCGCGCTGTCAACAAACAAGCAGACGACAAGCCGGAGCGAAAAGAAGCTAACATCGCGAGTCTTTCGACAGCGATTCCACTAGAAGAATCAACGCGCCTCGACAGGATTCGAACCAACGCGGACGAAAAGATGATGCTGCGAGTCCTGAGAGACAGCACTCAACCAGTCTCGCCTCGGTTTCGAACCTTCGCCCCCGGACGACAGCTCGCCTGCACGACAACTTGGACGACGGGCAGCAGAAAAACAACGCGCTCCACTCCGGATTCGAATCCACGCCCCCGGACGACGACCCACGGCCCCTGCTGGACGACCAAGGTCTGACGGACTACACTTCGAACTGCGAGAGAATGGACACCGTTGCTGGCCCACTCCGATCAGCGTGGACATCAAAACCTCAAACAAAAGCTAAGTTTTCTGTCTAACCTCTCCGTCCCACTGCAATAATTTCAACTTAATTCCAGTGTTGGAACTCTAATTTGTCTTGCACTAACCTCTTAATTACAGCCTGGTTAACCAGCAGTTAACTTGTCAACAACCAATGTTCTTCAACCCCCCCGATTTAAACCCAGAATTGTTTAGCGAGTAACGCTTTCCTAATTTAAAAAGCCTTCAGTAATCAGTCTGGCTTACACTTACTCTGGACTAGTTTACAGTTTCATTTTGATAAACTTAAAGCTTTTCCGTCTTAATTCTAGCCGATCCCCCTAAAAGTGAACCATCGTGTAACAACAAAAGCCTCTCACCAGCCTGCACTGTTCTAGGTCAGCTGATCCGCTCTGAGCATCGTCCCTGGTCCTTCAAGATTCTACGCCAGAAGCTCTACGATGACTCTAGCCTTCCCTCGCCCGCTCACCATAGAGAAGCTACCACTTCAAGTTCTACGCAACGGTCAACTGCCTGCAGCACTACTTCATGGATTTCAGCCAGTCGGCTTTCAATCTGATTAGTGCCTCCGGGGCTCGTCCAGAGTTTTGGGTGGTTTTCTCTGGACCTAGCTGCGGCTAGCCCATATGGGGAGTAGTGCTTGACCTTTGCACTTGTGTCTGCTAGCTTATTCACTACAAGCTCAGCATGACTGCGTTTGCCAGTTAACTACAAACGCTGGGCCTGGAACACTCGTTGGGACCGTGTCACACTGACAGGTCTCGACAGAGGCGTTATCATTTTGGCGCGTCCAGGGGACAGCCAGGTGACTCCAGCGTGTCCAGAGGACAGCTGGAAGGCCGAGGCCCACCCGCCTGTTTTCCCGGAGAAGGGAGGGGTGATCTGGTGATACGGCTTTGTAGCCTCCACCACCCCTTTCCATGCACCAAGTCAGAACGCCCATTATTCGTGTCGCGATACCCCGCGCTCGGAGCCAGCCGCCAGGCAACGGCCGGTGTGAGGTGACTACATGACCCTCATGACTACTTTACCCCCCGGTTATGTGGAACAGCTTACCCCGGTAGCATGGTCCTGGGATGACATCACCCTCTCAAAAGGGGGTAACACAGTCCCGTGACTACATTACCCCCAGCGCAAAGGGGTAACATCATCCCGGGACCCCGTTACCCAAGATCGCGAGGGACGCACGACCCCGGGATGGTATTACCCCCTGATCACTTTATGTTGAGGGGGTAACATAGTCCCGTGATAATATTACCCTCTTTGAAAAAGGCCGCTAGGACCGATTTTGAGCAGCACTAGTCGAAAGAAAACTGCAAATAACCCCTTTGGCACGACGAAATCCTGCAAATAGTACAACGAGCACACATGAATGGGGGTAACGTCATCCCGGGAACACATAACCCCCGTCCTGAACTGTCACCTTCCGAGGGTCGCCTCATCACGGGCAGGGGGTATCGTCAACCCGCGGGACCACATTACCCCCGTCTCGAACTCGCCTTCCGAGGGGCCGCCAAACAAAAAAATACCATAAGTTCGGATGGGAAATGAAAAAGTAATTGAACTTCAAAGGCCTTATTGGATATTTTAGACCTTTTGCTGTTCAATTACTTTCATTTCCCATCTGATCTTATGACATGTGTTGTCTTTTTTTGTTTGTCCTGTCGAGATGAATTGATTTCTGTCAAGTGATGTAGCAGGTGTCAAACGCAAGTACCTCTTTTTATTGCTTTATATTTTATAACGAAAGCACGGATCTCCTTTCCCTCTGTTACTCATGTAAACTGGAATCAGTCACTTTATCACATCCTTAATTCCCCTTACGACCCCCCCAAATAGATAAAATTTCTGAACAAAAGTAGCCCACGCGAGAGTGAGACAAAACTAAGCGGCTGAGTTTCTCAGGTTTATGTCATAACTAGTGATGCTGTGGTACTCTTAAAGTGGCACATTGCTCTAAAGATTACCTTTAACTGTAAATTTGTTACAGATTTTTGGAAGGACTTTAAGGTTGGCAGAATGGAAGATGAATCGGAGTTCCTAAGTCTCCTTCTTCCTCCGCTGTCTTCTGAATTCGTCGCCAGATTTGTCGATGAAGAGTAAGTAAATCCATTTTAACGCAGTACACTTTTTTTTTCTTTAAACATCAAACGTTTTTCTTTTCCGAATCTAACAGACTGGACCAACTCAGCATAAGCACCGCAGTCGGAGAGGCAATATTTGGATTTTACGAGAGGACTACTAGTTTGTATACAAAACCTTAATTTATATATCAATCGCAACGGACCGAATACAAATTGTTTCTCTTTGTCTTGTAGGAACTTGCACTGTTTGTGCGTTTTCAGTCAATAGCCATACTCACTCTCTTCATTTAAGTGTTGCCGTGAAGAACGTGAAGACCCTGAAAAAAAGGGCTGGATGGAGCAATGGCCCTAGAACATGTAGCAGCTTGCAAGTATTACGGATGCAGACAAGGTGTTGATATTTGAAAAGTAACCAGGCTTGCATCTCTTCCCCAAGTTCTTATCATCTACTTGAAAAAGAACTACGATTACAATAAACTGGTAATGGATCATACAAATTTACTGGGTTAATACAAGTGACACAGTCTGAAACTTCAACAGAATAGGCACAATAACATTGGTCAAAACCTAAATTCAATAAATGTGAAAGAACAAAATAAATCACATTGTCATCAAATGTCAAAATACAATCTAATTTGACAAACTTAGGGCCATCATCATCAACATTATTCAACGAAACCATTTCCTTCCTGCATTTTGTTCCCTTAATCTACGCCCAGTCAGGCGAAAAACATAAGTCAGAAGTCAAAGGGTCAACAGTAAAATTCTTCAAAACAGATTTTTCAAAGTCATCTAGAGACAAACAACTGCCAGGTCCAAGAACAGTGCTCTTTAAGATAGATTTGCTAGACATAAATCTGTAACAAAGATTGAGCTGGTTTCTTATTGCCACAGTCTCAGAAAAATTTCTACGAGACATTGATGCATGGCCTGGGATAAGTAGAGTTCTATGCTTACTTTCAAGACGCTTAGTTGAATTTCCTTCAAAATGGGCAACTTTCATTAAGATTTCTTGAGTAATGCAACAAACTATGAAATTTAGCTTTAAGAGTATCCCCTGTAACTTTAAGATACATTTCATTGAATTCTTGAACTAAAACTTTTAAACTTACAAATTGATTTTTATGCATGGTTTTGCAAAGACAGATATCTAAAATATGACGCAACTTTAAATAAAGTTGCCAATACTCATCATTCACTAGAACTAAATCCCCCACCATTACCCCAAACAGTTGAACAAATAAAAGCATCTCATTTTTAATTTAGATTTTAGGAGAAAATTATCAGAGATTTGGGGTACTCTATTAGATTCGGCATGGCCATATCCGAATAATGCGATACGATTGTTCAATTGATCTAGAGTAAAATACTTTGGGATACAATGCCAGAGAACATGAACCATAACATAATGACATACACCCTCATTCAAATCATAAAACGTATCAACACAATAATTGTCCGTGATGTGGAATGATGGAAGCTGGTTGAATACACAATCACTTTTAACGCCCGTTGTTTCCAGATCTTCAGCAATTAAATCCTGTTCGTAACTAAGTTTGTCTCTCAATGACAAGGCATCTTCCACAGTTAGAGTTTTAGCTACGCTTTGATGAGTCTTACAAAATCTGCAGTAGAAATTGGCTGTAAAGCATTCAACAAAACCACCTACAGAGTTAAGCCCTGGATTATCTCCTATTAGTAAACCTGTCACAAAGAAAATCTGCTTCACTCCACGACAAGTAGACACAGAAATGCCCTTTTCTTCCAATTCCTTAAGCTCAGATATAAGCGGAGCAAATACAACAGAGTCTCTAAAAATGGATGTCAATTTAGTTTCAAATAAAAAAGATAATAAAATGTTATCAACAGTTCCTTGACATTCAGGTGGAAGAAAGGGCAACGACACATAACACCACCGATTTTTTCAGCATGAGAACTTCAGGCATTATTGTACTGAAAATCGTCATAATATTGATGAATGGGTAATACAATTGCATTAGGATCAAACTTGGCAATGGTCCTCTTCCAATGCCTGCATTGCATGTAATTTTCAACATCATTTTAATTTTTTAAATGTTCAACATATGTCATAACACTACTAAATACATCAGGCAGTTCAAATACATTCTTAAAAACCTGTCCAAGGGGAATTCTTTGACCATAAACTTGTTTTTCCTTCAGAAGTGAGCCATTAACAGATGAAACGGCAGCATTAACATTTCCAATTTCATACGGTATAGGTGGTATGTAGAAACCACTCTCCATAAAATACTTAAATCTACGATGCTCAGTGGCTAAGTGGTCCATACATTTTTCAATTACTGTAAACTTATCAGCAAACTCAGTCTTAAGTTCATCACTAGTAGTATAGGGGCCCCATTGTAACATGAAATTCGTGGGGGCCCCATTGTAACATGTCCCTCCCCCTCCCTCAAGCCGCCATCTTGGGCGGGCCTAACCCAACCTAAGTGGATGGCCCATTCGGACAAGTCCCTCCCCCTTCCCCTGAGCCGCCATCTTGGGCGGGCCTAACCCAACCTAAGGGTCGGCCATCTTGGGCGAGCCTAACCCAACCTCTCCTCCTTTTCCTCCCCTAACCCAGCCACCCCTAACCTACGTGCCACTAACCCAGCCACCCCTAACCCAAGCTATGCCCATTAACCTAACCTAAGCATGTCTGTACAGGGTGTAAAGTCTAACGCGTAACAGGCGAGCGGGTAGCCTATGCACGACTCTGCGGGCGCCGGCTCTCGAAGCGAGGGCAGCGCAGCAGTCTAGAGCTGCGCAGGGTGGGGAGACGGCGGCAGTGCGGAGGAGGGGGGAGCCCCGCGACAGGCCAAGCGACAAGGCCGCTTGGCTGCCTATCACACGGCGCCGCCTGACAATCCAAGAAGCTATGGTCGCCATCGTGACAGACCAGACGGGCCCAGGGCACAAGCTCGCTCAAACGTCGACCGCCCTGCTGACCCGACGGCCTGCCCGACGGCCTGCCCGACGGCCTGCCCGACGGCCTGCCCGACGGCCTGCCCGACGGCCTGCCCGACGGCCTGCCCGACGGCCTGCCCGACGGCCTGCCCGACGGCCTGCCCGACGGCCTGCCCGACGGCCTGCCCGACGGCCTGCCCGACGGCCTGCCCGACGGCCTGCCCGACGGCCTGCCCGACGGCCTGCCCGACGGCCTGCCCGACGGCCTGCCCGACGGCCTGCCCGACGGCCTGCCCGACGGCCTCTCTGACTGCTAGTTCGATCGGCTGTCTGACAGGCCCAACGCGGGTCACATCAGACCGATTACGGTAAGTGCCGCCAGGCTTTCTCTCGCCTGTGCGAGAGAAACATTTCGCGACCCACCCGAGATTCGGAGAGAGACGGAGTGTTGTCGTAGCGGGAAGCCAAATGACCAATGACACAGCCGCTTTTGGCGGTGCCCGTCGGCCTGACTTCGGCGTCGCCGCGGCTGCCCCTCTCCCCCTTGCCTAGCTTAGGTGAACGCTGACAACGAACTCCCCAGCCGTGCGTGCAGTAGGTGAACTAGCCGAGTTTAGCCAGTCGCCTCGCAAATCAGAAGTCGGTCTTGGTCGTTCAGTGCGTGCCTGTGCTGTTGTTGTTTTGATTAGTCGTGGTCGTCGTCATGGAGGGCGATGATATTATGGATGTGGGCATTGATGACCCTGGTAATGTTGTTGACCCTAATGGTGCCGAGCACAATGAAAACGTCGCTGGGAACGGTGGCCATCCTAATGGTCATTTGGTGGACATGTTGGTAGTTTTTATTGAGCAACACCAAAACTCCCGAAATGCAGCCAGACAATACGCCCTGCGATACCCGGACAGGTTCCATCCAAACCCGAACTTTTTTTTTCGGCTGATGGTCAGACTGAGATCAACAGGACAGCTCCAGCCGCAGAATAACAGACGTAAGAATTTGTGTTAGTAAGATTTACAGGGCGCCAGTTATAAACTTGACATAACGGTTGTTTTTCGTCTAGGACGTGAACGACCTCGTGTCAACCAGCAGGTTGAAAATGCTGTTCTGCTTGCTGTGACCATGCAGCCACACACAAGCACGAGGGCTATCGCAGTTGACATAGGAAACATCAGCCACACCACGGTCAACAAGATTCTCCGGAGCCGCAGGTTGCATCCATTCAAAGTCCACCACTCGCAGGCACTCCGTGCAGGAGACGACCTACGGAGGCTAGATTATTGCCTATGGATGTTGGACTAGGTAAACAAACATACGGCGGTTCTTGACTTCGCGGCCTACAAGTTGTCCTGCAGAGGGTGGCGAGTGCGGGCCGCGAGGTTCATGGCGGGACCGCACTCACGTAGCGCGTGTCGGAGCGTGTAGGAAAGGTGACCTGCCCTCATGGGGTGCGTCGCACTTCAAAGGCGAATGCGTGACGGGTGATCAGTGAGCTGGCCGTGCTCGCACGGTGCTGGGCAGGTGCGTGACGGTGAGCCTAGCTGCCAACGTGGCGTGCGTGACGGCGAGCCTAGTTGCCCCCGCAGCGGTGAGCCTGGCTATCCTCACGGCGTGCGTGACGCGTGCGTGACGGCGAGCCTGGCTGCCCCTGAGGCGGCGTGCGTCACGCGTGCGTGACAGCGAGCCTGGCTGCCCACGCGGCGTGCGTGACGCGTGCGTGACGGCGGGCCTGGCTGCCTTCGCGGCGTGCGTGACGCGTGCGTGACGGCGAGCCTGGCTTCCCTCGCGAGTAGTATAGGTCCTACTTTCAGTCACTTTTTTCCGTGGTCCTACTTTCAGTCACTTTTTCCACGGTGCCGCTTTCGGTCATGTTGCTATCTTGAGCGAGGGTAACCCAAACCCAAGTCCCCCACCACACATACTGGGTCCTACTTTCAGACATGTTGGTATCTTGAGCGAGGGTAACCTAAGTGAACCTAATTGCTTGGTTACGACAGGGGCGCTAACCCAGCCTAAGTTACCCCTCCCCTCCCCCGCGGCCGCCGCGCGCCGCGACGCGGAGCCGCGGTGTGTGACGTCAGCCAGCAGTGTGGATTGCGCTCCCCCCTCCTGGTTCCGACTCTAGCGCCGCGGTGCGGAGCCGCGATGCCCAGCTCCCCCTTCCACCGCGAGGCCGCGACGCGAAGCCGCGGAGCGCACACCACCGACGGCCTGCGGCGGCGGCTGACGGCGCGGGCGGTCAGTGTGCCTCCGGGTGGGTCTTGGAGTGGAGCGGAGAGCGCCGCGCGCACCCCGGGAGCCCTGCCGGCAGCAGGCAGCGGGGCGGTTACAGCGCCGCTGCAGCAGCGCGCTCTTGCGGGCGGGGCGGGTACTACGTGCCGTTACTGGGCATGCGCCCTGCAGCGCCGCTCGGCGGGCGGCTGCAGACGACGCTCAACAAAGCTTCTTTACTCTTTTCCTCTGCCTAATTTCACAAAGCACACTACTGAATTATGATCGGAAGACTATTTCCTTTCAACACACACACTCACATTGCAACAATCAAGTGTATTTGAATTAGTAAAGAAGATGAGCCGGTGTCGGAATCGGAACGCCGGCCGGTGATTGGTTGATCAGTTCCGACAGCTCGTCTCGTTCCTTTACGGAAATAAAGAGAATAACATGAAGTGGAAGAGAAAATATGCTTCGTGATGATATCTAATATTATTTCCAACGTTCTTTTATCTTCGGTACGTGCAAACTCAGCTGCGATCGTGTATTAAAAGAAATCCAGCGGATACGCTCCGTCCGATTGGCTGAAATTTCGCTACCCCGTGCAGTGGCGGGAAGGAAGGTGGTGGGGGAAGAAGGTATTTATTGGGGGCGCGCCGGCCGGCCGGACACTTGTTGTTTCGTCTCGCCCCCGGAAAGATGAGCCGCTGTCGCGATATGTGGAAGGGACGTGTGTTGGACGAGGACTCGTCAAGCTCCTCGGGCTCGTCTGCGCATGAGATGGACGTGGTCGACATTCACCTCGACCAGCTGGCGATGGACCTCAAGTTGGTGAGTACTGTGCGTCTCCGTGTTCTCTAGGGCGAAGCTCTTGCCGTTTTTTCTCCCGGTGCGATGGTCTCGCTCGGTAGAATTTTGAAAGGCGGAAGCTATGCCCGATTCCGTACCGGTGCGTGGGCGGCCGGCTCTCTATGAGCCGCGGCGTTTCCTCGCAACACGTACATTCAGACAGTAACCGTCAATTTTATTTTCCCTGCCAGCTGTTGAGTCAGTTCTGTTTCAAAACGTGTCGTTTCTTGTCGCGAGTGTCAGTGTCCGTTACTTTCAAACCGCGTCATGTCCGAACCTGTCGCGAGTGCTCTCTGCCCGTTTTGTTGTTGCCGGCCCGTGTGTCGGTCAGCGCGCCGCGCCAGCCCTTTGACACAAACAAAGAATCCCCATCAGTATGTTTACTTTTTGATGGGATTGGAACAGGGTATTATGTCTTAAAGAACATTTTGGGACTTGATATAAAGACATACTACTCTAGTGAAGTTGATAGAGAGGCAATCAGAGTTCAGAAACACAACTTTGGAGAAAAGTTGTTCATATTGGTCCCATTCAGGATATAACAGAGGCAAAGCTGAAGGCCCTAGGGAGAGTTCAAGTCATCATAGGAGGTTCTCCTTGTGACCAGCTCTCGAGGGTGAACTGGCGCAGAAAAGGGCTACATGGTGAGATCATCACATTATGGTCTAAACATGAAAATTTTCATATGATACTCAAGACATTGTTTTTGTTAAAATTTCAGACAAGTCTGGTAGTGGTTATTTATTTTTTGAATTTGTAAGAATTCTGAACTTCTTTAGGTATCAAAGCACAATCCAGGGCTACAATCTGTTCTGGTTTTTTGAAAACACACACTGTATGGACAATAAAACCAAAGAATCCATATCAAGGTAACAAGTTTAAAATAAGAAAAGAAAGAGTAAAAAAATCTTTTTTTTTTTTTTTTTTAATTTCTTTTGCCCAGGGCCCTAAACTGTGAACCAATTACCCGCTGCTCCTCTGACCATGTACCCATGACACGCAAGAGGCTGTACTGAACCAATATACCTCAGAAAGACACTCCCCAGAATACAATGAAATGCCGACTCGAATTGTAAGATTAACTTCAGCCGTATATAACAGCACTTGTAAAAAAAGTACCAACTTTGACTACAAACGTAGCAGCTCAGCGTTCAGGTAATCAACTAAAAAGTCAATGACCAATTAAATTCCAGGTAACTCTTTTTCATTAATTTGCTTAAAAATATATTGATTACCAGGTCAAAATGAAACATTGCCGGCTGAATTTTGTGGGAAGCCTGAATACCTAAGTCCAATTGATTACGAGAGACTTCTTGGATTTAACAGCCTCTACACTGATTGCGGGCTTACACATTCATCACGGATAAGGTTGTTGGGAAAATCTTGGAGTGTACACGTTGTTTCCTTGTTGCTTAGTCCTTTAAAAGAGATTTTCAAGTCAGCAACCTGAAACATTGTTTTCACAAAGTAGCGGAAAGGTTTTGTACTATTTATGCCTCAGCAGAAACTGCGATTTGTTGATTTTACTGTCTTAATCCGCTTCACAAAAAAAAATTGTTTTAGGTTGATTGCAAGAAATAAGATTATTTACTGTTTATGATTCTTGTTTGCAATTGCCAAGAATATCTTGCCAGTGTGTCGATTTTGTCAAATTTAGTTCTTACTTATAGCTTCAAAGCCATGTACAGCTTTAACAGGGTTTATCTTTCACATTTTACACCACCTTCAAAAGGATCATTTGCATGTAGCTGTCTGTGGTGCATCTTCAGTTGGGTAACTGACCCACGTCTGAATGAGCCACATATTTTGCAGCTGAATCCATGGGAAGTTTTTGGCTGCCATGCTGGGTACTTGATTTTAATGGTCCTTTGAATGTTTGTCCTATTTTCATTATGGTACTTCTTCACATGGTCATTAAGTCTGTGCATCTTGTTCTCCTCAAATGACTTGTTGCATTCTGGACACAGCAGTTTCCGATATTTAAATCCTTTTCTTTCTTCTTTTGGATTTCTTTTTGAAAACTTTTTTGGGCCATCCACTTGTGTTTTCTTTACAAGTAGACTTGAAGAAGTTTCTGTTGGAGAAGAGCTTGTTTGTTGAGGCTGTGCGTCTGTTGAGGCAGTCAGAAATCGCCTAACTTCCCTCGGATGGGTTGGTGGAACCATGGACCCTGATGCAGTCATATAAATTTCAAGGAGCTCAGGTTTGTACTCTTTCAAAATTGGGGAAAAGTCAAGGTGCACTTGACGAGGACTGCAACAAATTGGAACAACGTTAAAACATTGTTTATAATAGTGTTCTAAAGGGTAGGAATATTCCCGGGAATTTAGGGAATTCCCGGAAACGTTCCCGGGCACAATCAGACCCCAAAACAAGGAAATTTCCGGGAATTTTATAAAAATTGCTAAAATTGACAATTTTTTTCAGGAAAAAGTTAAAAAAGCAACATAGCAAGTAATATTTATGAAACACTTCAATTTTTTTCCCCATTTTTCTTAAAGAGGAAGACAAAACAAAACGTAGAGTGTAAGAGACAGTATTAAAAATTCCAACGTTTATCAAATGTCAAGAGTTTTTCATGTAGCAATGTTCCCGGTCAAGTGGAAATATTCCCGGGAATTCCCGGGAAGTCTCGGGAATATACCCCCAAATGATTGTTCCCGGGAATTTTCGAACACTAGTTTATAATTTTGCAAGCTACTGCTTTAAAGATAACAAGACAAATCGCTACTTGCAGGCACAAATTGGCGCATACAAGCCCTCCTCTATCCACTCTTCATCACCGTAGTTAGCTGCAAGTGCATAATTACGGCCCAGATTCATTCCCGAGTGCAATGCAAAGGGGAAGACAATTAAAAAATCCCCAGGTTCTTGAAGAACCTAGAGAACAGCAAAATAATCCTGCATGAGCGGAATGCAAACAACTCTGAACCTGTCAAAATCGTCATGTCATTTCACATTTTCTGGAAAAGAAACAAATTAAAGATGCCTCGTTGGGTTGCTTTAGTTTTTCATACCGTTGTATAAGGTGTTCCAAAATTTTTTATGAAGTATTCCGGGTCTGCCACAAGAATCTTGTGGTCAGCAAGTAAGGCACGACACGATGCATGACCACTGGCAATGTTAAAGGACTGGGCAACGCAATCAACTGCGCCGAAGCATTCCGGAGGAAACACGAACCTGCAATGGATGAAACATAAATTATTAAGAGACCATGCCGGGCATTCCTATTTTCCATGATCATATAAAAATATTAAGGTTACTGTAGTTAAAAAAAACTGATTTAAATACTACTTAATGGTTTTTTTTTCTTAGCCTTGCTCACTATTAGAAAAAAGAAGTGCCACCGTATTGGACTGCATCTTTCAACAGTTTCTAAGCCACAGAAGTTTTCGGGAAAATTTATGTTGTTCTACTAGATTTTTCCTTACGTAGAAGTCAATCACTTTTGGTGTTCGGGAGTTCTAACTTTGGCTCTGAGAGAGGTTCGACAAATGCGGAAACTTGAAAGTAATGCAACAACAAACCTGAAGACATGATTTTCACTTACAGTAACCTTAAAATTCATTTATACACTTCCAACATACCACAGTTTAGGTGCTCCGGAAATGTCATAGTTGAGACTGAACAACCCGCCATCCTCAATGTGCCATGGAAATGTTGTGTGACTTGTTCCGCAGTAAGCATATGGACTTGCAATTCCATCATGCTTCTCGGGTAGCAAGTCGATGATAGTGTTTAAATTGGACATAGAGAACTGTCCCGTTATGAGTGGCAAATCTATATTGATACCAGCCCCATATATTAACTTTGGGCCATCAGTTGTACGGTACGGTGTCAGAGCAGTCTTTTGAGTCCCTGTAAGATCTTGGTACTCTTCTTGTTTCTGCAGTAGCTCAGGTGTGGGTGTCGATGAATTTTCAATTTCCTCAAAAGTATGCCTGCGAATTGCATCCAATCCACCTCTTCCAAGAGCTTTTTGGCTGAAAATCATAATATAATTTTTCATTTCTTTCAACTTGGAATGGACACCTAGTCACTGAACTCTTCATGTGCATTATGTATTATCCGCCTGGAATCCATTAGGTGCTCAATGACTTTCTTTGTTTCAAAAATATTAATTAAAAAAATACGATTTCAAGAAATCCTGGTAGTCACGAAGTTACTCTTATATTTATTTATGTTCTGGTTTAACAAAGATAGCTAAGGCTAGGACTGCGTTGAGTGTAGTTCTGTTTACGTTTGTCAGACCATTATAAATAATACTAAAACTTACGTAAAGACCAGCTGCGTATCAATTTGTGTCAAAAACAGACATTTAAGACGGTCTCATAATACCTGAAGGACAATTTATTCACAGAAACGTGCAGTAAAATAGTCCAGTTCACCCAGCTTTAAGGTTGGTTAGAAAAAAAGCACAGCCCCGTGTCCAGATCGTTTCGTCTTAGATTCAGAAGTACCATCAAACCTCGCAACAAGGTGCAGCTACACGCCCACTGTTTTCGAAAAGGGACTTAAAGTCACACTAAAACTACGTTAGGGATAGTTTTTTCACAAATGCATTTGCACAGGCACGCAGTTTAATGTCCTATTTCACTCCGATTCGAAGAGTTTAGAACATTTAGTGTTGGTATTTCTGAAAACAACAGGGCCTGCTCGCAGCGGCGCGGGACATTCTGGCCAACAATCACCGACCGACCGGCCGATCCAAATGGCCACGTTCGAAAACAACGTCTATACCATTGTTGGAGCTCTTCTAGCTGCAGTAAAAGACAATTTTGATTGGAACGCGCTTTTTTAAGGGAGCGAGCGTTTTTGGTGTAAGCTGTACAGAGGCGAAAAGGGGCGCTGCTATTGGTCGGATTCCATTTCCGGTGGCTCGGCTCCCCCCTCTCCCTGTGTTTTTCGCTGACGAGTCGAGTTTTGCCATGGTAACGGCGATTTCAACTCAAAATTTCTCAAAATTGGCCCTGCGCTTTTCAACCAGATTTCACCACTGAAATCAGGGTACAAAGTTCTATCACTCTGCCAAGTCTAATCAGAATCGTATAGAGAATTTCGAAACTCCATAAGGGGCCAGACTGGAAATAAAAATTTAAAAAAAAAACCCAACCCCGGTGAGGCTATAAGGCTACTTCGTGCCTAAAAACCGCATGTTTTGATTCTGTTACTTCAAGGAAGTGTTCATATTTCTAGCATGCTTGACTGGCACCTTTCAAATAAAATTATGCTTGGAAGGCACGCTTAAATTTAAAATACCACAAGTGCATTAGCATTGGAGCACACTTTGCACACATACGGTCTTCCAACTGAAGGTACAAAATTGAAGATTGCAGGTGGAACATACACACACATTTAAGTTTTAAGAGAATGATATGAAGCACTCACCAACAATCAGAAATTTCATTCTGATTGACAGCTGCCACCTTTGACTCCTTTACAAACTGTAATCTTTCAATTTCAGTGCAGAAGTCTGCAGAATACTGGTAAACATGGTCCTGTACTGACGCTTTAAAAAAAGATTGAACTTGTGGGTGAAAAACAAATTTCTCCTTTGATCTTTTATGAAGTTTAACTCTTTCTTCAAATTTGCGGTTGAGGAGCCCTGCAAGGTCATTCATTATTCGTGTGTCTTCACGGTCTTCTCTTCTAAGTCGAAGCTACGGACAAAAGAGAGGAAAAGAAAAGTGTGAATACAGGAGATATTTAGGGCTAAGGTGTACTGAAAATTGGGTTGCAAACGACATTAGATCAAAATATAAGGTGTTTTTTTTTTAACTTTGGACCTTCCAGATCATAGGAACACACATTTAGCTGAATATAATTTTTATGCAAAAATGACCCAAAGTGTGTCTTTTTTTTACAAATTCAGTACACAATAGCCTTAAAATGTGGACTTATCATTTGTATCTATACCTTTAAAATACCAGTGCGGGCACCATAACCGTTCTGTCTCACAAACTTAATGAGGGCTGGAAAATCATGAAGATGATCCTTAGCCACCGTTATCGTTTCGCATCCGTAACGGTCCTTCTTCAGACAGTTGTCGGGCAGCATCTTAGTCACTTACAATTAGACAGAAACACTGCAAAGCCAGTGGTAAGTTTGCTTGCCACAAATTTGGCTAGCCGTTTTGAATGCCAAAAATTGGCAAGCTTGGCCCGTAAATACTCCCAAGCTTGCCAAAATATGGCAAGCTTATGATGATTTCAGATCAAAGCTTGCCAAATTTTGGCATTGAAAACGGCTTGCCTAATTTGTGGCTAGGAAACTTACCACTGGCTTTGCAGTGAAAGCGGGAGACATGTTAAGAAGCCGGAGACAGGATAAGAAGCTAGAGACGGTGACGGGATGGGGACAGTAGAGTTCTGAAGGCCGGCCTTTAGGACTCTAGGGGTGCGTTCAACAGGGAACAGGCCTCAAACGCATAAAGTTTTCATACAGTGATACAGTTTACGATCATCCAACCTTCCGGATACTCGGAGCGACGCAGAAACAACCCCTAATTGGCTGAGCGATTAGCGAAGCCAGTTACTTCACTGGGGTTGAAAAACTTTTCCTGTCTGTCTGTCTGTCTGTCTGTCTGTCTGTCTGTCTGTCTGTCTGTGTGTCCGCACTACTCCTCCTGAACGGCTCGGCCGATCTGGCTGAGATTTTGCAGGGTTATTAGGTATGTCCTTGGCTCGCCACACGCAAAAATTCAGCTATCTATCTCATTCCATTCAGTCGTACTAACGAAAAAACACTAAAAAAACGGCAGAAAAAGTGCAACTTTTCAGTGACTTAGAGACATTTTTACATAGTTTCTTTTGAAGTTCCTGATGACGAAAATGAAATCAATTTCGACCCCTGACCAAACTTTTAACTGCGAATTGGACACCTCGGCCCGAATTTACTAACATAATCAACTTTGACCCTTCATCTTGAAAAACGGGGGTCGACCGACTAAAAATTTTCATTGCAGATTTCGATAGGTCTCGGCAAGACCTTTTCAAAGAGGGGTCGGAAGGGGGGTCTAGGAGCCCGACTTCATTAGTTGGCCGAATCAGGATCTTGAAAAAAGGGGATCGACCGACTAAAAAATTTTATTGCAGATTTCGATAGGTCTCGGCAAGACCTTTTCAAAGAGGGGTCGGAAGGGGGGTCTCGGAGCCCGACTTCATTAGTTGGCCGAATCAGGATCTTGAAAAAAGGGGATCGACCGACTAAAAAATTTATTGCAGATTTCGACAGGTCTCGGCAAGACCTTTTCAAAGAGGGGTCGGAAGGGGGGTCTAGGAGCCCGACTTCATCAGTTTGCCGAATCAGGATCTTGAAAAAAGGGGATCGACCGACTAAAAGATTTTATTGCAGATTTCACGTGGTGCATTACTCAATGCCTCAAAAATCCTTGAGAGACATTCCATGCCGGTTCGGCCAGGCCCTGAAGGTGACCATTGACGATTTCCACGCCGCTTTGGTACTTTTTTGTACTCGTGGAGACTGGGTTGTTGCCAAATTTTTAGGTCCCTGGGTCCATTTTTGAGGCCAGGGTGGAAGTTTGTAGATTTCTCTGAACTTTCTTTGTTGTTTTTGTTCAAATTGCGTCCGTTACTCCCTTTCTTGGCTCTCTACGGCACAATTTTAACGCCAGCACAATGATTTTGTGCTTAAAAGACGCGTATTGAGTAGAGGAAGAGATTCCAGTGGTCGAATTTCACTTTTGAACCCATCTTTACGGTGATCTGAGCAGTTTAGTAAATTAAAACCATGTCAAAATAGGTTAATTTTCGCCAACTTTGGGGAGGGATCTTTTGGTGAAGGGAAACGAATTTTTAACTTTTTTTGACGGATTCTTGAAGGTCTCGGGGAGGTCTTTCGAGGGACGGTGCCAAAAAGTATGGGTGTACCCCAAGTTTAGCCGCTACAGCCTTCCAAAGTTTCAAAAAAACCTAAATTTGCACCAAACGGTACAAAGAGTGGACATAGGCTTCCCGGCCCACGCGAATCGCCATGCGCGGCCCAGGCCATACTGACCCGACGATAACTGGCGTCTGCAATTATTTTTACTTGACCCCCAAGCCCTTGAGTCACCCACTGGTCGGAGGAAGGCGAGGGAAATCACGAGAATTTTCACAAAATGTTGCACTTTTACCTGTGTCGTCCCAGTCCCTCCCCAGTGGTGATAATAAACCTAAGGCCGGATAAGCTGGACAGAAATTGACCTTCCCCTTTCTTCTCTCTCTCTCTCTCTCTCTCTCTCTCTCTCTCTCTCTCTCTCTTGCCACACACACACTATTTCCCCCCACGGGTAGAAGCGACGCATTGGCGTTTTTCGGGAACGCCTGTGATCAAGAAGGGTAGGCAGCCCGTGCAGCACGTGTGCCGACAGTTGTCCTACCCTACAGGCGGTGGCCTCGGCAACGCTTTATATCATAGTTGCCACGTAAATGGACGAAAATTCCTAAGCAAACATCTGTTTATGAACTGCCTACCTCGACCAGCCCTAAAGACTTGATCCAGGAAGCGGAAGAAAGAAATAACTTGACTTATTTCCAAATTGAGTTTTTGTTTTATTATTGTTCCTCAGGATGGTTTGCATCATTACACCAAATTATTTGACCCAATTCCTAGCAGTTTAGGAGAAAATCCACTTGGTAAATGGGTATAACTCAACCCCTTTTACGGTCTAAATTTCATCGAAAAATGGAGATTACTGAACCAAAGTCTCCATGACTCCGTTCGACAGAATAGTAGAAGGAGAAAAGTCTACTTGTATTTTAATGAGTCTGATATTAATAGAGTCAATTCAACATAACTCCCCCCCCCCTTTTAGATTAGTTGTTGGAACAAAAAGGTAACTCCTTAAATGTACCAGCGCAATATAGGCTCTACGCAGATCTCAGCTCCACTTGAATTACCTCCAAATTTCACCTTGTTTGGGAGAACTAAGTGAACATGGCTCCGTAGTCACATAAAGATTCCAATCACAGAAACCATCTACGGAGTGATCTAACACTTTTCAAAAATTTTAGTGTTATTACTGATGCTTTAAAAAAAATCCATTTGCATATTCATTAGTTCAGTTTAAGTTTTTTCTGCAAACAGTTTTTTGTTTCTCCTGAAAAATGATAATTAATTTATCCCCTTCTTCTGCTTCATGGCTCACTTGTTCCCGGCTTTCCTGGCGTGAAAGGCCTGTCTAGGACTAGCCACCCTGTTGGCATTGCTGTAATCGTGGGAAGTTTCGCTTTCTTTTGTTGGAACACTGCACTGAGAAAACAAGAGCAGCTTGTTATGACAAACTATTTATAGCCTGTATAAGCTTACAAAACGTACTATTTCTTCGTATTACAAAGTAAATTAGTTTGTATTATGTACGCTCAAAATACATCGTAAGGTTTTAAGTGTGTGCTGGTCTCGCAGGTTGGGTGTTGTGAAATGTGGATGGCATTCCCTCTTTGTTGTGACTGCTTTCTTCTATTCTGCGGGCTGCTCTTTCAGAAAGTCTATTAGGCAGATCGAGGTTGGCAGTTCATACACTGATGATTGCTTAAGGGGGCAGTAGCACTTCGTGCACGTTTTTCTCATTTTTTCCGAACTTTCTGTTTGGACAGCAATAAAAAATTTGGTATAAACGCTAGAGACAAACGGAAAGCACTATGTAAAAGTACGGACTTTTTACAACAATTTCAAAAAAAATAATTTTGTTCTGGCATCAAATTAGGCAGGGATATATAGCATGTAAAAAAGGTCTGCAAAATCATACATGATGTCACTGCGCGCACGATTGCGGCCGAAGTTTTGAACTTTTTTCCAATCGGGAAAAAGAATCCGAAAGAGCATAAAATTGCCCACAAAATGAACCACCGGCGTTAATATCGGACGAAAAATACTGCTATGAAAATGTACTTTTGCACAAAATTTTCGTTATAACGGTTTTTTTGAGTTCAATATCAAATATCTAGCAGTATTTTTCGTCCGATATTAATGCCGGTGGTTCATTTTGTGGGCAATTTTATGCTCTTTCGGATTCTTTTTACCGATTGGAAAAAAGTTGAAAACTTCGGCCGCAATCGTGCGCGCAGTGACATCATGTATGATTTTGCAGACCTTTTTCACATGCTATATATCCCTGCCTAATTGAATGCCAGAACAAAATTATTTTTTTTGAAATTGTTGTAAAAAGTCTGTACCTTTACATGGTGCTTTCCGTTTGTCTCTAGCGTTTATACCAAATTTTTCATTGCTGTCCAAACAGAAAGTTCGGAAAAAATGAGAAAAACGTGCACGAAGCGCTACTGCCCCCTTAAGAATTTTCGTCCATTTATGTGGAAACTATGAGATAAAGCGTAGTGACGTGCAAAGTCTTCGAATCCGAACTGAATCGAATCGAATCATGCTACCTTCGATTCGGATCGGTTTCGAATGAACAGGATTCGGATTTAGGTGATTCGAGAAAACCGGACACCTCCCATTCGTATTCGAATGTGGAGCACGCGCAGTGCGCTCATGTTTGCCGGTATCTTTCTTTTACCCTAATAATTCACGCAAAACACGTCGAAATGAGTCATAATCCAATCTTTCTGTGATTTTCAGAACATTTACTTGTTCCAAGTTGCAAGTTTGTCCGCGACTGCGTTCATTCCAGTACATTTTTTGCTTCGATTCGAATCGGATTCGGAGTAGGGACATTCGATTCGATTAGATTCGAGCGAAAAAACTAACATTCGATTCGATTCGGGGGAAAAAATGAAAATTCGATTCGATTCTGAAAAATGCCACTTTGCACACCACTAATAAAGCGTTGCCGAGGCCAACGCCTGCAGGGAAGGACAACTGTCGGCACACGTGCTGCACGGGCTGCCTACCCTTCTTGATCACAGGCGTTCCCGAAAAACGCCAATGCGTCGCTTCTACCCGTGGGGGGAAATAGTGTGTGTGTGGCAAGAGAGAGAGAGAAATTGAAATTGAAATTGTATTTATTAAGGGTTCATATAAAGAGGCTGAAAAGCCCCGCTACAATACAAACCCGCTCTCTAAGAACAATAAAAATTAATGTAGCAAACACAAATTTAGAAAAATATAAACAGTACAAAGTTTACATAGCAATTGATAACATAACAATTTATACAGAAAATTAGACTAGGGATCACATCGTAGTTCTAATCAGTCTTTCTATAGTATTCCTAAAAGCTGTTTCAGATTTATTCAGATACTTAAACAACTCAAAATTATTCCAGATCTGGCACGATTGAATGAGGAATGATCGGTGGTATTTTACAGTGCGATGTAGAGGTATTGACAGACTCAAACTGTTAGACCGAGTACTCCTTGAACTATGACTAGAGGCAAAGGTATAATTTTTGTACAAATACACTGGTGTTTGATACTTAATTATTTTCCAAACAAGTATAGCAACTGCGACTGTTCGTCGTTTTTCTAAAGTAAGAATTTGTAAACTATTATAAGAAGGAGTAATGTGATCAAACCGCGACGTACCACTTATAAACCTTACAGCTGCATTCTGGAGTCTTTGTAACCTTACATGATTTGTATCTGAAATATCAGTGAAAAGTACTGAAGCATAATCTAGATGAGGCATGACAAGAGCTGAAACAATTAGCTTTCTGACATTAGGTGGGATGAACGAAAAACTGCGCCTCACCTGAGCTAGTATACCCAGTATCTTCTTGCTTATTAGCATACAATGATCAGACCAGCTTAGTGTGCAGTCGAAAGTTACACCTAAATTATTAACAGTCTCAGAAAATGGAATTTCACAGCCTTTAACTATTAATGATGGCACAATGGAAGCATTGAACATAGTTATGTAGCGTTGGGAACCCATTATAATAGCTTGTGTTTTGGCAACATTTAGCACTAAATTATGGTTACTACAATAGTTTATAACATTGTTTATATTTTTAGATATGACATTAAGCTGCGAAGAAAAGTCATTTATAGGGAAGTTTACATATAATTGAATGTCGTCAGCATACATATGATAGGAACAGTTGCTTAAAACTTCGGGTAGATCAAAGAGGTATATTAAGAAAAGCAGGGGTCCGAGAACACTTCCCTGTGGGACACCTGTTGTGATTTTGGCCCAGTCAGACACGTCTGTGGTATCAATGTAGACTCTGTGCATTCGGTTAGATAGGTAGGACCTAAACCATGCTACGACCGACACAGAAAAACCAAGATAACTTAGCTTGCTTAACAACAGGTCATGATGAACACAATCGAAAGCTTTAGACAGGTCTAACAAAACTAGCAGCGTTAGCAGGCGTTGATCAATACCAGATCTAATGTCATCCGTCACCTTGAGCAGTGCAGTCAAAGTACTGTGTTTCGGAGAGAGAGAGAGAGAGAGAGAGAGAGAGAAGAAAGGGGAAGGTCAATTTCTGTCCAGCTTATCCGGCCTTGGGTTTATTATCACCACTGGGGAGGGACTGGGACGACACAGGTAAAAGTGCAACATTTTGTGAAAATTCTCGTGATTTTCCTCGCCTTTCTCCGACCAGTGGGTGACTCAAGGGCTTGGGTGTCAAGTAAAAATAATTGCAGACGCCAGTTATCGTCGGGTCAGTATGGCCTGGGCCGCGCATGGCGATTCGCGTGGGCCGGGAAGCCTATGTCCACTCTTTGTACCGTTTGGTGCAAATTTAGGTTTTTTTGAAACTTTGGAAGGCTGTAGCGGCTAAACTTGGGGTACACCCATACTTTTTGGCACCGTCCCTCGAAAGACCTCCCCGAGACCTTCAAGAATCCGTCAAAAAAAGTTAAAAGTTCGTTTCCCTTCACCAAAAGATCCCTCCCCAAAGTTGGCGAAAATTAACCTATTTTGACATGGTTTTAATTTACTAAACTGCTCAGATCACGTAAAGATGGGTTCAAAAGTGAAATTTGACCACTGGAATCTCTTCCTGTACTCAATACGCGTCTGTTAAGCACAAAATCATTGTGCTGGCGTTAAAGTTGTGCCGTAGAGAGCCAAGAAAGGGAGTAACGGACGCAATTTGAACAAAAACAACAAAGAAAGTTCAGAGAAATCTACAAACTTCCACCCTGGCCTCAAAAATGGACCCAGGGACCTAAAAATTTGGCAACAACCCAGTCTCCACGAGTACAAAAAAGTACCAAAGCGGCGTGGAAATCGTCAATGGTCACCTTCAGGGCCTGGCCGAACCGGCATGGAATGTCTCTTGAGACAGCTTGCCGAAGGCAAGCAGGGAAGCGCCGCAGGCCAAGGTAGGTGTAACGCCAGGCGTGGATTGTCGTAACTGGCGCAGCATCGCGAAGCCTGTTACGACAAGACACGGTCTGGCGTAAACCTACCTTGTTTATCAAGCACATAATATGGTTTCAAATAAAATACACTGTAAAAAAAAAAAAAAAAAAAAACTTTGAAAGCAACGCCTGCAAATTGTCGTTATGGGGTTCATGCTTTAAATTAAAGTCCACCTTTTTAATGTGTGTTATGTTACCTAATCTACACCAAGCTCGATCGCATCGATCCGATCAACATCAACAGCACAACAAAGCATCTGGCTGTGTGGTTTGATCAGATTAAATTTTGTTTTGCCGTGAGCTTCAGAAGTGCAGCAGCGAACAAACTGTCACACAAAACGTAATTACTTGGGCACCTTTATTCCCGATTATTTGTTAGTTTGTTAGAGCTATTAAGTGGCACAAGCATTGAAGCAGCCGACCCGTTAACCTTTAGCACTTGCACTGGAATCGCAATTATGTGTCATTTCCTCCTAAACTGTGTTTCAATTCTCTTGCAGACTCTATATTTCAATTGATTTATTTACCCTTTAATGTTGTCGCCCACTCAATAGGGTATTCCAACGAATCCTGGCCCGGAAGTGTGAAGAAGAAAAGTAAGCACAAAAACGGCTTCTGCGCATGCGCGAGCTCGGCCGGCCGCTCGGTATGAGAAAGTGAGCGTGCGGTTGAGCGATCGAGGCGTCTGCAGCGTCTGTGTTTGTTTGTGCGGCTGGCTGGCTGTTGCGCGTCCCTGCTGTTGCGCGTCCCTCCCGTTTTATCGGTTTTGAAGGTGTGGCGTTAGTTTTTAACGTTAGGTTTTTTATTTTTATCACTTTTACGTGCAAATAATGGACACATTGGTATTTTCTGCGTGTCGCGAGCTGCACTGGTGGCTAAATCCGAGTTCAGCAGACATAACCTGCATAGGGCTTTTGTTATTTTTCGGATTTAATCAGTTTTATAACTTGACATGCATCTGAAGGAACTTGAATAACACTTCTGAACATTTTTAAGTGATAGGCCGGATCGCTGAATTGTTGCATTTGTGGAAATGCACGTTTTGGTTTGGTTTATTCCGTTGTCCAAACCACCCAGCAATCTTACTTTGAATCTGCATACATGCATTTCTTGAAGTTCTGATACGCTTTGACATGCCAAAATTACCACTTTAAACAAACTGCCCTGTACGTCCGACCTACATTCATCCGTTCCACCAGGTTCTTATTGTGTTTCCCGTTGTTGACTACATCTTGATGATTACATCTTGGTTTACTGTACTATGGTAAGCTCGTTTGAATAGATGTTTGAACTTTATTGGAATACCTACAAGTTTTAATTGTCTATCATTTCCAGGCGTGGGATAACAGACAACCGCCTCACCCTACAAGGGTCCTGTATCCGAAGGATGTTCCAATCACATGGATCGGACTAAAACCTGCCGAGGCTGGGCTACTTAATTTAGGAAATTCATGTTTTCTGAATTCATCCCTACAGGTAATGTCCCTGTAGTGTGTGGTAAAGTGTTCAGTCATAAAATTTTTTCATGGTTAAAACATTATACTCTTAGGCCCTGTTTCATCTGCCTGGATTTGTGGCGTTTTTGGTTGGTGACAAAGATCACCGATCAAAATGTTTCACACTTCTTGACTGTTTAGTTTGTTCAGTCTACAGAACATATTTAAATATGAGTATCCATAATCCATTTAAGCCTAGTGGTCTTTGGAATTTACTCCCAAGTAAGTGGTTTGCTCAGTTATTTGGCAAAGTGTGCACTTCTCAATATGCAGTGATTACATTTTTTTTCTTTTCCTGTTCTTCAGGAATACACTCAAGCCTGAAACTTGGTCGTCAGGAGGACGCCCACGAGTTCATGGTATTTCTGTTGAGTAAAATAGAGGATGATCTGATCAACAGAACCACAGAAAAGTAAGTTGAATATCTTACAGTGCTCGCCTAAACTGATTTGTGTCTATCAGTGCCCTTTTTCTCAATTCCAGACTGGACTTTTGCTCAAAGCAGACGACTGCTGTTGGTCAGATATTTGGTTGGTGGGTGGAGACAGATGGTGTGTGTCTAGTGCGTACAGGAGCACCTTTTGAATGTTACTTCCTAACTTTGTCTTGATGACTTCCACTGCTGGAAATTTTAATTTTGCGATTTATGTTTCAGACACATGTATGGATTGTGGTAGGAATCAAGCTCATTACAATCCGTCTAGCATCTTGACCTTTAGTCCTCATGTGGGCAGTGTGCAGCAAGGAGTGTCAGAGTATCTAGACACAACAGAAATTATTGAAGACTTTAACTGTGCGCCTCAGTGCCATTCAAGGAAGTGCAGCAGGGTGTTATCCTTCCACACATATCCAAAAGTGCTTCGGATTGTGATCTCTAGGTAATATTTAATGCTGAAGCAATGCATGATATGTTTAAATTTTCTAAACATTTCTGTTTTAAACATTACAGATTTGGCAATGGTGGTGGCGGTCTCAAAGTTCCTGGCTCTGTCCAACTTCAGAGAAGTGTTACCATTGGCAAAGCCACGTACCATTTCACAAGCTGTGTCATGCATGAGGGAGATTATGCACATGAAGGGCATTACACTTGCCTCGCAGTCTCCTCTGACGGAAAGCTCAAGGAGTACAATGATTCTGTGGTAAGCTGGGCAAGGAACTTTGTTCTCTCTGGGAGAAATCTAGAATAAACATAATCTTCTCTGTTTTCCCTTTAGGTGACCAATGGGATAATGAGCCAGAAAGTTGAAGCTACGGTTTATGTTGCTTACTACCAACTTCACCATTTTCAAGTAATTAGCAATGTCCTTGTTTATTTTGAAGTGATTGTTAAATGCTAATTTTCTAATCTCAACTTCTGCCACTAGCCTGAATCCCTGAAGAGGAGCCCTCCCACGACTCCTTCCAAGGCAAAGAGCCCACTTCACAAGAAGCATCATCTCTCTCCACAACCCAAGTCAATGGAGAAAAGGACCTCAGGAAAACTGCCTGGTTTTTCCCCCAGGAAATTTAAAAGGAAAATCACCAGTTTCTTTAAGACATACTGCCTTCAAGGACTCAAAAAACTCCCTTCAATACTGAAATTCTAGCAGTGGTAGGTCTTCAAACCAGTAATATTCCTTCACTTTTTTTCCAAAAATATTAATGTAACAAAACACCTTTGTTAAAGCCCCTTCCGGAACCCCCAAACGAAGTGTCTCAGCCGGTAGTTGTTGTGAAGAGGAAAAGAAGCCTTCTCATGGACGCCAGAGCATCAGACAAAGAAATTAAAGATACTGTAAGAATTTACAATGTACTGCAAAGTTCTTAAAAATAATTATTACAATTAAGGCAACATTATTCTTTTCCAGGTATCGGAAGCAAAAGCTGATGCGGCAAGATCTCTTTTACAGCTGTCACAGGTTCCTGCCAAAAACAGCATACCAGATCACAAAATTAATGACACTGTAAGTATTTCCATAATACTGCAAAGTTCTAAAAAAAAAAATTATCACAATTGATGGAACATTTGTCTTTTTCAGGTATCAGAAGCAAAGGCTGATGCAGCAAGATCTCTCTTACTGCTGTCTCAGGTTCCTGGCAGGGATGCAAACTTTTCAGACTCAATGTCACTGCATTCAGAGTCAACAGCCACTGCCGTTGTGACTCCTTTGAAAGTCTCTTTGGGGCAGGCAATGAGGCCACATTTCAGTGACAGCCAGTCAGAAAAATCAGAGAGCACTGTTACTGCTGTGGTGACCCCCGTAAAGATATCCTGGATCAAGAAACTGGATCATCAAGCTCCACTTCTCCCTTTAAAAATAATTCGAAAAAGAAGGACAGTTCAAAAGTTATCGGAATCTCAGTCTTCTCATGAATATTTTGTACATGAAGACAAGGTGGGTGAATTAAGTAATGACTTGAACACGTATAATGTTTTTAAACCTTAAATGTTAAGATTATTTAATTTGTGCCTGTTTCTTGTCTTACTTTAATTTCTAGGAGGAGAAAATGAGTGAAAAATTGCTTGATGTATTTGAACCTGGCAAGGAATCTAATATGGGTGGAGAGCAAGCTGCTGTAAGATATCACTTAGAGGTTTTTTTTTACATTCTTTTTACATTTTTTTACATTTATTTGTGACTTTTTGTTTGCATTGATTTTTAGATTGAGAAAATAACTGAGCTCCCCTATGAAGAAGGATTTGATTTTGTGCCTAACCTGGAGTCTGATGAGGTTGTGGAGCAAACCTCAGTTCCCAATGTTGGGGAAGTTGACATCTTTGCTGAGACCCCATTTGTGCCAGTCCATCTTACAGCTGATGATGTGCCTGGTGCACACCTGCCGAACCCCATTGTTGATAAAAATAAAGTGCCAGATTTAAGAGTGTGGCTTAGACTAAGGGGCATCAACAACCAGGGAAATAAGAAAGAACTTGTTAAAAAGTGAGTAGAATTATGAGCGAAGAATTAATAGTATGAATGTTACGGATAGAAGTAGGATTCTGGATAAGTCCTATTTTACCTGGGTAGCGCCTTTACTCCCATCCGCACTGTGTCAGGAACGTTTTTCATGAGCACCTTTGGAAATTGACTTAATTATTTTCTTTTACATTACAGAGTGAAAAATTGTATAGCCTTGGATAAAGACAAAGTAATAGACCCAAAGGCGGACACTGGTGGGGCCTTGTACAAGAAAAAAAGAGATGCCCTTCAGCTATCGCAGGTATGATTCTCACTTGAAGACATTTACGCATCCTTAATTTCCAATTTATTTTTTTCTGTATTTCTTGTTGTTTTTAGGGTATTTCACGCCTCACTGAAAGTGATCTGTACCCAACTGGTGGATGGGGTGTGTTCCCAAGCAGGGACATTCCTGACAACTATACATTTGGCAGTACATTCCACTATTTAGTGGAGACGATGCCACAGCTTGATGACCTAGACCCCCCTGATAGTGACTGCTCTGATGATGAAACGGAAGAGAAAGAAATCCCTCTCTCCGATCCTTTTGGTGAGGGAGACACGAAGGAAATTAAAATGAGCAAAAAACTCCGCAGAGGCCTTCAGTACTTGAAGAGTAACTACGTGCTAGGGGTGCAGGATTCATTGCCTGATAGAGTCCATGCCTACCGAGCAACAGTGAAAGCATCAATGAACCAGAAGGGGTACCAGGTCAACGTGGCTCTTTCCCAAGTTTCTGGTGCTGTAGTCGGAGGGAAGTGTGACTCTGCCTGTCCTGCGAATGCCCTGGGACGGTGCAGTCACATCAGCGCTCTGCTGCTCTTCATTCTGCGGCACAAGAACTTGGAAGGACCAGCTGGTAAGTGTGCTGCACTAACATTAAATTCTTATTTCTAAACGTAAATGTGATTTTCAATGATTCTTGTAAGGGATTCTGTTAAGTATTCAGTATTAAGTATTGAGTGTCACCACTGGGAGGAATTTTTATTTTGCAATGAGTCTCTACCAAGGTCCTCATGAAGCCTTCCTAATTGGTACCTCCTCTGGGTGAGTTCCATCTGGCAACACTCATTAGTTCATAGTGGAAAACAAAGTTTGAGCTTTTTCTTTGTCTATTGGTTTGGTAATTTCGTGCGTTTTGGTTCCTTCTCGTCAGTGGCTGTCAGGTGAATTTGTCTTATCTGTCAAAACATGAACACTAACTCTCATTACTCCTACCAAAAATGCTTCAATACATTTCTTTTAATTTCCTTCTTGGAAACATCTGCTTCAATGTAAGGAATGTGGGTGGGTGGCGGGCTTGCATGCATAGAGTAATGTAGGGTCAAGAATAAAAATAGCTTTTATTAATATGCATGGATGTTTAATGTTTTTAATTTAAAAATACCATTTAATGCTAAAACGTAACAAACACGGTAACTTGACGCTTGTATTTCACAGGCTGCCAGCAACCCTGCATGATAACGATGTATTGCTTTGGTACTGCATGACTCTTAACAATCATCAAAGCTAGATACTAAAAATGTCCTTCACAATTTTAATGCTGCTTCGTAGTACTATACTACAATTTTCAGACTCAAAAACAAATAAATTTCTTTATGTGTCATCTTAAAACAATCTGAATTTTCTGGGGGATTTTCACCCTTAGTTTACCTTTCCTCTTTCATTAAATATTTTGCTTCTGCATGATAACAATATTTTGCTTCGGTACTGCATGAATTTTAAGAATCATTAAAGCTAGATACTAACAATGTCCTTCACAATTTTCAGGCTGCTGGTTAGTAATACTGTACTCCAATTTTCAAACTCATAAATAAATAAAATATTATTAATATTGTTACCATTTAAAAACTATCTGGATCATCTGGATCTTCTATTGAATTTTCTCCCTCAGTTTTCCTGTTCTCTTTCACCACATATTTTTGATCTTGAATACGGCAGGCACTGAAGTTTCGGAGATATGCAGCTATGTACACTAAATCATTGAGTACAGGCAGTAAGGTCAATGGAATAATACCTTGCAGTAAACCATTGTCCTTGATGTCTGCCATAGCATGCTCAGTATAAATACGTGCTGATGCAATTGCTTTTGTCAAAATTTCTTCTTCTGGTGTGAACTGCGCACGGTCACCTAGTGAGGGGGGCTTGTAGAAGTTGCATCCTACTTCCTGAAGCTCAGCTGTCATTTCATATCCTCGGTCGGTCATGACACCATCTCCTTTTGATAATTTCTGCAGCAACCCACTCTGTTTGATCACCTCTTTGTCTGACATGCGCCCTTCCATACCAGGGCTGCAAAAAATTGTGGCTCCATTGCATGATATTCCAACAGAGAAGAGGATCACATTTTCTTTTTTGTATGTAGAAAACGTATTTCCCTGTTGTTCGAAGTTGGAAGGAGTCTGGACATAAAACGAGACTCCGTCTAACAAAACCCTCAAATTTTTGAAAGGTTTCATCTTCTTTGGCTTGAACTTTCTTTGTGCTGCTGCCGTCACAAACATTTCATCCTCCATCCCCTTGAAAGTTAAATAAATCAACCTTGTCATCACATAACAAATTTCACCAATCATTGAGGATGACATATTGAATATTTCAGACAGTTCTTCCAGAGCTAGTCCTCTTCTCAATCTCAGAAGGAAGAGATGCAACTTATCTTCACTTGAAAGGGTACTTCGTACCTTTTTTGGAGTGTTGAGCTTGTAATTGTATTTCAATGAGCTAATAGCATCGTGGCCTCCGATCAAATGGAACAGGGCATAGAAGTCTTCGACATTTAGACCAGTATACAACTTAAATTTCTTACTATTCTTGCACAAGTCAAAAGCAGCAAATGGGCCTGTTTGAGTACTGACATCAATGCCACCATCCTGCATAGTTAATGAAAATTTGTATTGGTGATATATTCACTTTTTTCACAATAAAAATTTAAATACACTCAACATACTCACAGTTTGGGTACAGGCATCACTGGTCTTCTCCATGGTCGTCTCCATAGTCTTCTCGAAGGTTGAATCTAGACAACTTGTGTCACTTGGTAAGTCGATAGATGACAAGTCTGGGAATGACATGAACTGCAAAAAAAATAACAAAGGGTCAGAAGACAAAAACAATGAAATTATTTTTTGAGTGTCTGTTATTCTTGGGCTGAAGAACGAATTACTTGCAGCAACAACAAATAGGTGCCTAATTTATTTATTTTTTTCAGCAATTTCTTGTACATCAAGACCCTGCACTTGGAAGGGTGGTTCACTGGGTTACAATCCTAAGATTGCTAATCAGAGACAGTACGATTCTTTTAAGATTGATGTGCTCCGCAGAGCAAATTTTGATCCACGTGCCACAAGGTATCAGACTGGCCACCCAAGTACTTTCCTCAAGAATGAGTTTGTGAGTGCACTAAGCTACAAGGAGAGTCCATCCTTATTTGCAAGTTTGTTGAGAGTGACATATGATGATTTCACCTACTGCAAGGATGATGAAGATATTCTCAAGAATCGAAGAGAAGAAATGTACAAGGCTTTGAAGGAACAGATAGAGCAACTGAAGCCCACCCCACAATATCAGGGAGCATTTGAGGTAGAGGGGACAAGAGACCAAAGTTCTAGCTTGTTGTGGCAAAGGATCAGAGCTCTACATTGCAGTGCGGAGCCAAGCCATCAGATAGTTAACTTTACTACCGAATCAGCCAAAATGAATTTCCTCAAGAAACATTTGTGGGGAATTGATCGAATTGTTACAAAAGCCATGAGACACGGAATCAAACATGAGGCGGAAGCAAGAAAGGCTTATGCTGCTCAACAGTGGTCAAAAGATCCAACTGCAGTAATTGTAACATCAGGGCTGTGTTTGAACACTGAATTAGTGGGGCTGTCGTGTAGCCCTGATGGTTTTAAATGCTCAGACATCCACCCACAAACTTTGTTGGAAATTAAATGCCTCTTCAACATCAAGGACCATGATCCAAACAATTTTGAAGAGGCGCTATCTAAGAAACAGCAAAGTGCTTTTTGCTTAAAAAGAGATAGTACAGGACAACTTTTTCTGAAGAAAAATCACAAGTTTTATGACCAAGTACAGTTTAGCATGGGATTTCTAGAGTTGCCAGAGTGTGACTTTTTCCTGTGGACCAAGAAGAATTCCGTCACAGTCACCGTTCCTTTTGACCAAGAGAGGTGGAGTAAGTTGAAGGACAACTGCACCAAATTCCATTGGAATTACATGATCCCAGAGTACTTTTCAATGAGAGTCCCTAGAGAACTGGAGCCCATTAAACTGTAAGTGGTTCTCACCTCCACACTGTCGCTGCTCCTGCACTTCTGTTGGATGCGCTTTGGTTTAGGCTGTAAACGACAATATTGCTGTAATTAATGCCAAATATAGAAACTAAGTTCTGATAGAAAGTAGTATTATAGTTTTATGTTTAAAGTGTTTCCATACATGAATGTTAATGAAACTTGATCTCTGTTGTTTTTAATTACCATGACAGAACTTCTTAATGGTTGATTTATATTTAAGTAATTTTTTAAGAGACGGTTTTATAGTTAAATCGAAGATTTTACCTTTGTCGGGATGTGTTTTTCCTTAACTTTGGCATAAATGAGAATGAGTGTTGCTTGCTTACTAAAATCTTCCATGTGTAAACGTGCCAAGGACATGTTCTTTATCTGAAACCAAAAATGAAAGTGTGTAAAATGAGTACAAGTAAGTTAATACACAATATTTATAGCAATATCTTGATTGTATCTTACTCTAGTATCTTCAAATTTCCTGATTTGCCCATCTGGACAGATTCCAATAAATGTAAAATTTGATTCCTGTTTTGCAATAATGCCTCTAAGTTTATGCTTGTTTCCATACAGTTCAAATTCAAAAGACAATTTGAAGGCAGAAGTACATCTGAAAATTGAATAAATTAGTAACGACAAGACCCACAGTAATAAATTAATAAGTTTAATTCAAAAATTGCAGTGGTCACCTTTCTAAGCAAAAGATAGAAGACTGTGGTATATCCATTTGAACTATCTTACAGTCCGCCTGGTGCATCAAACACCGTGGGCATAACTCTTTCCTGCTTGCACACATGTACTTTAAAATCGAACTCCTCAAATCGCTCACATCTTGTAATTGAATGGAATCTCCAAACACGGAAACACTACAACTTTGAAATTGGCCACAGGATGGACAAGACACTGTTGGAAGGTAATCTCCGGATAAACAATTTGAATTACCTTGTTAATGATACATTGTACAAAAATAACAAAATTACTCACCATCCAACGTTGGCATATACTTCCAGATGACTGATAATGGGTGAGTGTGAATGTCCCCAGCACTGTGCATACAAAGGAATTTTTTTTTTAAGAGAGTAGAGTCTAAGTGCCACAAAATAAATGACAACTAAAAACATACCCTTGAGATTGCCCAAGATGTTGCATTCTCAGCAAATCAACAAAAACTTGCAGCACATTTACAGGATTATTTTTATTGTTGGAACTCATACGAGAAGAGATACCTTTAGCAATAATCAAAAACATTTTAGGAGGAAAGCGCTCTCTGAGATAATAAGAAAATCTGAAGCGAACTTACCCTGCCACTGCTTAACAAGAGCTGTAGGATCTGCTATCCCTCTTGTCTCGATGTCATTCTGAATGCCTCGAATGGTGCACATCATGCACTGGGCAGGTGCTTGGCATGATTTGTGATCGTCGCTTTTCAGAAATTTGACTGTTGGTGAGGAGTGGAGCAGAGCCTTCACAAAAAGGTAACACAGTTGGCTTAGTATTAAGAATCTTTGTTCTCAAATATTGAACGGAATAGAACTAACCTGCACACCAACAATGACATGAGACGAGCCATGGGTATTAATAAGCCCTCCATAAATTTCACTATCCATGACAGCTACCACAGAGAACCTGGTGGAACGGATGAATGTAGGTCGGACGTACAGGGCAGTTTGTTTAAAGTGGTAATTTTGGCATGTCAAAGCGTATCAGAACTTCAAGAAATGCATGTATGCAGATTCAAAGTAAGATTGCTTGGTGGTTTGGACAACGGAATAAACCAAACCAAAACGTGCATTTCCACAAATGCAACAATTCAGCGATCCGGCCTATCACTTAAAAATGTTCAGAAGTGTTATTCAAGTTCCTTCAGATGCATGTCAAGTTATAAAACTGATTAAATCCGAAAAATAACAAAAGCCCTATGCAGGTTATGTCTGCTGAACTCGGATTTAGCCACCAGTGCAGCTCGCGACACGCAGAAAATACCAATGTGTCCATTATTTGCACGTAAAAGTGATAAAAATAAAAAAACCTAACGTTAAAAACTAACGCCACACCTTCAAAACCGATAAAACGGGAGGGACGCGCAACAGCAGGGACGCGCAACAGCCAGCCAGCCGCACAAACAAACACAGACGCTGCAGACGCCTCGATCGCTCAACCGCACGCTCACTTTCTCATACCGAGCGGCCGGCCGAGCTCGCGCATGCGCAGAAGCCGTTTTTGTGCTTACTTTTCTTCTTCACACTTCCGGGCCAGGATTCGTTGGAATACCCTATCCATGCTCTGTTATTATAAACTGATGTTGGAGGTTAAACTGCATTGTTTACCAACTTTTTAAATTGGTTTTCATGTCTTTCAGGGTGCTTTTGGCTGGCAAGTTGTGGAGACGGAACAGGCTTTGTGCCAAGTCATGGATCAAAATTTATTGAAGGCTGATGTGAATGCATTTTGTCTGTCAATCCGGCACCATGGACAATATCATTGTGTCACTGAGTTTAACCTTTCTTGCGAAGCCAAAGTAATGTGCACTTGGCTTGGTGGTAGGATTTGGGGCAATGAAGGAATGTCCCTCTACATTTGTGACACGTTAGCATTTGATCGATTGCAGACAGCTGCAGGGAAAATATATGTTTTGTCTTATTTGTGGACTTCTGCATTTCATTTTCTTTCAAAACTTTTAGAACAGGGCATTTATTGTTCTATTTTCCTCTTATGGCACCTGGTTTTTATGTGCCGAATATTTTTTTTACTGAACTGTATGAGCTGTATAGAAAAATTATAGTAGGGTTTTTCGTTTTATCTTATTTTGCTTGTTGTACATTGTCACTGCCATGGTGGCCCTAATCAATCGCCCCACTATTGACCTCAGGCTCTTGGGGGACAATGCTGTCATAGAACATTTGTTATTGTTACTCTCTTTAAAAGAAACTAAACTATTGTTTCTCAACTGTCATAATTGATTTTCATGTATAATAAGGGATCTTATTTTCTTCTGCGTGTCCTCGCATTGATAAATTCTGCGCTAGCAAGTGTAGAATTTCCTGCGCTTTAATGCAGAATAATTTTGTGAAAATATATGCATACTACTGGACTTTCTTCTGCGCTTCTTATGCACAAATTCATGCGCATCAAAAGAAGGTTTAAGTTTGTACGTAAGCTTGCGCAGAAATTTCTGCATTAAAGCGCATGCGTAACTTTGTACGCAAGCAATGCAGGAAATTGTACACTTTTACCCAGACTAAAAAAACCATGGGCTGGGCCATGGCGACGGCTGACCATGGTGATCAACGAATCGCCATGGTCAGATGATCTTGACCATGGCGAAATGGCGCATGGCGATCCCCACCATAGGGCAGCGCACCATGGGGGTGGCTCCGCTATGGTGCGCTGCTCCATGGTGCGCTGCCCCATGGTGTGCTGCCCCATGGTGTGCGCTGCCCCATAGTTAACCGCTCAATGGTGGAGTGCCTCATGGTGATTTTAAATAGCTGGTCACAGTGACCAACAAATTAAGTGCTCTGACTGACCAAAGCCGTACCCCAGTGAAAATTCGACCTTACGCACGATTGTGAAGTCATGGTCTCTCTATCTCCAGTAATTTAAATGTTACAGACTATTTCTGAATAAACCTCGGAGACTTGAACGCACGGGCAAGAGAACATTCACTGTGGTGCGAGCGCCACCATGGCGACAAACACCATGGTGCAGCTTCCACCATGGGCACGCCAGACACCATGGTGACGAGCACTATGGAACGATCTCCACCATGGTGGAGCCCGCCGAACCATGGTGGTACTCCCCATGGTGCGCCTTCACCATAGGGCAGCCCATTTAACCATAGTGATGACGACCTTCGCCATTGTGGACTGCCCTATGGTGATGGAAATTCACGATGGCGACCATGGTTTTTTTAGTCTGGGTTACGCAGGAAAACCTACATAGTCAGGTAGTGTGTAGGGCTAGCTAAGGGTTTTTGATTGCCTCTCTGCCACTTGATCACTTACAAAGTAACCTTCTTGCCACTTGCTACCTGAAATGCCACTATTCATTGTCACTCAAGTCACATCTTGCCACTTTAATTTTAACCCAGGAGTACCGTTAAAGTGGGAGTAGTACCAACCTTGCGACTGCGCTTGGAAGATTTTTTTACATGCAATGGTTTTACTCGGGCACATTTTCAGCCACATAATATGTTTGATGAGACATGTCACGCACTGTTCATTGCATCATGAAACTTACATATTTCTTATATTTGCAGGGAGATTGCTGTATATAACAGGGGCCGAGGCCTCCAACAACTACTTCTATTAGTCCTGACCGAAGACCGACTTTTTCACCACGTCATTCAGAAGAACGTTTACTCTGCCGAGGTACGTGCAGGGGTGTAGTGGAGCGGGAGCGCATGGGAGCGCAGCTCCCAGACCTTTTTTTTCCGGCTGCGCGCTCCCACACCTTTTTTTTAGCGGGAGCGCACGGGAGCGCTTCCGTTCTAGTGGGAGCGCTCCCGTGCGCTCCCACCAAATTGTTGGCATTGTTGGCGCAAACACAAGGCTGTGAGCTGTTTCGGCACCACAGCACGACTCGTGTTGGTTGAAAATGTCAAAGCGGAAAGACGTGACGCCGCCTGCGCGGCCTGGAACTCCCAAAGCACCCAAGCAGGTGAGCTGATAGGTGAAAAGTGCTTTGTTTCCGGGATCCGTCAACTTGTTCGGGCTCTATTTGTTCAGTGCATCAAGACCATCGCGTGCACCTCGGCCGAGGCCGAAAGAATGTTCAGCCAAATCAACATTGTCTTCAACGACGACCGGGCCAGTCTCCTCGTCGAAAATATCAAAGCCTTTATGATGATAAGGGTGAACGGGCCTCCACTCTCACAGTGGAATCCGCAGCCCTACATACAGAGGTGGAAACTGGAGGGCCATTGGTCGGCGGTTGACCCAAAGTCACGCAAAATGGCTAGCAAAGAGTCTACTTCTGCGTGCCGGTTCTCCATGGCCGACCTTTGGAACGCCATTTCATGAGAATAAATTTTCTGGCTGAAAATAGGCCAGTGGGAGCGCTCCCCACGGTGGGAGCGCTCCCTCACCTTTTTTTTCACAACTACACCCCTGGGTACGTGCGCACCACGGCATCCGCCATGTGCATGAACTCCTGTGTAGAGAGACCCCGAGCAGAGGCAAAAGCGACCGCCTCTGGCCATCTGGGATAGGTCGTCATCGTTATGAACAGATCGGGGGCACCGAACTTGGACGCGATACACACCGCGTCCGTGTAGTTGGCGTCAGTGCGTAGTAACTCCGGCCTCAGAGGATTCTGTTATTTAACCGAACTGGAGGAGCAGGGCGAAAACGTAACTTGGCCTTAAAAAAAAAACCTCAGGTGTTAGGGGCAAATCCATTTACCGCTATTTGGAGAATATTGGATAGAATAGTGCGTATAAAAAAAAGGAAGCGCATGTTATAAATTACGAGTTTGAAAAGCTACATTTACAAGTGTCAGTTCAACTTTTTATTTATCCTCTTCTTCCTTTTTCTGGCATTGAGCTACCACCTTGGCCAAGGTTCCACTATTGATACTCCCACCTCAGTTCCCCTTCCACTTCCCCTCACTATTGTTGCCAAACCTATAAATTGAGCCTCACCTTTGGCCCGGCCAACAGTCTGTAGGCTGGTCTCGTGCTGTTCGGTTCTCCCAATAAACGACTGAAACCTCTACTCTCTGTCGTCCTGTTCGCCCTTTACCACTCTTAGTGCCCAACACCACAAGTGGTGACAGCGGTCAAACTAACGACTTAGCGTGGTTGATATCTACGTTTTGGAAGGAGGACGAGAGTATAGAGTGTTATAGAGTATGTGTGAGTAGACAGGTCGATTAGTGACCTAGTAGGAAGTGTAAGAGGGAGCTGCCTGATTGAATAGTCGTACTGCTTCTTCACGGAGCGAAAGCCACTACCAATCTGTGCAATCCAAACTTCTCTGAAACACTTGGGTCAGTTGATCGAAAGCCTTTTTAAGTGCTGATTGTCAGAACGAAAGGGTTGTTAGGAGTGAAAGCCCGGTGCTGCATAGAGTGGAAGCCGATTTCGTGCTCCTTGACGCGAAAGCCCATTTGGTGCTGCGAAAAGGGAAAGCCGAACGAGCTTCTCTAAGCGAAAGCCCATAGGTGCTATTCTAACAAGGCGAAAAAGAGGTGAATTAACGAAAGCCGCAAAAACGAGCTGTTATTTCATTGAGTGTTAGGACGGTGACTGAAAGCCGAGGTAACTCGAGCTAGAAACCGTTGGTAGGAAAGGGAATACACGGAATGGAATAACTACACCGAATTCAAGAAAAGTCACTGTATAATGCATCCTTTTCGTCGACGGGCTCGTGATTTTTTTGACCCTCACGTCGGTCCGCTCGTTCATCCAATGGAACCGAGCGATGATGAAGGAGGTCCTGCCGCAGAGGAGCAACCACAGCAGGCGGACGTAGTGGTCCGTCTGGTCCCACCTGGCGGCGGACAAGCTGGTTTGCCAGATTTCGAAGGATTCAACGTGGAGGAGGTGCCACAACCTGGAGTGGAAGAAGAGCCCAACGAACCAGCAGCTAGAGGTCGAGAGCGAGGCAGAGGACGTGGGCGCGGCAGAGGTCGCGGTGCAGTCGCAGGCCAAGCGCGTGTGCTGCGACGGTGGCCTGGTCAGACCGACGACGAGGCCGATGACGAAGACGAAGGACAAAGCGACCAGGAGAGAGAGAGCATGGTCCCAGATTTCAGACAGATTTTCAAGCCATGCAGCCGCTGTTCAACATCACATGCCTAAGATTCCCGGGTGACCGGGTCAATTTCGTTAAGGGATTTCCCTTTGTTACGGGAACCCGATGGCTTTGGATCCTGTGTGCTAGAGGGGATCCTCGGAGCTGCGGGATCCCCTGTCCGTACAGGATCCTGCACGTTGCGGGATCCTCTGCGGACAGGATCCTGTAACGAAATTTGGCCGTTGGAACAGGATCCCCTGAATCAGAAAGGACACCTGTGTGGCGACACCGGATCCCCTGTCCCTAAAAGGAATACCTGTAAGACGAAAAGGGATCCGTCTCCCCTAAAAGGAGTACCCGTTTGTTCACAAGGGATACTTTTTCAATTAAAGGAGCACCCGTGTCCAGAGCGGTCCCGTGTGGCGAATTGGGATCCCGTGCCGCTTGAAAGGCATGACTTGAGGTGCAGCCGGTCCTCCAACCTGGCGAAGTCAGACCACTATCTGTCCTCCCATGGTGAAGGGGGACGTATCATAGTCAAAAGATGTAGGCAGTCGAATTGCGACCCGACTATCCCACACATTAGGGCAGCGCGTGCCTCTCAACCCAACGAAATTCCTAACCGTAGCTTCCATCGAGAAGTAAGTCCGTAAAAACGATACTAGCGCCATCTAGCGGATCGGAGCGCATATCGCCCTAGGACAGCGTTACGGGATCCTTGAAGCGCTGGCGGGATCCCGCGACATCGGTACAGGATCCCTGGAACGCTAGCGGGATCCCGCGACAGCGGTACAGGATCCCTGGAGAGCTAGCGGAATCCCGCGACAGCGGTACAGGATCCCTGGAGAGCTAGCGGGATCCCGCAACAGCCGTACTGGATCCCTATAGAGTTAGCGGGATCCCGCGACAGCGGTACAGGATCCCTGGAAAGCTAACGGGATCCCGCGACAGCAGCACAGGATCCCTGGAGAGCAAATGAGATCCTGTAAAGGAGGCCGGGATCCCGTGAAGTAGGACGGGATCCCGGTAGCTCTAGCGGGAATTTTAGACATGGGATGATATCACAGATGATGACACAGCAGCAGCAGCAGTCTTTCCAGCATTTCCAGCAGCTGCAGCAACAACAAGCGAACCAGTTACAACAACAAACAATTCATCAGCAGCAAAATGGACAGCAGACAAAAGTCTAACAAGGAAGTGATCATGCAAACTTTCAAAGTGTCGGAAAAAACCGGAAAAATTGGAAACAAAAACCAGAAAAACTGGAAAAATTAGTTTTAAGGCTCTACAGTGGAAAATGAGCATGAAACCCACTACTTTTGTGTTGCGTTGGACCTCTACTTCCACTCGCAACCCCAGATACACAAGTGCAACAACGAAAATCGCATGAGAAGGAAACATAACAGGGTATAAATAATGTGAGTGCGCTGAGAATCGCCCGCACACAGTGATGAAGTTATGCTTTTTGCCTACTTACAGGCGAAAAGTCGGGCGTTTTGCCTTCTTTTCAGGATGAATCTTTCCAATTTTTCCGAGGTCAGGGAAAAAAAAACGGAAAAGAACACTGTTTTTTTTTTTTTTTTTTTCAATGTTTCCGGAAACTTTCCGGGCATTTTCATCTCTATTTGTGCAGACTTCATGGCCGCTAATAACGCATCGGTACACGTCACCTGCAGCAGATTTATATTATTAGTACCTTGTGCCGTGGTCGTGATAAGATCACGTGTTCGTACACTCTTGCGGGGATGCAGAGGAGCCACACGTGGTACACGTGTCGTCGTCCTCTTTTGCTTCAGACGGATCCGTCTCTGGTGGGTCGTTCCTGACTGCGTGCTGGACAGTTTGTTCTTGCTCTACTGCTGGTGTAGTTTCAGCATCCGATTCGTTCCCTTCCTCCGTCATTATTAACGGCCCACGGCTGGTGGATGGGGCGTCCATATTAGCTGATACATATATCACACGCCGATTAACAGGCTCGCTCCTTGCTACAACAGTTGGTTGCGTGCTATGAATGAGAGCCAGATGTCCTGCAAGAGACATATTACCGCCGTCCGTCAGGTTGCCATGGCGCGTCTCAAGAAATCTCAACGTGCGTTTATATTTATCATGTCGTCACCTTCGTCTGATGAATGCGACGACATTGAGTCGTTAAATGCCTGCACTTCCCTTCGTGTTACTCCAAATGCAACCTCCGCTGACGGGTCTTCGGACGTGTCTGTAAGCAAAAAAATAGTCTCGTCTGATGGTCTGCATTAACGACACGTGTAACGGCGTTCGTTCAAAGACAGTAACAATTATAACCCTTTGATAATTCTAACGGTGAATAATTGATCGAGCTCCACTGAGCGTCTGATGTCTGGTTGCCGTCTGAATCTTTAGTCTGTTCGCCTGCAGATGTTTCCTCGGACACGTCCGGAGTGGGTGGGATGACTGCAACATTTGAATGGTTGTGACGTAAAGCAAAGTCAATTCATTGATGTTTGTCACAGAGTGTTTCCTCGCTATACGTGATCCAAGTGATTGCTTACCAAGAGAAGACAGCAAGACCTCGAAGCTGTCAATAGAATCTTCACACAAGACCTCTCCCTCAGATGCATTGGCGGCCGCGTGAAACAACTCCGCAAGCCGCTGGGTTGGCGGGATGACTGAAATAATTATATTAAAGTTAGATAGACATTTCGTGTGCGCATACTGCTACGTGTGGCTCATTCGAGTGTAGTCGTTACTCACTGATGCTGGACACGGACGTGTCGGAACACTCCATAGTATCATCCATAATCATCATGCCTTCCTCTTCCTGTATTTGGCCGCCCTCCCCGACCAGGCGAAGTAGATGTGCACGCCGTGCCATTCTGTTAACTGAAGTGAAAGAAATGGGTAATGTGCGGTGGAGGTTGCAATGCGTGCACACTAAATCTTATGTACAATTTTGTACGAGACATCACAGTTTTTTGTGCAGATGAACTTTTCGTACAATTTTTGTACGAAAATCTGCACAAATTTCCCCGTTTTTGTACAAAATCTGGTACAAAATTGTGCGAAAAGTTCATCTGCACAAAAAACTGTGATGTCTCGTACAAAATTTGTACAAAAACATTTAGGGTGTGCGTTTCGTATCACTAGACGGCAAAACGTTACCTCTCACCACCCAGTTAACTCCAATGGTTGCCAACAGATGATCCTTGTTGTCCATCAGCAGTTTGACAATATTTGGCGGAAGGGACTCTAGCACCGCTACATTTTCTGCGGTGGCATCGGGAGAGTCTCCAACTGGTTCATCCTGCGTCTGATTAGCTATTGCTGTGAGAATAAGTGATTGTAATGTACTGACACGTAAGATTTCGCGCTCACGGTTGACAGTGCGAACCCGTCAGTGTGCGTACCCTCATCAGTATCCATATCACGAAGCAGTCTGTCAGATTCTGTTGTCCTCTGATGCTCGTCTGACGTGTTGACTGGGAGATCCGCGACGACATCCTCTTGCGCGGCAGGCGGGGCTGCTGCCTGCTGCTGTTGTGGTATTAGGAGTCCATCTGCGACAAACAGAAAGGATGCTGATACACGGTACCGAAATAATCCCAACACTATACGAGTCAGCCTCTCATACGACTACTGTAAGGTAAATATACTCCGTACCGTTCCACCAATCATCTCCCGTCCCCGACGGGTAGTACGGGGTGAGATCGAAATTGGCCATATAATCCAGGACTTCCTGCGGGCACCACCATTTTGGATCACAGCAGCACACCCCCGTCCAGGTGCACTTCCAACTATGCGCCTGTATGGCCATGGTCAGTGATATAGAGGAATCGGCGCCTGGACAGAACAACCAGTTACCAATTTTGATACGAGCCCAATGATGTGTGCATGTTTTTGGGATCGTGTTTATGTGTTTGTCACCCTTTCGAAGAAGGTTGTCTCGATGCTAGCAAACGGAAGAGAACCCGTTTGGTTACGCATCTTTCCCCAGTACTCACTGGCAGCCGCTTCCCCAGTGCGTCAAGATGACTCGGTACAGCCATGTAAGGCCTACCTCCTATGCCCTCTTAACTGATCCCTGAAGCGGAAGAAGGGGATAAGTCGACTTATTCCAAAAATGACTTTTTCATGGATTATAATACTTCAAAAAATTTCGAATCTAACTGTTTTTAACTTTTGCCTGAACTCCTCATAGAAAGGGAGCAAATCGACACAGAAAAGGGGATAATTCCCCTTGGCTCCATTTACGATCACCTTGTAGTCCCAAAAGGATACAAGTCACGGAAAATCCACATGGCTCCATTTGAAAGTTGGAAAAGGAGATAAGTCAACTTAGGTTGTTATTCATCGGTTGGAAAAAGGAGTTATCTCAACTTCAGTCCAAATGTCAAGTCTCGTTTCAACAAAATTCGACTTGACTCCAAATGTCGTGTTGCTAAAAGGCTCAAGTCGAATTTTTGTGCAGCGTTTCTAGGACAATTGGAATTTCGTGTAATAAATGAGAAAAGAACTCTTCTTGGCGAGTTACGAGTGTCAGTAACACATCCAGAGCGATAATACTTATCACAACATTGCAATAAGCAGTGGCTTACTCACAGGTTAGGTTACCATATTTTGGTCCATTGTAGCTGCAAAAAGGGCTGCCCACTGATTTGAGCAGATGAATACAGTCGTTGAGCCTGGCACACCAACTTGATGGCGATAAAACAGGGTGACATGATCGAAACTTAAGATAAAAACATACGTTCTTCTGAATTTTTGAACTAGCTGTTGAATCCCAAGGCAGCAAGCAGAAAACATTTTCAAATTGTAGCCAGTGTTGACAACCAACTGTACAACATTTACTGTTATGTTGTTGTCAACGTGTACATTTTTCTCGGTTTGTTTCGCGCAAATCATTTATATTTTTTCCACTTATTTTTTAATCCGCAAACGCGACCAGGTTCGCATGGGCATGGGCAAGATCACTGACACTCGTAACTCGCCAAGAAGAGTTCTTTTCTCATTTATTACATGAAATGCAAAGTGTCCTGGAAGCGCTGCACAAAAATTCCACTTGACTCTTTTTGCAACATGACATTTGGAGCCACGTCAACTTGTCTCCAAATTCAATTTGACATTTGGACACAAGTCAAGTTAAGCCCTTTTACCAATTTTTTTTGCTGACTTGACTCCATATTCCATTCATTTGATGGAACTAAATCGACATGACTCTTTTGTCCACTTATGCGTCTAGTGGCAAGTCTCCGAAACCCTAGAAGGAGCAGCCTGACCCCTCCAACTTTTGTTCCATTCTTGAGGCATGCTTTATTGAATTATCAGCATTCATGATATCATGTCAATTAGTTTGAATTGGTCCTGCAAACTGTTTTTTTGTTTCTCCTGTAAAATGTCTAAAAATGACTTATCCCCTTCTTCCGCTTCATGGATCAACTGACTGGCGAAGTCGACATACCCGCTTTCCCTGGTTCGTGTCACCGGCAGGATTTCACTACCTTCCGATGAAATGCGACCAATGAGGATGACAGTCTGATGTAGTGCATAGTGCAGCATCAGTTACCTGTGGTACTGAAGCTACACGTCCACTACTATGACATACCCTGTACATTTGTGTTCGTGTCACACAAAATGCGCAGTCCAGGGCTATAATGATGTCTGACGACAAAATGTATAAAACAAATTATGTTCGTCTTTCACGCGCCGGAGGGTCGGCTATCAGTGAGTACTGGGGAAATATGCCTAGGCAGTCGGGTTCTGGTCCGGCTGCTAGCATAGAGACAACCTTCTTCGGAAGGGTTCATACACATACAAGCACATATCACACTCTTTCCGATCTGAATATTTCCTCTTTGTCGAGTTCATTTTTTTTCGTTATTTTTGATTAAAGTTGCAATATTACTACACTGAATTAAAAATCTTTATGTTTTCCAGACAAGTATCAACCTTCTCACGATGACGTTCGAAGGGCCTACTATAATTCAGGGGGTTTCGTTTGATGTGTACAGAGCAATATCAAATAAGAAAAGCCACACCTTTTCATGACCTTCTCCGATTCTCCTAATATTTTGTGGGCTTGTTAGACACCCAAAGGGAAGTCTTTTGCCAAATTTACAGATCCTGAAAAAAATTATCGGCTTTGTTGCGGGTAATTTTAGTTTAACTTTTGGAGTAAAAACACGGATTGGGGTATTTTGCGCTACATGGACAACTTTCATCCCTGGGGGTTCAAATTTGCCATCCTTATGTAAAATTGACCAAGAAACAAGAATATAACCTCGGATTTGACGTGGGACGAATACTGGCTGCACCAGCCTCAGAAAACCACAAAAATATGGCCTAAAATTTACGTTTGGCTTGGGACTTTTGTGGAAATTTTTTGTTTTGGGCCATCCAATGTTGGGATCATGTTGAAAAAAAAACGAGACAAATCGAATGAGCACCCGCGCAGATTTTTCTTACAAGACGTTTAGAAGTTATGAGACTTTGAAGTCTAAAAGTTACGTCCAAAATACCTGAGATAGGAAGTTTTTTCAAAAAATTGACGAAAAATACCTTTTGCATACATAAATCGATTCATCTCAGCAAGACAAAGAAAAAGTTCCATTACAACTACGACGTCCGAATCGAAATGTAAATTTTCTGGATCATACAAGTTTTAAACTATAATGGTCTAGAACATTTACATTTCGATTCGGACGTCGTAGTTGTAATGGAACTTTTTCTTTGTCTTGCTGAGATGAATCGATTTATGTATGCAAAAGGTATTTTTCGTCAATTTTTTGAAAAAACTTCCTATCTCAGGTATTTTGGACGTAACTTTTAGACTTCAACGTCCCATAAATCCTAAACGGCTAGTAAGAAAAATCTGCGTGGGTGCTCATTTGACTTATCTCGTCTTTTCCTACATGATCCCAACATTGGATGGCCCAAAAAAAAAATTTCCACAAAAGTCCCAAGCCAAACGTAAATTTTAGGCCATATTTTTGTGGTTTTCTGAGGCTGGTGCAGCTGGTATTCGTCCCACGTCAAATCCGAGGTTATATTCTTGTTTCTTGGTCAATTTTACATAAGGATGGCAAATTTGAATCCCCAGGGATGAAAGTTGTCCATGTAGCGCAAAATATCCCAATCCGTGTTTTTACTCCAAAAGTTAAACTAAAATTACCCGCAACAAAGCCGATAATTTTTTTCAAGATCTGGAAATCTAGCAAAAGACTTCCCTTTAGGTGTCTAACAAGCCCACAAAATTTTAGGAGAATCGGAGTAGGTCATGGAGAGGTGTGGCTTTTCTTATTTGATATTGCTCACAATGTGCCGCCCTTTGGCAACTGTATGTTCGAGGCATTCTCGTACGGCCTTCTCGAAACTTTGGACGCTGCCCCTGAGCTGCGCAGGGATCGCGTTCGGATGATGGAGTCCCTGTGGGACGATTTAGGTGCTTACACCGACGACGGCTCTGGGAAGCCTTATCAGTCTTATCAGACATATGGTGCGTAAAAAAGTGATGGCATGTACGTTCTGCAAATGCGTCTCATGTAAAAAAATGTTCTTGATACTTGCGCTTGTTTTGCAGCTGATGCCATGTCTAAAGACGGCACCTACGCCGGTGCACCGAAAGTCCACGCCCTCGCCCTGTTGTACAACTGTCGGGTGCGAATTTTCCAAGGGGGACGCATAAAAGGAGCAGGGTCGGAGAAGTAGCAGGGTATGCCTGGTGGTTAAGGCGCAGGGTTGTCGGGCCTCAAAGTAGCAGGGTCCTGGTGCCTCAGAGTAGCAGGGTCGCCTAGCCCAGCGCGTGTAGCACAGCATAAGATCTGTCGCAAGTAGCGTAAGATCTGTCGCAAGTAGCGTAAGATCTGTCACGTGTAGGGTAAGACCGTCGGGAGTAGGGTAAGATCTGTCGCGACCCCGTTAGGTTAGGTTAGGATGGGTCGGAACCAATTGGTTGTAGGGAGGAGCTGGTCAAAAACATGCGCAGCTGGGCCAGGCGACCCTGCTACTTTGAGGCCCCACAACCCTGCGCGTTCACCTCCAGGCATACCCTGCTACTTCTCCGACCCCGCTCCTTTTACCGCGACTGTTTGAGGATGATCTGCCCGCTGCGTTTCCAGTCTATTCGGCGCTCGACCGAGTTTATCCTACCACAGCTCCACCAGGTATATTGCCGTCTGATTGACGTTCCTTACGTCTACATTTTTTTGTGTTGTCAGTGCGGTATCAGAATGTTTTTGTATGTTACAGCTCTGACCAAGAAGCGGTGCTCACTTAAGTTGTCAACGACGATCGGTGCGCACTATCAGTGGGCGTGTAGGTATCGAGGGGAAAGTGCCAGTGGGAGAGAACGAGTGTCTCTGGGACCTTTCAGTGTTCACTGTCCAGATTGCAACGCCACTTTCTGGGAGGCCGAGCGCCTCGTTGCAGATGAAGAAAATCCGGCGTGGTGCTGTGGGAAACAAATCAAAACTGACCTATCAGCCACCGCCCTCTTCAGGCCAATACAGGACCCGGTGATTCGGGAGTGGTACAGTGGGACGTCCGCCGACGCACTAGAGTTCCAACAGCACATCAGGGAGTACAATCACGCCACGAGTATTGCAGTCCCCATAACCAACTATACTTCCCGCAACCTGCGGACTGGGCGTGTGTTATATATCAACGGTCGTGTGACTTATGAATGTGACGCCACAGTCACTTCGGACCTGCAGATGGGACAGTTGTACTTCGCCAACATGTCCAGGCAGGTTATTGATCAAAGGATGTTGAGAAGCGATGCGCAACTCCAGGGGCACATCCTTGACAGATTAGAAAAGTACCTGCGGCATCATAATGACTTGGTCCGGACGTTCGAACTGGCTGGCAGGGTACAGGACACTCACCCTACCGCCAGAGTTTCTCTTGTCATCAATCCCCATCGTGATGGGTTCAGAGTGACAGACAGGTAACATGTACCCCACGTGTGTCTCATAATGTTTCTGCAACCATCTATTACCTCATGTTCTCGTTTCTTTTTGTTTTATTTACAGGGAGTTTCTCAATGATGATGACGAAATGCGTCGACCCGCGGGGAGTGCCTTCGTTGCCGCAGTGTATGTTGGCGATCGGCTGCAGTATAACTATGATGTCGCTCTCTTTCCCAGAGGAGGTGACGCCATTCCAACTCATACAGTGCACGAGGCCAGTCCGTCCCTGGATACAATGTTATACCCTCTGATTCATCTCCACGCGGAAGACCCGTGGGTCGAGATGGTTGTTCCGCGTGATCGGACGACGCGCCCCTTCCTCACTAACAGATCTCTTAAATGTGGGACGCTTCGCGATTACTATTCCTCTAGAATCATGATCAGACCAGGAGATACAGGGATTCTTTTCAAGTGCAGATCCCTCTTTCAGCAGTGGTTGGTCGATGCGGCCACCAAAATAGAGGATAACAACCTGAACTATGCAGAAAGTCAAAATGAAGAACTTCAGGTGTGCCAGCTAGACTCTCTGCAACGTTTTGTTGAGTCTGAGGCGGAGGAGTCGGGAAAACGACCAGGGAGGATCGTCATCATTCCAAAAAACGTACAGACCAGTGAACGGAGCAGGTACAATAGTTACATGGACTCTATATGCATATCCATGAATACAGCCCCGCCTACCCTCCTCCTGACATTTACCACAAATCCCAGATGGCCAGAAATCTTTGATATATTACAGCAAAGGGGTCTCGATAGGGATGAATATGTTAATGTGGCCGACGCACTCGTCCGAGTCTCCTTGGGACGTTTGAATGTATGTCTGGGTGATGTTATTGCACGGGGCGTTTTAGGACGTGTTCTTGGATACTCTGGAGTGCACGAATTCACATCTACCATGTTGCCACACTTCCACTGTGCGGTCATTCTTGACCCTGCCGACGTTCCACGGACGCCTGAAGAGGTCGACGCCTTTGTCACCGCGGAGATCCCTTCAAAAGAAGAAGATCCAGAGGGACATGAATACGTGATGTCTTTCATGACTCACCGCCCGTGTGGCGGATCTTCGCCGGGTTATAGGAATCCTGTATGCAGACCTAATGGGGGGCCTTGTACAGCGGGCTTTCCTTTTTCATTCAGGTGCCATACAGAGATGACAAGAAGAGGCCCTCTGTTGCGAAGACGAGAAACGGCGCCTGTGTACTCAAACAAGTGGCAGTGCATGATTGACAACAGATGGGTTGTTCCATGCAATGTCCGATTGGGGATAAGGACAGGGAACCATCTAAACATCATGCTATGCGGAGAGAATTTGTGTTACAAGTACTTGTATGGATATATTACAAAGGAAAGCCGTGGGCAGTGCGTGCAAGGAGGCATGCTCAGATATTTCAATGAACAGAATGAGGGTGATGAGCTGCACCGGGATGAAATTAGTCACTTTAAAGACCTGAGAGTGGTCGGTCCTTATGAAGCTGTGTTCAAAATCCTCGGCATTCCTATGGTCCGACTTAGTCATAAAGTTAAGGCTTTGCCAGTGCACTTGCCAGGCCGAGAGTATCAGTACTACAGGGGTAATGCCCGGGCGGCATTTGAAAACCCAAGGGCGTCGAAGCTAGTTAAATGGTTTGAACTGAATGCCCGGGATCCAGCTGCCAACCACCTATTCTATGCGGAGGTTATCAACAACTACCGGTACGGTATATCTTAATATTTACGTATGTTGTCCATCCTGAATCCATTAGATTTTTAACCGTTACTTTAATTTCTTACACAGATGGGCGAAAGGTGACTGGGTGCCCAAAGTCAAAGGACACACCCTCGGCCGCCTTATGCACGTGAACCCTTCACCGCGCAACATGGAGTTGTTCTTCCTTAGGTTGCTCCTCCTTAACAGACCTGGCATGACGTCATTTGAGAACATCTTAACAGTAAATGGCACTGTCCATACGACCTTTAAAGATGCATGCGAGGCCATGGGTCTTGCCGACAATGAAAATATGAACTATGATGCCGCTATGCTCGAAGTAGTCACATACGGAGCTCCGTATCAGATCAGGGCATTCTTCGCCACGATCGTCGCTGCGTGTGCTGCATCTAACTCTGAACAGCTGTGGAGAAGCTACCGGGACTCCATGAGTGACGATTATATGCGTAGTGGGTGTGGTCGCAGAGAGGCCATCGTGAGAGCCAGGAGGGATGTCCTGAGAAGAATTGGTGTCATTAACGGTAACGCCCCTCCAACAGTCCAGGTCCCGGAGCATAAAGATGATGAGAGCTGTCCGCAGGTTGACGAGCTTCAGAATCTCAATTTCGGGGTCCCTGTCAATGACGATGAGGAATGTGACGCAGACGAAGAACCCAGAGCGGACGAGTACATGGATGATATTCCTCCTCATATGCGGTGGCAAGGTAACATTAGTATCCATATCGTTCAATTGTGATGGCACGATGTGGTTTTATTGTTCTTATCAATCTGATGTCTAACCGTATCTTCTTTACTTTGTTCCAAAAGGTGGTGTGCGACCTGATGTGGACTACGAGTAGTTCTTTGACGAACATTACGGGTCGATACACGGACGAGCAGAGGTTAGTTCATGATCGCGTCATGGAGGCCGTCCTGCAGAATGATAGACGACGCAACAATCTCTACTCGCTCGTCGCACCTGCTGGTTGCGGGAAGACTTTCCTGTACCAGGGGCTTGCCCTGGACTGTCGCCGGAAGGACTTACCATTCGTATCATGTGCAATGACCGCTCTCGCGGCGCTTCTTCTGGATTCTGGCGACACATGCCACAAGACATTCGGCATCCCCATTAGGGCCCGACAAGACGGAACCGACCGGTCTTTCATTGAGGGATTTTCACCAGAGGCCGATAGCCTTCGTGCCGCCCGTCTCATCCTGATAGACGAAGTATCTATGATGTCGAAATGGCAGGTCGTTCTCATCGATCATCTACTCAAGGTAATGCTGTTCGGACCCGATGATGTTTGTCTTCAACGTTCGTCTCTACCTCGCTTGATTTTAATTCTTTTTCACTGGCAGGATCTGATGAACACCAGGGGGCATCTTTTTGGTGGTAAAGTCGTGCTGCTAGGCGGTGACATGGGACAGATACTGCCCGTTCTGAAAAATGCCTCCACTTCTGAAATTGTTGCCAACTCCCTCCCGCAATGGGATCACTGGGGCGAGCGTACTGAACTAAAGCTGATTAGAAATATGCGTGCGGCCGACGATCCAGCCTTCGCACGCTGGATCATGGAAGTCCGAGATGGAAGTGCTAACATAGATGGGTCAGACTACATCAGAGTACCGCCACACATGTTGGTATCCGTACCCAGGGCGACCAAGGGCCCAACTGAGTCAGATAAGAGGAGGGTGTATGCCACGACCACAGACGAGTATAACGCTGCGTGTGCTCTTGTCGATAAGGTGAGTAAAGTGAATTAAAGTGTGACTTCTTACGTAGATATCTGGTTATACGCTCGTGTTATCTGTATTATATCCTCAGGTGTATCCTGATGCGTCAGAAGACGTTTTCCGTACGGGAATCATTGTTGCACCAACCAATGCTGAGGTTAGATTTACAAACAACATCGTAGTACAACGGATTCCAGGGACTGATAGTGAGTACTCAGCTAAGACTACTGTCGTGTACCAGGACGTGGGTCGTCAGAATGCCTTGCAACCGGGAGAGTTTCTGATGACTACCGAGGAGTTCGAGAAACTAAACGCTGCAAACCTTCCTCCTCACCATCTCAAAATTAAAGTCGGTAGCGTCGTCATGCTCCTTATCAATTTGGACAAGAAGAATGGCCTCTGCAATGGGGCAAGGTTCTTGGTCCGGCGTATGCTCACTCATGCCATTGTGTTGGAAAAACTGCATCCCTCTGCCTCTGGGGAGAATACCATCTTCATGCCACGAATGAGGATGAGATCAGGCGATGTTCCTATTGCTGGATGCGTTGAAAGGTTCCAGTTCCCCATAACGCTGGCGTTTGCGGTGACTATCAACAAGAGTCAGGGGCAATCCTTCGACAGAGTTGGCCTTTTCCTACGAAGACCAGTGTTCAGCCTTGGGCAGTTCTATGTTGCTGTCGGGAGGGCCAGAAGGGGAAAGGACGTGTCGATTGTGGTGATGAGAGGTCCTCTGCAGGGCCCTATCACGGGACCGACAGGTGGACGTGTTGCCATTCGCACGAAGAACCTTGTCTATCGTGCAGGAGTCATCTAGACAAGGTGTGTTGATGAACAGACAGATTTGGTCTCGTAAGTCTTGTTACGTTATCGGAACTATATGTGCAATACATTTATGATTTTGTTTCAGATGGAAAGTGACGCAGTTTGTAGCTATCTTTAATTCAGACTGCAAGCCTGCCTATTGTATGTAATGTTATTCACACAAATTTCTAACTATTTAATTAATCATTATACACACTTGATTTAATGCAACGACGAACGAGTATGTCTTATATAGTTTCTCACACGCATTAGTCTTGGTCCCGTCCCTTATTTGTACTCATATTATCTCCTTCCTTTACAGTCATTTCGTCACAATTGTTTGTACATTCTTTTGATTTTAAACACGTCCAAGTGTCCATGACAATATAATCATCTAATATATCATAAAAGTTTTAGTCATAATGTACCTTATTAAATTTACATATGTACTGCGGTATTAGAGCGCTCTATATGTAAATCTCAGGAACAAACGAGTAAGTGTCGATTTATTTATGAAAGTTTATGTCGTCAGACTTTTCTTCTTCCTGTTGTTTATTTTTTCTTATTCATTTCAGTCATTCTGTTTTCTGTCTTAGACGACTCTCATTCCTTAAGATGCAAGTATATTATACTTTGCAAATGCACACACATTTGTGCAACTTGATGACATCACTAGCTTATAAGGTAATAAATATGTTTGGTTGCAGCTTTTTTTTACTATCTAAGCTCATGAGACTGTGAGTTCTTATCTTTGTAATTCAACACGTTGTAGGTACCGCGCAGTGGAGGAGCAGGCAGGCCACCCAAAAGAGATTGCCTCCTCCGTGGAAGTTCCCGGAGGAGTTGAAGGCTCGCCCCCAAAGTAATCAAAGGAGGGGGTAGCTCAACCGTTTGTGGTACCGAGTGTATTTTTAAAAATTCGGTATCCATTCGGTTGTTGCTTCCACCTACTTGATGTCAGCATGGCGGGTTCGAACGGACTACAAGCAGCGCATCAACATGTGGATGACACCAGTGACTTATGGGTGGCCGGCTGCTCAAGACAACATATGCACTCGGAATGCATGTTAGCGGCATGCGGGCCACGGCCCCCGCAGGGGGTCACTGGACATGGACGGGGGTCTGGGGGGCAAGGCCCCCCAGGGCGGGGGGTCTGGGGGCGAAGGCCCCCCAGCACCGGGGGGGGGGGACCCCCGCCATCCATGACACGACGCGAGACTATGATGGCTGTGTTACAACACTAGGTCAAAGCAAAGGCATGCTAAAGCGAAGGCATTTGCCAAGAATGCTCTCATTGATCAAGAACGAAAGTTTACACCTAATTATTTACTTACTTGCAGTCTGAATTTTCATACCTAAACTTTCATACTACAAGGTCTTAAAATTAAGACAACACTAGTCTTCCTTTTCAGATTAATACGTAGTATGAAAAAAGATACTACTCGGTCTTAATTTTCTGACTTAGTTGTACGAAAAAAACAGATGATCTCTTCTCAAATAACTACCCAATGGAGAGAGAGTCTCGTTAAGTGATAGTCTCTTCCACTGAAGTCCCTGGACGGAGAAGAGAATCCCTAAAATTGGTATAAAGATGCAAGTTGCAACTGTACGTAACAGAGGGAGACCGACCTGAGCCCAACCACACGTCGACCCGTGGGCATGCGCGGGAGTGAAGTTGCATTCTCTGTTGTTTAGCAAATACTGCACTTATTAAAACCAATCGTGCTTTGGTACACTCATGCCATCTCAGATGAGTACTTGAAATAGGTTTTTGACGAAATGTTCACCTCGTTTCGGCTGCAGGAGGCAAGTAGTAAAGATGCCCCATTCAGACATGCGCCATTTTGATTCCCCATTCAGACATCCCCCTCCCCCGTCATCTTGGGCGGGCCTAACCCAACCTCTCCTCCTTTCCCTCCCCTAACCCAACCTAAGTGGCCGCCATCTTTGCCACCCCTAACCTAAGTGCCACTAACCCAGCCACCCCTAACCTACCCCCTAAACTCAGCCACCCCTTAACCCAGCCACCCCTAACCTACCCCTCTGGATCCGCCCCTGGTGGGACATTGTAACATGGTCGGACATTCTGCCATCTTAAGTGAGCCTAACCTAAGCATGTCTGTACGTGTCCGCCGCGGGTCCGCATTCGCACCGGGGGACCGTCCGGTAACGCGCGCCGCCCGGGAATGCGCCGCGCCGAGTCCGGGGAATGCCGTATACCGCGTTTGAATTTTGCCGCCGCCACGGCCCGCCGCCGGAGGGGGAAACGCGCCGTGTCGAGTCGGGCCGGGACCGCGAGGCGGTGTTGCCGCACCGTCCACGCTCCGCGCCCCACTCGCGACGTGAGCGCCCCAAGCGGTGTGCTGGCGTACAAAATATAATGTTGTCTTTTTTAAGGGGCCTAACCAGCATCTCCCCTGCGCCGGGTGGGGTTGGAGACAGTGGGACTTTAGCAGCACTCCAGTAAATCGTCTGGGGTGGCGAAAACCTCAAACACAGTCATCCCCAATTTGAGGATTGACGTCCACGCAGTCAGCCCAAGATAGGTCTGGGAGAACTGAGGGACACCATCCACCTCCTTGAAATTAGCATCCCTCTCAACGAGGATGAAAGGCTTATCACGCAGCATAATGTAATGAATCTCGTGTGACAGCGTGCGATCATAGAAGCCGAGGTGGTCCTGCGTTTTCCCTGTGAGGTGGCGGGTAATTTTGGGGACCAGCCACTGTCTCTCCAGGTAGAACTCCTCGAGCTCTTCAAGACTGTACTCGTCTTGGAGAAGACCTCTCTTCCAGATCTGGACTGTGTTTGTGGATTGTGAGGCGACCAGCTCTTTCTGGTTCCAGTAGTTGAGCATGAACCTGAGCGACTCCATTGTGTAAGTGATGATGGTTGCTCTGTGCGAGGGCATTTTATACCTGCTGTGGACGCTTTGTGCGGTGCAAGTTTGTACTTGACTTTTTTTATTTAAAAATAAAATCAGGTTGACCACACACACCATAAAAAATTTCTCGTTTAATTTTTATTCTTTTGAATTATTTAAATTTTCTCTTTTTAAAATTTTTTTGTTTAAAATTTTTTTGTTTTAAAATTTTTTTCTTTTAAATTTTTTCTTTTAAATTTTCTTCTTTTAAATTTTTTTTCTTTTAATTTTTTTTTTAACAAATTTTTTATTTTAATTTTTTTTCTTTTAAATTTGTTTCTTTTAATTTTTTTTCTTTTAAATTTTTTCTTTTAAGTTTATTCTTCAAAATTTTTTTCTTTAAAAATTTTTTTCTTTTAAATTTTTTTAAAAATAAATTTTAAATTTTTCGTTTACTACTTTGTTGTACGTTGGCGTCTGTGGGTAGGATGCAAGGTTTTTTATGTCCAAACATCTGTTTAAAAAGACGTCGTACAATCTGATCATTTTTTTCTGGATCAGTTGTGAAACGTTTTTTAAGAAATTGATGTAGCGAGATGCCGTGGGCTCTGTGAACCAAGAACAGCACGCAATACTCGCCACACACTTCTGAATCAATAGCCTGCAGGCTTGTGTGATTATATGTCCATTTTTTACAGAGTCTGTTTATGAATTTCTTGTGGTTTGGAACGAGAGGAGGCATGCCGTAGGAGTCCCAGTACTCTCCTTCACCATTTTTGCCAATGTAAAAAGCAACCCAGTGCTGCCCCGGTTTTGTGATGGGGTCTGTGTTGGCAATCAATAAGGCTGGGCGTTTGTGAAGATGTCGGGGGAGTGTGTCTGAGGCAAAGACGCCTTCGAATAAGGGGGCAACGTGTTTATCTTTCTTCATGAGCGTGTCTAGTGTAAGTCCGTCCATTTTTAGACGTTGTAATCGACCACAACGTTTCGATGTTTGTCAATCTCGATGAGATTTTGGAATTCGGCATACACAATGCAATTTATAGGTTGAGCAAGGGGTGCTGCAAACTTCAACTCAAGACGAAGAGTGCCTTGCTTCTGGAGATTCCAGTGTGGTTCGCTAGCCGACAGGTCCGGAGACAAATCGAAACAGAACAGGGTGTTTCCTCCAGGGTAATCGGAGTAACTGATATTGTTCCCTTCATCTTTCCAGTGTATTCCTGTTCCGCAGAAAAGTGTGTTGTAGCTCTCCATGTACAGTCCGTTGACAAAGTCAGGGGTAAGGGGTTGGGAGGGGACGGGGTGTCCATCAACCATGAGGCTGAGGTAATTCAAATTGAAATGTTGGAAATTGAAACCATTTCGGCCATAATCGCCATTAAAGGCTCGATTGTCAACAAAGCCAATAATAATTCTTTGAGGCAGTTGGTTCATAAAGAGATTGTCCAGATTTTTGTCACGCAATCCTTGAGTAATAGTGACTGTTTTGATGTCCACTCTGTTGACAGGGTATTTTGCAGGAGCTTTTTCTAGGGCCTGGGCGTGAGCCAGCATGATGGACGGGGAAATGGCTACTTTTCTAATGTAAAGAGTCGCGTCGAGAAGTTTGATGCGCTCTGTACCAGTAGTAGACATGAGTGTAAAGGCATCTCGGTTTCGAATGAGCTTAATTCTCATTTCCACATTGTTCAGCAGGAAATGATCTTGATTAAAGAAATCAATGTGCAGAGGACCCATAACCTCAAATTGACGACTGTTTGATGTGCGTGATCGTCGCCATGCAAGACCCAAATTTTCAGCATTATCGAGAGAATCGAAGTGATTGGGGGTGTCCTCGTACCACATACGTTGTGTCATGTGAGACTTTTTAGCCGAGGCGTCATAATTCATGAGGGACTCAATGTAGGCTCTGTAAGCATAGGTCATGCTTGAATGACTGATGACTTTTTGATTGAGGCTGACATCGACTTGGCTCCAGAGAGCGTGTAGGGGGTAATTGATAGGGGCTGCATCATTATGATCGTTAGCTACAATGTCTGTGCCATCAGCCTTAACAATTTTGGCTTTAATGTACAGAAGGGTGTGTGCAGGGTCTAGATATTCATGCCCCACGCCAGGAATGGAAAATTCAACTGTGTTGGAGGCATCGAGTGTTGTGAGTGGTTTGTAAGGCACCCAGTGGGTGGATTCAAGTGCTGTTTGTGTTGGAGGGACCATCCAGAGGTCCAGTTCAGAGCGGAGACACTCTGATGAGGCCGTGTGCATGAATGCCATGATTATTTAATGTGGGTGAGAAAGTCGTGAGAGGTGTTACCCTTTCGAGTCTTTGCGACGGAATAAGGAGGGCGTCCTCGACGTGGCCTTTTTATAGCTCCAGAGCCTGCCATCGTTTCGGCTTTGCGTTTGGCCTTGTTGGCCAGGTTGACTGCCGCCTCCTCCAAGTGTTTTTTAGCGCTGCCTTTCAAATTTTCGCCCGATGCGACATCGGCTAGGACGTGACTGCCTGCCCGCGCCGCTTCTTTACCGACGGCTACCGCGCCGCTCCGGAGGATGGGAAGGACGGTACGGAAAAGCCCACCGAGCCAGGAACCAATGCCATAACCCTTCTGGAAGGAACTACCCGCGTAAAAATGTCCGGAGCCGCCGCCGGCCTGAGTAAGGTAATAGTGTGTAATGTGATTTTGTGGAGCCATGGTTACGAGAGCTGTTTAAAGTGAACCAGCAACGTTGACGTTCCGAATTGGAATGGCACGTATCGTCCCGCGTGGTCCCTTATATCTATTTGGACCGTGTCAAAAGACCGCGTGTTCAAATCAAAATAAATGGGGTGCTCACAGTGGAAAATAGACATGCTACCATAGCGAGCATTGACGTCCACAGGTACTGTGCGAAGTATAGGGGCCCGGGTGTGTCCGATAATCTGGTCTGCCAGAATATCCATGTAAATAAAAAGTTGTGGGGGGATCCCCAAATTGAGCTCAATGGGTTTTACAGCAAATATTTTCTCGTTTGCAGGGTAGGGTCCAGGGTTTTCCAGACCGAGCTGAAGTGCCAGTCGTGGAGAAAAATGCACTTTTGTATTTTCAGTGGCATCAGGGAAGGGTCGAAACACAACCCTTCGATCTGTTGTTTCAGCCAGAGGGGGCTCTGCATTGACATTATTGGTTAAAACAATCAATGCCACAGTCACAGCAGCCGTAAAATCCTCTTTTGTGGGGTAGCAACCCGACTTTACGGACACTGTGTCAACTATTCCGTCTTTGGTGAGAGTAATTTCATTCTCCCCTTCAATGACCTGAGCTATTGTGTTGGGGTAGTGTATTTCAATCAGAGCTGCCTGCCACTGGCCATGAAGTTCCATGCGCTTGGACAGCTCGATTTGAAAATGAAATGTTTTGTTTTGGGGATAAACCAGGGGACTAGCATTGCTAGGGAGGAAAGCGTAAAAATCCATTTTTCTAGGTCTTAACAAGATCTGAATCTAAAATCCAGGACTGACTTTTTTCAGGATAACCTCTCCAGTGGACGAGATGTTGCTGACTGCCCCTTTTCCCCTTGGACCTCTTTATATATGCGATTTTGAAGACCTCGGGCTTCTTGACCTTCTGAAGTTCCATGTCATAAAAAGTGCCCTGAATTGGATCCTGATCGAGATCCTCCAACCGGTACACCGGCATCGCATGAGGAATGACCTGAATGACCTTAAATATTTCTTCCGACCAGTTCCATGTGTAGCCTTTTTCGAAGGTCTTTTTTTCTCGGCTGATTCGGACATAATCACCTACTCTGAACTTAGTCTTTTTGCTTGTGAGTTTCATGCCATGATACAGGTTATTATATACCTCCAAAACTTTGTCTTCTGTCACATCCACGGGTCTCATTTTTATGGACCTGTGATAAGTGTGATTGTAAGCATCCACTATTTTGTCCAGTGCACCATCGATGTAACAATAATTTTCAGTTGCGGTAAAGTACCTGTACAATTTTGATTTGATTGTTTTCTGCCAACGTTCTACAATGGAGCATTTTATGTCAGGGTTGTGAGTGTGGATGTATTTGACATTATTCGTTTTCAGTAACTGCTGGACGTGTTTATTAATGTATTCCGTTCCCTTGTCTGTAAACAAGCGGACAGGCCGTCTCGATGTACTTTGGAACAATGTCTGAAACCCCCTAGCTACTGAAGGACCCGATTTGTCTTTTAGGGGAATGGCCCAAGCATACTTGGAAAATACATCTATAACACACAAGACAAATGTGTATCCTCTGTTATCCTGTTTAAGGGACGTCAAGTCTGTCAAATCACTTTGCCAAGACTCATCAATGTTATCTGCATAAGTCGCATTCCGAGGAAAGTTACGTCTGTAGGGTTTATGCAGTGTATAAGCATCTTCCCCCTGAAGATAATCATCTACTTTTTCTTTTTTCTCTCCTGTCGCCTGCCAGAGTTTCCAGGCTGAGCTGTAGGAGGCAGGGTGCTTGGGGTCGTGAAAAACTTCACCAAGTTTTCCAGGCATGTTTTTTTAGGGGAACTATCTTTTTGGTGCGTTTAATTTTGGGGGTGTTTCTTTTTGTGTTAATGGGGGTTTGGGGTGGAACAATTATGCCGCCACCGCTCTGTTTGGCTTGGAGAATGGCTGTTCTCCGCTTATCGTTACCTATCAAGTCTTGGGGAATATTCAGTTGGGCTAGGGCTTGGATAAAGGGGGCAATGCCTTGAGGCTCAATGTTTTTTCGAAAACGGGTCAGATCGGAGATCAAATCGATAATGTTGGAATGGGGAATAGCCGTTCCTTTTACAGAGACTACACCGTTAGCATCCCATGTGACGGGGGAATTGCTCACAGCTAAATAATCATGAATTCTCAGCGCTTGCTCTTTATATGTCTTTGGGAGGACGGAGGCCAACTGCTGTCGCAGGGCAGACGATGTGCTTGTCTCCTCTGTCTTGTCGTCCACGACGGGCTCAATGGCAATGGAAAGGGGTTTACGTCCTTCTTTAGCGAAATGAAGGTAACGTTGGAGCACCTCATTGTATTTTTTCCATTTCTCAGAATCATCAGCATATTGCTTTCGCATTATGTAGTCCATTTCAGAGTCGAGGGCGTTCATTTGTGTTTGTGGTGTAGATGTAGGTGTGTCATGAAGTCTTGCCACACTTTCGTGTGGAACTAGAATCATTTTTTTCACGTGATTCATTGGAAGAGGCTAGGGAGCACAGAGGCTACAGCAGAGAGAAGGAAAGGGAGAAACGAACCTCCGTGTTGAACCAAGTAATTTTTCTTGGTTTTCCAACCTTCACCTTTTTGTGCTAGTTTCCTCAAAATGTTTCGATAAGCCCTGAGTTTTTTTCGCTGGTCCAGTGTAAGAGGTATATTGCCCAGGAGTAAATTATCTATGATCTCACAGATAGCAAAGATAATGGGTTTGTCAGCTGCCTCAAGAATAGCTTTACGAAGATTGGGTTTAGCGGACTGGAGGACTTGCAGCACGGCTTTATGCGTCTTGACGCTAGGAGCCATCATCAGCAAATGATCTACTGCGGCTCCAACATCTCCCTTTTATACTTTGCCTTGGGGATGTAAATGACACAGGACTCGTCAGGAAATATCTTAGTTCGAATCCTGAGGTGATCTAATTGTTGGGGTTTAAAATCAAACAGGATGTATGTGTGCCCAGCCTGTGTGGCATCTTGGTAAGCTTCTAGCAAGGCTTTCCAATGTGTTGGATCTACCTGAAGGCAGAATGTTCTTATTTGGGCCAAGTCCCTTGAGGATTTGAAAATAACTATGTAGTGGGAGTTTAAACTGATTTGTCTGAGACCGTCAGGAAAGAGAGCCTGACTAAGGAAGAAAATAGATAGATTCCTATGATGTGAGCCCTTAATGAAAAATTTAAGAAGTTCTTTACCATGAGATTTTATCTCATCCATAAAATCATCAATTATGACCAGTTTAGGCCCCTCCCCCGTAGGATGATCACTCATCAAAGGTAATTCCTGTCGGAAATCAACGACCCCTTCGAGCTCTTCGTACAGAGGCTGCCACTCAGAATAATAGAATATAATCTGTTCAAAATTTGTGTTGAACATAACCTCTCTTTTTTCAATCAGTTTTTTCATAAAGTAAGTCTTGCCCGCTCCAGTCCCGCCCACGATGAGGGCAGTGCAGGGATGTTGGAACCTGAGATCCATGTCTAAGACTGAGTTAATGCCAACCAGCTACATGGCTTTTATAGGTTATGGGGCCTGACCAGCTCCCCTGCCCCGGTGTCTCGTTGACAACATACAGGACGGACCAGCTTGCTTCTCCCGTGCGCTCTTTTTTTATGAGTTTTTTTTGTTTTTAAGTTTTTTTTGTTTATTTTTTTGTCTATTAGTGAGGTTTTTTTCCTGTCTTTGGAAGCACTTAAGAGTCGGCCAAACAGTCCATGACCTCAAGGAGGTCCTGATCCTCCTCATCGGCGTCCTCCCAGGCATTGTAGCCATGAGGAACAGTGTGTGCCATGTCTACTCTTCGCCTTTTGGTGTTGTTGGCCTGCCACTGTTTTGAGGTTGCCCTCGTGACAATTTTCCATTTGGGGAGGCGGGCTATTTGTCGGGGAATGGGAATAGTGAGTTTTTCCATGTCTCCCAGGACCATGGATTTGAGGTTGTCAAAGGTCACCAGGTCATCACATGACTGGTTGATGGTGATGCCTCTGACCTTAATACAGATTTTGATCTGATTGACATCCCCACCTACAGCCACTTTATAGGCGTAATTCTTAGGGCCGCCAGCCACAAACTCAGTAATGAAGGAGCCCGGGCCGTAATCCTCAGCTACTTGATCTGTCAGATCGCCAAGGTGACTTCCTAGCGGGAGGTCCGGTTCTCCCTGACGACTGATCCACGCTACACTGTCCGTATCACAATACAAAGCTCTGTCCTTGACAATGTCGAGGAAACTGTATAGTTTCAGCCTGCCAAAGCACGTCGTGAAACAGGCATGGAGGAGGGAGGACGTGGGGAGTGACTCTTCTGAGTCTTCAATGGGTTTGTATGAGACTTGCAGGCAACCTGATTCTAGGTCAATCATTGCATTGATCTCTTTAGTGGGGTCAAAGACCAGCTTCATGAGTTCGGCATAGTCATAGATAAGCTGTGTCTTGGGTCTGAGTGTTTTTTCCCCGAATTTTCCCCAGAAGGAATTGAGAATTAGTTTTGACAGTGTACGGAGAGCAGGGTTTTTCTCCATTTTGGTGGGGTCAATGACAATACCGTCATATTTTTTGATGTCTGCCATGAGTTCTGCCTGTTTTTCAGGTGTGTCACACCCTTCTGGCCAACCACTGGCCTGAATTTTTAATGCCATGAAGCGGCGGACATAAGCGGACAGCAGTCCATCTTTGCCTGTTTTGGGGTCATATTTCATGGTGCTAGGGTACTGGTAGACTTCATGTACTGAGATGAGATTGTACCCTTTCTTCAAAGCTAGTTTAAGCTCAGGGGCACACCACTCACTTGTGAGTTGTCGGTCCTTAGGGTCTGTGTGTTGACAGATTTCTTTATTTTCTGTCTCAACACACGTTCTGCAGAGCGGAAACATGAGTTTGCCGTTGCATTTGTAGGGGAGAACTGGGAGGAAGAGATCACGGGGTGGGAGGACTGTGCACCGTACTATACCGTTCCAGGTGTCAATGAAGGGCATGTCCTTATCTCCTTCTAGGTAGATTGTAGCATGTTTGACCGGGTACTCTTCCCGCAAATTTGCGTTCGGGTACTCACTTACCACGTCCGCCATCTTGATTTTTTCCCCTTTGCTAAGATCAGCCTTGTGGTAGTAACGCATAGCGTTAGTGCGTCCACCACAGAGGGCGTTACGGAGATTAAGGGGAGGGGAACGGGTGGTGGGGTGTGCCTCAAAGTAGGCTTGGACTTCAGGGTCCTTTAGGTCGCTTTGCCATTCACATTCCCATTTTTCTACAACCGTGTAGCCCGCACGGCGGAACAGGGAGGTTAGTCTTTGAGTGTTTTCATAGCGATTGTCTCCAGTATCAGTGTTTGGGGGGTAGTGGATGGGGCATTGGTGCCAGTAGTCACCATGGAATTGGTAAATTCGCTTTTCAACACCTCCATCAGGGAGTGGGATCTCAACATAGCCGTCCACTCGACGACCCATGACGGATTTTCTCTGTCACTGTAAATGGTGCTTATTTTCTGCCCAATTTATGTGACTCATAGTCCAGCCATTGCAGTGCTATGTGGCTTTGCTTGCCCCTACCATGATAGCCGCCTGCGGGGACAATACCAATAGTGTTGGGAGGGAGGAAGTTAGAGCGATAAGCTCCCATACATGCACTACTTAGAGTGATGCAGTTGAACATAGGGTCAAACCCTGCTGTATGGGAGAAAAGCTTACGGAAAGCTTGGCAGGCCTGACGGAGGATGGTCACATCCGAAATGCAATAGTCAATCAATTCTTGACGAAAATTGAAGAGCACATTGTTGGCCACCTGCTCATCATACCACTTGTTGAAGTCGGCTGCTGCCTTAGACTTCATGGTGGACACACAGTAATTGTCACGGTCAGGGAGGGGTCCTTGGTACTCGGGATCATGTAAGAGATAGGGAAAATAGCCTTTTTTAAGCTCAGTAAGACCGAAAGACTTGGGCATGGCTGAGAGGGGCATGGGGAGGAACATCAAGGAGTCAATGAATTTCCATGTGTTGATCTTCATACAAATAATTTTTGCCCCTTGAAGAGTGAGATCAGGCTTCAGTTTTCGTCTGATCATCTCCTGGAGGACAAATATGGCATCATAGGACTTGGCATTATGTGCCACGAGGAGAATTTCAGTTTTGGCGGGGAAAGATTGGAGATAATCTATGAATTGGGACATCACATTGAGGTTAGGGTTGTCTAGGGAGTGGAAAATCTGCTGCCGTGTCTTGCACACGGTGCAGAAATAGTTGTTGTCTGGGATTTCACAACATTGGTCACAAATAGTTTGAGACACGAGGAGGGTAGGAACATGCTCAAAAGTCCCCGCTTGCCTTCTAATTCCGTGTCCTGTTTTGTTTCCAAATCATAGTAACAGGTCAGGTAATTCCATTTCTCCTTCTTCTCCCTGCCTGCCCAGGGCTGCATGTAACACAAATGATTTTCCTGCACATATTGTTTGCAGTAGGGACAAGTGACGAAACCACAAACGTGTCTGCCACCCCGCATGGTCGAGTAGCTTTTCTCGCACCCTACACAGAAGTGGAAGGACTGACACTTGGTGTAAGCTGTGCCAACCAACTTTACTGTGTTGTGGGTACGAAAGCACTCTTCACCTGCGAACTGGTGCCCGCAGTCAGTGCAACGATGGAGGGGATCATTGTGGGGAGTGGAGCCAAGACACCTCCAGCAACTCCCTTCACATTTGTGCTCTCCCTTGTTGTTGAAGAAAGTGGCACACTTTTGACAGTCGAATCGGTATTCAAAGGCTTGGCAGGGGTAAAGGATGGCTGAGAAGTGGGCGTTGAGCATCAAAAGATAAATGTTTTTACGACCCGCGGTGTAGTTGCCCTTGAAAATACACTCCTTGCCTTTTTTGTCAGTGTACACACACAGCCTGTAATTAGGGAGAGCGTCCTGGAGTTTGCGCACCTCGTCTAGGCCGCAGGGGTTGTCTGGGTTGATACCCGCCAATTCACAAAGTTTGAGTGACTCTCTGTGCTGGGCAGAGGAGTCAGCTTGTTTAAAGCGTGAGAAAGCTCTTTGTTGCATGCCCTCCTTAGCCAAAGCCACTGCTACTGCCCTTGTCAAGCAAAGATTGTCGGCGTTTTGGGGAGAAAAAATGGTTTTGGAGTTTATTTTCCTCTCCAACCATTGCTCCAGACTTTCGTTGGCCACCTTAGCTGTGCGCCGGCCGCCTGCCTCAGGGGTAGGGACGTGAATGTAACTCACTTTGAACTGGCCATTGGCCATGAAGGTTTGGTTCGAGTTTAAAACTCGGGCCAGCTTGTCAAGGACGACACGACCAGAGAGCTGGTCTACTCGCCGCAGACTGAACCAGAGCGGGTTCTCTGCGTTTTCTGAGTTCTGAATTTCGAGTATCACTCGATCATCGTCCTTGGCCTGGACGGCGTCACGCTGGCGCTGCAGCATCGTGTCGAACATGCCCTCCATCACCTCCTCGGATGGGAGTGCATTTCCAAGACCCTTAATTTGGGCCACTTCCTCCCTGAATGTGGTTTTGAACCGCGTCAGGTGGCGCTCGCGGGACTCAAGGATCTCCAGGACCGGTTCGGGTACGGGCTCCGGTTCCGGCTCGGGTTCCTCCTCTCGCGGCCGTTTAGCGCGCTCCGGGGACGGGGCAGGTGCGGACTGGGGCGAATCGGGACGGGGAGACGCCGGGGAGGTAGGCACTCCGTTTGGCGCGGGTGACGTGCGGGCCGGTGGCGTGGCGTCGCGACTAGGGCGGGCCGGGGACTCTGCGGGGCGGGAAGGGCCGGGTTGGGGCGAGGCGGGGCGGGGCTGGGCGGCCTCAGCAGCTCGAGAAGCGGAGCGAGTAACTGCACCCCCGATCATGTCCAGGGCGGTGCGGGGCGGTGCGGGACTAGAAGGGGCAGGGAGAGCGAGGCGCAAAGCCACCTAGTGGATTTGCGCATCCAGTCTGCTGGCCTTGGACTTTTCCCGAAGGAAAGCCAAGTAACCAGCCTTCAGGAACGCAGGGAGACGGGGGTCACTGCGCTCCACGGGGGAGGCAGTGCGGAGGCACTCCAGGGCCGTGTGGTAGGCCTCAGCAAGAAGCTCATCGGAGTAGAAGCAGGCTGCTTCGTACTCGTCGAGAATGTTAGAGAGGGACATGGTAAGTTTAGAAGAGTGTACTGGACAACTGCGACTGTGTAACTGTGCCGCTCCTGGCTGGAGCGCCCCGTTTTATACTAGTCGGCTAGTTCCGATATTTGCCGCATAGGTGGCGCGCGGCGCTGCTGACGCTGGGGCAATGTGCTCTGATTGGTCGAAAAAATTATTTTTGGCCAATAGGAACGCAGCGCGCCGTGGCTCCTAGCGATGACGTCATTGATTCAAACGTGTTCCAACTTGCACCCGCTTTGTGCGCCGTGGCACCGGGGCACTGGCCGTGCTGTGCTCTGATTGGTCTAAATTGTTATTTTTGACCAATAGGAACGCACCGCGCCGCGGCTGACTCGCGATGACATCATTTCGAGTTCAAACTTGCCGCGCAGGCGATGCACACCGCCGCTGTGCCGTGATTGGCACTTAATTATAATTTTGGACCAATCAGAGCGAAGCAACGAAAAAGTTTCCAAGTTCTGCCACGAGGGGGCAGCACCTCCCGGGGCGCGCGCGTCGCCACTATAAATTTGAGTGCCTGGGCTGACCGGTCACAGTCTAACGTTTCCAATTGAATCGATCAGAGCTCTAAAATGTCAAACAAGTCTTTCCTTTCCCTCTTGCCCTCTGGGCATGATGAAGGTTATTACGGTCCGCCCCATCCCCCACTTGATGAAGTCACCTGTGACGCTCAGTTTGTCAGAGACAAAGACAATCAGCTGATCATCAAAGAGTTTGCAGTGTATCTCCCTGGGTTTAGAATGGACTTGTACAAAGTAGCTACCTTTGCCCCGCCTTATGAAAAAGAACAACTCCCAAAAAGAGTGAGAAAACAAAATGATTTTATCACGAAACAATTCCATGGACTTGAATGGAATGATGGAGAATATGCTTTCAAAAATATTTACTACATTATGTGGACTATGACTTATAATTTCAATGTCTTGTATGCCAAAGGCACCGAGAAAGTTAAAATTCTACAAGCTCATTTGCCCCATCTCCTAGTGTTGAATATTGAATCCCTGGGATGCCCTTGCTTTGACAAGCTTCCCCTGTTTGATGCACCCTGTGAAAATGAAATTCACACCCAATATATTAGCAACACTTGTGCTGTTAAGCAAGCCAAGAGACTTGCCATGTGGCTCCGCTTCCATAAGTGTTCTCACAAGTGAAGTGAACAGTGTTGATTTGTTCTAATAAAAAATAAAATGCATCCTACCCACAGACGCCAACGTACAACAAAGTAGTAAACGAAAAATTTAAAATTTATTTTTAAAAAAATTTAAAAGAAAAAAATTTTTAAAGAAAAAAATTTTGAAGAATAAACTTAAAAGAAAAAATTTAAAAGAAAAAAAATTAAAAGAAACAAATTTAAAAGAAAAAAAATTAAAATAAAAAATTTGTTAAAAAAAAAATTAAAAGAAAAAAAATTTAAAAGAAGAAAATTTAAAAGAAAAAATTTAAAAGAAAAAAATTTTAAAACGAAAAAATTTCAAACAAAAAAAAATTTAAAAAGAGAAAATTTAAATAATTCAAAAGAATAAAAATTAAACGAGAAATTTTTTATGGTGTGTGTGGTCAACCTGATTTTATTTTTAAATAAAAAAAGTCAAGTACAAACTTGCACCGCACAAAGCGTCCACAGCAGGTATAAAATGCCCTCGCACAGAGCAACCATCATCACTTACACAATGGAGTCGCTCAGGTTCATGCTCAACTACTGGGACCAGAAAGAGCTGGTCGCCTCACAATCCACAAACACAGTCCAGATCTGGAAGAGAGGTCTTCTCCAAGACGAGTACAGTCTTGAAGAGCTCGAGGAGTTCTACCTGGAGAGACAGTGGCTGGTCCCCAAAATTACCCGCCACCTCACAGGGAAAACGCAGGACCACCTCGGCTTCTATGATCGCACGCTGTCACACGAGATTCATTACATTATGCTGCGTGATAAGCCTTTCATCCTCGTTGAGAGGGATGCTAATTTCAAGGAGGTGGATGGTGTCCCTCAGTTCTCCCAGACCTATCTTGGGCTGACTGCGTGGACGTCAATCCTCAAATTGGGGATGACTGTGTTTGAGGTTTTCGCCACCCCAGACGATTTACTGGAGTGCTGCTAAAGTCCCACTGTCTCCAACCCCACCCGGCGCAGGGGAGATGCTGGTTAGGCCCCTTAAAAAAGACAACATTATATTTTGTACGCCAGCACACCGCTTGGGGCGCTCACGTCGCGAGTGGGGCGCGGAGCGTGGACGGTGCGGCAACACCGCCTCGCGGTCCCGGCCCGACTCGACACGGCGCGTTTCCCCCTCCGGCGGCGGGCCGTGGCGGCGGCAAAATTCAAACGCGGTATACGGCATTCCCCGGACTCGGCGCGGCGCATTCCCGGGCGGCGCGCGTTACCGGACGGTCCCCCGGTGCGAATGCGGACCCGCGGCGGACACGTACAGACATGCTTAGGTTAGGCTCACTTAAGATGGCAGAATGTCCGACCATGTTACAATGTCCCACCAGGGGCGGATCCAGAGGGGTAGGTTAGGGGTGGCTGGGTTAAGGGGTGCCTGAGTTTAGGGGGTAGGTTAGGGGTGGCTGGGTTAGTGGCACTTAGGTTAGGGGTGGCAAAGATGGCGGCCACTTAGGTTGGGTTAGGGGAGGGAAAGGAGGAGAGGTTGGGTTAGGCCCGCCCAAGATGACGGGGGAGGGGGATGTCTGAATGGGGAATCAAAATGGCGCATGTCTGAATGGGGCATCTTTACTACTGAGGCAACATTAACTCCAAGAGATCAAGAATGCGACACTAGCGCCACCTAGCGGATGAAGGAAAAAGTATCCATTTTGTAGCTCTGAAACATTCTATATGCTCATACTCTACTGAGCGAAAGTATTATTTGAAAAGTAACAAAAGTATTTTCTTAATTTTAAAGCAATCCGAAAAACTTTGAAATTGGACGGCAATTTTTCTCCTGTTTTCCGACTTTACAAGTATGAATTTCGTTAAGTACAATGTTTCAGTCAACCAGTTCGAAACTTGATATTCGTCGCGATAAATTTTGAGACTTGCCAGTCAGAAAACGAAGTTCTGATTGCAAGTCATATTTTCCAGGCAACTTCTCTGAATATTAGTTCCATTTTATGAATTTGCGATTCGGACCACAAAGTAAGACGAAATCGGTCTGAAATTTTATAGTTTTTTTAACAGTGCAGAGGGTTACTTCTGTCTGGAGAAAGGCCTGCCAAAAGAGTTCGGTTAACAGAAGTAGAAGCTAACTCAAAGGATACAACTGACGCAAATGTTAGTCAGTTTGCTGCATGGGACCAAGCTGTTCAAGGCTCGGGCACACAGACAGTGCACCGAGTTCGCCCTCGAGGTCGTCCACGTGGAACTGGACGTGGCCCAGGAAGAGGACGTGAATACGCTGGAAACACACAAAACGGCGTTTGTCATACATGCAAGCAGCCAGGTCACTTTGCAGCGAACTGTCCAAATGGCTCCAGCAGTAGAGTAGGTCGAGAAAATTACCATGGAGGAGCCTCACGTACCCGTAATTACTGTCGGAGACCAGGACATCTATGGAAAGATTGTAGAGATCGTCTTAGAGACAGCAACCCAGGAGGAAGCCGAGGCCGTGGAAGATTTAACTTCATTTTTCCACCAGATGCTTTGCGGACTGCCTTGGCGTACTATCAGTTCCAGGATATAGGTGGCCAAAGGGCGCTTGGATGGCCGGAATTGGGCCAGCTACACTGTCCGAAAAACGTCCGTAATTTCTTACGGAACCAACCGTAAAATAATTACACATGATCCGTTTGCAAAAAAAAAAAAACCGAACAGATCTGTTAAAAATTACAGAACAAAGGTCCCAGTCGGGTCCCAACCCGGCCACTTCGGGTCGTAGATCGTCCCGAAGCGTCCCAGCTCAGTCTCATCGAGTCCCAGGACGTCCGAGGGTGGTCTTAACGCGTCCCACCCCAGTCCGGTCGGGTCCCACCAAGTCCCCGAGAGTCCCAAGTGAGTCCCGTCGAGACCCACCGGGTCCCGGATCGGTCCCGTCGGGTCCGAGTCAGTCCCGTCGGGACCTGCCTCAGTCCCAGAGCGTCCCGGCTCAGTCCCATTGGGTCCCGGCTCAGTCTCATCTGGTCCCGGTGGGTCCTTTAGAGGCCTCAAACGGGCGTACACTGCGTGTACGAATGGCCGCCCGAAGCTTGCATTCCCGAGCCGCGGCTCGTACGCACGGAGCCATGCCGAGCCGGGCGTGCGAGCTCGCCCGAGCTCGGCGGCTCGAAGCCCGAAGTGCACCCGATTGCTAATGGCCATTCGGTTCCGGTTCGGGCCCAAACCCGAACGAAACGCGGGAATGGCGGACCGAACCGAACCACACACGATCCGTAGGTGCGATTTGATTGGTTGTTTACTGGAGCCACGAGGCCGGTAAGGCGGCAAAACTACGGCGGGAGACAAGGAAAATACTACCCGGCGTGGGGTATCGCCAACGCTGCCGCCGCACTCCGCCCGCCCGCCCCCGCACGCAAACGTAGAGCAAGGAGGAGGGGAGGAGAGGGAAAAGAAGATCACATGATACCGGAAAGGAGAAGTGGAAAAAACTATGTATCATCATTTATCATTTATTTTCTGTTCTTTTTTAAATGGTGGTGGAGGAATATGATGGAATCGAGGGTGTTACCCCCCATGGTGCACCGCCGGTCGCTCATAATGAAGCCCCCCTTGCTGAAGCAGCGCTAGGTCGGAGATTAGATGTAACCCTCTTCTGTTTTCCACCACTGCAGCAGGTCCTCTGTAGTGGGGATCGTGGCTTCTCTTAGATAACGATCAAGTTCGTCCTCAATTTGGCGATGCTCTTCGTCGGATGATTCGCCTTCCGCCTCCGCCTCCGCCCCCGCGTAAGAAAATTCCTCATAATCGTCGTCTAGACGAGACTTCTTGGCAGGGGGTGGCGTAGGGCGAGGCGCATTACATACGCCGATCTGCAGCTCCGCCCGAACTGCGGCGTGCACCTGCAATCAAAAACAACAGTAAATTTATTTTCGTGGCTCTCATGGGAGTAGTTCCAGTGGTAGACGGAGGCGGAACCAGTTATTGGTAAGCGCCCGGAAGATAGGCCACCGAGCTGCTCTCCGAACGAGGAATCCATTGGTGGGGTCACACGTTCGGTTTGAGTCCCATTCAGCGACTCTGGAGCTCAAAACGCGTCCGAGATTGTGACCGCCGCCGCCGGTTCTCTGGCCCACAGTGCCCCGTCTCTGATGTTTACTCACATCATCAAAGTTGCTGATCAGTGAGCCCAGCATTTTGCTGAAGGACTGGAATTGCCGCTTGGATTTTTGCAGTCTCTTCTTGACGTTGGCCATCCGCCGGTCTGTCTCTCGGCCTCGGCTTTCCTTAATAAACCTCACGGCATTGCCACAGGCAGTTACCATCTATAGAAATAACGCAATCAATTAAAATCTTAAAAAAAAAAAAAAAAGTTAAAAAAAAACAAAAAAACAACGGATGATTAAAAACGAGCTTACGTGCATCGCGCGCTCGGAGGCCTCCAAACAGCGAAGGATGAGTTCGTGATATTTTAGTGACATCCCTGACCGGAGGCAAATATTTAGGGCATGACAAATGCAATAATTGCGGCGGAAGTTCTCCAACGCCTTTACTATGTTTGCCCCGTTATCCGCCACGAATGTCACCTTAGACTACTCGTTCTCGGAAATTCCGTGATTTAGCAAAGTTTCCAAAAGGATTCTCAGAATATTCTCGGCTGAAAAAAAATCTATATTATTATGCAGGTACTTGGCATAATCTTTTTTCAGTACACAGTTTCATAAAAAAAAATACTTACCTGTCTCGTCCTCATCAAACTGAATGGTCACCAGGTACTCGGAACGCAGTTTCCACTCTCCGTTGACAAAGTGCACAGTGAACGCGAGGAAGTGTTGGCGGGTCTTCTCCTCCGTCCACGTGTGCACAGTGGCGGCACACGCGCCCTCCGCCATCGCGGCCTTCACCGTGGGCACCACCTCTTCGCGGACTTTTGCCGCTTCCTCACGAACGTGATTGGCAAGGGAGGATGCGCAGGGCATGAGCTCTTTAGCGTCCACTGCTTTGGGGCCGTAGCGGGCCCCAATATTGACCATGGTTTGGGCGAACCGCACCATGCCGTCACTGGTCATGCACTCGAACGACATCATGTTCTCTGCGCATGCGCATGCCTCCGCGGCGGCGCGCCTAGCCGTCACCTTAGCGCCGGACGGAGGGAGCTTTCGGTTCCCGGTGTCACCCTCCGAGCACCTGAACCGCACGTGGCGGTGCATGGTGGAGGTGCACCCGTCCTGGATTCCCGACAAGAGGAGGTTGCAGCGGGTGCAGATGTTGGCCCCCACCGGCAGTCCGGTCGTGGCTTCAACCACTACATGAAACCTTTCCCACACTATACCAAGGGTCCGGAACTCACCCCTGTTCGTTCCGGAACCGAGGTGTTCCGCGTTCGGTTCCGGAACTGGAACTTCATGTAACGGGGGTGGTTGGAACTTGTTCCGATCGGACTCCGTGTCTCGTTCCGGATGCGGAATATGGTCCGCCCCGGACCGGGTCCACTGCTAGGAACTGAGCCACGGTTCCTCAGGAGGAACGTTCCCATCCGGACCCGATCCGAAGCGGAACTTGGAACTCGGAACCGGGTTACGTGACCCCCCCCCCCCCTCTTTTTCTTGGCAAATGTGCAACAGTAGGGCCGTGGTCAGTGTGGCCCGCAACAACAACATAGACAAATAATAACATATTTCGGTTTTTGAATGTCGCGATTGTTGTTTTATTGGTGCACATACGTACGTACAGTGCACCGACCGACTGACGACGGGAGGGAGGGAGGGTAAGGGTGAGTGGGACGTGGGACGGCCGGGGCAGGCGAATTTGGGCCGGGCGGGCAGGGAAGCCCCAAGATCCAGCTCCAGCAAGACAGCCCAGCCGTGCAGACCACCGTACATGAGCACTACTCCTTCAGACAGAGGGAGTTTGTCGGTGCCGAGGCCGATCGGAAGAGAGTCGTTTCGTCGCTCTGTCTCTGTCGCATCTATGGCACGACACTATCCCCTCCGGACGGGTGCGAGAGAGACAGAGCGACGAAAAACTGTCTTTAGAATCGCGCGGCTTGCCTGGTCCACGCCAGCCAGCCTCACGGTCCAGGTCCAGTCACTTCTATCTTCTCTCTCTCTCTCTCTGGTCATCTCTTCACCGTCACCCCAACCGGGGCAGGGGAGGGGAGGAAGGCGACAGGTGTCATTCTTGAGCAGCAGCGCCAAATCACACCGACACCGGCCCACCGGCCGGCGACCGAGCAGTGCCGCGAGCCGAGCTTACTCCGCGGGGGGGAACTTAGATGGGAGCGCTGGGTACGCTTCTGTTGAGCTGTGACGTCATGCCCACCAAAGCCTGTCGGGCCAACATAGCGATAACGAAGTCTTTCCATTATTGCACTTCCTCCTAAAAGGGGGGAAACATTTCATTCTTAATCCACAAAAAGCATAATGGAGCACACTGAAACAATTTCAGAGTAATATTTGTGGTGTAGAATTTTGGGAAATCGAAAATAAACAATTTACGGGAAATGGCGTCGGAAGGTTGGTTGCTACGCGCGTCTATCGTGATGTTTGTGTACAAACTCACGGAAACTGTTCTCGTTTAATAGCAAAACCAACGCTAATTAACCCGTGTCAAGTGAAAAAAATAAGGTTTTAATAATGAAAATCAATTTTATTTGCTGAATGTCAACTGTAAGATCTATTGGAATAGAAGAATATGGCCAATTCAGATTTGCTGTACCGACGACAAGGTTAGGTGAGTAAATAACTAGATAATACTTAGGTTTAGTGCCATTATTTTCTATGAAAATAGATAGTCAAATATTGGAATTGTACATAATTGTGTCAATATAAATAAGAATGTTGTTTTGAAAAGTCTACTGATGAGTAATAATTTGATGTTTTTTTCGTTGATTCTTTTCATCAGCTTTCTTTTTCTTGAAAAATTGGTTGGTTACCAATATAATGTCGTCCAAAGCTGCAACAGCAATGTCCCAAATGAAAGATTTCTTGTTCTCTTGGTGTTGCGGGCAGAACTCCAGACCACGGACAGCAGGTAAATTCAAAGCTGATGACTCCACAAAATTTTGTATTATATTTTTATTGTGAAGAGATGATGGCAGTTGTTCTTTTGCAGACTTGAAGATGCTTTCCACAACTGTAACCACCTGCTGTGAAGGCAGTCCCATAACCTCAGTAGAATTCAAAGTGTGAAGAAGATGAAGTGGGAATTGAGGCCCGTCATTAAGCAGTATTTTCTTGCACTCTTCACACTTCAGCTCCTTGCAGTGACTGTGCACAATAGGGGCTGCAACATGGGCATGGTGGACATGAGCCCCATCCCGTTTGAGCCCCGATGTCCTGAGCCCCGCCTAGAGCCCCGGTCGAGCCCGACTCGAGCCCCGACCTGAGCCCGGACTGAGCCCCGACTGCCAAAGCCCCGACCTGAGCCCGGACTGAGCCACGCCCTGAGCCCGACTTGAGCCCCACGCCAAGAAAAGTCGCAATTTGGCCCCAAAACAGGGAAAAAGTGAAAGTTATTTGGCGTGGGGCTCAAATGAGGCTTAGGTCGGGGCTCAGTCCGGGCTTAGGTCGGGGCTCTGGCAGTCGGGGCTCAGTCCGGGCTCAAGCTGGGGCTCGAGTCTGGCTCGACCGGGGCTCTAGCAGGGGCTCAGGTCATCGGGGCTCAAACGGGACGGGGCTCATGTCCACCCTGCCGCAACATGTGCACATTTTAATGTGGCAGCTTTCTCCCTCATTCTTTGTTGGAACTCGGCGTCACTGACAAAAGGTACAAATGGGGCTTGTACCTCTTCTTCATGGTCAACATCTTCTTCATCTATGAAAATCAAATCATCCACTTCTTCCTCTTCTTGTGTTTCAGAGTCCTCAGCATTGCTTCTGCGGTACAAAGTTTTGGCCTGCGGTGGTGGTGGAGCGGCTTTTGCGGCATCAAGGAGGACTTGTAGCTGGAGTAAGTTCAAGGTGTTATCATCCCTGCAGTTCTTACCTTTTATTGATGTAGTTAACAAATTTACAAGTGCAGAGGAAAATACTGCTGGAAACTCTGCCACTGTGAATGCCCTTTTTGGACCTCCTAAGTCTCGAAGTAAGATATTGAAGTTTTCAATCACATCTGAGTTCACATTACCTACAGGAAAATGGTCCTGCCCTTCGCTCTGAAGATCCAGCCATAAGTGAGCAAACGCCCTGAGTGTGAGGAGCCAATTTTCTGGAAACTGTAGCCTTGCAGTCGATCCAACAAAATTCCAGGTTTTGATTTCGGAGTACATTTTTGACCACAGTGCCACATGTCCTGAGGTTTTGGTAACTGCACACTTGTACTCCCCTGGAGCAGGGTCAGGCAGTACCTGGACTCCATTTAGAGAGTCGAAGAAGTCGCTAATGCGTTCACAAAACTTAGCAGTGACCATGGCTTCCTGTGGCATGGCATTCAGCATAGCACACATCATTATGCCGGTAGCAACTGGTCTGCTCAGCAGCTGCTTTGCCATAGCCACATTCATCTTCTGGAATGGACCAGGGTTCAGGTGAGCCTCAGTGACCTTCTTCGCCAACCTTGGGTGCACCTGCATGTCAAAGCGGATGAAGAGGTCAATATACTCCTTTTTGACACAGGTACCATCAGCAAGGAGAAGAATATACTTCAGGAGCGCATTTCTGAGGCATTTGAGGAGGTGAGGAACATCAGAAATGGCATAAATTTTAAAGTTCCTGAAGTAAAACCAAGGCCGTTCTACATTGGCCCCCAGAATCTGAAGGGCTGTATAATTTTTCCCAGTCCATCAACGACAACGCAGCGAACTCTGAGCCCAGTTTCTTGAACTTTTTCTATGACAGCAGAAATTTTTTTAGCAAAATCATATCCAGTGAACGTTTTGTCTGTGGGCCAATAAGCTATGGGCTGCTTCCATTGATGGTACACACTTCTCACCATAGCTATTAATATTTCATCAGCTGCTGTAAGTTTTCTTGTGTCAAAAGTTTCGGCTACTCCATCCACTTGGTCCAGGGCAGCATCATACTTGAAGGTTTTTTTGCAGGCAGTTTCATCGAACACAACTATCACATCTTTTTCTTTGTCATCCATACTTTCTACTCTTGATTTCAAAGGCTCCATTAATATTGGGTTTAAGCCTGGTCTTATACGAAGAGACTTTGTGAGAACCCTGAGTGTCTTCCGAGTAGGTTTGATGACTGGAAAACAGTTATAAGCACTCCGTCCCCGCTTGTGCATTCCAAGAAACAAAGCCTTTTCATCATTTGTGTAGCGCCTGCGTCTGGGACGTCGGCCTGCGTTTCTCACTTGACATTGAAGCATCTTGAAGAAAGAAGGTGAAACTTTTTCTTGAATAACCCTCAAAGCATCTTCCTCCTTGTTCTTCTTAAGCGTTTTAACCTCTTTACATTTTTGTTTGTATTTATGTTCCAGATTTCTTGCCCTTGCCCGGTTGTTCTTGGCTATGGTGACAATGTTCAGGACAAGAGGTGTCCTCAAACGTACAGGAACTCTCGGAATCCTCTGCAGCCCCTTTCCCCGCTTGCGCTTTGAAGGTACTGGTGTTGAGGAAGCTGCAGGAACTGGAAGCGGACCTGTCAAATTAAAGAAAGGTACGGTAAATTTTGAAGAAATCGAAATTAACACAAATTAGCCTTAAAGGTTTAGTTAAAGATGCTCACTTAAAGTCTTTTCATTTGAAGCCACATAGTTATGATCACTTAAAGTCTTTTCATTTGATGCAACATAGGTATGATCTTTCGACCAAATGTTGTTGAAAGATTTGTTTATCACTGAGGCGACTTCCAAGTCCAGAACCATGTCATCACCATTGACATCACCTGTGCAGAGACAATACATTTCATTAATTTACTGCCCAATTTTAAATAAATCCTCAGAAATGAGATCTTACCATTATTGTCAAAGCTGATGTCCATGTCAAAGTCCAAACCAATACCAGTGTCAGTGCTGGTGTCCATTACAGAAACATCTGTGAAAACGAAATTTTTATTTATTGAGTGAAAAGGAAAGTGGTTTGCATGAAATTTTACTGCCTGATGATGATTTAATGAATACCTTCCACAGGTGCGTGAACAAGGTCCTGAGGAGAAACATCACCAACATTTGGATGAGGAGGAGGGGCACCTTCTTCCTGAGGAGCAACATCACCAACATTTGGATGAGACGGAGGGGCACCTTCTTCCTGACGAGACAGCTCAGAAGCACCAGCAGCAACATCAACGTCATCAAGATCATTAACTGCTTCTAAAAAAAATTTATGTTAAGTTTTTACATAATTTTTTTTTTTAAATTCCAACTATATATTTTTTTTAAAGTACCTGGGAGATAAAGAGAGGGGACTGCATCCCACCTCAGAGATTTGGTGTGGTTGTTGTTGTAGTCCTCTTTTTTAAAATGCCTTGAGCACACTCGCAGCTTGTGAAGCTCCTGCTGAGTCTTTGATGCGAAAGCAGGATTGCCCAGGCATTTCACCTAATCGTTGATAAACCTGTTTCATAAAAAAAATATAAATGTTGATGCATGTGAGAGTTGTGCTGCAGTTCTGAAGTGTTCGAAGCACGTTTCATTAATGTTATAGCCAAACCAAATTTATTTCATGATTTAAAAGTGTGCATGTGTATGACTTCGTGTGAGACTTACTTCAAAGGAATCCTGTGGAAGTTCAGATGCTTATGCGTTGTTGAATTGCTGTTGCACGAATTAACTGCACATGGTGTGCGGGTCATTCTGGGACCATTTGACCCCTCTTGTTTTTTGTTAACGTTTATAAACGTCAAATAAACTAGATTTACTATGATATGATTTTCTTTCTGCTGTTTGGGCCACTCTTGATTGTTGCCTGAGGGTGCACAGTGCCACCCGCTCGACCGGCACCAAAACTCAATGTCACACCCAACCAAAACACAAGTCACATCAGCGCCCTGAGGTGGAGTGGGGACGTGAACCAGCTGATTTTGACAAACATTTGAATTTCGCGCTTCCATTTTCGTGTAGGTGGCCAACATACCCAATACCTATTCCCATACAGTTTTATTTTTTAGAAGAGCAGCTTGCTGGGCTTAAAGTGTCTCTTCTTGGTGTTCCAATGTAGTTCGAGCGAGGAGTGTGTAATTTGTGCGCTGTCAAGCATTTCTTTTGAGATTCAACACAGTTCAATGTGTTCTTGTTTTCCGTATTGCTATGTTGGCCCGACAGCATTTGGTGGGCATGACGTCACAACCGCCTGGTAGCTAGGCTGAACCTCACAACAGTGGGGCACCGCCTTTGCAGTGTTGAGTTCCCCCCCGCGGCCCACTCACTCCACCCCGCCCGCCCCTAAACAATCGAACAGGTCAGGTCAGGGCCAGCGCCAGGGCCAGCGCAGCGGCCAGAGTCAGAGTGCAGAGAAGTCAGTCGCGGCGTGCTTACTCAGATTGTTTGTTGGTCAAGTGATTTCGTCAAGCGCCAGAAAATGAGTATGGATGTGGTCGACAACAACGATCCCAACCACCCTGTGAGGGCGTATTTTGTTCTATGACCCTGTCAGGCAAATGTCAAAATGTATTTGTGCTGATGTCGAAAACTGCAAGCTCAAAAAACAAGGAAGTCGTCGTAAGTAAAGTTTAATTTTATTTTAGTCTAACGGGTGCTCATGGAACAAACAGACAAAGAAAACAAAAAGTATCAATCTGAAATTTGGGTATTTGAACCAATAAACATACAAACACTTTACCACATATCATTTATACAGTATCAATCTGAAGTTTGTCGATTTACAAAAAGTACTTGCAGAAACCGATTTTCTTTATGTCAACGGTTTCACCAAGGTCTTATGAGCATGCTTCAAAATTTTGACAACTTTTCGTACATTTTTGGACTATGATATTTTCTGTTTCTGCTCTAAATTGTGTTACAGTCAGTCACGTAGGATGGAGCAGCATTAAAACTATTTTCTACCCGGGTGGAAGGATCTTAAGTTAAACTGTAGATTCAACTACAGTACCAAAACTGCAGTTCCCGAACTAATAGTTTGTTTTAAAAAGAAACTGAAGACTAAACACAATTCCACTTTGCAGTTGAAATTGTAGTTTTCTGTCAGTTCACAATGTAGTTTTAGTGTTGATTTGAAGTTCAGTTGGAGGTTCAGTTTAAGTTTTAGTTACAATTTACTTAATATCCATTTCTTGAAGTAAAGCGACTGCTGAAAATAAATATTTAAAAAATGTCTCTCATCTAATATGTTTCTGTACTTAGTATATTATTTTAAACATATTCTCTTATCGACATACTAACGTTGATAGTTATGTCTCAAAACTAGTAAGTTTCCATACTTCTTATGCAATCTTCTAGTTACCTGTATCAAGTAAAAGTTACATACCACTAGGGGAACTCAGAATTACAGTGGCTGCTTCATTACTTTTAAAGCAGTTGAGGTTTACGTTGAATTTTATGTCGTCTCCCTTTAAAAAAAGTTTCAGGTTAAACCAAACGTTTACAGTTTATACCTAATACAGTTGGCTTTACTTTAAATGGTATAGTTGTTCGCTGTTTAAAAATTTATGCAAGTTTCCCCCTTTTTTTAAGTTAGCCTCCCTAAAGAGACAAAGCAACCCAAAGTCTGCGACAAGTTTACGTAAACTGACTTGTCGCAAAGGTCCAAAATATTTTGCGCTTACATTTTTTATAGTGACAGTTAATAATTAAAATTGGTCATAAAATGCAAGTGTGTCTTGAAGAGGACTACAACTTTACACAGGATTACTCTAAAATTGCGTGTAGTTTAACAGATGTAGAAAAATTCTTAGTATTTAATTATTTTTTTTATTAAAAACTAAATCAAAGTAATTCTGTGTAGTCCTCATAAACCCTTTTTCAAATAAACATAATATCACATCCTAGTAGTATTAAATAATACTTTCGTTGAGTGAAGTTGGAGCAAAACATATCGACTACCGCAAAAATGGACACTTAGTGCATCATCCGCTAGGTGGCGCTAGTGTCGCATCATTTACGTCTTCGAGTTAAAAGTGTTCTTGCAGCCGATCAGAGGAATATTTTTGGATCAAAACTCTGTGCAGGGTAAATATTTGAGATGCTATGACTCTACCACAAAAAGATTGATCTCGATAGGTGGAATATTAGGGAAATAACTTTGAGTACAACTTTCCTCTCGCGTACGGCTACGGGTCGTAGTTTGGTTGGGCTCCGATCGCTGTGCCGGTCTGATCAGCAGCCCTCGTCATCGTCATCGGCGCCGTTAGGACTCCGCAGACCTCTAGCGTTCGAGTAAGCAGCTACTGAACGCGAAGGTCGGTACGAAGTATATTTTTGAAGGTGATCATCTCCGAGAGGAGTTGCCTCCACTCACCTACACCTAAGGTTGGAAACCTGAGGTTGGCAACTTGAAAACAGGGCAGAGGCTCTATTTTGAATTTTCACCTTCTTTTCCGAAACTGAACCCTCATGACTCTCTTTCTAGATATTTCAAATGGCTTTTAAGTTGTTCGAAACTAAGGTTGAACTGCAGTTTAACTGCAGTTAAACTAGCACGAAAATGAGGGAGAAACTATAGTTGTTCCAAATAACTGGTAGTTTTTGCATAGTTAAACTGCAGTTTTACTGCAGTTGACTACAGTTTAACTGCAATTATTTTCTCTTAAAAGTTACTTTTAACTTCTTAATTTTCTAAATTTTGTTTTCACTTAAAACAATACATTTTACAACAGAAAAAACTCCTGTTTTGTCATATAGTTTCAACTGCAGTTCCTTCCACCTGGGTATTGTTAAGATTTAAAGTCTTCAAAATCTGATTTAACACATTTATCCTTTTTTAAAATTTTTTTAGGGTGACCATTGGCAACAAGAGAAGACACATGCGGAGGCAGCACAAGGATTCCTACGCCAAGTTGCTCAAAGAGGAAGAAGTTTACAAAATTGAATTGGATCAGCACCGGAGCCTCAAAAGAGCCAGAGCAGCAAATAAGTCCAGCAGCCTGTTCTAACCCCAAAAGAGATAAAGATGAATCTTGTGAGACTGGTGGCTGTTAGGGGCAGGCCTCTAAAATTGATGGATGATCCAGAATTCCACGAACTTACATCTCACCTCGTTGGCAACCTTCCACCTGCAGAAAAGTAAGTGCGCAGTTAATGTTAGTAAAAATTTGGTTTGAACTTGGACTAGTGTAAACTGAAAATCCTATTTTCTAAAATATTTGTGCTAGCAGTTGATTTTTTTTTACTTTGGCCCACTATGGGAATTGGACAGTTGAGTTCTGCTATTGATAAGCTACTTTGAGCCCCAAAACTAAACTGCTATAATAACTATTTAAGAAAGTGAATGACATTTATTTTTTCAGTAACCATGTCCTAGAAATACTTGTGATTGGAAGTTCATTTTGTGGTAAATATTTAACCTTTATTAGGTGAATTCAATCCCAAAGTTAGAGACCCCAGCTCCTATCAGTTTCTCGGATATGGAGCTTTATGCTAACTTTTAGTCGTTTCTCCTAAATTCTCATCATGGTAAAGGAAAAGGTATCAAGTCTTCAGGATTCAGGCCATTGAACTTTCAGACACAAAGTATAAAGAAAGCTTTGGCACATTTGGAAATACTAGCCCAGTGTAGGCTGTAAATAAATTAGGCTTGATATTAGTTTTCTTTAAATTTTAGATTGGGCCTCATTCTGGCCCTTTGGTGGTATTTCGGGAAAACTAAGGGAGTTTTAAAAATGGGCAGTGCTATCTTATTCCTATGCCAAAAGAGATATTTTTGGCAAAATAAATACCATGGGTACCATTTACCATTTCTTCTTTTGTAAGGAGAATTTGGGAGAAATTACTCTAACTTAACATAAACATCCATAACTCAGAAACTACAAAGAGGTGGGGCCTCTCTCTTAGGGTATGAGTTCATGCAATAGAAAGGAACTTTTACCCACAAATTGATACATCTGAGACAAGTATTGAAAAAAATAATCACTTTTTTCAAAGTACAATATATTTAATTTAAACTGTATTTATATGTTCTCTTTCTATTTCTTGCAGATTTGCAATCAATAGTGAAAATGTAAGGCAGTGGTGTGTTGACTATGCCGAAGAAGTCAGGAAAAAACATAACAAGAGAATTAAGAGGAAGGCTTATCAGCTTGAAGGTCGACTCTTGCACCAAAGGCAAAAGGCCTTTTTTTGCTGTCAATGCTCAGTTCATTGAGAATAAGGCAGTGCAGATCCGGACACTTCGTGTGGCGGAGATGCTTGTTAGCCAAACAGCCACAAATTTAAAGAAAGGAGTAATCAGCACAACATCTGACTTTTCTATCAAGACTGAAAATATTTACAGTATAACTGCTGATAATGGAGGCAACATGAAACTTGCAGTACGCTTAATTGGAGATGAACAGGAAGAAGTAATCTCTGAAGACTTGTTCGATTTACCTGAAGAAGAAGGGTTGCCTGACTGGGATAACACTGTTCATGAAGGATGTGCTGCTGCAGATTATAGATGCCAGTGTGTAAGGTGTGCTGCACACACACTCCAGCTAGCCATTGAACATGCATTCGCAGACTGCCCTAATACTGTGAAAACAATCAATGCTGTTAGGGTAGCAGCAACAAAATTGCGAACGGTCACATCTCGTCGCCAGCTCACCAATGAAAAACTGGCAGTGCCCTCTCTGGATAACGCAACTAGATGGAACACCAAACTGGAGATGCTTAAATCCGTAAAAAATTGAAGGACTTCATAGAAGATGTTCATGTAGCTGAAGAGAAGATTGTGCTTGATTGGGATGCCGTGGATGAAGTTATAAAATGTCTTACTCCATTGGAGCTTGCCACAACACTACTGCAGGCAGAGCAGCTGCTCCTTGGTGACTTCCTATATATCCGGATGACCTGCAAGGAACAGTTAAAAATTAGAATCATATGAGCTGGCAAGAACAGTACTGAAAAAAATGGATGAGGAAGCACAGAATTCAGTGTACATGAGGGGCCCTATGAGGGGGCAAGAGAAAGCTCCCTCTCTTTTTGAATATCCTGCAATTCTCGCAGCCATTTATATGGACCCAAGATTTTTTACTTTTTTGACCGAAGAACAAAGAGTTGTGGCCAAGACCCACTTTGAGAAGTTGTGGATTAGGATCCTCAGAGCAAAGGAGCCCGATGAAGATGAGGATGAGACCGAAGATGCAAGAGCTCAACAACGGGAAAATAGGAACAGCAACACTGATGATAGTGACAGTGATAACGAATTTATGAATACCTTGAAGAGCAAAAACACTGATAGGGTCACAGCAGCAGCATCACCATCTGCAAACATCTCTTTGCTCTTAGACAAATACTACAAAGAAACTAAGATGCAAAAAAGAAAATCAAGTGCTCTGGAATACTGGTATGAAAGGAGGAAAACTAATTCTGAGCTCTATGAGTTGTCTTGTGTGGCACTTGCTATACTGCAACACAGGTTAGTGTCGAAAGACTATTTTCCTCACTGAGCTTCATGCTGGACCCACTGCGCATGAAACTAACTTCTTACTTTGTTGAGGACTTCTTGTTTTCCGTAATAACACAATTTTCATGGAGAAGGACAAAATCTCACATGAAGAATAGTAAGAAGCGCAAGAGGACTCCACTCCCTTCAGAATCTTCTTCATCTGGCAGCCAGCGGCAGTCAAAGAAATTCTTCCAGCTCTAATGACTTTGAAACTCAATAACTGAAAATAAGTAAATCCATTAGTTTTCATGTTAACATTTAATTTGAAGAAGTTAAGTGCTATGTTTCATTGTTATTTGAATGGACAACTGAAATTGTTTTGTTTGTGTTTATTTTATTTTTCTGTTGGTTCTTTATTTAGTGTTATTTAATTCAATAACTTAAGATTGAATGATTAGAGGTGATTTGTTTGATCACTAAAATAAATTATGTTCCTGTAGTTCACGAACAAGACTAAATGCAAAGCAAGGCATTGTACTTTGTATTTATTCAGTAATCTATTTGCATTTTTGTTTTCAAAAAAATATTATGTTGACTGACTAGCAGAGGCAAACTGCAAAGAGTGGGGTAGAATTTTTCTGTTCCAAACTGGAAGAAACAAGATGCTAGCCTACATTTGCATGTCTATTGTGAGAAAAAAAAATTACGTACCACCACCAGCCACACTTGGTTTTCTTGCTGCTGTACAAGTACATAACCTTGCGCGTTGCGCACAACAGCACACACACAACAAAACACAGATTTCTGTGATTCTCCTCTTCCCTCCAAATGAGCGCAGAAAGACAGTACTATTTGCTGCAATAGAAAAAAAATATGAAAGCATATTTAACCTGCAATTTGCTGCGACTGGTTGTAACTCCTGCTTCCTTGCTTTTTAACTCCAAACCAACTTACATTCACAAATCAAAGAGAAGAGAGATCATTTTTCTTGTAAGTAATTGTTTATATATTCTTGTGGCTAGCTACGTCCAGCGCTAAAGCGATCGTTGACGATGAAACACTAAGCTCAGCCTGATTAACCGACTTCAGACTTCAGAGCAGTAAGCAAACTCAAACAACAGTTTATTTCACCTTGGTAACGATGAATTAAACGTTTGTTTGTAAATATCACTGCCTTTGATTCACTTTTGGCGAACAACTCCTGCTGCGAGGGCTACTCCTACCAACCTCGCCGATAGTATGGAAAAATTTTGGCTGAAGCATTTGAGAACACGGCAATTCATAGATTTCAGTTCCGACCGCCGAAATTTTTGTTCCGTTCCGACTAGTATGTTCCATCCAACCAAATTTGTTCCGAGTTCCGTGTTCCAGCTGAAGGATTTAGTTCCGAGTTCCGTGTTCCAACCGCGGAACTGTCCGCTCCGGAACCTGCGGCCTCCGTTTCCCTTTGCGTTCCGGAACGGAACCCGTGCCATCCTAGTTCCAGTTCCGGATCGGAGCAACTCGTTGAAACCCAAACGCAGGTCCGGAACGGAACTGGGAACCGGAACAACATAGGCTCAAATCCGGACCCTTGCACTATACTCGGTCGCTAAAGGATTGGTGTTACGACGGCTTTTATACTCGCCGGAGTCCAGCTTCTAGCGCACTGTGTCCAGAAAGTTAATTTGTTTCCGAGCCCCTTCGAGAATCTGGCGCATCTGCGCTGGCGCTGGCCCTTGCCCTTCGTCAGCGCCGCCGCCACCTGCGCCGTCCTCGACATGTCCACCGCGTCCACCATGGTCACGCGGCTCGCCGCGTGGTACAGGCCGACGTCCACGACCACCACGCACACGCTGTAGGCCACCACCGTGAGCATCTCCGCGACGACGTGCAGTGCGACGACCGCCACGCACTCTGGCACCACCATTGTCATGTCGTCGGTCACCACGGCCACGGCCACGTCAAGCTCCTTGAGGAGGGTGAATGTCAATAACAGGCCCGTCTCCGTCACCACCAGCACCCGGCGCAGCAGGTCCAGGACCAGGACGGTTACCACCACGCGCAGCTTGTGCGATCGGCACCAATGGGGGCGGCTCCATCCTAAACTTGGCCGTAACTAAGATACCACCACTGCCACTGCCTCTTGTTGACACGTCCGTCAGGCACACTCACACCGCACTGCACACGCACACGCAAACAACACTAACTCGTTAGACAGACGCACGCCGCACGCACGCTACTAGTGGAATGAGGACACCGGGACCAGGGCGGCGCTGCAGTCGCAAAATTTAGCAGAAGTTGTTTGTGTTGTCATTTCGCCGCTGTCATCTAGCTCGGTGCAGGCCGGGCCGCAAGAATTGGTTTGCGTGTCGAGAACAGGGCAGGCGCTAGCTTCTCCCTCCCTCCCGCGCGGGATCCTCGCTCCGCGCTCAAAGCTACACACATGTTTGTGGACCAGCTCCTCCCTACAACTTCCAACCCATCCTAACGTAACCTAACGGGGTCGCGACAGATCTTACCCTACTCCCAACAGGTCTTACCCTACTCTTGACAGGTCTTACCCTACTCGACGCTCTTACCCTACTCGCTGCAGATTTTCGGTAGATAAACAGATATTAATTTCATGGCAGTTACTGTCAAACGCGACCAAAAAGTTCCTGCTCAGGTGGGATTCGATCCGACGCCAGCAGGTTGTGGACTTCCAGCGCTACCCCTGGACCATCAGGTACGCTGTGGGCGTGTGCGTCCAGCTGCATCCAGTATGCGCCCGCACCGCTCGGCGGCCGACTCCAGCGCGCCCTCTCCCCCCACTCGCACATGGACGTGGAGGGGGCAGCGCGTCGGACAAACACGGAGCGAGGATCCCGCGCGGGATGGAGCGAGAAGCTAGCGCCTGCCCTGTTCTCGACACGCAAACCAATTCTTGCGGCTGGGCCGGGCCAGTCCAGCCAGCAGCCAGCCCAAGCCCAGCCCAGCCGCCAGAGACAGAGCAGCAAAGAAGGGCGGCGGCGGCGGCCAGCGGGCAGTGGGCACGGGCGGGCACAGTAGGCAGAGCCAAAGTCAGGCCACGCGCTGACGAGCGGCTACTGGCTACTATTAGCGGTGCAGTACACTCTTAATCGGGGGTGTTCTGAAACGAAGCGCCTTTGTCAGTTGCATCCACTTTAAGAGCGTCCAAGGCGCTTTCTGGTCTAACGCCATAGGTGCTTCCTACTGAAACGGCTTTGTCGCTCTCTGTCGAGACACCTTGCAAACAATCCAGTGAATGAATGATAGCAATTCATTGATGCCCTGGATCAAAAAGGTGCCTCCCATGAAAACACCTTTTTAATGCATTGTTATTAGCCGCATGGAAAAAGGTGTTTGCTGCCAGAACGCCTTGTCAATGGTGGCGAACTGCTATGGCTAGCAAAGGTGTTTCCGTGGGAGTCACCTTTTGATGTAGGGGCTCATTGAATAAAATAAATTCATTGACTGGTTTGTGTGTTCGGTGTTTCGACAGAGAGCGACAAAGGCGTTTCAGTAGGAAGCACCTATGGCGTTTGACCAGAAAGCGCCTTGGACGCTCTAAAAGTGGATGCAACTGACAAAGGCGCTTCATTTCAGAACACCCCAAATTAAGAGTGTAGCCAAGGCATCACCGCCGCACTCTTTTAATACCGATTAACGGACCATTTTTGATAACGTTACTTATCAGCAAGGAGTAGCGTCGACGCGAAGGGCGAAGTCCGGAAGCGTCGCAAGCGCGCCGCGCGGTAGCCGGAAATGGAACTCCCTGTTTCCTCCCCCACCCCTCCACATCTCCAGTTTGCGCGATGACGACGGCGCCTCAGCGCCTGTCGAGCCGTCGAGCCAGGCACCCGAACACCGAGCGGCCCGAGCTGCCCGAGCTCGGGTCGAGCTCGGGCCGGCTCGGTACTACAATTCGCGAGCTCGGCTTTTCCGTCGAGTTCGGAGGTGTTCGGAAGACGATTCTGCATTCGGTGTTTCACGTGATCCTATTCGGTGCGCCAACAAAGCCTCATATTCGAGCTGCAGTGTACGCCCGTTTGAGGCCTCTAGTCCTGGTCGGTCGCGGCATGGTCCCGTCGGGTCCCGGCCAGTCCCGTCGGGTCCTGCCTCAGTCCCAGAGCGTCCGGCTCAGTCCCGTCGGGTCCCGTCGAGTCCCCCTTAGTCCCAGAGCGTCCAGGCTCAGTGCCGTTGGGTCCCGGCTCGGTCTCATCTGGTCCCGGTGGGTCCTGGTCGGTCGCGGCATGGTCCCGTCGGGTCCCGGTCAGTCCCGTCGGGTCCTGCCTCAGTCCCAGAGCATCCCGGCTTAGTCCCGTCGGATCACGTCGGGTCCTGCCGCAGTCCCAGAGCGTCCCGGCTCAGTCCCGTTGGGTCCCGGCTCGGTCTCATCTGGTTCCGGTGGGTCCTGGTCGGTCGCGGCATGGTCCCGTCGGGTCCCGGTCAGTCCCGTCGGGTCCTGCCTCAGTCCCAGAGCGTCCCGGCTCAGTCCCGTCGGGTCCTGCCTCAGTCCCAGAGCGTCCCGGCTCAGTCCCGTTGGGTCCCGGCTCAGACTCATCTGGTCACGGTGGGTCGTGGGTCGGTCGCGGCATGGTCCCGTCGGGTCCCGGTCAGTCCGTCGGGTCCTGCATCAGTCCCAGAGCGTCCTGGAGGGTTTTCTGCCGAACCTGGCGGCGGCGAGCGAACCGGACATGCGAACGCAACAAGCTGGCGGGGGAAACGCCTCCGCGGCGCGAATGACAGATGAACGAGCCGTCTGCACAATGAACGAAACGGGAGGTTGCGACGCGAAGGAATATGAGCGGAAACAAAAGGCGCGAACGAAGGAAGATATGATGCGACCGAAAAGGCGTGAACGAAGGATATGAGCGAGCGAACGGAAAGGGTGTGAACGAAATAAGAAAGAAGCAGTGCAAGCGATGTGTTCGTTAGTTGGTGTGTTTTGTGTTTCAGGGTGATATTCTGTTTGAGAAATTCCGCAATGGATAACCGTGGACAATGAAGGTAGGTGGTTGTGTAGTTCAGAAGCAAGTGAAGGCCACATGAGAAGAAAGCTTAGGAGGGCATCTGCCAAAGTGATAGCGGGCATGCTGCTGGCTTAGCTGAAATCCTTTTCTTTCCCGTCTTCTGTTTCAGTTTTTGGAGATGATACAAAATTAAGCAACCTTTCAAAAATTTTGTTTAATTATCTGCTTTCATTTAAGATATTATTCTCAATTTTTTTCCAGTACTTTGCTCGGACACAGTTACAAAATAAATGGACTACTTCAATGTTTGAACAATAGTAGTTGGAGTTTTTCTTTATTAAGTATTACTTTCTCTGGGCTGGTGATCGAGAGGCCAAGCAGTACGTGATTCGGATGAGGAGGAAAATTAGGATCCTAGTAGATAGTGGTCAGATACCAGAGGAACTTTTCTAAGAACATTCCGGTTGACTTAGGTCCTTATTCGGGGAGACAATTTTTGGTTGTTGCGGGAGGTACGACCATACCTGATAAATGATGAAAGAAGTATTGGGCCGTCCCCAAATGAAATTAAGGTTTGTGTTATTCATTTTATAATAATTATAAACATCTTCCTAAAAATATTAATAATGCATCTATTTTTTAAACTGGTTTTTCTTGGTGGTAGGTTCTCAGTGTGCTCCAATTCGTTGGCCATGGTTCAGATATCAAACATGCAGTAGGGGTGAATTGGTTGACGTGCTTAGGAAGAAGCACAAATTCGGCCATTACATTGCAGAGTTGACAGGCATTCGAAGTGGGCGTGAAATGCAGCGCCGGTGGATAAGATTCCCTCGGCAACAGGCAGGAGAGAGATATCATCAAAAGAAGGTTGCCACACGATTCTTTAGCTAAGCCTGATGGTCAAAAATCCCATGCAATAAAATTACTTTTGTTGCTGTTGGCCTTCATTTTTCTGTCAGACTCACATGATAAATTAATCAATTTCTACTTTCTCTATTTTCAGGAATGAGCAAGCTTTCAGAATCCCTGGAGTTGTTGGTTTTGTTGACGGTACTGAAATACCTATTGTGAAACCGCATTAAAACCTCTGAACGCTCAGGCATTTTGGACACCCCAGCACCTATATGCCCTGAATTGCCAAGGGGTAAGTAAAAAATTCATGTTGAATCTAAAAGACGTAATGGAATCAAGCTGAATCCCTCTTCTTTTCAGATTTGTGAGTCCAAACTTGGTAATTCTAAGCGTCAATGCGCAATATCCTGGGGCAGCAAATGAGGCTTTTATCTGGAGACACAGTGCAGCAAAGCAGAAAATTGGTTGCAGCTTTTGAAGAGGACCAATCCTCTCTGGCTACTGGTTAAGTTACATACAAGACTTGAGACTTATTGAGTAGGGCGATGATTTTTCTGAGCATTTTACCAATCTAATATTTTGCCTTTATCTTTTCAGGAGACAGTGCATATGGCATCTCACCATGGCTTTTATGTCCCTTACATGATGCACTTCCAGACACACCAGATGCATATTACACTGAGCGCCATTGCCAATCGCTAGGTGTACAATTGAACGCTGCTGTGGCTGTTTGAAGATGAGGTGGCGTTGTCTGTGCAGGTCCAGGGTGCTGCAATTACGCTCCAGAAAAAGCGGCTAATATTTTCAAATCAATCTGTTTTACTTCACAATATGTGTCGCCTAGTAAGATTTATAAATCTTTTTATGGACTGTAACCTATCCTTATCACCATTGACCACTGGGAAGTCTGAAATGAAAATTGCTTTTCCAGGCTGGAAATAGAGACGACGATCTGGGGGGGCCTGGACCCCCCCCCCCCCCCTCCCCCCCCCCCCCTTTATTATATATCCCCCTCCCCCCCTCTATATATATCTCCCCTTTCCCCCCTTTTTTTTTTTTTCCATTCAACCCCCACCCCCCCCCCCCCCTCCTCTCCCCCCGCCCCCCCACTCCCCCCCCACCTTTTCGTAGGTGAGGAAAGTATCCCAGCTACTTTGTGCCAAGACGGTAATGAAGTTGCACAAATGGAGGCACATAATGAGCTGGATCCACAGCTCATACTGCAAGACAAACAATGACCTGGCCATTCGTGAAATTGGGCAATGCAGTTCGCCAAAGAATGGTGGAGTTCCTGGACCTTCAGAGAAATTGGACATGTTTAACTTTGTAACAAAAACAAAATATTCTGTTTGTGATCACTTGTAATTTTTCTCTACTTGGAATTAAGTTTCAGCACTTTCCATTGTTGAGCTTCATGGCTGTGTTTTCATGACTTATAATCTTGGATCCTTAAATTACTGAGTTAGCTTAACCGACATACTTTCATTGTCGTGCATTTGAATGTTTTTTGAAACTTCAAGAAGTCTCTTCTTTGTAATACGGTTTATATCCATTAAAACGCCCCAACAGAGAAAGCATAGTCTTCGATCTTTCGTTAAGGTTCTGGCTTAGCCTTGCTCAGTCGAAATGTACTCTCTAAATTCCAATTACCTAGAAGCTGGCATGGGATCCACTACTTACCCTTAGTAACCAGCAAGATCAAGTGATGTAAAAATATAAAATTGACAGCCATTTAAAAAACTTATATATAAATATAATATATTTGGGTAGAAATATTTGTATCATGCT